>OY978499.1:15381868-16039293 GCA_963854855.1 Nasturtium officinale
TATAATCACTTACAATTTGTTCGAGGCCTTCTTGTTGTTCGAGTAGTAAGTAGAAGGATTTGTGATGCTAACATGTCTCAAGTTCTATCCACCTGCTACGCAAAACTTCAACAATCAACACATTGTGTCTGAATAATTATAGACATATATGCTTTTATTTTCGACTCATTTGAAATATATATATAGAGTATAGAATGCACCTTCTATAAGGATTAGTTTGATTTTTTTAATAGACATAATTTGTTTTCACCCCTAAGAGTAGATGTATTTCATAGGAAAAAGAACCATGAATTGAAATAGGTTTGGTATATTATTGTAGAGAGGAAAATCAAAATTGTAAAAGTTTGATTATTAAAATAAAGAGAATTTTTCTTTATGTGATAAAAATTTAAAACTTATCCACTCAGAATCAAAGTATATTGATTGATCCATTGATTAACATATCAAAGAAAAGTAATAAATACTATAAAGTTAAAAAGAAGCAAAGGGAAATATATCAAAGTAAAGAATAAAAAGATAAAGAGAAAAGAGGAAGCCAGCCAAAAAAGATTAAAAAAAAAAAAAAATTGTATAACAAAAACAAGTAAAGCGCGTTTACCACACGACAAGCGGCGAGAGTCGGTTAAGAAAACCGCTCTTTAGGCTGTCACCGTGTATAAAACAACCCTTCTTCCACCTCCACATCTCTATTCATCTTCCTCTCCTTTCTTATTTATCACTTATTCTTCTCTTTCCATTTTTCCTCGAGAAAATACAACAATTTCTTCCTCCGCTCCTCCCTCTTTCAGCGATTTACTGTATCAATATGGGCGTTGCTGTTCTAAATCCTCAGGACTGCTTGAAACAACCTTTATCTCTCATGAAATATCCTCGTAACCCTAGCGCATGCCCCAACAGGCAGAAAAAACCGATCACCAATCGCACGCGCCGGAGTCCTCCCCGTAATCAATCTACTAAATCTCCTCCTCCTGTTGCGCCGCCGCTTCCTCCTCCTCGCGCTACCGTCTCTGCTTTCGTTCCAAAGGGAACGGTCAAAAAGAGTTCCAATAGCTCCGTTGTTGTTAGCCAGGTGAGGATCCTTAAGCGCGGTGAGGAAATCCCGAAGATGATCTCAGATCCGGTCGTTGAAAAGTCAGATCCGGTATCTACTCGTCAGATTGGACCAGATCTGGGTTTGATTCCGAGTCAGATCCGTTTATCTGGCCGTAAATCAAAGGCAGCACCGTTTTACGCCGGTCCTGTGACCATGACCTCGCCTCCTCCAAGCGATGTCCCGCTTCCAGCTTTTTTCACGAAGAAGAGCGTCTCTTTGTTTCAAGCCACCGACGCTACCAATGACCTAATCAGGATCCTCCGCTTGGACATCGCATGACTGCGTATGTCTCAGATCATTTTAGATTTATGTAATCTCTGATGATCCTCCAGTTTCTTAAAAATTCTCGAGTCCAGTTCACCGATCGTCCAACCAAAATATCTCCAGACGACGAATTCTAGAAGATGAAGAAACACATCTTCGTTATGAACCATTTCGAATCTTCCCTTATTTTTTCAAGGGGCAAGATCGAAATATCTTCTTAACAGGTCTTAGTTTCTCTTCTTAGGGGTTAAGTATATCTGTAGTAGTATTTGTGCATAGGCTTTTATATTTCTGTACCTTTGGGTTTAATTATCAGGTTCTGGGTAAATTATAGGTTCGATTTGGGTCTATTGTTCTTTCTTTGGGTTCTTAGTTTTATGTCCTTGTGTTTTAGGTCTCAGCTAAATTATAGAGGTGTATTTACTGGTATGATGAAGCTTGGTTTTCCATGTAATCTCGGTATTGCAGTTCTCTGTAGTTATATCTTTATATTTATAAGTTCTATGTTTTATTTTGGGTTTTCTTCTTCTCTTCGGTCTCTCTTGTTCTTCTTTAGTTTAGTGGGTCCTTCGTTTATTCCCGTCTGCTTTAGGGTAAGGCAAAGTGTTAGAGATGCATTTACTGGTTGGATGAAGCTTAGGTTTCCATGTAGCCTCAGTTTTACAATTCTCTGTACTTGTATCTTTATTATTATCTAATATAAAATTTATTTGGCTTTCATTATGTTGATGTTTATGTTATTGAATCCCAGTTTGGACATTTGATATATCTATCTCGAAATCAAACAAGACCAAAAAAATGAAACGTGATGTAAAAGTTCTGGTTATGCATTGCAAATGAATGAAACCTATAAAAACGTTTGAAAGTGTATATATATCTTATATTTCTCCTAAAACAAAACCTTAACATGGACTATCACCATGACAATCAGGCTGGAAGAAAACAAAACATATGTTTTCCATTATGAAAGAAACATTGTTGGTTGGCAACCGATTACACGCAAATACTTAGTAACAAATTGATATAATCTGAAGGCTCATATGAAAATATTAGTTAATAACTATGCCACTAGATGTCGGAAGTTGAAATTGACTCTTTTAAAGATGATATTTAATCATCACAGTTATGTATTATTGATATGAGTTTAATATATGATTAAATTTCGTAAGATGTTGTCACATGGTTGATCCCATTCCTGATATGTCTGCTCTCATAGTCATAGGTAGACATCCCACCTAGGCCCGATTTAAGGCCCAAGTCTTTAGCTGCAAAGCTGGCCAGCTGGAATTACTTAGTCCTAATCTGCATTCAGATTCGATATAAGAAACATAAGGTAAACCGTAAATGTATTTATCATTAATCTGTATTTATTATTTATTACTATATTCATAATTTAACAATTTGGCTTAATGACGGAGCTGGTTAACAGTAGTCATTAGTTCAATAGTAGCATGACGTGTTAAATGGCGAATCAATTTTGTATACTCAGCAAAGCCCTTCATCCACGTCAGTTTTTTTTTAATTGCTTTACGATTAATAATAATTGATTATATTTCCTGGAAATAAGTGATGGTACCCCAATGACCAAAGAGAAAATTTCTTCTACCTAATCAGAGGAAGAGGAAGACGAAGACGACGAGGAACCCTAAATCAATTTTCTGAAAGAGTTTTTTGTTTTCCATTGGAGAATCTTTACAAACCCATTCCCACACACCGCAGTTTTTGGGGCCCACGTCTTTATTAATGTACTTATTTATTAAAAAAATTTGAAAGAAAAAAAAAAAAATCCAAATCATCCATCCAGCCACACACCCGATCTTGCAATTTTTGCATCGACATTAAAATGGGAAAAAAATCATTACATTTATCGGAGAAAAAAAAAGAGAGGAATATTAATAAAGGTCGTCTTCCCTCGCCTCGCCTCGTATAAAACACCATCAATCTATCTTTTTCCTCCTCTATTTCGATATTTCAACTTCCTCTCTCTCTCTCTTCTGTAACTTGTCTTCTTTCTCAGCTTCTGTATCTGATTCCCTTTTTTCCCGGGAGCTTCGAGATTTCATTTGTGTAAGGCGTCGATGAAGAAGATTACGTATAACTTGGCGATTAAGGATGATTGGGTGGCGTCGGCGATGACGGACGATTATATGGTTGTCGAGCTTCTTTTACGGCTCAAGCATGCTGGGACGTTAGTGGCTGATAATTCGGCGTTGAATCTACCTCCGTTGCGATGGGGAATCCGTCAACAACGGTCACGACCCTCAAGATTTGGTGGCGGCCTTCTCGTTTCGGTTAAGAAGGATGTGGATTCGGCTAGAGCTAGTCCGAAGACTCCGCTATCATGGAGCGGTGGATCTGGAAGCCGTGGCGGCTCTGCATCACCTTCCGCCGATGGATTTGAAGATACCAGTCGCCAAGCTAGCTGCTCTACATCTACAGGATCCGGATCTAAGGTACCTTTCTCCTTCCCAAACCATATCGTTATTCAACTCGCTTCTCGATTTACTCTTCTCTCCACCTGGATTCAAATCCGTCATCTAGCTGGATTACCGATTCCGATCTGGGCGGTGATTCGGATTTTCACCGAAGAATCCTTCATTTATGCATGTTCGTAAATGAGAAGATTCTTCGCCGTCTCTCTGATTTTCCATATTCGCCTAATTCATAATCGATTCTCGAGTGTATGATGACGTCATCTCTCATAAGCCTCAACGTTTGAAAAAACCTACGTCCGATTCTCGCGCACCTCTTTAGTTTTCCTCCGATCTCCGGTTAAACCATTTTTGTGTGTTTCGTCTGTTTTCTTCATTGAATACCTAATCCACCGGAAAGTTTTTTTCCTCCACCGCTCTAACCACCAGCGGAAGCCATCTATCTTTAATTCTGTTTCTTAGGTTAAACGGATTCGTCCATTTCCAAAAAGTCAAAAGCCTATTTAACATTATTTTCCTTTTTTTTTTTTTTTTTTCTTATAAATTTCCATCAAGGCTTTGCTAGTATTCTGTGACAAGCTTAAGTGGGGTTTCTCTTTTTTTTTTTCTAATAAATCTGGAGGTTGACGGGTTAATGATTAACCGAACTCTCCAGTTAATGATGAACCGGATCTTGGTCTTATAATTTGGCCGGTTCGACGGGAGTATTAGAAACCAGTCAATTTTTTTTTTGTGTGTGTCGAGGAATATTAAAAGCTCCTTTAGATAATGGGGGCAGTACAGCTAGTTGGTCAAACGTGCGTGTTTGAGGCTTGAAACGATAGCGTTTGAGGCGAAAGTTGAAACGAGTAAATCTTGTGGGAGACATTGGGATCACGTGACTATAAAGAAGGATGACGATTCATGACGATGCACATGACACGGGATTATCATGATGTGGCATCGTCCTTCATCCCCTTCGTTAATATTCTTTTCAATTATATTTGAGATTTTTTTTTTTTAATTGTCTATGATTTATTTGAAATTTCTTTTTGTGGGAAAATAATCTTACTAGTAGTTGTACTGTTAATTTAGATCTTGGGTTTTGATTATAAAAATTAAAAGATCTAAAACACTTGTGGTTATTTGTCAGCATTTAATAGTATTTTTTTAAAATTCAAATAAGGCAGATTTGGCGTTGACAAAAAGAATTATAAAAATAGGCAGATTTGGCATCTTAATTACTGCGTCATAACCCAATACTAACTTATTTGTTGCTAATCAAAATGTGTTTTTTTTTTAATTGTTTACAGGTCTTTCTCACAAATGAAATCACCAGTTCCTTTTCCAAGAGACTGAAGAAAAAGAAGGTATTCATACTCTATTTCACCTAATTGAATTTTAAACTTTGCCAATGAAAATTCCGAATTTTTTTTGTTTGAGCTGAGTTTTTTTTTATTTTATAACAGTCGTCTTCTGAGCTTAAAGATGAAGAGAACTTGAGGTTGAAGGAAAGACATAACCTTGAAAAGGTTAATTTTATTTGCTATACTTTGTTTGATCATCATGGTTTCTTGCCATTTGCATCATAATTCTTACAAATCCAAGATTTTTCACAGGAGATTGCAAGTCTCCGAGCAAATTTCGACGAACAAAACGTAAGGAACCAGAGGTTAAAGAGGATTAAGGTAAAAATTTAGATACTCCCTAACCATCTATGAAGTATTGAGATCTTCCTGTTGCTCTCTCTGTTAGGTGGTCTAAACCGGATCGAAATCTACTCTTCTGTTTTCTCGTTTCAGCTTGACTTAAAAAAATCAGGCCGTGTCACGAATGAGAAACCGGTCGATCTGATTCATCATCAATCACACCTCGTGAGGCTACCCGAATCAAAACCTTTAAAGATAGAGGGAAAAAGCGGTGGATCGGATAATGAGGGGAGTTTCTTCTGTCTCCCTGATCTGAACATGCCAGCATCCGAGGACGAGATGTTATACGGTACAAGCTAAATTGGTATGACTGAAGATTTGGGATCTGATTACAGTGAAGAAGGGAGCTAGAAAATAAAAGGGAAATGTAAGAATGAGGTTTAAGGCTCTCGGGTCATTCTCGTTGGTGTTTCCTTTTTTTTTTTTTTTTTTTTTTTTTTGGGGGTAAAACGCTCTTTACTTGTTGGTTTTTAGAAGGTGGAAATTAGGTTCTTTAATATATATATATATTATATTTTCCTCTCTTTGTACCGATTCGTTGTAGGCAGCTAAAGCATTTGTTGGAAATTATTGTCAGAGGAAAAAGTAGGACAACTAATAGACTTTTTATATTTCAAACTTTTCCTCATTCTAATTTATTATTCTCCATTTATTTACTGTATAATATAATTAATCCCGACGTTCTGCTCAACTAACCTTTTTTTTTTGTCGGCCCGCTCAACTAAACCGAAGACAATAAATATCTACTATCAATCTCTGATTTTCTACTATTTTTATTTATTTTCTTACGTTTCTTCTATTTTAATTTATTTATTTTAATCTTAAATTCATATGTTGTGAGTGATGTTACTGGTGAATCGTCGGCGTGTTTCTGGATACAAGATTCGCTTTTTAAATGCCCATATATATATATATATATAAAGTTATAAACATTAAACCAACTTGTTATCAGCGAATTTGTTTTTGATTGTCCCGGCCTTTTTTTATGGGTCCAAGTTTACTTTCTAGAGATACAAAAATAACATTTCCTTTCTTTTCTAAAGAAAAAAACCTTGTTGTCATCAAAATATCTAAAAAATGACTTTGATGGTGATTATACTTATCCGCTATTATCTCTAATAAAATTTTATGACAAGTATATTTAAATATATGAATTATTAATTTTGTAATATATATTAAAAGATTTTATGAAATTGAATATAAAATTTTAATATTTTTATTCATATATGACTGAGTGATTTTTTGGCAACATTTATGGGTAATTAAAAAAAAACCTAAAATCAACAACACTATTAGAACATACATTGGAGCCAATATGGATTGTACGCGACGAGTTTGGCTCTTACAAAATCTATTGTTTATAAAAACTACGACAATGATCAAACTCCTTTGAAACACTACGGTGTCGAGGTTTCCGCAACATAATAGTGAAAAACATATCGTCAAGAACTCTATTTACTTCTTCATAATCATTGCAGATACGCAACAATGGAGTCCTTACTTATTGATATCCGTTTATTTTGTTTCCAGGTGAGTGTAATCAAATAACCGATAAAAATGTTATTTCTCAAAAAGTTTAATCAACCTCGTCGAGTTAATTCATTACCTTTTGAGATTATACAAACAACTCTTATAATTAATAAGCAAGACGTTTAAAAAATATATATTATATACATTATAAAGTATATAGAAAGTTAATAATAAAAAATAAAATTTCTTAAAGAGAAATAACCCTGTATGTGACAGAAAAACTCCTAAAAGAGATATTATTGAAAGTAATAAAGGAGCAAATATCTTTTGAGTGAATGGAGGTGATATTTGAGGAGGGTAAGGAGAGTTATGGGCGACTGAAAGTTGTTGGTTTAAAGATTAAATGCAAAAATTTAACTTAAATAAAAAAATGTAACAAAAAAGCTTGTGGGAAAATTTATATGCTAGTTGTAAGATGTTGCTAAAATTTGTAAGATTGCTCACTTATTTGTGATTTTCAGACTTTATGTTGAGGCGCGAGAAGTATGTGAAGGTTGAAGTTGTGCCAATAAAAATAAATTCAGGATTAATTAAGAAACACTTTTGGTCTTCAGAAATAAACTAGGGGAAAGAGAAGACACTTCTCTCTCTCTCTCTGATTCCGAAAACGCAGGAAAATAATGTCGTTTAACAGCTCCCACCTCCTTCCTCCTCAAGAAGACCTTCCTCTCCGACACTTCTCCGATCAACCACACCAACCGCCGCAACATCACTTCTCTGAAGCACCGTCTCTTGTTACCGCCACTTTCCTCAACCTCCCTCCCACCCTAGCCACCACGGATTCCGATCTTGCGCCTCCGCATAACAACGGAGACAACTCTTCTGCTGCTACAAACCGACGTTGGCTCTCCTTTCATTCTGAGATCCAAAATACCGGAGAAGTCAATTCTGAAGTCAACGCCGATGGTGTTGTTGGAGGTGAAGATTGGCGGAGCGCTAGCTATAAGGCGGCGATTTTGAGACATCCGATGTACGAGCAGCTTCTGGCAGCTCATGTGGCTTGCCTTAGGGTTGCAACTCCCGTTGACCAGATTCCGAGGATCGATGCGCAGCTCAGTCAGTTGCACACCGTCGCCTCTAAATACTCTACTCTCGGTGTCGTTATGGACAACAAAGAACTTGATCATTTCATGGTTTGTTGAAAACTTTCATTTTCAAGTTTCGATTTTGCACAACCTTTTCGTACATTTTATTGAATTTTAATATTTCGTTGATTGTGGTTCATGCAAAATTCTAATCTTTTCAACTGTTAATGTTTTCAACTATTGATTTCCGTTTGTTAGCTGACAGCTGAGTGGCAAATTGACATTATATTGTGGTTTATTCTTCCTTCTTTTTCACTATGGGAATCGATATGATCTTTGCTCCTCCATTTTGGTTAACCTAAATTCGAATTATGACTAAAATAAGTTGTATTTGTTGGATAGATTTTCTTTCTTGGTAGCTTATTGTTTGTCTGCTTCTTTGTAAAAAGGGCTTTGTATGCATTATGAGTTTGGATGTTCTGTTTGTATGCAACAAAAAGGGCTTTGCTTCTTTGTTTGTAATGTTCTGTTTGGATGTCTTATGGATCATGGATCAGAATCTTACCTTCTTTTATGATGGCGCAGTCACATTATGTTGTCTTGTTATGTTCATTAAAAGAACAACTCCAACACCACGTGTGTGTCCATGCAATGGAAGCCATTACGGCTTGTTGGGAGATCGAGCAATCTCTGCAATCTGTAACGGGTAACGCCCAAATCTTTCTTTTTGTTTTTTGTTGTCTTCTCGCTTTAGGGGTGTCTTGATTATATCCTAATCGTCTTTCTTCTGGTTTTTACTCTCTGTGGTGGTAGGAGTTTCTCCTAGTGAAAGTACTGGCAAGACAATGTCGGATGATGAAGATGATAATCAAGTAGAGAGCGACGTGAACATGTTTGGTGGAAGTTTGGACGGTTCAGATTGCTTGATGGGGTTTGGTCCTCTTGTTCCAACCGAGCGAGAGAGATCCTTGATGGAACGCGTGAAGAAGGAACTGAAGCATGAGCTTAAACAGGTAAATTGCTTGATCAAGTTGCAATGTTTACATCCAACTAAACAAAACTCATTTGTATTTTTCCGTGTTGCTCGGTTTTTTTCCCTGTAGGGTTTCAAAGAGAAGATTGTAGACATAAGAGAAGAGATAATGAGGAAGAGAAGGGCGGGGAAGTTGCCGGGAGATACTACTTCTGTACTAAAAGAGTGGTGGCTAACTCACTCAAAATGGCCATACCCAACTGTAAAGCCCGTATCCGAGAAGTCGTTTTTTTCATTACGACTCGTCAAAAGCGTTTTTTATTTATTTATTCTTGATTGGGTTTTGGAATTGCAGGAGGAAGACAAGGCAAAACTGGTACAAGAAACCGGTTTGCAGTTGAAACAGATAAACAATTGGTTCATCAACCAGAGGAAAAGAAACTGGAATAGCAACTCGTCCACATCATCTACTCCCTCCAAGAACAAACGTAAACGGTAAAACAAGAGCTGTTTCATCATAGCTAAACTCTTATCTTTTCCCCTATCGCAACTTCATCAAACTCGGTCAAGATATTATTTCTTAACCAAACACAGGACCGGGAAGTTGTAGGTGAGATTCCGGTTAACCAGAGGATGGTTCTTTGCCACGTGATAGCAAGGGATCCGGAAATGAAAGACACATTTTCTCCTCGGGTTGTACGACCGTACAGATTGTGGGTAGCATAGGTAGTACCGGTTTGCTTATAAAATCGGATTCTGGAGTAAGAATTAATGTTTGAAGCAGCTACATTATAAAATTATTATGTATTGTATTTATGTGTACATAAACTACATAGTTTTTGGAAATGATTCGCTTTGTTGGTTTGCGTGAACGCTTAATAGGGTGGGCGTTTTTTGTAAAGTGCGATATATGAATAGTTTGAAATGTATCAAGCAAAATGCATCATACTTAAACTAGTAGTTTGAAATGTAATAAATGTACTAGTACCAGTACAAGGCAAGGCAAGGCAAGGATGATGTTGGCAAGCCAAATTTTATTGTGTTCTTACAACTTACAAGCTGAAATTAATTCGGTTCTCACCACTGAGAAATATGGTCGGAGAATTTTGACACATAATATATCAGCATTTTTAGGTTTTTATTTATTATTACTAGTCCAAAATTGGATAGAGAGGCAATCTAAAAAATATGGATCCGAATCTAAAGGATTCAGAATCTTAAGAAACGGCGTCGCCAACAGGAAACCGAAACAAACGCACGCACGCGTTATTCGGTGTTTGGATATATATATCCTTATAAATAAACCTTTATGGAAGGTTAGATCGCGATAAGATCTGAAGAAGCAACAAAAAAAAAAAAAAAAAAAAAGAAGAATCATTATGCCCGCCTTATCTCACTACAGATCAGTATCATCTCTACCGTCCGTTGACCGTACCTTCTCTCTCATCCAACGACTCAGGATCCACCGGATCGCATCTTCCTTCCCGGAAACTTCTCCTTCCTCAGCTCTTATTCCCGGCGCCGATCCGTTGAAGCGCAACGTCTCTCGCAGCTCTCTTGCTAAATGGATCTCCGGGATTACAGCTGGCTCCGGCTTTGGTTTTTTGTATTGGTCCTCTGATTCTTACTCCACCTCTGGTTTGTTCGGTGGAAGTAATTTATTCTCATTCACTGATAGTTCATCGCCTTCTTTATGTGGCGCAACAGTCGGCGATCTGAAACGGAGATCTTTTCTTCCAAAATTAGCATTGCCTGGTTCCAGCTCTGTATTCATTTTCGGAGGTCTGCGATCCTTCGTGGTTTTTTTTTTTTGCTTAATGAAATTTATTCGGTGACGTCTTTTGTTTTGGTTGGATTTGAAAACACACAGATGCGTATAGAAGGAAGATCTTCTTCAATTACGAGAAGCGTTTGAGATTACAAAGTCCTCCTGAAAAGGTGCATTTGAAAATTCAGTGATTCTGTTTTTTTTTTTTTCTTCTTTTCCTTAAAGCTTTCGATGATTGTTTTCCTTTGTTCTTGTCTGGGAATAGAACCAAACAAGGATAATTGACTGTTCATAAATATTATCAATTCGTAATATTTGTTTTTGATCATCCGAACAGTTGGAATATTATTGGACTGGAGTAATTAATTTTGTTGGTACTAATCATAATTCATGAAAGCGTCTGGAGAATTACATTAGAGAGAAATGATGGCAAATGGTATTAGGTGTCTTGGAGGATTTAAATTAACATAGCTTTTTTTCTAAGTTATTTATTAGCTTTATTTCTTAATGCTACATTTTAGGTTTTCGAGTACTTTGCATCGGTTCGAACATCAAATGGAGAATTACTAATGAAACCGGCAGATTTGATGAGGGCAATTGTCCCCGTATTTCCTCCATCAGAATCTCATCTAGTAAGGGAAGGATATTTGACTGGGGAGAGAGATCCCGGTGAACTGAGATGCTCTCCTTCCGAGTTCTTCATGCTGTTTGATGTTGATAATGATGGTCTTATATCCTTCAAAGAGTGAGTTACTGAAACCAAAACATTACTTATGATCTGCCTTTTTTTCTTCTTTTGGAAAAATTAAGTTCTTGGTATTTTTTTTTTTTTTTTTTGTTGGGGAACAGGTATATGTTCTTTGTGACATTACTCAGCATTCCTGAATCAAGTTTTGCCGTGGCTTTCAAAATGTTTGATACTGACAACAATGGGTGAGTAGTCCTTCAAATTTATTAATAGATAAATCCTACTTCTGGTAACTATCATTTCTTCTCGTCCGTATTCCCATATTTTGATCCTCCAAACGGATGGGTTGTGGGAATCAGTGGAGTCTCTTTTGAGTTTACGCTGAATCATGTAAAATCTGGTCAGTGCTTCTATCCTTTGTAACTTATATTTCCTCGAGATGGCTCTGATAAAAATAATTATTTATTATTTAGGGAGATTGACAAGCAAGAGTTTAAGACAGTGATGAGTCTGATGCGATCTCAGCATAGACAAGGAATTGTCCACAGAGATGGCCTTCGCACAGGATTACATATGTCCGGCTCTGTCGAGGATGGAGGCTTGGTAGAATACTTCTTCGGCAAAGATGGCAGTGAAAAACTTAAACACGATAAATTCACTCAGTTTATGAAAGATCTAACTGAAGAAGTAAGTAACTCCTAACCTTTCAATTCGTCTCCGTACTTGTGTGACTGCTAGATACTCAGGCTGACAGAGAATAATCTTATGTCGTAAATAGATGCTGAGGCTGGAGTTTGCACATTATGACTATAAACGAAGAGGAAGCATATCAGCCAAAGATTTTGCATTGTCAATGGTGGCAGCTGCTGATGCAAGCCATTTGAGCAAGCTGCTTGATCGAGTGGAAGATCTGAGCCAACACCCGCATCTCAGGGACATCCGTATCTCACTAAAAGAATTCAAACAGTTTGATGAGCTACGCAGTAAACTTGGGCCATTTTCTCTAGCACTTTTTGCTTATGGCAAAGCTAATGGTTTACTTACAATGAAAGATTTCAAACGAGCGGCCTCGCAGGTGACTGACTCCCTAAAATTCATTCCTTTTACTACATTACATACGAGGAGGATATTTACTTTGTGGCTGCAGATTATTTTTAACGTTTGCAACACATTGGTAACAGGTATGTGGAATATATTTGTCAGACAATGTGATAGAGGTTGCATTTCATGTGTTTGATTCGAACCGAGATGGGAATTTGAGTGTGGAAGAGTTTTTACGGGTTTTGCATAGAAGAGAGAGGGACATTTCACAGCCAATTGCCAAGGGTCTTCCTCTGTATTTGTCTAATGGATGGAAAGGGTCTAAGAACTGTTCCTCACCGTGAAGAACAACTTCCTCTTTGAGGCTTACTGATGAAACTCTAAGGACTATTTTTTGGGGTTCTTGGGTTCATACAAGTTAGCCCAGAGTTTGTGATAACTCAACGGTTGCATTGTAAGAAAGAAAGTGTGGATAAATCTGTGTACAGTTTTATGGACCTATGAACTATTTTTTTGTCATCTAATAATAGAAAATTGTTAATTGCATTACAAACAGAAAATATCTGGCAGATTGGGGAGTGAAACGAAACATTGAAAGTTATCGACGGTGAAATTTGTCAAACTGGTTGTTTCTTGTACAAAGTGTCCATTTAGTTTGATGTTTTGTTAGCATTCACCTTCAACCAAGTAAGTTTACGTCCGACAAATTTAATAATTTGTGGTGTTTTCCTGCTAAAGATGAGCAAGGAAAACGAAATCCATTACGAGGAGATGACCGGATAAATACCGGAGAGCTGGTCGGAAAAGACGAGAGTACACATGAAAACTTTCAAATATGAATTTTAAGATTCGGTCTTTATGTCTAAAGAAACGAAAAGAGTAAAATTTCTTACAAATGACATTCATACAACAATCACGAATTTAATAGGAACTAATCCAATTTTAACAAAAAAAAAAAAAGGATTACAGAGCTAAGGTATATAACCAAACAAAACAAAACAAATAATCAATATTTTGTATCAATGTAAAGAGAGGAGGATTAGCACCATCTAACCTTCTTCTCTGGACTGAATCCCAGTCCGTCTCCGCCAACCACATCAAAATCGCAGAGGCCAAGAGTATATCCCATGGAATTCAAGACTATTTCTTTGGAAAAAATGACAAAACCAAACCAATACAGAGGAGAAAAATACTGCACACCACTCCCAAAACAAACAAAGTCCCTGCAATAGTAATACAGTGTTCAACAGATCAAAATATTAGCTTTCCATCAAGACAATTTTTCGCAATTCTAGGGGAATCTTTAAGACAAATGCAACAAGTCTCATCGTAGGTTTTACCATTGCTCAAAGTCAATAAACCTAACTACAAGAATGATTAGTAGATACTAATCAACCCATGAAGAACTAACAAAACCAAAGACTATAATAGAGACTACCATCTTTTCAGGACTATGTTGAGTTACTACTTACCTAGTAATACACAAAATCTGATGGCAGCTGATATTTTTGTGTATATGAGAAGAGTATTTCGTCAAGCAGGCCCTGAAAATACATTTTCTAAGATATCATGCAGCTTCGGGGTTCGTCTCCTGAACATTGGTTCTAGCCGGAAAGATGGGACACCAATCTGCCATCTCTTGGCATCATACATCTCATTCCATGCTTGGACTATTTCATCAATCTTGAACCCCATACCTGCAGTTGTTATTTCACACCCCATATCAGCACAGCTAAAAGAAAATTGACAGAAAACAATTGGGATTGTAACTTCTCCAGAATTCGGTTTTCTAGCCAAGAATTGATTACCTTCAAGTGCACTCTCGCTTGAACAATGATTCTTTACCATCACAGCTATATCAGTTGCAGAAGCTCCAGCTAGTTCAAATTTCTCCACTGCAACCTCTAAACATTCATCCCAAGTTGGTAGCCCGAGCCTGTATTCCACAATAGACCGTTCATATAGCAAAGAACCCCATAAGAGGTTAATCTGGGAACTCATATTAGCTGTCTGCTCTGCAGTTTCTTCATCTGAAGAAACGCTATACAATCCATCCAGCTCCAACTTCTGCAACATGTTTTTGTGTTTATCGAATTTGGAGATTCCGTTTAGACGACGTTCTTCCATCTCTTCCCAAATCTGCATACCCCTCTCCATGCTATCTTCAGCTTTGTTATAGAGCTTTAGGACCTCCTGGGAAACCTCACTTTCTAGGCCTACCTTGCTTTTGAGTCCATGATACCAGCAAAGCTTTGCCTGTTCAAACTGCTCTTGCCCAAGTGCTAGAAGAGCTTCATAAAAATCAGGTTTAACCTTGATCGCTTCTTCATATTTTTCTGCAGCTTTGTTGTACTCGTTCCATGTCCACACAAATGCAGCCTCAACCACTTCTATTATAGCTTCTTTCGAGGTATCCTCAGGAAAAAAGACCTGCTTCCTTGCCTTTGACATGTGCACGTTACCCCAGTTAAACAAAGCTAGTGCAGCCATTTCTTGGAACTTATCAGCAGCAATTTCAAAGAGTTCTTGCGCATCTTCACCAGTGACAGCATCCTCCATTGCTTCCGTATACAGCTTCATCCCGAGGTCATGAAGGTCCAAGTACGAATCAGAATCAAACCCAACATGGTTCTTGAATAATTGCGCAAACTGAAAAATCCAGTTCTCATAGCACATAGATGCTTTATCAGATTCCATGTGTTCTCCAACAATTTCATTGTCTGCCAGGCTGCTCAATCTCTTGGCAACCTTGTCAGTTGAATCAGCAATGTTCATGCCATCATAGGTTGGTTCTTGGTCAGGGTTAACCTCTGATATATATAATCTAAGGGAGCCAATTTTCTCACGAGTAGAAGCAGCTAGCGTCAGCTCATCTGTCGTAGTAATGGTAACCAAATCGCCCTCTGGATCCCTATATTTAATGAGGAAACCCTTTAGAGCAGGAAAACGATCCCTGATTACGTCTCTTACAAGTCTAACACTAGAATCCATCGGCAATTGTGCCCACCTTATATCATCTCCAAGTACCAACTTGACAGTCCTAGTAACCATTGCCTCTTCTTTTGTGTTTCCTCCTCCTCCACCAATCTCAGAGGCAATGACCTCTTTGTCCATGACAACAACCTCATCCTCAACCTTCCTCTCTTCTCCTGCCTTTTTACCACTTTTCTTTTTCTGTCCTTTATCACCCTTGAAACTTGTTTTCTTGCCCTCTCTGTTGCCACCAATCTTTCCATCAATCTCAGACTTTTCAATCTTTTCCTCCTTTGATTTATCTATGTTCCCTGCTTCGTCTCCCTTGTCAACAACCTTTGGACTCTCAACCACAGCTCTGTTGCTCTTCAATTCCTCATCCTTTCCACCACTCTTATTCTTCTTCTTCTTTTTCTTTCTCAACTTCTCCTTAACAATCTTCTTCAAACGAGCAGCGCCAACAGGCTGCACATTAACAAAGTTCTTCTCCATTTCATCAACATCAACACCTTTATCAATCAGCACCTTCTTCACCCTATCAAAGATTTCGTTTGCAGAAACATTTTCCGGCTCCATATTCAAAACAATACGAGCATCCCTAAACGCGTAATCTAACTTGTTCAAAGCCTCATAACAACGAGAACGTCTCAATAGAGCCTTACTGTACCTAGGAGAAGCCTCAAGAGCCAAATTACATTCATTAATAGCATTCGGATACTCACCTAATCCCATTTGCATATAACAAGAAGCCATACTCGTTCTCAGATAAGCTACATCGATATGATCCTTAGGCAAGAGCTTCAAGGCTTTGTCGAAACTCAACATAGCTCCTTCGTTGTCTCGTTTCTGAAACAACTTGTTCCCTTCTTCTTTGAGCTCAAGAGCTCGGCTAATGAAAATCTCCATATCCTCATCGAATGCTCTCGAAGTAGAACGATGGTAGGTTTTCCCTGATTTACCTCCGGCGGCGGAAGCATCCTTTGGCGTCTCCGGGCTTTTCTTCTTCGCCGTCGGCTTTCCCATTGAAAGGTGAGACCTTTATTCCGAAAACTCAAGAAACGAAGTTGGCTGATGAAACAGAGGATTGGAAAAATGAAGAATTTGACCGATCAAAGCTTTTCTGTAGCAAATAATGGTTTGGTGAAAAATGCCAGAGAAGCACGACTTTATCTGTAAGGTGGAGTGAACCCTAATCCACACATTATATTAAATACTAATATTTTACTTATTAATTATTTAATCCAACAAAACAAAACACAGCCTGTTATGTTTGGTCAAATGAGCTACACAATTTTGTATTCGGAAAGTCAGAAAGTCTTCATTTCTGTTTTGCTGGAAAGTTGGAAAATTTTCCAACTCTTTTTTTTTAATCAATTAAAGTCTTGCTTAGCGTTTTGCTAATATAAATAATTAGTTTTATATACGTAAAACACGAAATGGAAGAATTATTCAAATTTTTAACACACAAACCATTTTTTTGTTTGGTTTAAAAAAAATGATTCTTTTTCATCCCAAAAACTGATATTCTAAGAGAGAATTTAAACAAAAATTGAATTCAAACCACAATCAAAATAAATATTATATTGATCCGCGGTTGATTTGGTTTTACATTGCTAACTACTTTTCTAACACGGAACAAAAATCTGAAAACGTATAACGAAACTTTGATTAAACAACTTTAAACACGCTATTTGTACTTACATAGAAAATTCAATAAGTCAATAATTAACGAATAATTTTATTATAATCCTCAAGCTAATGATTGAGCAAATTATTCAAGTAAATAGCATGTGTTTCATGTGCTCAAATAAAGCAAAGTAACATGAACCAAACCGAATTACACGAAAATTTAATAGCAATTTTTTTTTAAAACTGAACTTTAAATGAAAAAAGGAAAAGAAAAAGAGAAAACAGATAAGAGTTTATGCCATGGTGTTCCATAAAAGAAAATGTACCATGGTGTTCCATAAAAGAAAATGTACTTTATGCCATGGTGTTCCATAAAAGAAAATGTACCTTAACCAGTGGTAAAATATCCCAAAGTTCATATCGGAAGTAATTGACCATGTTTAATTTTTACCTCGTTTCTCTCCGTTCCTTTGTAAAGTTATATCTAAGACCTTGTCAAATACTTGAGAAGTCAAAACTTTTCTTGTTGTCAGCTTTATCAACTCTTATATGTCTTCTCTCATATTCACATGTTTTTGGAATAAAAAAAAAATATATGTTACTCTATCCATTTACAAAAAAAAAAAAAACTATTCATATACATTAAAAAGATATCTAAATGTCAACATTAAAAAGCTGTAAATTTAGAGCGGAAGTAAAAAAAGATTTCCATATGATATGCCAGTCAATGTAAAAAAAAGATTAGCGGGTAATGATAGATTTCAAACCATGCCATTATAATAAATGGGCATATAAGGCCTCAATTGCCACAGGCCCAATACGAAGTTATCTGTTGTTCTGTTTTCCATATCGAACGGTCCCGGTGGCGTTTGTCACTCAATAACAATAACCAAAAAGGCCACGTGTTACTGTTGGCTGTCGAAGTAGCATTAAGATCAACCGAATCAGCTTCTTTCTTCTCGTTGTCGAAAGCTGAAGCAACTACTACCCTTTGGTTTGGTCTAATCTAACCCCCCAAAATTCCTTTTACGTGAACCCTAATTTCGAAATCTAGATTAGTCTCTACCGTTGCAGATCAGAAGAATGGAGATTCCGAGCTTGAAACGCGGCGTTTTGGAGAGCTTCTTTGGTTCTTTGTTCCAAGTGCTTGCTGCTGAGACTATCGAATTGTATTTGTCAATGGTACTCACTCTCTCCTTCTCTTTCGTTTTCTATGTCAGCTTCAACGGCTTGTGTTGACCCTTAAATTTATATACCTTTTCTGGCTATGCTTTGTTTCGTCTCTCTCTCGCGTCAATTTTGGATAAGCTTCCTTTAGCTCTATTACGATGTTGATTGGTTTGATCATATTTAGGCAGTGTAGGGTAAGCTTCACTAGTGAAAGAGAAGACTACTTATGTTTTGTAGTTAAAGTAGGTCCACTCAATCACTTAATGTTTTGTAGCTCTTAGTCTGTAGATCAGTTAGAGCTTCTGTGTTGATGAGAGTTTTTCAAAAGCGACCTTAAGTTCTAAGGAAGAGATTCAGTAATGATGAAGTTGAGAATTGGTATTATCGGGATAAGGCAATGTCTTACGAGCTTGATATTTCTTAATTGGCTTCAAATTCTATTGATATTTACCCTTTGTTCATCTCAACATGCCTTTGAATAATTCGCAGGCACATAAGGGGTTCGCTAGTGAACTTTACACAAACGGAAGGTTAGTGCCTTGGGGGTTCTCTATCATTGCTACTATCCTATTTCTGTAAATGTTATGATTAAAGCAAATTTAGTTTTTGTTCCTTTTAGGTTCACAATCCCTCCACTCCATGCTTTGAAGAAAGCTAAAGATGAGAATAAAGACGCAAGTGAAGGGGAGGAGGAGGATGATGATGAAGAAGGCCATGGCGCAAAAGATGAAGATGATCAAGAAGGTGGGGAAGAACAAGAGGATGCAGAAGATGAAGTTGAAGCCAATGGAGATGGTGCAAGTGGTGATGATGATGATGATGATGATGATAATGATGATGATGATGATAATGATGATGATAATGATGATGATAATGAGGGCGTAGAGGAAGATGGAGAAGAAGAAGAAGAAGAAGAAGAAGAAGATGATGATGATGATAAAGAAGTTGAAGAAGAAGAAGAGGAAGAGGAAGAGGAAGAGGAAGAAGAAATTCCTCAGCCACCGAGGAAGAAAAGGAAATGATATCAAACGTTATTCTCCTCTGTGGATGCTTAATCTTCTTACATTTCTGTCTCTTTCTGTAACTCAAGGAGTCATAACTCAGTTGTTTCTTGGCCGATAAGGAAACTTCTGCTGCTTTGTGATTGCAAACAAAAGGAAACACTTCTCTTGCTTGAGACGCAAGAAACTTGATTACTTTCTCCAGCGACCAATCGTTTGTACAAGTTTTTCTTTGATAGAAGAATAAACTATAACAGACGAGTCTTGCAACTTGGGCTGACAGTAGAACCGACGGGTCTGAAAATGTAAGGCTGACCGGCATAAGTGAACTGAGCGAAGGCACCAGCTGGCAAAGCCTCTCCTTTAATAAGAAGACATGTCTTTCTCTGTGGGAGCAATAGCCATGGCTCCACACGCATCACAGGAGCAAACCCCTCACAAGACAGAGTCACATGCTTCTGATAACACTTTCACGTGTTGATTACAGTCACTTGCCACTCCGGTTGTCCGCCAATTTCTCTCTCAGTTCTCACCGTTCCGATCTGGATCTCACCAAATGTGCAGCGGCATAATCCTGTGAGTTTTTGTTTCATGTTCCTTTTATTAGTTTGTTTTAGCTACATGATTACAATTGATACGTGGATAATTTGTAATGGTATTTTAATAATAATAATATAAGGGTAAAATTACACTAATAAATATCCATGTTCTAAAAATCTCCTACTAGTTCCGATTACACTCCGCCTAGTCGTTAGACCCACCTTCGCCACCTCGATTAATGACTAATATCTCGAAAAATTCAGTCAACCGATTACTCCCCGGCTAATCCGATTAATCCCCACCTAATCCGATTATTTTCTGCCTAATCATCTATAATTTAATTATTTTTAAATTTTCAGATATAATTTTTTTTTGTTTTTGTTATACAAACATTTATATTGAGAGTTTGTGATGTTTATAATAACTTATGTTAAAAATATAAATATAAATTATAAAATAAATTATTAATACTATATTTTTATGTATTTACTATAATTTTAAAAAATATTATTTAAAAGTTTAATATAATAGATAAATTTATTTTTTTAAATATTAAAATAACCTAAAACTAATTTCCGATTAATCCCCATTTATTTTCTGATTAATCCTCTATGCGCTAGACCAACCATCGCCGCCCGATTAGCGCCTAGCGAATTTTACAACATTGATAAATATAGGAGATGCATTTTAAAAATTGTCACTCTTTTTTTTTGTTCCTTCCAAAAATACCACAATATTTAAAAGTCTTCTTAAAGTGTTTCCAAATCAAGTCTATTTAAAAAAATCCCAAAATCACATCAAGTTGGAGAGTCCTATCTTTTGAAACAAAGTTTGAATCCTAATTAGTCCGAATAAAAGTATCGACAAAAAAAAAATATTTTCAATATCTAAATAAAACGTATTGAAAAAAATACCCTCCTCAATCCTTATTGGAAAATCTCAAATAAGTTAATTAAAATATCAATTTTGCTAAAAAGAGATTTCATGGAGACCAAAAACTTTTCACAACGAAAAGTTCGATTTTAACTTACTTGGAAAAAACAAAAAAAAAAATAACAAAAAAAAAGATACAAAATAATATACTATGGTCAAAGTGTAGTGAAATGTTTAAAGTAGGGCTTAATTTTTTTTTGTTTAACTTACTATGGCAATGATTTTGGCTCTTCCTATTTTCGCTGACTAACCAAATAAGTAAGTAAGTAAGTATAGCTAGCCTGTTGGATATTGATTAATTTCTATACCAATAGATTAGTCTAACTTAAATTCTAAAACCAAACTCTAAATTTAAAAAACTTGACCAAGTTAGTTGTTTTGGCTAGTGGTGAAATCCTTCGACTCACTAAAGTCTACTGTATGGGACCTATGTGTTCAAGTCCACTCTCAGATCTAGAGAAGTAAAAATGTTGTGTAGAGAACTACTTGACCAAAAGAAAATAAAAAACGCAATTCCTCTGTGGATGAGGCCTTATTTCTAGTATTTCGGTAAGTAACTCAAATTTCACATAAGGAGTCATACTTCAGTTTCTTGGACATTAGGAACACATCTACTTGTTTGAGACGCAAGAAACCTAATAACCTTCTCTACAATAATGTTTTTAAGAAATCAATTCTTGCAACTTGGCCCAACGGTAGAACCAACGGGTCTGAAAATGTAAGGTTGGCCGGCATAAGTGAAGTGAGCGGTGGTGCCAGCTGGCAAAGCTGCTCCTTTAATCAGAAGACACGTGTTTCCTTGTGGGTACAGCAGCCATGGCTCGACGGGCTTCACAGGAGCAAACCCTCCGCAAGACAACCTCACGTTATTCTGAGGACACTTGCACGTGTTTGTTACCGTCACTTTCCACTCCGGTTGCCCGGCGATTTCTCTTCCAGTCCTCACCGTTCCGATCTGGATATCACCGAAAGTGCACCGGCACAATCCTGTTAGTTTCATTAGTTTTGCAACTTTATTAGAATAATAATCAACAATTAATCATTTTAAAAGTATTTTTGGGTATTATCTGATTTAATTATATGATTTCAGTTTTATATTTAATCTACAGAAACAAACAAACAAAAACGATCTGAAAAGCGACGAAGCAGCTTTAATCGAATGGGAAGAGAAAATAAACGGATTAAAATCTCACTTATATAGATAAATAATCTCTGATAATTAAAGTTACAATTTGCAAAAAAGATGAATTTGACCGGACACATAAAAAATTATTTTAACACGAACCAATCAGATTCGATTTTTTTATATGCACCAAAAGGCATGAAACTTCTGAGTTACATAGAAAAGGTTGTTAAATTACCTTGAGAGACCATAGAGAGAACAAGAAAAACAATTAAGTATTTAAGAGCAAACGCCATTGTTATTAGTGTGTTTGAGAGATGGAGAACGAGAGATTAACCAATGAATAAGTCCAATTTATATGCATTGAACATGTTTAGTTCTCTCTCGCTGCTTAAATTATACAGATACGATTCTTGATTTCATTATAATGTAGAAAATAATATTTGAAAAAAGTAAAAAAAAAAAAAATATATCAAATAAAAATTTTAAAATAGGGAAAACAAAATATGAACCCATTGGCAGCGTATTTATTTCACTAATTTATATAAAGAATCCTAAATTTTAACTTAAAACCCTCATTCCAAAACATAAGAAATTTAACACTAAAAACATTAAACCCAAACTTCTTAATGCTTGTATTTAAATATTCTTATAGATTTTTTTTTCTTAATTTTAGTTATATTTTCACCCAGAATTCATTTTCTTAAATGAGAGTTACACTATTGGAAGGTGTTTTATATCTTTCCAAACATGAAGATGATTACGTAACGTCTGTGGTAATTACAGAATTATTCGAATTTATAGTTGTAACTAAATTTGTGAATTATATCTTTCACAGCATGGCAAACGAATATCCAAACTGTACGTCTCCATTAGAATATCTGATTATTTGACCACAATAATAATTTGGTCATAATTTGTTGGTAGTCGAATTATTTATTTGAGTAAAAATTATTTTGGTAGGATAAAATCCAAAAATGAGAACAAAATGATTTTACTGGAGTCAACGAAAAATAATTAATTATAGAGTGGAGACAGATGGTATGTACTTTAAGGCGTTCCAAAAATAAAAGATGTCATTTAATTACTTTTAAAATATCTCAAAATTTTTATCGGAAGTAATTGACCAAGCTAATTAGTAATTAAATATGTAAATATAAATTAAAATCTAATCAGCATATGTAATTCCGTAATTGACTACTTATGTTTCGATTTTGAAATCTAATCAGCATAATATATATATGTAGTGCTTGTATGATATAAGTATATAACTCACCTTATTATTTTGATAATATTGACCAGAAAATTACTAAATAAAAAACCTTGGCAAAGATTGAGCTAAAATGGATGGACAAATGATGATGAAATGAATATAACAAACGAAAAGATTATATATACTTCATTCACGGCTATACTATTTTCCCATTTTCTTACTCCGAACCTCAAGGGTTATGCCCTAATCACAAACTGTAATGAATGGTCTTATCATACTCTCATTCTAACAAAATGAACTATAAATTCGGTGTCGGGGCCAAGAATTTCCCTCAATGAATATCGAAGCACCATGAATGCGATGAGAAACAACCGGCTTTGCACAGGGACAAGAGGATCAGCTATACCATGGAACACACTTTTTCTGCGAAATGAACAGATTTATCATTTCTAACAAGCAGCTGCTAAGACAAAATGATTCGTGTTCTGATATCGCAAAACCTAAGCTGAACCATGAGAACAGTTTTTGTGAGAGAGTATAGTATTCACACCTTGTCTTGTGCTGCTGCAGCAAAGGCGATTGTCGTCTATATATGTTGCCTGGATGCCAATCATCCATGATCCAATGGTGGTATCATCAAACGCATATGTCTTCAACAATCCACTGCATTTATATATACACCATTGCAGAAAATTAAACATGATTGCAAATCAAGCTTTGTTTGACATATATACTCTTCATGTGACTATATATATCTCCTGCCAAACTGTGAAACCTAACCTGTTTATATTAATATATTGAGCCAGATTCTTGGAGAGTATTACAAGTGAACCAGTTGCATGACGGAAGTACCTAAGAAAATCGAACAAAGAAACTGAGTACACACAACATAGGTCTCGAAGGCTTAACATAACTGGAAGACCTCTGCGGTATATGACACTTACGATTTTTCGTCCCCAAATTTCCACCACTCAGGCTCATACCATTGACTTCCCCTGAATACCAAGAAACAACCAATGCCATATGAGAATGTGTACTATGAAACGTTTGGGCATTTTTCAAAGTTCGGAAGTCTTAATAATAAGATAGTTAAGAATATACGAACTCTTCGGTAATCACATCTCCAGACTTCATACACCCAATATAAGCACCATCTTGACCACGACGGCTTTCAAGAAGCCCAATCATCCCCTCTGTAAGATCGAAAACATTTTTCATTCAAAGACATTGTTGATACCCTGATAATCCTGATTGGGCCAAACATAGCTTTGCACAAAAAAGGACATGAAAGAGGAAGTATTACCAAGATCTAGTTCAACGTTGTCATCAACTTTGACATAAAACTCTGCATCCCAATTCTGAACAGCAGCACTGTAGAAGAACTTCACTTTCTTGGGTAACTCTTCTTGGGCTTCCTCATGATTCTCCTAATAATCCATCATAATTTACGAGAAAAAGGTAGATTGGAAGCCACATCAGTGAGCAGAAATTCAAATAAGCAAGCAACAAACAGATGCAAAAGAGTTATTCTTACTTACAAGAATCAAAAAGTCCTTAGTTACACTATTTTCTTCGTCAATTTTCCGGTCTAGGCTATCACCTCGGTTAGCACTGGAAATTTGTAAAGCACTGACATTAGAATTACCGCCCATATGATAAGATAAACCATGAAAAACATTGCAACTAAATAAAAAATCGGAAGAATGAAGACTAAGTGAGTAAGAAAACCTCCGACCAATCACAAAGCGTATGACAACTCCTCTTTCCTCAAGTTTTTTCAGAGCATCATCTAAAGAGAAAAAAAAATTTCATAACAGAAAACTTATTAACTGTACCAAAACTTTTTAATGAAACATTTACAGAGCAAGGTGATAACTTTACTTCGTGGCATCCAAGACCCTCTAAATTTATTGCGCTTCAAGTGACTGCCAAAGCCTGTGTAAACTCCAATAACAGCAAGCATCTTCTTCCTTGAAGAAGAGACACTCATCTGGTTTTTAAGATAGCCTTGACTCTTTGCCTGTGCCAACTCCATTTCAGTTTCAACAATCCTCCTCTCAAGATCTCTGTTAAACAGTTACATTGTATATTAGTACAAGCAGAACAAAAATAAACATCCTAAAGAAAAATAACAATCAGCTTACTTGCATCCAAGGACCACAAGCTTGTCCTCCACCGTAAGAACCTTAGGCCTCTATAGTCCACAAGAAGATGATCAACATTGAAGACAAAACATTAAACATTACTGAGAATGAAACTTAATCTTTTAAGAGAGGCATAAGAAAGACCAACCTGATCATAATTCTTCTTAAGCACTGCATTGAGCGCCGCTCTGTACTCCGCATCTTGCCATAACCTAACCATCACAAACCAATACCATAATAGAGATCAGAACCAGTGAGCTTGTGTTTGGTAGATTGTAAGACTATTACTATAATGGTCAATTCTGATAAACACATTACAGTAAATCTACATTTCAATATAGACTGGTAACACGTAGGCAAAAAAATGGAAAAACAAGAATCTAGCATCAGCGAGATCTATACATCTATCAACTATGAAAACAGCGCTCCATCACGATCACGATCCTCAAAACTCTAAAAGTTCGATTCCAGAATGCATTTCGATGAGAATCAATAAGATTTGATTACTCCAGGGAAAAAAATAAATCGGAAAGGAGAGAAAAATGCGACGTACCGGCCAGCAACGTAGAGCCAAGCAACGCAAGAGAAGAAGGCTAAGATGAGAGAGGGCTTGGAGGTGTTGTGAGACTTAGAAGACCTAGCTCGCCGGTCTGATTTAGCCGAGACAGTCGTCGGTAAGCTCTCCATCTCAATTCCAGAGATCGGAGGCAAAGAGACGAAGTCAGATTCAAAATCGAGAAAGTGTACAAGGAAAGCAAATAAGAAGAAGTTACATAGTATTAGCCATTAGGATAACTTTCCTTGTTATAATTTATTTATTAATATTTTTTTTTTTCACGGGGCTGCGGAGGGAACCGTTTCGTTGTGCTCGTCGGAGATCGATTATCCCGACAATATTCCGACTTCCAGGTGACAAGAATATAGTTTCAGAACTCTCTGATCCAGTCAGCAGTTTCGATTCTGGCCCACTGGGCTCCTAATCTCATTTTCTTTTCTTTTGATTTTTTACGAAACTATTACATTATTAATTTTTACTTAACAAAAAGTGGTCAGTAATTAACATATTTTCTTAAATATTACGAGCAAATAAATCAATATTTTTCCACTAATGGCAACTCAAATCAGTAGATCAACTCTGGAAGCATTGAAAAAATTAAAAAAATGTATCGTTGCCATGTGCACAAGTGGGCAATTCAACCTGGAAGTTTTGAAAATATTGAAAAAAACATGTTATTTTATTTATGATTTGGATAGGAGAATTCGAGTATCTTTCTAAAAGGATTTAAATATTCCAAACCAAAAAAAAAAATGCGAGCAAACCATTAAAAATAACAAAAACATAAAAAAAAAAAAATGCACACTTGGGTCAGTTTGAGAGTCTGTGCACACAATAACAGCCTCTACAGTAACCAAGCTTGTAAACCCAATGTTAGATGGCGAACCCTAACGCTGGTTTCTTAGAACGCCTCTCCTGGAAATTTTTAATAGGCACAAGAGAAAATCCCTGTGTCTTGGACTGTTGGTTAATGCTGAAGAACTCTTAGCGGCTAGCAGGCAACAAACTAGAGAGTGAAGGCACTCCTTGGCTTCTCATTTGCTCTTGCGCGCTCTTCATTTCCTCTGGATCTGTTTATCACACACACCAACAATTCACAGCAACCATTAAAATCTAATTTAGTAGGTTTCAGTTCAGCAATACGTTGAAGAGCTCTAAGAGATTTTAGAAATGGTTAAAACTGAAAAGAGATTATTCATGTATACTAAATTCCTCAGTAGATTAGGTCAACTGCTTAGATTGGTTACTGGCGCATTATTTGCTAATAAAGAGAGAGTTCAAGAATCAGTTTAATGATGAAAATTATCAAACCATGGATAAAAGTGAAGAGTTAGAGAAATATACCTATGTTTTCCATCAACTTAGGCATTAAGAATACAACAACGACCATGAATCCCACCATCAGACCCATTGGACTTTTCAGAATTGCCATTACATTGAAAGGTTCTCGCATCTACAAATAGTACATAATCGATCAGAAAACAAGAGAAAGAAGCATGTACCTAAAACTAAACAGATACCAAAACAAACAAAAAAAGATACAGTTAGAAGTATTCACCTCGTAGTATTGCTCTGCCCGCAGTGGCTCCAAAACAAGCTCAGTAAGACTCCTCCTGGTTTCTGTTAGTGTTGCTTGAACCTTGCCACGATGCCTAGCACTAACATCAACTCGCACCTAATTTAAAATTATTGATTGACAAATGAGAAGCGAGTTCTTTGAAAAGGATGTAGTTCAGGAAATCATAGAATATTGCAGCCAATAAAATCTTACTGGAGAAAAGAAGTAGCCCAGCGCATAAACTTCAATCAGATGAGTCCCAGCTGGCACTTTGTGGCTTTGAAGTTAGAGAAGTAAAGGAAAACGAAAATTAACAATACTGATACTCTTCTTTTCACAACAAAATACAATATTAAGTTTTCTCAGTTAATTTCTAGCAATATTTACACCAAAGCTACAGGTACCTAAAGGGATTTTCAGTTGATGTACAAGAAAGACGTGTAAGAAACGAACTAATAGATACTATGGGTAAAAACTACATACACAAATATACATATATTAACGGAAACTGTTATATGAAGAAGGAACAATAGGATACAATGTAAAGTATCCATCCGGCCTGAGGAAAGTAATACTCTGTCCCCCATTGAGTACAAGTTTGACATTTGAGAATTTTGCTGCGTGACCAATCACTGTGCCTACCATAATAAGTTGTAGATTAGTTTGCAAATAAAAGAGTGAAGCTATTACATAATGGAAACAAGATGGGTTTTAAAGTATCGTGTAGCTAGAATAGTAAGGAAATAATCCGTACATTCTCCGAAACTATACTACTACGAAAGCATATTGCCCACTCAAAACCAATGATGACAGAAACAAATCAACAATACAATTTCCAAAGACATAACAAATTGAGTTATAAAAACTGAGCGTTAGAGTTAAAAAAAAAAAAAAAACTAGAATAAAAAGAAAGAAAAGAGGGAAGGCTGAAACGTACTAGCTGGGATCCTTACTCTACCGGTGATAGAGTAACCATCCTCAGACCTGCAAAAAGGAAAGAGTGAATTGAATGAAGCACAAACAGAAATTTCCTTGGATGCATGAACTAAAGAAGTAAATTCGTCAAGCAAGCACATCAAATTGAAATCAAAGTTATCAACCGCAAAACTCGAAGATAAAGATATCACGGTCACTTAAATACGAAATCAAATGCTATAGGGTCATAGAAACGGTTGAATGAGATAAAAGCTCTATATCAACAGATTTGTAGAGATCGAAGGTCAAAGATTGATTACCCAGATGAGATCGGCAGATTGGAAGCAAACAATAAGAGAGAAATCTGGCAGACAAGCAACGCGACAAGGGAAGTGGATCTAATAATCGGCGCCATAGTCGTCGTCCGCAGATTCTCCAAACCCAAAACTACGACTTTATAATCCTTCTTCGATTCAGCCTTTCAGGAGAGGAAGAAAACAGAATATTGCAAATTGAACCTTCTGACTTGCAAAGAAGTTTTATCTGAACCAACTATGTAAATTGTGATAATTATCAATTAGAGCTAAAAAAAAAAGAAAAAACTTAATGACTCACCCAGTCACCCGGTACTATATATTTATGAATATCTTTCAAGAAATTTTGGTGATATAGATACAAAAAAAAATATGTGAAAATGTTAAGTGTATACTACTAATCAAAAAGAATATAGTCACTGTATATGTAAAAAAAAAACTATGGTCTACAATCAGAAGCATATACTAGTTTGAGGTTAAATCTGTGAGTAATTATTCACAGTTTGTATATTTTGATCGAATTGACAAAAAAACTAGGCTAGTTAAGTTTTTTTTTTTTTTTACACTAATTTTAGAAGGGTATAATAGTGAAAAGAGGCAAAATAGCAACATTACAGCTATTACAGCAAAATTGGTTCTGTAAAGTTGAAATCGCTAAGCTTTGCTGGATCTAAGCAGAGGGATCATTCCTAACACCACCTTGGGCTTTTTTTCCACTCAGTCCTCATATTTTCGGTGCAGTCTATTTTCTATTAATCTCAGACTCATACATAGGAGTCACACAACTCCATGCTCTGCTTTCGTGCTTTCGTTTGCACCTCGTGACAAACTCTGCACTCGACAACTATGGCCTCACTTTGTATGAATGTGCATACATCATAAGAATCATTGGTAATCACATTTTTATCTCTCATTCAATAAACATGGAAAATCACTTTTGCCTTTCAATTCAACCCAGAATCTAGGATACAATTTTCTACTCAGATATACCACACAAAAAAAGAAAGAAATAATCATCTGCTACAAACCAAGCTTCTTTGAGAACAAGTCCGATACGTTAGCTATTACAAATCCAGCAAACACCTGAAAAAAACGCAAGTTCTTAAGCAGCAAGAAATTCATCATTTCCTGGTGTTTATATATAAAAAACAAGTTTTTAGTTACCTGAGTAGAGCCAAGAATGTAAATGGCAGAATAATGACGACCATGAATCATCATGTCGGCAACCATCGCAAGCGGAATGGTCAGAGACATGCCCAGTGTCGCTACTAGCGGAGTTGTCCACACCACAGAAAGTGCCCTTTGGTTACAAATTTAGGAGAACACCCAAGTTATGTTCTATACATTTTTACATTGATTGTTAGGAACACTTTAACTGGCAAAAACCGACTCCTAGATTCATTGAAACGTACCAAAAATAGTCAGAGAGGACACTTCCGACGAAACCGTTGGCTAAGACGACTTCATCAAGTCTCGCAGAGTGTGGTATGGTAAACTTGGGCTCGATCCCTAATGCTGTCAATGGCCACACTGAAACCAACAAAAAAAATCCACAAATTTTTTAACAAGAGACAACAATTCCCTTCTCATATGTTGTGTTATGGATGATACACTTCTAAAATGTAACATTATGGAAGATATTAGAATACCAAGCCACCAAAGAGCAACAAGAGTGAACAATCCAATGTATCCAAACAGCTTTTGCACATCAACACCTTCTCCTTCTTCACCGGCAAACTTCTTTAGAAGCACTGTGTTAACAATAACAGAAGGGTTCATGCCATGATATTATCCTCCCCCACGCACACAATCTCTAAACCAACGAAGGATCAAATAAAAGAAATCATTTCTAACCTGTAAATAATCCATAAGAGACAGCAGAGAGAAGCCCAAAGAGATCTCCCATAAGGGACCGTTGCCCGTTGCTAAACACAAATATCAACTGTACGTTAAAAGAATATGGTTGATGAAATTGGAAAACTCATGTAATCAAGAACTTTTCAATGAGAATGAGACAAACTTGAGATATCAATTTAGAATTCGGGGTTAGCTTTTGAATCTGAGTACATACATATTCTTTCATTTTCCAAAGAAAGATGTCAGAAAAAGATGCATGGTGAAAGAGGTTAGGATGAAAAACTTACAATGAAGAATTTAGTTGCGACTCATCAGCAGCCCAAGTTTTCCCAAGAGTTGTCATGACCACACCGGCCATGCTGACAAATACAGCAACTACTTTCGACAGGTTCAAAGTATCTTGGCCCAAAAAAACACCAATGAAAAGAGTAAACAGTCCCGAGGTTGATGACAATACAGTAGTGCTTGCAACACTTGTACGCGCAAGAGCAGCATTGGACAAATACTATATTAACAAAAGTAGCAAACAAAAATCATTACCAAGGTTAAAAGAGGACACTTTCAGGCACATAAAAAACTATACAAACAGCATATCAAAGAAAACACACCTCTGTTACAAACCAAATGGGTGCAAGGTAAAGTCCATACATTGCAATCTGCTTTGTGGTGATCTCTTTCCCATGTTTCAGAGTCTGTGTTTCTTCTTTACCTTTACCAATCAATGGTCTTGCATCTTCTTCATGGGATGAAAGGTTTTCCTCACTATCTTTCTTATTCATAGTTCCTTGAAGTCCCATTTCAATGATTTTATGCCTCAAAGGTGAACCAATCTCAGCAGAGGATTCATCCGTTAAAGCGGGAACTTTATTGGATTTGGAAGATCGTCGCTCCAAATATCGAAAAAGCCAGTCTTTAAGGAAAGCAACGGGAAGGTAAACTATCATAAGAGAAGCTCCAAGATATGTGACTGCAAATGGCTGCTTATAGGCTGTAAAGATATCCTGGTCAATGGAAGTCAAAATCATTCAATAAAGTAACCAAATTTGCCTCATTTAAACAGAGATCTGAATTTGCATTTTCCATTGATTTCATAGATTCCAGCATATAATCAAACTCGAGACCTATAAATACTCTGCTAATTTGTAGCTCGAAGCCTTCCAAGTTTTCATCACGAACATGATTAAAATAAGACTACTTGAATTGGATCCAGATATTGAACAAATTCAAAACAAATTAAACATCCAAAACCTAGAAAGAACAAATAGGAATGCGTGTGAAAATAAAAAAAAATTGAAACAAAAATAGAAGAAATGATGAGTCAAAATTACCTGAGTAACTTCTGCAGAGGTGACCCATATGACAACAACGGTACCAATCAAGAACAGACCAGCTTTGTATCTCCAACCCATCAAAAAGTTATAAATTTTAAACAGAGGAATCAAGATCCAGGTGTTTGAGAGGACCAATCCGCAGAGATCTGTGCGTGTAAACTGACTTAAAAAATTGATCCTTGAGCTAAGGAAACAACGGAATAAGAATCAATTGGATCAGAGGGAGGAGGAAGACGGTGGAGTGAAGAAGAGAAAAGGGAGAAGCCCAGAAAGAAGGAGAAAATTGACCATCTGAGAAAATAAAAATGGAAGAGTAACCGCGAGGGAAGGAAGGGGACGCAGAGGGAAAGCGTTAGACAAGGAAAAGAAACATATTTAATTTTGTTTATTTATTGTGTAATAACAAATTAAAAAGCTTCTGTCTTTTTACGACAAACTTAAAAAAAAAAAAAACTTTTTATTGGAAGCGTCATCGATCTAGCCGTCTTCTTTTTTGTTCTGTATCTTTTTCTTCAGTGATTTAATGTGAAAAAAAATCTACGTTTATGGAAATAGCTTATGTTTAAAAGATAGAAATTTGTAAAACACTTACGTACATTTTTACACTGATAATATTAGAAAGAAATTCCATGTTTTTAGTTAGTAACATCATAACATGTGTAAGTCAAAACTTTATAACAATACCGTTATTTAATATATATATATATAGATATATATTAGGTGTTTTAATTTCTGGAAAAATAAATTCATTAAATATATTTTTAACAAACGTTGGATTAATATTACAATCGCACAAGAAATTCGACTTTTTTTTTAACTTTTTTTACAATCGCACTAGAAATTCGACTTTTTTTTAACTTTTTCGTCAATATTTTGACATTTATTTTATCTATATCCTTTCTTATCATTTTTAAATAGATAAGAGGGGTAAATATCTAAAAACAAAGAAAACGTTGTAAATGAATGTCAAAAATACAATAGGATGTTAGATTTACTCAATGTTTTAAAACCCGTTAGGCGTTAGTCGGGCAGCGAGGGTGGGCCTAGCGCATAAGGAATTAATTGGAGAGTAAACAGAGATTAATCGGAGATTAATTTTAGGTTATTTTAATTTTTAAAAAATATATTTATCTATTATATTAAACTTTTAAATAATATTGTTTTTAAAATTATAATAAATACATAAAAAATGTAGTATGAATAATTTATTTTATGATTTTTATTTATAATTTTAACATAATTTATTATAAAACATCACAAATCTCAATATAAATGTATGAATAACAAAAACAAAATTTGTTTATACTTGAAAATTTAAAAATAATAGATGATTAGGCGGGAATTAATCGGATTAGGCAGAAATTAATCGGATTAGACGGAGAGTAATCGGTTGACCAACTTTTTCGAAGAATTAGTTATTAATCGAAGTATCCAAAATGAGTTTAATCATTAATTGAAGCGGCGAAAAAGCGGAGCTAAGCGTAGATTTTAGAACATGAGATTTACTTGCTTGTCTCTCACCGTAGGTTTTAAATTCTCTTCACCTCTTGATCTGACTGTTTGTTCACCATATTCTTTTGATTATTAAAACAATTTTTGTCGGGTAAATAATTTTTGGATTTAGAATCACATTTTTATGTGTTAAGTTTTGAAACAAAAGCGTCCCGTTATATATTATCCAATATTACTACTGTATATGTATATAAATATATGACTCATTTTGCTATTATTAGGTGGCCTGAGATTTATGTAAAGTTGGTGAGTGAGGCGCGTGTGGCTTTAATTAATTACACCAATATGAATGAGACCTAGTGACATAGACGCCATTCTCTTTCTTTATTCTTATATTCAAATTCAATTATGAGGCTATTTTGCATAGCAAATGAAACGCATAGAAAATCTTCGGGTCATTGAATTTCTAGGGTCAATGATGAACAAGTAGCCATGGTCTTCACATCCGACCCGATTCAAATTCCATGATTTCCTAGCTTGATCTATGAGAAAGAGAGATTTTTTTCGAACAATCTAAAAAGATGTGCGATTTGGAAAGTGAGGTGATTTTGTACTGTTAATTCGCAACAGACTTAAGAAATTGATGTGGATGTACGAAACGGAGTCACATAAACAAAGAACATAAAGAGTTCCAAAACTTGTATTAACATGTCAGACAATATAAGGCTGTTCATTTCTCACTATGTATGTAATTGGAGAGCACAAGGAAAACAGGAATTCACACAGCTTGCAAAGCAAAGAGCTTGCACATTGCTATATAAATAACAAATACTTTTCGTAAGTGAGTTGAAACACAGAAGCATTTTAAGCCACATCAAAAGCTCGAGGAAACATAAGGATTAAGATCTGAAGAGGAGAAAAAAGGGATGCAACACACATTACCGGATAGATTCCTTAAGAGACAGATGCACTTAAATGCAAGATGGTAGAGTAGGTCCGTGGCAGAGAAAGGCCACAGCGATGTATATGATCACCAGTAGTACTAGTATTAAGAGGACCCTGCAAGACACAAAGATGGTTAGGATCAATGTAGTAGTAGTATTAACAGAAACACATGTTTTACTCCATTTCTGTGATAGTATGCATAACTAATGTGGGTGATTAAAGCATTTTGACTTGCCACAGTTTAATGTGTTCTTAGGCTAAAACTAGTTTCAACACAGGGTATTGCAATCACAACATACAATGAAATGTTAAATTTGATGGGTGAGCTACAACAACATGTAAAAGAGTAAAGGAAAACATACGTGAGTTTGCAATTTCTCCACCAGACGGTGCTTCGGAAACGACGAGCTTGTTTTCTGAAACGGAATGTATTTCCCTGCATATTGGCAGTTTTATCGACAAGTAGCTCAAGGCGTTCACCTCTATGTAGAACGTTGTCAATGTTCTCAATCATAACGTCTCGCACCTGTCAAAAACCAAAAAGAAAGAAGAAAAAAAACAACCCAAAAGTATGTAAGCAATACAGAACCACCAAAGTGTTTTTTACAATCAGATATTAAAACTTAGTAAATAGACCTGATTCATTTCACCCTTAATCCTATTAATCCGATCGGCATTAGGATCATTAGAATAATATTCAATCTGCTGAGTGAGAACTCTAGAGAATTCCTCATTCATGGCATAAGCTTGTGCTGTATGAACAGCACGGCCATAAGTCCGTACGAACCTCTGGTGAATATCCTCCAGAAAGGCAAAAGGTATTCTCCCTGATTAAATTTACATAAATAAAAAAAAAAGGATTAGACTTTGAATTTCACAATCACAAAAAGATCGAAACTGCCTTAAAAAAATAGCCATAGAACCAAGATGAGGGGAAGATATGGAATTGAGAAGAAATCGAAAGGAGAGGAGGGAGGGGGGCAAAAGAGTAAATAAGGGAGATGGAAAAGACGTACTTCCGGCGGTTTCTTCGGCCATACAGAGAACGGTGAGACCATCGGTGCGCTTAACGTGAAAGACATAGCGATCCTGAGAATATGAAACGTTGCTGTCGTTGTTACCAGGGACCTTCTCAAGGATCTGTTTGGCGATGGTGCTCGCATTCGTAGTCGTCGCGGTGAACTCCGACAGAATCACCGTCCCACGCGCCACCAGTGCGTACAGAATCGCCATCTCCGTCGATCCCTTACCCAAATTCAGATGGAAAACGCGGTAAAGTCAACGAAGAAGAAGGTTTCCCGCGGAAACCGAGCCAGACAGACGAATCGCCAGATCAATCACAGAGATGGACAACCAATTAGCTTTTTACCTTTCCGCCTATTATTAAATATATATCTCTCTCTTTTTCTTTTTTTTTTTCTTTTTTTTTATATTCAATTTCGGATACCTACGGAGATTCAATTTTTTTTTATTTTTTTTTTATTAATAAGTTTAAAGAATATAAAAAGTAAAGTTAATGGAAAAAAATGAAAACGACATGGATAATGATTAATGATCAATAAGCTAAGTCTAAGCCCAACCCAACCAAACACGGCCTTAATAGAGAGGTGAGATTAAACCAAAACCAAAACCAAAACCAAAACTAAAACCAAAACCAAAACTAAAACCAAAACGTGGTTCACGAGTCACAACGAATCTCACGGGAAGAAGGTGGGACATATACACATATATACACGGTAGACTTGGTGCCTCCGTCAAATGACGTGTCGTCCTCTCGGCTTTTCCGTTAAAGTAGACGACACCGCCGTTTGTCGCCGTGGTCCATGGGAATTCAACCAGAGGAAGAGACGACCTTGACAGACGCCATCTTCTCCTTCCTTTTGCCTCCATCTGTCTGCTCTCTCTCCCCGATCTGACTATCCTCATAAACCCTATGCTTGCTTTATCTGCGATCTTCTGCTCAGATTTCTGTTTGGAGTTGCTTTATTTCTGGTTTCTCCATCGGGAAATTAGTGCTCCATCGCGTCTCCGATTGATTGTGATCGGAATATCAGATTCGAGTTTCGGAGAGCTGGAGAGAGATAGGTAGAGTTTGGTGGAGATGATGTTCAGACGGAGTCCGCCGAACCACAGGCATGATGGAACGTCACCGCTTCCATTCGGAATGGATTGGAGTCCTCCGCCGCGCAAATGGGTGAGCTCTTATGCTGCCACAATTCATACTTTATTGGACTTAAATATGTTTATGCTCGATTTATGCAGCTACCTACTGTATTATATTTGGGACTTAGAGATTTATGGGGGTTAGCTAGTGGTAGAACTCACCACATAAGGCATTAGTTGTTCCCTTTCCAAAGTAATGTGAGATTTCTTACAATTAGCTAGAGCTCAGTTGCTCTCTGATGAATTGCTAGTTTATCCTTCGTTGAACATCAGGGGTTGCTAAATATTTGTTTACGCTCTTTGGATAGCTGCTGACTGACAAGCATCATTATACTCTGTTGAATTTCATTTATGTGTACGGTTGGAGAGTTCTAGGTTTTGAGATTTTTAATTTCTTTTCTGCAGAATGGTAGAGACACTGTTTGGCCTCATGACCCTAGAACCGGATGGAGTTATTGTGTTACAATACCCTCGTGGGTTGTCCTTCCAAAATCAAGAAACTCAGACCCTGTTGTGGTAACTTATATATATATATTTAATTCTTCCTTTTTTATCTCTTCCAATGTCATAAGTTCCCAGTGTTTATCTTTTTGTAGCAAATTTAGCTGAACTGAGTGTGACAACCATATCTTTAACGTATGTGGATCAATAAAGTTCAACATGAACAGTGATATACAGTATTTGTTTCCTGTACTACCTAAATAGTCTAGTGGACTAGCTGAAGAGTTTTATTGTTGTGCATTTCATGCAGTATTTCACTATTTAGTTAAACTTGCTTACATATATAACATTTTAGGGGAACAGTTTTACAGGGTTCAGGTTAGTGTGCAATCCCCTGAAGGTGTTACTACAATGCGAGGAGTCTTGAGAAGATTTAATGATTTTCTAAAGCTATTAACGGATGTAAGAATTTGTTCTCCCTGAACTTTTGCTGATGGACTCTCCATTTTCCTTAATGATTTAAATGCAATGTGTTTGAGGGAATATGAACTTTCCTGTTTTTCTTACAGCTGAAAAGATCTTTTCCCAGAAAAACTTTTCCATCGCCTCCCCCCAAAGGGCTGTTACGTATGAAAAGCAGAGCAGTGTTAGAAGAGGTATGCATCTTTTTCCTGGGGCTAACTGGATGAGATCACTTGTGTTACTGCTGTTACTCTCATTTTCTTTTCTGTTTTGGGCTAGTTTTTTCCTTCCCTAAGTCCCCTTTCTCCAAACCATATTAATGGTAGACTTTAGGTGTAAATACATGGAAATCCATGTAAGCAACAATAATGTTACAATTATTCATGCAAACCATTTGTTTCACAAGTGATAGCTATGACCTTGTTGCAGAGAAGGTGCTCTCTTGAGGAGTGGATAATGAAGCTATTATCTGATATAGAATTGGCAAGAAGTGTCGTAGTTGCATCCTTTCTTGAACTAGAAGCTGCTGCTAGGTCTGGTATGAGCTTTTACATTATGCACTTGAGTTGTACATAGGTAAAGGCTGTTATGTTTTGTTTTATCGTAAAATGATCTTGCTTTTCAGCATGCCAAGATGTAGATCAAAATGCTTCCAATACCAATAACGACATACATAGTACAAGTTCTTCGCCTATGGTTCACCCAAGTTTGAGCTTGTTTCATGCTGGTGGCAGTTCTCTCACATCTGACTATGGCAGTGATACTGCTTATGAAACATCTGAGATTGGATCGGCAAGTTTAGGACAAGATGATATTTCTGAAATTGGTACCGAAGATCTAACTGTGGATGAAGATTTAGCAAATCCAATTGAGAAGCTTGTTAACTTTAGCATGTCCAACATTGATGAGGGACTTTCAATGAGCCAAACTATTTTAGAGCAACTTGAAGACTTTCCCAAGCATAAAGTCCGCTCAAGATATGTCAATAATATCCTAGGGAAGGATGTGTATAATGGGAATCCTTCTAAAGGATTCTTTCTTGCTAACAATGGTTCACGGCTTCTCTCAGAACCAGAATCATCAACTCACTCAGTAATGCACGATAGAACTCTTTCTTTAGAGATCTCTGACAAGTTTGCTCAACAAATGGCTCAGACATCAACATCTGGTCTCCTAAGTTCAAGCAGTGATAGCCATCTGGATCTACACCGAAGTCCTGATGTATCTCTTGGAACTGGGCTTGTTTGTAACCCAGAGAGGCAGGGTAGTACACAATTAGTTCTTCCATTGGACCTGCGTAATAAATTGAACAGGATTCTGTTAGCCATGAATGAGAGACTTGTCAATACAAAAACAGATATGGAGGATCTTATAGCAAGACTAAACCAAGAGATAGCAGTGAAGAACTACCTGAACAAAAAGGTACACTAAGATAAGTAACCATGAGTTCTGGTTTTTATTCTATTTTCCATTTTTTTGGTTCAAAACATGAGTGTCTTATCCTTTTCTCTTTGGAGCGAATAGTAGTGTTGTAATCTTGTTTTTACTGCTCAGGTTAATGATCTAGAAGGGGAACTTGAAACTACTAAGCAGAGAAGCAAAGAGAATTTGGAGCAAGCTATTATGACTGAGAGGGAAAGATTTACTCAGATGCAGTGGGATATGGAAGAACTTAGACAAAGATCTTACAAGATGGAAATGAAATTAAAATCGAGAGAGGTATGATTTAAAATAGTTCCATGTCTATAAAATTATTTTCGCAGCCAAAACTGGTTCTTATTGATCGTACATAATTTCCCTCTACTAAAGAAGCACGCTGATGCAAAATATTTCAACAGGATGGGAGCTCACATGCAGAACCCACTGAACAGCCAATTCTTTCTCAGAGAAATGTTTTGTCGAAAGAAATTGATGCCAGAAAACAACAACTAGAGGACTTCTCTAGGCAATATGAGAAATTAGAAGCAAAATCAAAAGCAGATATTAAAGTTCTTGTCAAAGAGGTCAAATCTCTGAGGCGTTCTCATGTGGAACTAGAAAAACAGCTGACTCAATCTTTGACAGATAAAACTGAAGCCGAGGTAATTTATGCCTCGTATAGTATTATATATATATATTCTTATTTGGCAGCAACATGGGTTTGTGGATTTTATTATGCATATTTCAAAACAAGATAGACAACACAACTGAGACTGGAACATGTTGCACTTTTCAGAAACTACTCCAACAGGAAAGAAAAATACTAGAGAGCAATGTAGCAGCTAGAAAAAAGCTGCTTAGTGACTGCAGAATTCTCCATGCCCGGCTTAAAGAGTACAACTTGAATTTGTCGATGGATGGAAACGGAAACTTCGTAGAGGACTCAACTACAGTATCAGATGCGTTGCGTTTACTGTCTATATCTGATGATCAAATTGAGGAGGTATTTCTGCATCTCTGTTTGATCTCCGTTTAATATCACAAAGTTACCCAACGTAGTACATCCAGTCACATCCAAGGTTTTATCGAAAAGGAGTAACTTTACTCTGCGTCTTGATATGTAGGATAGTTAGGTTTTCGCTGCACTAGTGAAAGCATTTGTATAAAACCTTGGGTTGTAACACTGTCAACTGTGTACATTTTATAAGTTTTAACAATGGTGGCCATTTCAGGCTCAGCTACTTGCCGGGTTTGATGAAAATGCTGCTGCTCAAGGCATAGATAAATCTCTCAGCATCGATAGTGAAACGAGAATTATGGAGGACGAGCTGAGAAAGATATTGGCAGATATCTTTGTTGAGAATGCAAAATTGAGAAAACAGGTGAACTCTACAATGCTTCGTGCTCTCCAGAAAAACGTAAAGAGCACCGAAGACGTGAATGAAGAAAATGGCGATGACAAAGAGGAGGCATCAACAGAAACATTGAACATATAGGTATAATAATAGTGGTTTTGACCTGAGAATAGAGTTCACAATGAAAACTGCCATAATTTATCTTTTATCAAAGGACTGGTCGCTTTCTAATACAAAACGGTTGGTCTCTTGGAGAAGCAAATTAGCGTGAAAGCTGAGTGTGATGTAATCAATATATACGTACACATGTGAGCATTCCATTTGACAGAGTACATAAGTAAAAACATGTGTATTGCGTATGTTTGTTGTATAATTGTAATGCATTATCTTTTGCATATATATATATATACGAATAGATTCAGCAACTGTGATTAGGTAAAGTGGGCAACAAAAACTAGATCTATATCAATATGAGTTCTTGTGGTATCTATGTTTGTGTGTAAACTTTTGCCACAAATTCCATGAACTCATAATTTTATAACCATCACGATGAATCTGATATATCCAGTGGCTCCATGGCCGAAGAGATGTGGAAAGCCATCGTTGAAAGAGAGAGACCCGGATTTTCATGCATGAAGCTCTATTCTCTTTCTAATGGTAGTGTAGTGTCAATCAATTTGATCTACAACCATCTCGGTGCATTCTGACAATACCCGTCACCTTTGCATGCTGTGTTCTTCTGGTTTTTTCTTCTATACCAAGTAAAATATAGTAGAAAAAACAGACTCTTGTCTCTTAGTATTGCACATGCAGCTTCTTGCAAAAGTCACATTCATATCAGGAAACTAGCAAAATACCAATAACATTCAACAGCCTCAATAACTCATTATATTCAAATCCAAAATGATCCATGATTACAGATTAGAAAAGGTTGATTGGATATATAAACTAAAAGTCTATGCTTGCTTTATACTTGTTGTCCACTTACTATCTATGTTTTAGAAATATATTCTACATACGGATAACACTTCCTCCCTTACAATACAGATGCATTAAAATAATTTTCTGAGCAAACTAAGAGGCTAAGACATACGCAAAGATCTTTATGCGAGACAAGTGAACGGAAAAATAAATGAAGTTTCAGTAAAACTGGGCTAAAAAACCCAGCAGGTATAATCTGCTTAGCGTTGATTATTCTGTAGCTTAATCCTCTGCGTCGAGATTTGTTTTCTTCGAACTAGAAGTCACCATTACTCTTTTGCCACTATGAACATCACCCACATGGATTCTCTACCTGAAACAGAGCTCTTAGGTTGTTGAGTTCACCTAAATGCCCAGTCCTCGAAGCTCTTGCTCTTGGGAAGAAATTCTCATTCGAGATTGCAATTGGCTTAAACGGCAGAGTGTGGGTACATGCAGCTGCTCCACGTACAGTCATTATCGTGGCCAATGAACTCAGAATACTTAAGCGGGACTCATCAGAGAATCATAGTTGAGAAATTGCTTGCAGACTAGAGCGTTGACAATAAGAAGGTTACTATTCCTTGAAATGTAATTTAACCACTGATGCTCTCTTTCAGAGAGTGAGTTTGATATTATTTAAAATACATATTATACACTCAAAAGTGAAGGTTACAAACTTCCAAATGAAGTATATGTCTAATTTGTTACAACAGTGAGCCCATAAATATTGCAGCAAGTAATCTTATGACTGACGTAATGTTAAAGGCTATGTTACATCACATTTTTAAAAGAGAGGGAGGCTCGTATCTGCATACACAATCATATATGTTTCCCTTTATCAACTTCTCAGCTAATCTCTGATTCTTAACCATCGCTAGCTGCAAAAAAAAGAAGGAAAATAAAGATTTCAGTTTAAAGTTTCAATAGCAATTTTAGATATAAATTTTCTGTCAAGTGAAGTGTCAAACCTTCAGAGCCTCGCATTTGAATTGAGCGTTGAAATTGGTATGAAGTGCTCTTCCCATGCCTTCCAAGACAGCCTGCAAAATCGTTAAAAATCAAATAATAAGAACATATCATCTCACTTTTTGTATCCTGAAGTTGTTTTCATGTAAAACAGAGATAAGGTCTTGTAGATACAAGATCGGCGTCTTTGGCAGCTGCTGCAAGCTCAGAGCTGACTTGTCTGAGATCGATGCAAGGACTTCCACATCCATTTTCAACAACCATCAATGGTGCTGAAGTTGATTCCTTCTTTGACCCATCCCCAGGATGTACCATCGCATCCACAAGTAAGCCTCCCATTTCAGCCGCTCTCCTCAAGATGTCACAGTGCTTCAAGCGTAAAGACCGAACAAAAGAGTTAGTTACATGAAAAAAGACATTATAACCACTGCATAGAATCCAAATTTTAACCGACAAAACCTTAGCAGCCCCAGCGACAATATCAGGGAGTTCCATTGCGGTCACGTCGTTCAGAGCAGGAAGAGAGTTTGCCACTAGAACAACCTTGAGAATCATAATAAGATAGATTTTTTTAGTGTTTCCTCAACTAATTACACAAAGAACCCATTTAGCCTGTGCATTCAGTTTTGTGAACAGTAGGACAAAACATATTATTAGAGGAAGAGTTAGAGAGAGAGATTTACTTCAGTCCCACGACGGAGAAACTCTCGGGCAAGAGGAAGCATTCCAAGAATGATGTCTGCTCCTGAGTTATCAACAAAGAGTAACGCTCTTTTATGTCGATGAGGCTGCTTACCTCCAGATCCAAGCATTCTTTCTTTGAAAGCATCAAAATCATCTACCTGATTTTATGGATAACAGAAGGTTTTCCAGCTTAAAATTATCAGTTAGCAAACAGTAACCTCAACGAAGAAAAAAAAAAGAGGTGGTCTTGTCTCTCACCCTCCATGGTCTCTGCATCTTGTTGCGACTCATTCTGTATATTTCAATTATGGTTCCTTTGTGATATAGATCCACACATGCTCGAGATCCCCAGTCGAATATGTTTGCAGCAAGAACACCTTCTATAAGTGTAAGCAACCTTGCCTCCTGAAAAATCGATAAATATTTAAAACAGTTAATGAGAGAAGTTGTCTCATGTATAGCACTAAAACGTTTAGTAGCAAACCATAAACCTACACAGAGAGGAAGGTTACAGATCACATACCTCACACATTGCATCAAGCTCCTCCAGTAAATCAGGTAAAACAGCAAGTGAGGCCTCGTTCTCCCTTTCAATTTCGCAGAAAGATACAACATCAGAGAAACTCCAAGTAGGGGAGAGATCATAGGACTAATGTTTTACCTTTGCTTGATGCTTCTATAGGCATCAACAAACTGGAATTCCCTTAAGCATTCTTCCCGAAGTTCCAAAAGATTTGCTAGCCCCAGCTTTCCATATGCAGCTGGATCCTCCATCAATCTACAACCAAAAATAATTGTCAGCAAAAGGTAAAAGGACCCCAAAAAAGAAAAAGAAAATCTTTGAAGAGTATAACTACGAGTTTTCTGTTTTATGGATTGTAGTCAAAGTTGAATAGGCATGACTGGACAGAGGAGAATATGTTGTGATGAACCAAACCTCGCCAAATGAGCAGAAAAAGCACGAGCAAAAGCATCACCCCGCCTTTTAGCATCCTCAGTTCCTCCTCCACTTGCCACAGCCTATAATCATGTCCATAGAATAATAGTAAAACAAGAGTAAAAAGCTATAAATAATCTTCACCACCCAAAAGGAAACACTACTGATGGTGGAATAGAATCCCTATGTGTGAACTTTAAGTCTTTAACAGTTACCGTATCAACGAGGTCTGGTAAATGCTCGGACAAAACTTTGAGCCAGTACCTACACACAAAAACAAAATAAGCAATCTAAGAAACAGTGATTTCATTCAAATAAAAACCACTCTTTTGGAAGATCAGCATGACTTATTACTCACTCTCGTTCGCCTTGATCAGATAGATCAATCGTGTTAGGCTCATACCTGGTGGAAAAAAATAGATTAAACACACAAGAACATAGGTCCTTTAAAATCATGAACAAGCTGAAAACCATAAGATATAGCTCCATACATTACTCTGGGACATGCCACTTACGTTTTCGGGTCGGCCAGCAATGGGAACACCTCCAGTGTGGGCACAAGATGTAGAACACCAACATTTAAAGCACTGGCGTCAGATCTAAGAGCACTACCTCTGGATGAGGGAACATCAAAACCTCCAAGCCCAGTCGTTTTTGATGGAGCCATCGGTACAGGAGCAGTGATTTCAGTTCCTCTACGCACAAACTTTTCCATCCACGAAATCTGAAAGCAACCAGGAGAGACCCTTTAAACTTCAAAACTTATCCAGACCGGAGTCAGAACGCTTAACTAGTTGAAGTTTATCGCTATACCATTAGGGAAAGACAAGTTGAAAAAGGGGAAGCACCTGATTCCATTGATATATTACATTAAAAAAAAAAGAGAATATATAATTGTGACAGAGATTTGAAAACAAGGTTTTGCTTTTCTTAAGAAATTATAAAAAGGAATCTACCTAATATGATACTTTGTATAAAAAAGAAAGAAATAACATACTTCACAGCGAATAGTATCAATACAAGCCTAAGAACATGTTTATTCTTACTGACACGAAGACAAACTAGAACAAAAAAAATAAAACTAGAAATTCGAATTGTACAGCAGAACCTTGATTTGTTAAATAAAGTTTACCTAACACATACCTAACTCTATTTTATACGGGAAAGCTCTAAACCAGACTCTAAAAGATATCTAGTGACTAATATTCAAAGTGAATGTATCCAATCAAAATCAGTCAACACACAAGCCATGGAAAGGAACAAGTAATCCGACCATCACTTTTGGCCATAATATTCAATAATTATATGGAAGACCAAACATTTGCCAAAAGATTCCAGTTTCAAGAACAGCATATTCTTTACTGCTATTGCCTAAAGAATACTATAATAGTACGCAGCACACTTTACCCAGCAAAAGGTAAAAACGTTATTATATTCCCGCACTTTAATATTCTGAGCAGTACCATGTCATATGGAATCTATGGATATCAGCTTGAAAGTATCAAATAGAATAATGAGAGACTTTGGTAGGGCAGAAGCTAAATTTATTACCTTCTCGTTCAAATTACCGAGTGGTGGTCCATGAATATTTCCTCCAGTGTATGGTGCACCCATTGGGAACCTCTCAACCAACTGATGGGACATTAAATCATCCAACCCGTGCTTCTCATAGCTCATGAACGCACCCAGAGCACCCAGGAAACCTTCATGTCTTAAGAACATAGCTTGCATCTCTCCTTTCGACCTAGTGGGATCACACAATAAATTAAGGAGTTGAGTGATTAAGGTGAAGTAAGCATATCACGTTTAGGTCCAAATTTACAAGTGAATCTTTTACCAGAAATGTACAGCAAATGAAATTGTGTCCATGGTATATGCATGGCCCCTTATGAAAAATCCTCCAAAAAATATTCGCTTCAACCCAAAGCGAAGGGCGTTCAAATATGATATCTACACAGGAACAAACAAATCCGAAACTCAAAATATTATCAAGCACTTATCCCCATTTACTAATCAAATATTCCAAATGGCATCACGTGCTTCAGAATAAAATGAGAAAAAAATGGGCTCATTTTGCTCAAGAAATTTTTCCTTAGACCTTAGGGCTCACACGAACACATACCTGCCCAATATTGTATGAAATCATCCGCAATAGAGACAAGGAAATATCTTCAGGTCTGTAATCGTCCAGTTCCTTATTTTCAGAGATCGCCTTGCCAAAACTGGAAGCTATTGTTGAAGCAGAGAGACCAATCTGTATAATTGGTTAATGAGAATTACTAGAATAGTAGTAATAAAACAATATTATAGGAGAGCAGTCACATCCTACAACAAAGAGATCAGTTGTAGAATAATGCAAATTAGACTCATACCTTGGAGTAATCCATGCCACCATAAATATCACCAACAAGCATGTCAATGGCACTATTATCTCCCTTTTGGCTGAGTTCTAGCAATTCATCAAAACTAAAACAGAAGAAAACATCCTCAATTATAGGAAACAAGAATATAAAGAAGTCGCGCAAAATCAGATCTATTCTAACCTCTTGCACTTCGTTAGAAGTCTTCCTAAGCCCCAATAGGTACCACCACCGACATTGGTCCCACTCACACGTTCAAACTTTCCTTCCCCATCAACCTATACTTTGAAAAGCCATTGCATGAAATCTATAGGTCCATGCAATTTTCTGACTTACTAACTTAGAAGTTCAAGGAACCACTACACAACAGTTTGTGAAAGAAGTAGGCCAACGCAAACAAATACCTTGATTATACTAACACCAGATCCAACGTTTACAAGAAGATAGGGGTACAAGTCATTGGGATCTATCTGTACAAATTCTTTCTCACCCTCCATGTGCGTGAAGGCTTCATGTCGAATAGCCTGCAGAAAAAGTATAAAAGTAAGAAAAAATTCCAAGCCTATACATGTAGATAGAGAAAGAGAAAAGGAAACTAATTGAAAATTTTCGACAGTCTAATCAGAAATATATGTATACGAAAACACACAAGACAGATTTACAACTGTTCTCTTCTCATGTGACTCAGAACTTCAACAAACCAATCACTGGTCGCACATAAGGAGAGCATGTATATACGTGTCTGTTTTGCAAGTGTTAGCAGTAAAGGAACAACTTCACCTGCAGACACAACGTAAATAGCATGTTATATAAATAAAGGTCTAACCTTAAGCAAAAAATTTGCTCCAGAAACAAGGCAATGCATTTCATCTTCTTTTTCAATACTAATGCCCAGCCGTTCTTTGAACAAGTCTGCAAATTTATAGGCCCCGCCACCTGTGACCTGTAAGATATGCGTGTGGCTGACTCATATGTTAAAAAAAGCGACCATTAACTAAACAAAGTTCAATCAGCAAATCCCATTACATGGATATACAATATACATGAACAAAAAACGTTTCACCTAAAACCAATACTTATGAGCATTTTAAATGTTTTCTGGTATCTCGAATGGCAGAACGAGCTAAATATATCCAGAAGGCCTCAAAAGGTGATAAATATTAAAAGAAAAGAAAAAAAACAACCAAGTCATCAAAATGACATTACCTTAATAACACCAGTTCCCAATGGCAGGGTCTTCGAACTCCAAGGATAAGGATCTATTCATTGGTTCAAATGAAAATTGATTGAAAATAAATGGAGAAGAAGACGAATTAAACAGTCACTCACTAGAAATTGATCTTACAACAAAGGAAAACAAAACAAAACTGTCAGTCACCACAGCATTGTGCAAAAAGTTGGTAACATGATATGAGAAAAAGCCAGGAATGGAAAAACTCCAAGACATGTTGAAGTCACATCACTCGACGGCGACACTGAACAAAAGAAAAAGGCAATACCTCGGCGATGAAGCTGCTTTGAATGAATAAAATCCAAGCACTCGTTGATTTTATGAGTCTCAAACTTCACGAAGTGAAGTCTCCCACCAAGAACAGGATAGCTTCTTAAGTTCCTATTGGTTATACCCAATCTCTCCTTGATCGTCCTCTTCCGCTTATCATCATCATTGGAGTAGTCCTCATGCCGTGAAAAATACAACAACTTTATCAAGGATCCTGCAAAATTACTAGTGTAAGAACCACAACCACATGTAATAGTAACAAGCATTGGATCAATGGTCAGCTACAACAGAAAAAAACAAAAAAAGGTGAAAATTTGTCACCTCCAATGTCAAGTGCCAAATGAGAGATATCATCAGACTGATTAGGCAACAAAATAGTGGGATCTCTCTCTTCTAGATTCCCCTGAATTTCAGCTTTGCTCAGATCAAGCTGAGGTCTAGAGCCTGAACTGTGAATTGAAGGAGCCATATCTTTGTCAGCACCAACACAAGCCTGACATTTAGCATCAGCTTCTCTATTATCGTCGTCAAGAATTGGATCATGCTCATCTCCTAGACCCGCCATTTTTATATAAAATATATAAAAAAAAGGCACCCAGAAAAATCGGATCACCAACAACTGCCTAACTCCAAACACCACAAACCCCTTTCCTTCCTGCAAAGTTAAAATTTAAAGATATCTTCAATTTCCCAAACTAAACTAAACCCTCAGAAAAAAAAAAAAAAAAAAAAAAAAGACACGAACTGAGAAGACTTTGAATACCTGTTGGAGCTTGAGCTATAATCGCTAAACAAGGCTGAAGCGTACCTTCTTAAGTCAACAAAATCTTCTCTTTAAATTGTCACACTATCGCATTAATTAGATTATCTAATAACTACACCACATAAATTTGTAGTATTTTTTTTAATACGAATTTGTAAGTGAGATTGACAAAGTTTGATGTTACACAATAATATGACCTAACTCGAACTTGACTTGCGCCTGATGAATTTTCATGTCATGGATGAGTTTTCGTGTGTAGAAGAGGGACAAGATGTGAATTATAAATACTATACATGGTCAGTTTGGGCATGTTAATTATTCGGAGTTAGTTAATGTTAAAATAAAATAGGCCCAATAAGCCCAAAATCTGGTGAGGATGGAAGATGTTGATTTTCATTGTTCCTGATGAAGAAGTCAACAAGTTCAAACTTAGCCGCTCGACTAATTTCTACGACTTGGCCGCGTATTGTACATTTAGGACATGCTGACGCTGACATGCATCTTGAATATAAGGGCATACAAGTCTTTTTGTCTTTTAATCAATTGGATAGCAACTCGCAAGGCAAGCCAACGGGAGCCTCTAATTTTTATTTTTTAAAAACACTTTTGTCATCCTTAAAAAAAGGTAATAAATAATTTTGATTTTATTCAAGTACCCATCGTCCCACTCCATTCCATTTCCTTCCCTTCCTTGCTCCAACTTGCCAGCACCCATGAGGATTTTGTTCCGTCGATCTTTTAATATGCTCTAGTCTAGAGAATGGGTTTCTCTCAGGCTATTCGCCTCAATCTGGCTTCCTACTCTTCCCTCTCTACCTCCGAGGTTGGCTTACCTCCTTCCCTTCTCTTTTATGTCTCTCTGCTCATGTATTCAAGACTTTGGTTCTCTTAAATATTTACATTTCCTTTCATATATTTGGTTTTCATGATTTTACTTTCTATTTGCTCTTCTTTCTTAGGAGTTAGGAGAGACCCTTTTATGTTTTATTTTGGATTTTCGTTTGGTTTGGTAGAAAATAACGAGAGCATTACTTGCACCTAAGCTGCTTAATACGATCAAGTTTTTGGCTTTTACGTTTAAAAGAAATATCACGATATTGGTTTTGATGTCGGCGATATAAACTTCTGATGCAGTATTGTTTGACAAGACTGAACCAGAACCAGAAGAGTCTTATTGCATTACCGAGCAGTGGAAGGGGAAAGAATCCTTTTTTACTCAGTGTTCAATCAGTCTTGAACAATACAAGACCCAACATCAATGAAAATGGAACAGCTGAGCCTGCTAAGGTTCTTTTCGATAAATTATTCGCTCAGACACAGAAATTGGAGAGACCAACCAATCAAAACTCGGTTTATCCTGATGAGGATCTACCTTATTCAAATATTGGTGTGCTTCAGTCTGACCTTGAGGCTGCGTTAGTGGCCTTGTTGAAAAGAGAAGAAGACTTACAGGATGCTGAGAGGAAAGTTATCTCTGAGAAAAAGAAACTAAACCGGGCAAAGGAGGAGTTGCAGAAACGAGAGAGAATAATTGTCGAAGCTTCTTTGAAGCATCAAAGTCTACAAGAGCAGCTGAAGCGGACAAATGTTGAATTAGCTTCTCAAGCCAGAGAGATAGAAGAATTAAAGCATAGGCTTAGGGAAAGAGATGGGGAATTTTTGGCTATGCAAACGTCATTGACTGAGAGAGAACAGGAGCTAGATAAAATGCGTGATGAGATTCAAAACAAAAGCAACGAGATTTCTGTGGCTATTTCTGAATTTGAAAACAAGTCAATACTCTTAACCAAAGCCAACGAAGTTGTCAAGAGACAAGAAGGTGAAATACATGCACTTCAGAATGCCCTCAAGGAAAAGGAAGAAGAACTTAGGATTTCTATGGCTACAAAGAAACTTGAACAGAAAAAGCTTAGAGAGGCAGAGGCTAACTTGAAGAAGCAGACGGAAGAATGGCTGCGTTCCCATGTTGAAGTCAATAAGCTTAAGGAGGAAACCGTTAAACATTTAGGAGAAGCCAATGAAACCATGGAGGACTTCAGGAAAGTGAAAAAGCTTTTGACTGATGTGAGATTCGAGCTTGTTTCTTCTCGGGAAGCTTTGGTATACTCCAGGGAGCGAATGGAAGAAAAAGAGCTACTATTGGAAGAACAATTAGAGGAACTCGAGGAACAGAGGAAAATTGTATTGTCATATATGCAAACCTTGAAGGATGCTCACACTGAAGTAGAAAGTGAGAGAGTAAAGCTCAGAGTTGCTGAGGCTAAGAACTTTGCACTTGAGCGGGAAATATCGGTCCAAAAAGAATTGCTGGAAGAATTACGAGAGGAGTTGAAGAAAGAGAAATCTTTGTTCGAGCAAGCTATGCATGATATATGGGTTATTCAAGATGAGCTTAACAAAAAAACTAATGCGTTTAAGGTATCACAGAATCTACTTCAGGAGAAAGAGTCGAGCTTGGTGGAGGCCAAACTAGAGATTCAGCATCTGAAGTCTGAACAGGCTTCTCTAGAACTATTACTGCAAGAAAAGGATGAAGAACTCACAGAAGCACGAAATAAATTGGAAGAAGTGAACCAGGAGGTAACAGAGCTAAAAATGCTTATGAGCAGTAGAGAATATCAGCTTATGCAGGCTACTGAAATGCTGAAGGAGAAAGATGTCCACCTTCACAGAATAGAAGGTGAGTTGGGCAATTCCAAGCTGGAAGTCACTGAAGCTGAAATGGTAGTGGAAAGAATTGCAGAATTGACGAGCAGACTGCTTATGTCTACCACCAACAGTCAAAGTAAGAACGCAATGAGGATTAACAATGATAATTATGATAAACCACTAGAGAAACCTCATGATAATTATGGAATAGAGAACAGAAGACTAGTGATGGAGTTAAACTTCACCAGAGAAACTCTACGTATGAAAGAAATGGAAGTTCTAGCTGTGCAGAGGGCTTTGACGTTTAAAGACGAAGAGATCAATGTGGTCATGGGAAGATTAGAAGACAAGGAGCGGGAACTCAAGAAATTGAAAGAAGAAACGACCAATGACAGTGAAGATTTAAAAATGCTATATGCCTTGGCTCAAGAGAGAAGTAGGGAGAAAAAAATGGGTGATCTGGCCATAGAGAAGCTTCAGCTTGAGGCAGCTCAACTTGAAGTTGAAGCTGCAACGACTGCATTACAGAATCTTGCAGAAATGAGCAGAGGACTTCTAACTCAAACTGATATGAGCATCGAGGCCAACTCTACTTTCATTGTAGTGCCAGAAAACGAGGAAAGTAATGATTGTATTGCTCAGGTAAAAACAGAAGTTGTCAGGCTTTGGTCCTTGACAGAAAAACTCTTGGAGAATGCAGGAATCGTTGCTGGTCTACATCCACAGGCATGAAAGGTGTGACTTTATGAAGCTTAGGTTATGCAGATTAACTTTATAGGCCCCATCTGTATGAATTTTTTGTGGATATGTACAATTAACTAAGGCTAAATATGTTATCACTTGTCACTAAGCGTTCTAAAAACTGAGATTGTTCAGCATACAAGGCATGTAACTGTTAGGTTGTCTGATCAGTTCTGAAAAGTTTAGACATGTAACATGAGATTTGTATCCTCTTTGTTCACCTCTGTGAAAAGAAACATTTGTAATCTCCAATGAAATTATGGCTATGGTCATTAACGTTAGGAAGTCGTGTAAGCGAGATACCAGAAAATTGCAAGGAACAGTTAGTAACAATAATGAGCTGATGGTGTAAATGATGAATCCCATCAAATACAATACGAGAAAGTATTTTACTTCAAGAAAAATAAAATGTTATTATGTACATGTACTATCATGTGACCATGTATCCAGGACTAGAACATTGTAATATCAAGGTCAAACCAGACCAGACCAGGTTTAACACAACCCAAATCACATCCTTAAACACTGAACACCAGCCATTTAGATTTTCCAGAGCCCTTAGTCTGACAGTCACCTTGTCCACTCGAGCCATCGCGTTGTTTCCCATCTTTTGACCTTCCTATTTTCTTCCCAGCGAAGAGCCCTAACTTCATAGCTGTCAGTAGACCCATAGCAATCAGCAAAGGTCTCACGGCCCAATGAAAATCCTCCAGATGTTGATATTTTTTCACAACACCTTGACACGTATTGAAATTCACAATCTCTACTTCAGCCGGATCTGCAAGACAACTTCCATGTTCCTCTCCAAAAGGTAACACTCCAGGGAAATCCACCTCGAGACAACCGTTTGGTAAAACCCGAGATATCCTTCCACTTGCCCAAATCCCTCTACTTTTACGCATCCATTTGAATCTTGGGATGACAACATTGGCTTTGACTTTCACAAATTGACCCACACTGTACGCTTTAGACATCTGAAGCTGCGATGAAGTCCCTTTCCAGAGAGTCGGCAACCCAATAAACCCAACGGCTACATTTCCCTCACGGTCAATTGAATGGAGAACACCAACCGGAGAGTGTCTCTTGTCTTTTCCGTTCTTCAGACGGACCCAATCTCCAGAAGCTAAGCCGTAAGTTACCCGTTCAAGAACAGATACGTGAACCCTTAATGGATCATGAACACCATGGACTTTAACCAGAGCAAATCCATCTGGGTCGACAGTGTCACGTTCTAAACCAACCACCATTCCTTCTGGCACATCCATGTTCTCATGTTTATACGAATTTGCAGGCTTTCTTGAACGTACAGTGTCGCCCGTTTGCAGATGATCCTTTGACAGAAACCATTCTGTATAACCGAGAGTAGCCGAGCTCTTCCTGATTTCTCTACTATCAGTGCCTCTCCAGACCTCTTCTTCCTCCGAGTTCTGCAAGCTGCTAAATCATTTCCAGTTAATATCACAATTCAAGGTAGCTAAAAATCCCAATTAATAGGTACATCAAGAAGAAAGAAATTGGATTCCCAAAAACTACTAAAATATCAAAAACGACAATGGAAGAAGGTGGCCATTACTTTCTTTAGAACTACTAAATTTTCAGGAGGTACTATGACCATTAAATACTTTTGCATTGATCTTGTTCAAATTATAAAGAATGGTGATAAGGTATGATTTACCTCTTCAAGACGTGTAAGATGTCAGTCATCATAGGTCGGCTTCGAAGATCATTCATAAAGCAACCCCGGAGTAGGTTCTCGAGAGGAGGCGGTATGCCATTAGGGATATTAAGCTTTTCCTGCTTTCTCACCACTAAATCATATATTTCATCAGCAGATCTTCCAGACCAAGGTTGTACACCTGTCAGCATTTCCACAATGCTGCATCCGAATCCCCAAGAATCGGTCTCAAAGGACATGGGACCTCTTACTTCCGGTTGCCACTGTTCTGGAGCCATATAGTTTGGAGTTCCAATTCTCGCTGTCATATCAGAACTTGGCAAAGGGATACTAAGAAGGAGATAAGGGATGCCAACATCCCCCAGTATGGCCTTGTCGTTATCACTGAGAAGAAAGTTAGAGGGCTTAATATTGAGAATCAGAAACCCTTTTGAGTGCAACTCCAGGATCCCTGTAGCCAGATCAACCCCGTACCTGTAAAGCGTGGTTCAACATAGATGAGAGGACATTAGTATTCTATATAAGATTGAAGAAGACGCTACTACTAAGAGCTGCTTGTTTAATGAAATATTACCTCAACACATCAGGCAGTGAGAGCTTTCCTCCTTTAAGCCGAGCCATCTTGTCACCAACAGAGCCCTCATAGAATTTCATGACGATGCATATCTATAGTATACAAATCTGCAATTAAACAAAAATTGGAAAGATGGGGAAACTAGAAAAAACACACGTTTGTTTTACTTGCCTTCCCACTAAGACTAGAGACTCCTCGGAGCAAACAGACATTCTCCATTGCTTGACACTTGGAGAATAAATCTTCAAACTTATCAACCACAACCCTTCCTTGATCCTCCTTGATAGGATGAAGCATCTTAATGGCCACTTCATGATGCTCATCATATTCCTCAGTTGACTGATGATGAGTAGCAAGCCAAACATCACCAAAAGGACCTCTTCCAATTCGATGGCGAAGATTCAACGTTGAAGAATTCATCCAAGGGCTTGTCCCAGCTGCTAAAACGCTCTCAGATTCACCTTCAATGATTTCGTACTCAGAATCATCCGGCTTGCCAGCAATAATCTTAGAAGCCATTTATCTTTGTCTGAACTAGCAAACATAGTTTCATCAGTTAGGATATTGCATAGATGGAAACAAAAGAAAAATCAAACTGTTAAGTTCAAAAATTGATTCACATGCGAACACAAACAAACCTAGATTTACTAAAAGGAACAACCTTTCCTTTCAGTTGTCAACTATTGTTACAAGTAGATCGAGGTAGCAAAACTGTGAACAGATTCCAGAACTAAATATAAAGAGAAAAGTCAGAAACAAGAGACGTGTCAACTTAAGGAATAAGTTAGCGATACAAACAAGGGACAAAGACAGTATCGTGGAGAAGTAGAAGAACATGATAATGAAAACTCAATTACTGCAAGTTAGAATCAATCATATGTCTCAAATTGAAAAATTTGTAAACAAAGAAATTAAATTGAAAGTTAACTCAAGTTCCACTGAAAATCTCAAACTTCTGAAACCAGGAAAAATCATAGCTTTTATATATATAAGGAAAAGAAAAAACAAATAAGCGCAAAAGAAAAGGCAGAGAGAGTAACCGAAAATGAGGGGAAAAGGGATATTTCGACGAATTAAGAAGCCTTGGAACCCTAAAACCTGAAACAAAAACTAAATGATCATCAGAAACTGAAACAAATTACTTGAGGAAGTGAAAAGAAGGACTCAAGAAGCGAGGAGAGAGAGAGGGAGCAAGGAAGAAGGAGAAGGCGTGGAGGGTCCGTAATTTGTAAATATATAGTAGTATCAGACACCGTCCCGTTTCTTAATACCATATAAGCCACAGGCCCATTTATCTCCATAACTTTTTTTTCTTAGAAAAACCAAACATCTTTTTAGATTTTTTATTATATTTAGAAATTATATGTTAATGCAAAATATAGATGATGTTTTGCTTAAGAGAGGCCGACAAAACAAAGCTATATATTTGTATTGTGTTCACAAGAGCTCGAACTCACACCTCAACCATAATTAATGGCTAATGTTGTAAAAAAGTGTGATGGTTTTGAACAACCATTACATTCAGTTAATTCGGTTTTGGTTCTTTGGTTAGTTCGGGTTGTTTTAATTCTACCAAATAAACTCTAGTGATGGTTCAAGATGTTGTTGATAGAGATACCAATAAAATGTAGTGATGAAACATATTTATTACCTTAACCAAACAATGTAAGGCACCAAATATCTTCATGTTTTCCAACACAGTTTGAACATATAATGTATCTAACAGAAGTGTGTAATTGAAGATTGGGGCTTCACTGTTGGACCTGAGCCCGGTACGAAAGAGTCCAGCTTGTTTTTTGGTGAAGTGTCTTACCATAAAGAACTCCCCTGTCATCCCCATTTTTGTTCGATCGATTCAAAGAAACACAATTCTAGTGACGATGAGACTCTGACTCAGATGAAGATTTCTCCGCAACAACTGATTCCTCAATATAGTTTTTCAATTAAAACGACTATATAGGAGAAGCGAGCTAATTATTTATAAACTTGCAAATAAAAATTGTTCTTCTTGAACGACGAACAATCCAAGAGACAGAGAAGACGAAGTAGAAGAGATTTACAGTAATTTTTGTAAACAAGTTTAGAGAGAAACAGAAATACAAAATTAAGAAGAAAATAAAAGGGTTTAAAATGATAAAAGTTAAGAAGGAAGAACCTTCTTGACAATGTCTTCACTGAGAGCAGCGATCTGAGAATCCAAAGCTTTAATGGTTTCTTCCTTCTGCTTCTCCAAGCTCATCAATGCTTCCTGTAGCTCCGCCTCCACTTTCTTCCTTCCCTCCGCTAGCTTCTCTTCAACCTCCACCTGCAATCAAATAAAGACACCAACCAATTGAATCGAATCCATTCCTCATTTCGAATTACGTTAATCATACCTGCGTCTCTTTCTTCATCTTGTTAAGCGCAGCGGCGATCTCGGCCCTAGACGCTCTCATAACGGCGGCGGCTTTCTCGTCAAGCTCTTTAACTTCCGTGGAAGTGTCCTTGACGCTGGCTAGCTTCTCCTTGATAGAAGCATCTCTCTGATCCATGAAATTCCCAAGCGGAGAGTAATAGACCTTGTCGAGAGCGAACATTAAGAAGAGGAACTCAACAACGATGATCGGAAGCGTCAGGTTGAAATCGAAGAGCTGTGCCTTCTCCATCGCCTCCGCTAGCGATGGAGGGGCGAAGGCGGCGATTAGGGCTAAGGATTTGGCGGTGGCGGAAGAGAGTGATAGAGCCTTGCTACGGAGGTCGGAGGAAATGGGAACCTGATGCTGAGGGAGTTTGGCGAATTTGGGAATCTGGACTCGGCTGCTTGGTTGGTTGGAGGAGAGGGAGATTAAGGGTTTGGAGGAAGCCATAATGGAGTTAGCCATGGCTAGCTTCGACAGATGAGAATGCTCAAATTGATCTCCCTAATCTCCAAGAGACGAAATGTATGTGAGAGAGAGAGAGAAGAGATTTGCTTTGATATGTTATCTCTTCTCTTTGCCACACAAATAAGCAGAGTCCGTGGTGGTGAGATTAATATCAAAGGAGCGGAAATTCAATTTTTTTATAAATGCGTTTGCGGCCAAACGCAAACGCTCGACCAGTGAGTTTATACAATCAATGTTTTATTTTTATTTTGTTTTTTTTGCACACACACACACACAACATACAAGTTTGTTTATAAGCATGAATCAAAATCTCTACAAGAATCCAGTGAGAAAGCTTGACAGGAAAAACTTAGGAGACTTTTTTTATGTTTTGGTTATGAGTTTTTTCCTGTTCCAGACATCCTTGTCGGAATAACAACTGAAACCGAACCTTGTGATGAGTTTGTTAAAAACTCTGCTTGCAGTCACGTTTCTGTGTTTAGTCCCTCTCTCACTTGGGGTAGACTTGCAAGAAGAGAGCCAACCTCCCAATATAGTGGCTAGAAAGCTTGGTTGGGTCCTATGGATGGAGTCAACACCGTCTTCTTCACCTTCCCTTACCTTCTTTCTCCGGGTTTCGGGTGTGGCTGAGAACCTGATTCGTCCAAAACATGACTTGCCTATCCCGGATAGTAAAACGCTAGACAACAGAGGAATAGAAGAAATTTTCTTACAGCTTGAGTTGCTTGAAAGAAGAAAGACGTGGTGTCTTGCTCTTCTGCTTTACCATCAACATGCAGTAGTTTGAGATATGACGGATAAATCTAAGCTGAATGACAGCAAGATAAAATCCATTAGAGCATTACAACAAAGCGCAATGACGTCGAAACTAAACTTGACTATAACAATCTACAAGCGCCTGGTTAGAGAATCTAGCTAGCTACCAAATTGCATACCACAAAACTGCATGTAAAGATGACACAATATAATCATAAGCATAGACTCATGGATGCATTGCAGAGCAGTTTGCAGTTTACATCACAGAAGAAAAGAAGCGACTACAAACCTGATCTCCATCTTTAATGCCGAATTCAATGAGGTGCTCAGCTTCGTTAATCAATCTTTGATCTTCATAGGATAAGCAGAACTGTGCCCAAACATGCGGCCTTCATCGAAATGATAAGGAATAACATAATCTCATACAGAAACAAACTCAAAATCCTTGAAATCCAAAACTCAAATCAAGAATCTAAAAGGTACCATGAGATCTTGCCAGGGCCTGAGATGGGCAAGTGAGAAAACGCAGCTTCTACAGCCATCTTGAGCTCCCCAACTGTGGCTGTCTTCAACACTTGAATACCTACGTATCGAAATTACACTTTAAAGGAATCCTATTAAACCAAAAAAATAAAAATCAAAATTCTCGGGGAAATACCCAACACATAAAAACCAAAGGAGAATTCAGTGTAAAAAGAAGCAGGAGATAAGAGTATGGTACCAAAGGAGGATCCATCAAGCTTGAGAACAGTGAGTTTGATGGGCTCCTCAGGCATCTGATTATAGTTAAAACTCCTCCGACGAGGGAGACCATCGATTAGCCGGAGTGGCGAGAGAGACGCAGCAAGAGAGCGTCGTGGGACATCCATAGATTGATTATTAAGAAAAGAAACTACTTCCAAGATGTCGGACACATCAGAGATACCATAGGAAGAAGATGAGAAAGGAGCACAGCAGAGATACTTTGAAGGGAATCATGGTTAAGGGATCTCTGCTTTTTCCACACACCTTTTCACCGGCGACAATGTTTTGCTTTTGAGGATATGAAAACAAATAAATATTAATATTAAGCAGAACTTTGTAAAAATAAGCACCCATGGCCTAATGGATAAGGCGCTTGACTTCTAATCAAGCGATTGTGGGTTCGAATCCCACTGGGTGTGTATTATTAATTGCCAATTTTTTTTTGGCTTTGATCAAACTCTTGTTGCTTGTTCACCGCTAATTTAGAGCTACACCAAAATAAAAACACTAGCACCGTAAACCGATGAAACATTTCTAAATAAACCCCAAAGTTAGATTCAAAAAAATGTCTATACAAAGTAAGTAGTAGTATAATACGACTAAAGGATTAAATTATCCCAAGATAAACAAAAATCAGTTTCTCCATAACACAATTATCTTTTGCTTTTTTTGTAAAACTTAAGTAAAAAATTGAGGCCTGATTATTAATACTACTCTAAGCCACCTGTAAACCCAAAGTTGAACACTCTTATCTCTACTGAACATTACTGGTCTACAACTTCTCCTTAATCTAGGACTCTCAGTTTTCATCGAGCCTTTATGATCACTGGGCCACTCATGTGTTGATTGGCTCTTCTTTGTTTTCGAGCTGTTATCTCCCGATGATCTTATAATATGCATATAAACCAGAGCCGAAGAAACCAAGAAGCTGTCCAATCACATTCATCTACAAAAAACAATACTGAGATGTAGCAAACACCGATTGGCAATTTTAGGTTCAATAGACTAAATGGGAATTTGATGAAAGTTACCAGATCGAATGGAAGTCCACCAAAGAGCATCCAGCCAAGTCCAACCGTGAATAGATCCTGCAAAGATGATATAATTTCAAATTAGTTTCACATTTTCTTCTGTACAAGGAGATATTATAAAGCGAAACCAACCTTCATATTGCCACAAATTGTCTGCGTGAGAGCCGAGTTGAGAGTGGTGTTAAGAAAAATGCTGTAGTTTAAGAAGAAAGCCAGCACACATGAGCAGAGTAACACAACCTGGGTGAGAACATAACAGGAAAAGAGATCATCAGTCTCGCAAACACAAAGTGGACAGATATAGGACAAAAGAGTGATTTATGTTACCATGAAACCAGGGGATAAGATGTGAGGAAAGTTAATCGTCTTCTCCAAGTCACCGCAAATCAATGTCCAAATCATCAATATAGGTCCGCATATAATTCCTATCATTGAAAATCTCACAAATCTAAAGAAAGTCTTGAGAGTTTGGGTAAATTTTGTTATCAGTTTAAATTACCATTGCACCACATCAGGCCAAAGCTATTCAAGCCACTTGTTTTCCCTGGAGGACAAGAAATTAGACTTGAGTAACAGGGAATTCAAAATGGCAGGAGGGAATGAAATAAAAATATATATATGCAGAAAGCGGGTGACAAGTAATACCAGTCCGGGCAATGGTTGCAAGATATACTGCTGTAGCTATGTTGGCTACGAAAACAATACCATATCCATAAAAGTCAAATGACAGGTCCCTAGCTCCAGCAAAAAATGCGCCAAGCACGATAACGCCAACACTGAAATCAATCTTACAAGAGTTAAATTTCATATAAGAATCGAGGAGCATGATTCTCGTCTTAGAGATAACAACATGTACTTTTTTTATAAGAGAACTTAAAGCATCATATCATGTAAATGTATCAACTGGATAAAGAAAACAAATAAGCCTCAGGGGCATGTAACATCGTGCCATCATCAACTCTCGCATAATCCTCAATCACAAATACGTCTGGAATTAGTTTCAACTCCAATAGTGAAAAGATATAATTTTGTACAAACAGAAACTACAGCATGAGAAAAATGGTATTCACCTTCCAATGATAGAGCGGGTATATCTCTGACCTGTGAGCATGTACTCAATCACCATAGTAAACGCCACCGTAGTACGCCTAAGCGTGGTATACATGGGAACATTTACCCCTCTAACAGATGCCATAGAGGCTAGCTTTCAGGAGATACACATTGAACAAATTTGTAATCAGTTACTACTTGGAAAACCCAAAAACAAGAGGAAAATGAGTGGGTAGATGTTTCAGTGAAAATGGTTACCATGTAGAGAAGATAAGATATTGCCAGAGGAAGGGTATGAAACAATGTCTTTAAAGGCACCAAAGTTGAGGCATTATCAGAGTTAGAAAAGGAATCAGCAGCTGTAAAAGAGATGATCTTTCTGCGCCTCAAGGCATACAGAAACAAGCTAGATGAAACCATCTGTGGAAAACAAAAGGTATGAAGCTGAATTAGATTATTTGTGAAATTGGATAATAAGTGAGATTGCAAAACAGAAGCCATGTACTAAACCTGAAATAGTGTGATAACATTTACACACGGGAAGTCATATGAAGAGAGAGCTGCTTTATTGAACAGCACAAGCATGACTGCGAATTAACAACAAACGTCAATGCCAAAATGTAAAATTCTGATTATATACACAATCAATTGCGGATGAATTTTCTTCTTTGCAAAATTGATTATACCATAAAAAGAATCTGGATTATATAGAAGTAGAGATCATTCTGATTAATAGGGATGTACAAATGAACATTAACAAAGCTAGCAAATCCCCGATCTTCGTCACGGTATGGTTCCATCGATATCAGTCGAAATCCGAAACCACGAAACTATGAAAAAAAAATGGAGGAACTTACCAGCACATGCCATGTAAGAAAGAGCAGCGTAAGCGCCACGTTTGGTCATGGCGGATCCTTTGAAAAGCCGGTCATCGATATCACTATCATCGGCGAGAGGAGGATCGGAAACAGGAAGAACAGGAATGTTCCTCATCGAGTTCATCGTCGAGAGAGGTAGTCTCTCTCCGCGCTCTTCGTATTTTTCTTCTTTGTTCGACGTTGCCTTGTTTCTCCCCTCAGCTTCCGGTGAAATGAATGATACTGACCGTAGAAGACACGGGATCTTTGACTTTACACCTCTGCTTTTTTTCAATCTGGGAATTATCACGTGTTTCTATGTTCGGCTCAAGGCCCAGTTACATTAAGCCCATTATAAGTTTTGGTCAAAGCCTCATTGGATTCTTACTTTAGTATGGATATATATATATATATATTGGATTAAATATAAGAAATTTTACTAAATCACCTTAAAATCCACAATTTAAATTATTTCCATTGACAATATATTTCATAAGATTTTTTAAATTTCATATTTGAATAACATGATTTGTTAATTTAATACAAGTCACTCTAAATCATTAATTGAATACATCCCCAATATAATAAGTATCTGTGTTCTTCTAAAAGCTTTTTTCTATAGCAGTGGAATTAGTTTGACCGTAATTCTGAACAAGAACTAAAAAAAAAAAAAAATCTTGTATAATTGAGAGATTATAACTGCCGCGAAGCTGAGACGGATGCTTGGGATTTGTGGAAGAATTGGGTTTTCTCGATTAATAATCGACTGTTATCATAATGGACATATATGATTACAATCTTAGTAAAATGACTTGAACAATTACACTAGGTTACACGGGAACATTTATCCATCGAATCACGATAATTTATGAGAATAAACTCAATAGAGTGTCATTTTTCTGACGACGAGAATAGTGTCATAGATATTTAAAAACGACACTTTCTTGCGAAACTAGGATTATCATATAGATCCCATCTATTTCCTTAGGTTTTTGAAATTAAGTTCATTTACAAGCACAAATTCAAGATAAAACAAAATTTGTTTGCTCATAAAGCAATGCTGGAGATGAATTGTAAGATAAACAACTTAAATCACAAATTTTCAGGACTGACTAAATTATCATCTAGAACGAGTTACTAATTTGGATCAAGAAACTTGAATGCATAAGGCAGGTTTGTAGTACGATTCGTAAAACAGTAGTTGAGGAGACATAGAAGAAACATGATAAGACTTCGTTATTTACAACTTGATGGAGACATGACATAATTCAAAGCTGTCACAAAAAACACTCAAACTCTTTTCTCACTGCTTTGAGTTTAAAGAGAGGCTTCTTCACACCCTTTCCTAACACTTCTTTGTCCCCCAAGGCCCCAAACAAACTGTTTATATCCTTTCCCTTTACTTACCACGTGCATCTTTAAATCTCACCTCTTAAAGTTTCTAGATCTTGAATTTTCTAGTGGATTAGGTTACTTGTCGGTAAATTACTAACTGACTATTTACTTTATTTTTTTACTCTAGCTGGAAGATCGCGAGCTGAAGAACATACTAAAATACTTACATGTTACTTACATTTTTTTAAGGCATATAGAAGTAATTTTACCATTATCACATCGATACTGGAAAAACAAATTAAATAAGAGTTAAAATACTTAAAACTATTATTAGAATGGGCACATATGTAGTTTCATTTTTATTTTTTACTTACATGTTAATTATTTTTAAATTGGGCAAAATTTGATGGTGTCAATAAAGACGGTTTATACTCTCTTTTTCAACCAAAATTTGATGGTAGTAGTTATTGTTTGGGATTTTTTTGCTACTTTTGAAGATAACAACAAAACCAGATCGATCCCATGAAGTAGACTAAGTGTAAAGTTGTTCCCACAAGAGCCATATGGTTCTTCAACTTTTAAAGCCCATTATTTCAGTGGTCGACCCGACATTACGGCACGAGTAGTCACGCACGCACGACTCTGTTCACGTGACATTCACGTTGGTATTTCCCCTTCTACTCTCATCTGCTTGGTTGATCGAAAAAACATGTAGAGACCAACCAAATTTCATATTAAATATGATATAGACTTCATACTTAAAAGTCGCTTTAGTAATCCAAATTCAAATCTTTCGAAAATATTTCTTAAAAAGGTGATGGGTTAAGTTTTAATACTGGGTTAAGCATAGCATATATTCTTGTACCCACAGTGTTTAATCTTAAATGGAAAAAGCATATGTCAATGTCAAGCACACAACCTAAACATAATCACACAATTTTATTTTATTTTATTTTATCAATGTCAGCCATGTTTTTCACCTAAACCACTACATCCGTAGATAGATTTTTTTCGTCGTGGATGAACTAATTATTATTAAAAAGCTAAATTTATAACATTAGAAACCCATTAAGAAAGTTACAACGTTATCGTTTGTAATAATGTTGCCGCCGGTGTCATAATCTAAATTTTAAAGTGTGTGAGAACTTGTTATCTAGTGTAGATAAGATAGATGTCTGATATAGAAGATGTATTTAAATTTTAAAAGCATAAGAATTTTGATAAAATAATGTAAGAAAATATGTCCGCATCAATGTTGGGATATTGGCCGACCCGAACTTAATCAATGTCGGAACTCGGAAGTCATTATTCCCCAAAGGACTTTTTTCCCCCTTCGGAGAAATGGGAACTTCCTCGCTACCTTTCCCTTAACATGAAAGCCATATATAGTTTTCGATAAAAGAAAGCAGAAAAAAAATGTTTAGCATCACCTCTTTTTTTGGTAACGATAATCGATTTTGAATTATTTTATAAACCATGTTATTTTGTGCATCATAGTTGTGAATATATGTTATTTTTTGTCACGACTGTTATTTATGTTAGTCAATAATTTATATTTACATATTTTAAGAACGATACTTAATAATCTCCATAGTTGACCAAAAAAATATCTACAATTGCTATCTACAGCCAAACCCAAACGTAATTAGTTTAACTAGTGAAATTTTGGATTTGAAATTAAATTTCGTGTAGATAAGATTCTTTCTCAAATATATTGCTCTAGATTCCATTTCATATATATATATATATTAAGTTTGGGTCCAAGAAAATATATGAATTAAAATTCAGGATTCAATACAAAATTAACTAATACTCCAATATATATATAGTTGACTATCTGTTTTATCTTATATAGTATCATGTTGGTTAATATACTATATAGACACATCGACATCTATATTTATGTGTTACTTATGTATTTATGATAAAGCCAAATATCCCTCCTTGACTTTTGCTCCGTTTCCTTTTACTATAAATAGGGAATGGTCATGATCCTCTAATTACACACTAACCAACTCAACCTTTCCAGAGCCAATAGCAAAAGAACATAAACTTGTATGTTCATCAAAGACGAAGCTTCACTATAAATGGAGTTGGATCTTGGTCTTTCTCTCTCACCTCAAACTACTAATTCTTCAAAATTAGGGCTTGACTTTGACCTCAATAATCATTGCGCGATCGAAGGAGTTGCGTCTTGTTTGGATACCAAAAAGCTGCGTTTTGGAGGGACTTTTGGATTGGAGGTTATTGAAGAAGATTGTTATTTACCGAAAACGCGTTTGTTTGCTTTGAGTGGTCAGCCAAACGAGGAAGATGAAAATCCTTTGGAATCAGACTCGTCTACTGTTGACGAGTGAGTAAAACTAACCATATATTATTATTGAGAAATATTAGGTTCATATAATTACTATCAAATAACTAGACAAATACGCGCCAGTTCCTTTTTGTCATATAAATAGGGAATTTAGGTGTGTCTAACATTATATTCGTATCGTAAAATGACTTCTGAGTTCCCTAAAATCTTGTAAATTGTAATGTATGTATGTATGTCGTAGAAGTTATATTTAATGGGGCGGCATAATTAGTAACATTTAGCTAATTTTGATATAGTGAGGAGGACAATAGCGAAATTGTGGGATGGCCACCAGTAAAGTCATGTATGATAAAGTATCGTAGTCATCATCATCATCGTCATAGTCGTAATCACCATCATTATCCATATCATCATCATGGTAGGAGGATTACGGTGATGAATAACATAACCGATCCAAGGGTTACAATTGGATCACCATCTTCATCATCCATAACATCATCGAGATCATCAATGTATGTTAAGGTTAAGATGGATGGTGTGGCAATAGCAACAAAAGGTGGACATTAAGCTTTTCAACTCTTACGAGTCCCTCACTAACTCCTTGATCACCATGTTTATCCAATGTAAGTTTATTCAAAAAAAAACTAGAAACAATTGAAAACAGAACATAACTTCTCATGAATTAATCTTCTTAGTATTGAATATAATTTTGGTATATCAGACGAAGGCTGTGATAGAGAAGAAACAAACTATACATTCATCTTCCAAGGGAAAGAGGGTGACTGGCTATTACCAGAAGATGTTTCATGGAAGTACGTTACTTCTTTATATATATATTTTAAATGAACATATTCGGATAAGGGTGAACATTAGTATAGTAATCATTATATTCTTGTTTTGGTTTGATAGGCTCTTTGCAGAATCTGTTCATCGAATTTCAATAACGAGGGATTGCTCGTGTGCGTATACAAGACCTTTGTTTTAAAGATAAAAGTTCTAACTGGACTATTATTATTTATTTTGTAATTAATGTATACCAGATCAATTTCCTCTCTATTTCTCTCCCTCTCCTATGTTCACCAATAGGATCCAATTCATTGGTGTATAAGTTATTGTCATCAGGAATCATCGATAAACATGGACCAACAGGCTAAAAACTTCCAGAAGCTTATGAAAATTCAATGACTAATAACGGAAGAGATTCGATATTTTGTAGAGACTTTTATGATTGAGAGACCAGAAAGTAATATATTTTTTTTGTTTTGAATCGGATCTGAAACTATCTAAAATTGATCTGAATATGATCCAAGAGTGACATAAGAATTGATACGGAACATGATAAAATTGGTGTGGTGTCTGATTAGATTTACTTCCAAATTAACACGAACCAGGAAAGAATCTTATATTTACTCTTTGGGTTGATCACATGATCTGATTTTGAACTTCTACCATAATTGATGAGTAAGGTACATCCCGAAGTGTAAGCCAAAGGAAAAAAAAAAAAAAAGGAATTCAGAGTTGAATATATGATTTCTTGGTCCAACCCCTTATCCGTAACTATTCGCAATCACTTACCACATTTTTTTCTTCTTTTGCCATCACTGACGACATTTTTTTACAAATTTTCTTTTACAATATTTAGTTATCCGGTATGTTCCGAAAAATTATCCCGAATTTTTTTATATGTATGTTTAAAACTTATAACATTTGTGTTTAAAACTCAATCAATAGATTTGATTTTAATTTTTTAAAATTAAGGGAGAAACAAAACTTTTATAACTATTTTTGGTAAACAACATTAAATGTTAATTTTTCTAAATAATAAATGTTCAAGGCTATTTTAAAATAAAACGTAATCTAATTGAAAATCAATAAAAATTTGTAAGAAAATTTTAATTTTAAAAAAAGGTGATATTGAGTTATTCTTAAAACTTCTAAATTAGGTAGAAATATTAACCAATAAATATTTTAGTTGGATGTTTAGTTAAATATAAAAATTAGATAAAATTAAAATAAATTTTAAATTTACATATAATAATACCATAAGATCAAAATTAGTTGTATAACATAGACGAATAAACAATTAGATTAGAAAAAAAAGACATCTTCGAATAACCGATACACTGTACATACCTTTCGTGTTCAGACTTGAGAGTGTCGGACACACGGCTCCCGTCAATCCCGGTTACAAAACTTCGCATCTCCTTAACTCCATAGATCGACGGCTGTAATAACTCCACGTCACCTTGGACTCAAATTCTCCTCTTAAAATCTGTTTGTCTTAAGCCATTTTATTTTGACTAGGATCGGCGAATCCATCTGACACCCCACCTTCGAGTCGTATTTGAGATCTTCACCTTCTTTTATAGATCTCAGATCCCGATTCCGCCGGAAAACCATACTTCAAACGTGTCCGACGCCGGCGAATACATCGTTTTCTCCTTCTATCTCCCTACTCCCCGAAGATCTAGCAAATCGGTATTTTTCTAAGAATATTATCACGAAAATTCAACATTTCAATTTGCGAAATGATGATCCATGAATTAAACTCTGAATTCCCTTTAATTTCTCAACCAATTTGCATTTTTTTTTATTGGGGTTTTTTTTTTTTGAAGAATTTGAGAAATCCGAACCCCTACGTAGCTGGAATCATGGCGTTGAGCATACGCAAAGCGATCGGTGTGGTTAAGGATCAGACAAGCATCGGCATAGCCAAGGTAGCTAGCAACATGGCTCCAGATCTGGAAGTTGCGATCGTCAAAGCTACGAGTCACGACGACGATCAATCCAGCGACAAGTATATCCGTGAGATCCTTAGCCTTACTTCACTCTCCCGTGGCTATGTCCACGTTTGCGTCGTCTCCGTCTCGCGCCGTCTCGGGAAGACGCGTGACTGGATCGTTGCTCTCAAGGCTTTAATGCTCGTCCACCGTCTTCTCAACGAAGGTGATACACTGTTCCAGGAAGAGATTCTCTACGCTACACGACGAGGTACGAGGATTCTTAACATGTCTGATTTTCGTGATGAGGCTCATTCTAGCTCCTGGGATCACTCTGCTTTCGTTAGATCATATGCTAGTTACTTGGATCAGAGGCTTGAATTGGCTCTTTTTGAGAGAAAGGGGAGAAACGGTGGTGGTAGTAGTAGTAGTAGTCATCAAAGCAATGGGGGTGATGGATATGGTCGGTCCAGGGATGATTTTCGGTCTCCGCCTTCTAGAACTTATGATTATGAGAATGGTAATGGTTTTGGTGTGCCTAAAAGGTCTCGCTCTTTTGGAGATATGAGTGAGATTGGAGGAAGAGACGACAAGAAAACGGTTACTCCTATAAGAGAGATGACACCTGAGAGAATTTTCGGAAAGATGGGTCACTTGCAGAGGTTGCTTGATCGGTTTTTGTCTTGTCGACCTACCGGTTTAGCCAAAAACAGCCGGATGATCTTGATTGCCATGTACCCGGTTGTTAAAGAAAGTTTTGGGCTTTACGCTGACATCTGCGAGGTCTTGGCTATTCTTCTCGACAAGTTTTTCGATATGGAGTATACAGATTGTGTCAAGGCCTTTGATGCTTATGCTAGTGCGGCTAAACAGATTGATGAGCTCATTACATTTTACCATTGGTGCAAGGACACGGGTGTGGCGAGATCTTCTGAATACCCTGAGGTTCAGAGGATTACGAGCAAGCTGTTGGAGACACTAGAAGAGTTTGTTAGAGACAGAGCCAAGAGGGCCAAAAGTCCCGAGCGGAAGGAGATAGAAGCTGCTCCTCCTGCTGATCCTGTGGAAGAGCCACCGGTTGATATGAATGAGATCAAAGCGCTTCCTCCTCCTGAGAATCACACTCCTCCACCTCCACCTCCACCAGAGCCTAAACCGCAGCAGCCACAAGTAACCGATGATCTAGTTAACCTGAGAGAAGATGATCTCACTGCTGATGACCAAGGGAACAAGTTTGCTCTTGCACTTTTTGCGGGTCCTCCCAGTAATAACGGAAAATGGGAAGCTTTCCCTTCTGATAACGGTGTTACATCGGCTTGGCAGAATCCAGCAGCCGAGCCTGGGAAGGCAGATTGGGAACTGGCGTTGGTCGAGACAGCTAGTAATCTAGAGAATCAGAAAGCCGCAATGGGTGGTGGTTTAGACCCGTTGTTACTCAACGGAATGTACGATCAAGGAGCAGTTAGACAACACGTGAGCACGTCGGAGTTAACTGGTGGAAGTTCAAGCAGCGTAGCCCTGCCTTTACCAGGAAAAATCAACAGCCATATACTAGCGCTCCCGGCACCCGATGGAACAGTTCAGAAAGTGAACCAGGACCCATTTGCAGCTTCTCTGACCATTCCACCTCCTTCGTATGTGCAAATGGCTGAGATGGACAAAAAGCAATATCTACTGACTCAGGAGCAGCAACTGTGGCAGCAATATCAGCAAGAAGGGATGAGAGGTCAAGCTAGTTTGGCTAAGATGAGTCCAGCCCCAACCGCAATGCCTTATGGGATGCCCGCGGTTAACGGGATGGGACCGCCATCTATGGGGTATTACTACAACAACCCTTACTGATTTTATTCATTTTGTTATTTTCTTACATATATTTTTGGACCAATGTAGATGATATATCTCGTATTTCTTGTGTTATAATCCGGTTTCTTCTTGTATTTTTACTCATTATGCGTTGTCCTATTGAACTTGTGAGACTTTGTCTGTTTTCGGAGTTGTGATTAATAATGAATTTAAACATTTGTTGTAACCTTGTAAATCGTTCTACATCTTAGCGTCGTTAGGTTTGGTTCCAGTTAGGTGAAGCTAGCGATTGGCCAAACTATCCGGTGATCAACCGTATTTGTCGCTTGCTAATTGAAAAAAAAAAATATAAGCTTCTATTTATTTTTCATATTACTTTCGGGATCATATAATTTTGTAATCATTACTTTTTTAAAACAAATTTGATTACAATAGTGTGCAGTTACCATTGTTGGACTTTACTGACGATTATACAATGGATACATAGACGTGCATGTGTGCTCACTTTCTTTCTGTTACATTGGTGAGTGATTTTGAGGTGAATGAGATAAACTGTTTTGGTAAATCTTAAGTGATTTCTCAACAAAAACATTATTCAAATCCTAATAAAAAAAAATTCTAAATCCTGAACCATGAAAACTAAATCACCAATACAAGGTATACAACACACCTTTAACGAAATAGAAAGTAGCTATATAGTATATACAATAACCCATTAACAAGTTATTCTTTAACAAGTTGATTCAGGGCTTGTAGGTGTTAACCTTTTGTAAAATTTCAGTAAGATTTACATATTTCTTTGGGAAAGCAAAAGAGAAAAAAAACACGAGGCAGGACAACCATGATTGTGGGTGTGTGTTCTTTAAGCGACAACCAAACTCGAGTGTTGACGAATCCATGCCCCATCTTCCGCTAACTTGGACCCCATTTAAGATCTTCAGATAATCAATGTTATTATTTTAACTTAATACTGTACATTTATCCATCTCATTCTCCTAGTTTCTATCTAGATGTACAGTATTTATATATATCAATTACACTAACGCAGTGTAAAGGCAAAACAACCCGGTGTAAAGTCAAAACATACAGCAGCTATAACATCACTTTCCTTGTCCATTAAAATTGTCAACTACAGTATGTTTTCTTTTATACCTAATGTAAGTTCTGGTGTCTAGCAATCTGCTAATATATGCTTAATTCCATTTTGCTGATATGAGGATAAGATTTGATTTGGACGATAATGATAGACTGGGTTTTTGTTTTTCCCAGCTATCCCTTTAAATTACAATTGTTTTGTCCCAAAAAAAAAAAAAACACTAAATTTACAACACTACCATCAGAGAAAACATTCACGCACCACTGGCCGAGTCATTGAACAAGACACTTGTAGCCATAGCCAACAACGGCTCAAGAGCCACGGGAGAAAACTTTCTAGCGAACAGAAACGGATCAATCCGCTCAACCGCAGACCAATATGAACCGTTGACTACATCCTCACCATATCTTGGTCGAGCCTTTCTAAGCCGCAGAATCAGTTCAGGTACCACCTCCTCTGGCTCGTACATCCGCGTGGGTCCCTCATATTTAGAAGGGTAGGAAAGTAATTTCCTCAGGGTAACACGTGTCTTCCCGCACGCATGTCTTGTTAAACTTCTCCCAGATACGCCGATCACGCGCCACCACACGAGTATGTCTCCGTTTCAAAACCCAAAACTGTGAACCAATACGAAACTCCTCAAGCCTCACCTCCGGCAACATCGCGTATTCCCCAAGTGCGGCCAATCTATCAAACTTCCACGGCTCGTCCTTGAGTATCTCGATGAAGCTCTTACGAGACGAGAACAATGTCTTGTAAGTGAAGTCAAAGGAACGAATGGGAACGCAGGAAGGTGAGATAAGGGCAAACATGTAATTTCGTGGATCGTCGAGAAGCGCGTGCGAATTAGTCGACGCGCCGCCGCCGCGAGTGTTGGTGTATATCTTACTGAGGGTTTTGAGTGAATTACACGGTTGGCGAATACGCAGAGGATAGGAAATAACGTCGGAGATAACATATCTCACTCGCCGGAGGATTGAAACAAGTGACTGCTTTTGCTATTTAAAGAGAGAGAAACAGAGTGTTGGATTATTATCAACGACATTTGTTTTCTAGAGTGGGATTTTGTGCAGCTCGTATCATAGTCATACATACATTAGGAAGTTATATTTAATTTTCAGTACTAATTATAGAAATGGTTTTCAATTCAATGGCATTTTTGTATCCGGAATTTACAACAATTTAAGAGTGTTTTTTTTTTTTGGGTTTTATGTGAAGATCAGTTGTCAAATATGTACTATGCATAACGTTCTTCCTTTTTTTACTCCTAATTTGGTCACTACTGTTTATACAATGCAAATATAGTACTATATGATAAAACGAAATTTCATTTCTTGTGCTTCAGTGCTTGTTATCAGTTTGGCATAATAGTACTATATGATGAAACGAAAATTCATTTCTTGTGCTTTGTGTCACTTTGTCATAATACACTAAATGAATTATATAGTGATTGCATACGAATTTATTCGTTGATTAGAGTTAAAGTAACATTAAAGGAGTCATAAATATTCGATTTACGGACAGTTCTTTAGTGTTACACGTGTGAAGATGAAAACCGTTGGATGTTAGCCTCTAATGACACCACGTGGCTTCCTGAATTTTCGTAATCGATCCGTTTTAGGAAACGTTTTCGTCTCGAAGGCTACAGTTTTGCTGGATACGAATTACGTTATGGTGTGTCCACGTGGCCGACATGCATTAGATTTGGGCCTTAATATATGACTGTTTGGGCCTGGATTCAATAACGACCAAGTACTTATTTAGTGGTTTCGTTTTGAGTACGGATTTATGAAGGGTCTTCACTAATGACATTTTCATAGCTTTATCTTTTCTTTTCTTTTTATTATGTCAGTAGAGAGCTTTTGTTTTATTTTGTCAATTCAGAAACTTTAGTTTTGTCGTCATCGTGAATGTTTCAGTGTCAGAGAAAATTATGAGTGGTACGCAAGCTTAAGATAAACAAATAAAGTGGTACGAAAGCAATCTCAAGATGTCTTTTTGTTTCCTTTATTTTTACTTCAAACCAAACAAAAAAGCTTGTGAATTTTCTTTTGTGATTTGTAAAAGACTAACAGTGAACGAATTTGGACTATAAGTCGTCTTTTTATTTTCTCATTAGTTATGCAATTAGAAAGAATGTTTGTACTTTGTATACCGCCAAAATCGGAAAGTCAGTATGGGCCTTCCATTGATAATAATCATAATTAGAAGACCCTTAAGAATCTCTACCAAAAAAACAAATATCCAATGTGGCCATTTACACTTTGGGCTTAATTCTAATCGAGCTTGGACAAGAATTAAAATACAATAGTTAACAAAAAAAAAAAAAAAAAATCTTTTTTCTTGTAGAGTAAGTACAAGTTAAAGCATTATTTGAACTGAAGTTTTTAATCATGAGTATTAGTAATCAAATTGTTGGCGGGAGATATCAACCTCTCAATTGTGCCAATTTTCTAAAACTTGTCCGAAAGATCGAATATTCCATCAATTTTTTTTTTTAATTCACACTTTATTTATTTATTTATTAGATTGATTACATATAATTGGGTGAATGCTTTAAGATTTATTGTAACTTAAGAAAATAATCAAGACAGTAACCCTATATACTAGAGAGAGAGTAGGGCGGTCCATAAAACTTAAAAAGTGTGTTGAAAAAATAAAGCGGAGTAAACCGAAGCGGACCAATAGACAGGAGTCACAGGACTATCTCTCCCCCACACTCTAAATTATTGTCAAGTTAAACTGTGTGAAGAAGAAATACAATCTTCTTCTTTTTTTTTCTCTCTCATAGAAGAAAGTGGTGGAAGATGCCGAGGCCAGGGCCAAGACCGTACGACTGTATCAGAAGAGCTTGGCATAGTGACAGACACCAACCCATGAGGGGTTTGCTCATCCAAGAGATTTTCAGGTCTTTTTTTGTGTCCTCCCTTGTCACTTTGTAAGACTGTATCTATCTGTGTATGTATAGGTGTGTGCATGTCTCTATCTTGTTCTCTTCACCTCAATTTATTCTTTGACTTATTGTAGGATTGTTTGTGAGATTCACAGCCAATCCACCAAGAAGAACACTGAATGGCAAGAGAAGCTCCCTGTGGTTGTCTTAAGAGCTGAAGAAATCATGTATTCCAAAGCCAATTCTGAGGTTTTCTTCTATCATTTTTATTTCTCAATTTGGGATTTGTTTTAAATCTAGATACGAAAAGATTGTTTCGATTCATTACACCAGCGACACTGTTTTCTTCATTTATTGCCCTCTTTGAACAGTGAGTCTTTCTGGTAATTTTTCATAATGGATTTTTTTTTTTTTTTTGTTAATGGGCATACTGTTGATGGAGTTGATAGAAAGAATGTAGATTTTAACCTAATGTGTTAATTTGGAAGCTTAGGCTGAGTATATGGATATGAAGACCCTTTTAGACCGTACAAACGACGCCATCAACACCATAATACGACTTGATGAGACAACCGAAACTGGGCAATTTCTTCAGCCTTGTATTGAAGGTACACTACTATATATTCAAATTCTTGGGGATCCTTGACTCATCAAATCAAAAAGTCTTGTTTTGTTTTGCAGCCGCATTGCATTTGGGGTGCATTCCAAGGAGAGCTTCAAGGAGCCAACGGAACATAAACCCAAGATGTTACCTTAGCCAAGACTCAACTAAGTTGGAAAACATTTTGTCCCAAGTTTTTATGAAACCAAATAGCTTTGCTCCAAAGAATCTTGCAGTGGCACAAGAGAAGAGGGTCGAGAAATGCCCTGCTTCCAAGTACTCAGCCTACCCTTTATGCTATTCGGTAAGGGCTATCAGTGACTCTTGCAAGTCCAAGAATAGTAGACCGGCGAGTGTGGTAGATGCAACAAATGGCATTACCTTTGGTGGGTGTGAATGTGATCTATCTCTGCGCTTAGGCCCTCTTGGATCTCCAACTCAAAAACGGAGCAAAACAAGCAGCAACAACAAGAGCTGAAAAGCAGAGTCTTCCTGTTAGAGAAATGTGTGCTTAATTAGGTCTTTTAGTTCCTTTCTAGGTTTAGTTAACTTGTTTGTGAGGATGTAAATAGAGAGAAATGAAGGAAACAAAAACAAGAAATGAAGTTGGATTCTCTTCAGATTCTAAAACTGACTATTGTCATATGGGCTTTTCGGGTTACATTGAGCTCAACGTAGGCCCAATTAAATGCTTCCATTTCTCTTTCGTGTTCTATTTGTCAAAGTTGTGATGGTCGACATTTCACCACGAATTGTATCCTAAGCGGAAGACCACTAAAAGAAGTTACAAAAAATAATATTTTAGAGACACTGTTCAAGAAATCTCAACTGGTAAGCGGTAAAAGTTTATAGTTGTCTTTCTAGAAGGTTTTCAGGGATATTTAAATTGTCTTGTTTTCTTCGTTTGAATTTTCTATTAAGTTAGTTTTCCTTTGTTCTGCCAAAGAAATCATGAATGTAACAAATCTCCGGGAGGATTGTGAATTCAATGTCAATCCTAGTATTTTACAATTTAATTACAATACAATATTGAAGATATACATGATGTAAAGTAGTTCCCTTCTTATGAAACGAATCAGCCGAATTCAATTTCAAAAGCATAATTCAACTAATTCCTTGACAACTTGGAAGACCTCGTAGTCTTTAAAGTTCACCACTTCACCTAATGCGAATATCTTAGACTTCTTTTCATCAGGCATTTTCCCTAGTAGTCCATTATTGAAAATGGCAAAGTAAGATTTTAAAAAGGCTAGGCTTTTTGTAATGTAATTTACTTATTTCTCACAAAAGTAAATTTTCATGGACTTCAGTAAAGTCTTTCTTTCTAATTGCCCAACCCTGTCCATTACATAAAGTACAATAAACAAAATAATATAATCTTTGTCGGGTCTTACCTAAAAGTTTATCTAAGTAGTTTAATTTATTAAAGTCGAAACCAAAACTTAAATATTTCTTAGGTCACTCTCTTTCCTACACTGTAGCACTTGTATTTTATCTTCAATATCATATAACTGATTGACCCTTATATTAATTACACTCCGAGATATGTTGGTAGCCATACGGTATTTAATATAATTTTTTACTCCATCTAAGTAAATAGGTAATGTTTGTAAATCAGATAAATTCTAGAATGCATATACATCTATATGACATTGACAAATAACTATACATATACACTGAAAATTACCGAGACAAATAAAACCTTTAATATCATATGACTAGTTATAAATAAAATGAAATCAAAAGATTTATAGAAAAAATAAGAACACCATCTTCTTTTGTATAAGTCTTTATATCCGTCGAAAAAGTAGTTTTATCCAATTCCAGAAAAAGTCTTTTTATCCAGTGGGCATACATAAAATATAATATAATATAGTACTATACAAATAATGGAAGAAGCATGTTTGAGGAAGTTGCATTTAAAGTTTAGGTTCAGACCTCTTGTGCTGTCACTGTTTAGGCCACGTTGAATTACTCTGATCCGTTACTAACTTACTAATGGCGTTGCTGTTTACTAGTACTAGTATTCTTAAACTTTTTTTTAATTGTTGATTTTCGGTATTTTGTAATTTAATGCTTCTCATTTTTATCATCAAAATATGGAACGCACTTGGTGATTCGCCACCTAATTCCTGAATAATTTATACACAGGGGATTTGGATGGGAGTAGATGATCGCAGGTCATTAAAACTAAGTTAACGCCCAACTACATTTACATTTGAGCAATTAATATGGTTCATTACAAATGATTTTTTTTTTTAAAAACATACCTATTAAAATAATAATATTCCTATATTAGTATTACTAGTATTTATCTTCCTTAGAGGATCTGTCATCAGTGGATTCAAAAGTTGAATATATTCTCTACTCTTCGTGTTGCTAAAAAGTTAACCACATGTCGAAATTTTCAGATGATCGATTGACTTGGGTTACAAAGAGAAAGATAAAACTTTGCGATTTAAAATGGTGGCGGAAGTTAAAACATTTAGCACTTGTTGTAACCACTGTTTTCGTATTCTTGACTTACAACAATTCAAATCCGGTATAAACCAAATATATAAACGCAGAAAAGAAGATGTACAGTAACTTAGCACTTGAATTCAATTACGTAGGCGGTTGAAAAAGGTTTGATTGATTTCCTAAAAAGATTTCACCATTTAGTCAAAACCAAACACACACGTCGGTCGTCAAAAAGGAGTAATTTGGTCCGTTACATCAACCAGGGGTATATTGGGGATTTTAGCACTATCCCTCCCACGGGATCCGTCAAGTGCCAGCTGGCTACCGTACTCCGTTTTCCCAAAAACCTTAACAATCAACACCTATTCTATTTTTACACTTCTCCACCTCCCTCTATTTTCTTTCCAATCCAATTCGACCTATTGTTTTCGATAAACATGTTTCTACCTATTGTTTTCGATAAACATGTTTCTACCTATTGATACTATTTTTAAAAATATTCTGTCCATCTAAAAAAATGATTTTTTATATATTTTCTTTTGTCTCGTAAACATTTATTTTCTATAAAAGAGAAGTTGTTTTGTTTTGTAAATTACAATATTTCTTTTATCAGGGGCCCTTCATTTAAAGCCGAGTTGATGACAAAGGAATGGTTTCCCACATGTTGTTTTATTTTTATTTATTTAAATTATATTTTTCAGAAGAAAATAAATCACTGATTATACGGTTCTACTTCTACCCAATAATGAGAGCCACAAAATTAAGTCATTTTTAACCAAAAAAACAAAATTCACCATTCAAATTTTAAAATTTAGTTACACATTTTTTTGTTTCATTTTATATACTTTGTTTAAAATGCCATACTTTAGAAATGACATGAAACTTTGAATAATAAAGAGTAAGAGAATTCGATCGATTTGCTTGTTATTAATTCATTTAGAGTAAAAACACCAAAAATCTTGATAGTAATTCACAAACTAACGAAATAGTTTTGAAATACCATGATACGGTTTTACTATACCATAAATGTAACTAATGATGATAACTAAATCGGTCATCATGAATTCAAACATCTAACACAAACCCTAATTCGAATTTAATTAGCCAGAATAACTAGCACGACATAATTTTAAGCAATCACAAATTTGTCTAGTTTCAGCCATTCCACAAATCTAACAAAAATAAATAAATATAATACATATATATATATAGTTTGGTATGACTACAATCTCTCTGCAATCCCTTGTCATCAATTAGATTAGATAGGTCTTCTTCTTCTTCTTTGAACAGTCAAAAGTCACAAGGGTTCGGAAAATTTTAGAACATGTTTGGTTGAAAAGAGAGAAGACCGAAGTGGTGGGATCTGTCCAAAATAATTGTGACGGTCACAAGAGGGAAAGATAAAAAGGAAACGGATTTGAAGGAAACGGCTCAGAGAGATTTAAAGACAATCGCATCTCTTTACTTCTCTCTCTCTCTCTGTTTCAACCCCTCTTGTCGTCTTTCTCCATCAATAAGACCTAAATCAAAGATCATTGAATGCGATACAGAGAGCCAAAACAAACCAAAGTGCCCCATTTTCCTGTACTTTCTAAATTTCAATTTCTGGTTTTTCATCGTTTTTCCTCTGGATTCCGATCGGAAAGTTTGGAGCTTTTTTTTATCAAAAGAAAAGAAGAACAAGTTTGGAGCTTTTGAAACAACAACACGAAGGCGAGTTCTTATTCTCTGTTCGTTTACTACTTGATTTTCTCTTTCACAAGAATTATCTTCTCGAGTTTTGTGATGAATCTTTGCAGTATCAGTTTCCATTTACAGATGCACTCTATTCACCTGTCTCGCCTCTGAAATTTGAATCTTTCTGGATTTTTTTCTCGTTTTTCTCCTTAGATCCATTGACCTCTCTACTTATAGAAAGTTTGGATCTTTTAAAGGTTTAGTTCTTGTCCAGCTGTGTAAAAAGTTCTGGGTTTTAGCCTAATTCCACAATCTTCGATGACCAAAGCTATGAGAGTCTTCTTCATCGTCTTCGTAACGTGTCTAGTCTTCTTACCGGATCATCTACTTGCCGGTGTACCGTATAGCGGGAGCATCACTCCAGGTTTTGCAGGATCTCAGATGAATTACATCAACAACGGCGGTCTCTTTCTCGAATCCAACAACTCAGACTTCGGCTTCGGTTTCGTAACCACACAAGATTCCGTCACTCTCTTCACACTTAGCATCATCCACAAGAGCAGCACGAAACTGATCTGGTCGGCTAACAGAGCTTCCCCTGTCTCCAATTCCGACAAGCTTTTCTTTGAAAACAACGGAAATGTGGTGCTGCGTACAGTTATCGGAGGAACTGAGGTTTGGAAATTGGATAATTCAGGCAAAAATGCTTCAAGAATCGAGCTGCGTGACTCGGGGAATCTCGTTGTTGTTTCGGCTGATGGAACTTCGATCTGGGAGAGCTTTGATCATCCGACAGATACTCTGATTACGAATCAAGGTTTTAAACAAGGCATGAGGCTCACGAGCAATCCATCTTCGAGCAACATGACTTTTTCTCTTGAGATCAAATCAGGAGATATGTTTTTATCTGTGGAAAGCTTAACCCCTCAAAGGTATTGGTCTATGGGAAACGACAGAGGCAAGATTATCAACAAAGCCGGCGGCGTTGTGATTTCAGCGTCTCTTATTGGGAATTCGTGGCGGTTCTTTGATCAGGAACAGGTTTTCTTATGGCAGTTTGTATTTTCAGACAATAAAGATGATAACGCGACCTGGATCGCGGTTTTGGGGAACACCGGTGTGATAACTTTCTCAAATCTTGGAAACGGAGTATCTGCTGCTGATTCTTCTACCAAAATCCCAAGCGATCTATGCGCTACACCTCAGCCTTGTGATTCTTACTACGTCTGCTCGGGTGCTAAAGTGTGTGGATGTGTGTCCGGGTTGTCACGAGCTCGGTCTGATTGCAAAACCGGGATAGCTTCTCCTTGTAAGAAAACCAAAGATAATGCAACATTGCCTCTGCAACTAGTAAATGCTGGAGATAATATCGATTATTTCGCTCTTGGGTTTGCTCCTCCGTTCTCCAAGAATACCGATCTTGATAGCTGTAAAGAGTTCTGCAACAATAATTGCTCGTGCCTCGGTCTTTTCTTCCAGAACACTTCTGGAAACTGCTTCTTGTTTGATTGGATTGGAAGCTTTAAAAACTCTGACAGTGGAGGCTCTGGGCTTGTGTCTTACATCAAGGTTGCGGGTAATAGTGCAGTAAATGGAGATAACGGAGAGGAAGATAGGAAACATTTTCCGTATATAGTGATTATTGTCGTGGTGACGGTTTTTATCATAGGGGCTCTGATATATGTGGCATTCCGGATCCATAGGAGAAAGAAAATGTTATTGGATGATCCACAAGAGAGTTCAGAGGAGGATAATTTCTTGGAGAGTTTATCCGGTATGCCTATCCGGTTTGCTTACAAAGATCTTCAGTCAGCAACGAATAACTTCTCGGTGAAGTTAGGCCAAGGAGGGTTTGGATCGGTCTATGAAGGTACTTTACCGGATGGTTCTCGTTTAGCCGTGAAGAAACTTGAAGGAATTGGTCAAGGCAAGAAAGAATTCAGAGCTGAGGTTAGTATAATCGGAAGCATTCATCATCTGCATTTGGTACGTCTCAGAGGATTCTGCGCGGAAGGGCCTCATAGACTTCTCGCTTACGAGTTCTTATCGAAAGGCTCGCTGGAGAGATGGATATTTAGGAAAAAGGATGGCGATATTCTGTTAGATTGGGACACAAGATTTAACATAGCCCTCGGAACAGCTAAGGGTTTAGCTTATCTACATGAAGACTGTGATGCAAGGATTGTCCATTGCGATATAAAACCAGAGAACATTCTCCTAGACGATAACTTTAATGCTAAGGTATCAGATTTCGGACTCGCGAAGCTCATGACCCGCGAACAAAGCCATGTCTTCACAACAATGCGCGGGACAAGAGGCTATTTAGCTCCTGAATGGATCACCAACTACGCGATCTCAGAGAAGAGTGATGTTTACAGCTATGGAATGGTGTTACTAGAGTTGATAGGGGGTAGAAAGAACTATGATCCATCAGAATCTTCGGAGAAATGCCATTTTCCTTCTTATGCTTTCAAGATGATGGAAGAAGGGAAGCTTATGGATATTGTTGACGGGAAGATGAAAAATGTTGATGTGGATGATGAGAGGGTTCAAAGGGCGATGAAAACTGCGCTTTGGTGCATTCAAGAAGATATGCAAATGAGACCGTCGATGAGCAAAGTTGTTCAAATGCTTGAAGGAGTTTTTCCAGTGGTTCAGCCACCGAGTTCTTCCACAATGGGATCAAGGCTTTACTCGAGCTTCTTCAAGTCAATCAGCGAGGAAGGCGGTGGTACGTCATCTGGACCGTCGGATTGTAACAGTGAGAATTATATCTCCGCCGTGAGACTCTCCGGACCGAGATAGCGATGTCTTGTTTTATAGTCAAGTTTTAGTATCTCATAATAGGTTTTTGGATCACCATTATCTTCTTGTATATTATATTATTGTTGTGTTCAAAAAGTAAGAATAGTCTTGTCCCAGTTTTGTAATGTTCCGACTCCGAGTTTGATTACATTAGATTAAATAAATGCACTACCCGTCGTATATTGCCAGTGTCACAGAACTCCTTGTCGTTTTTCTCTCGTTTGTATTCGATTGCGTGGCGTGTTCTTACCTCTCTCTCTCTTCTGCTTTCCTATTGGCTGGAACCTTTTCCTTACTGTACACTTGTACGTAGACAATTAAACATTCCCGGGTTCATAAAAATCAGCTGGAACTCTGGGAGATTCACGGCCCACCGTTAAAGATGACGACGACGACGATTACGTCTCTGTTGGAGACTTGTCTTTTAAAGTACTCCTCGTCTTCACCTTTCAAATTCAAATCACTGACGAAAACACGACCGTTCTCTCCGGCGAACAGTAACCATTATGTCAGATCTTTAAAAGCCAGGCGTATTCGTTGCGTCTCCGATGCTCCTGGTAATATTGGATTCTACTATCGTTGACTATATTCGTTTGACTATTTGAAATGATTAGTCTGATTGAAAACTCGATATGCATTTAGCTGAAATTTTCAGTTTGTGCATAATGTTTTCTTCAAGGTTCGCGTCCTGCTTTCGTTTCTAGTAGAAGAAAAATGCTTGTCATGTTGTCCACAGTGCAGCTTCTATCTCCTTTGCTTCCGCCAAACGGAAACGCTGCTGAGTGAGTTTGAGCAAATCCTTCGTTTTTGTATAATTAAAGCTGTAATTTTTGGATTTCTTGAGAAAATTTTCCCAATCGACTTTTTGGTAATTTCAGCATTTATGCATTGATGCAAAGCGAAATAAGTAAAGTTGTGACAAAGGGTAAAGCTGCTGGAGTGCTTCGTTTAGTGTTTCATGATGCTGGAACCTTTGACCTCGACGATAATTCAGGTTAATTTCCATCAACTCAATGTCACTTAGAATAAGCTAAGGTTGTTTCCTTTATTGTAAATCCAAACGTAGGTAGGTTCACATGGATATAGATTTGAAAAATGCCTTTTATCTGTTGATTAGTTGGTAACAGATAAGTTTTCTATTGTAAAAGTTGTTTCTTTGATTTTATTTATAACCGAAACTGTGGTTTCTGGATGCTTTATGTAGCTTGTGGCTTATTTAAACAAAATATCAAGTGTTGAGAGTTTTGTTCTGTTCTGTTGCTCTTTTCAGATGTTCTTATTCTTCAAATGTTCATATACTTCGTTTCTTAATTTTGTTGTTTTTCCTTCTTTCTCAGTCAAAGATACTGCAATCCACTTGTTGAGATCAATTTTGTCTTAATTCTTCTTGGTTATGAATTTAATTGCAGGTGGCATCAACGGGTCTATTGCTTATGAACTCGAGAGACCTGAAAACACAGGTTTGAAGAAATCTTTAAAGGTACTGAATCCTTCTCTCTTTTTTTCCTGTTGGCATGAGCAAATAAATATGTCAATTTTACATCTATTTAACTGCCCTTTTTGTCTTTTTGTAGTACTTTCAAATATTTTACTTTCGTTTAGCTAATCTTCTTGGTAGATTTCTTGTTTAGGTTCTAGGGAAAGCAAAGATTAAGGTTGATGCAATACAACCAGGTAATTACTATTTGAACTGGGTGGTATATACCAAATATATGTGTCCTGATATGCGCCTTAGTGCTAATGTTCTCAATCTCTGTGATCTCAGTGTCTTGGGCGGATATGATCTCTGTCGCTGGGTCTGAAGCAGTTTCTATATGTGGTGGCCCAACAATCCCTGTAATTTTGGGAAGACTTGATTCAGTGTAAGCACAACTTACTTGGTTTTAGTCCTAATTCGATAGATCTCTGGTCACTGTTTCTATATTTCCAATAGGATGATTGTTTCCTGTTCACAGGCAACCTGATCCAGAAGACAAGCTGCCTCCAGAAACCCTGAGTGCCTCGGGTTTAAAAGAATGCTTCAAAAGAAAAGGATTTTCGTGAGTACTTGCACAAAAATAGCTAAGAATTGTTTTAACATGTTTTTGTATCAAAATTTTGTAACCCTGGCATCACTGCGCTTGTGTGCTAATGCAGGACCCAGGAGCTTGTTGCTTTATCTGGGGCACATACGCTTGGGAGTAAAGGCTTTGGAGATCCGACAGCTTTTGACAATGCATACTACAAAATCCTTCTTACAAAACCATGGACATCAACGTGTAAGTCTCATGACAAGGTTCATAAGTTCTTTTACTCAGTTTCCAACCCTTCCTCCCTATGCTCTGATGATTGATTGTAAGACCGAGATAATTTATTTACATAGTTTTTTCTCATGACTCCTTCTGATGCAGCCAAAATGACGAGCATGGTCGGGCTTCCTTCAGATCATGCGTTAGTAGAGGATGATGAGTGCTTAAGGTTTATCATCTGTAGAAAGTTCTTACTTTATCATTTCATTATCTAATTTTCTCAAGTACCATTTAATGTGAGTGAACACTTAAAGAGTATAGGCTCATTCACAAAACTGGAAACTGTTGAGCACTGTTCTTGTCAATTATGCGATCTGAAATACTATTCAACTGATACAGATTCTTGGTTTGATGCACAGGTGGGTGAAACGATATGCGGAAGACCAAGACAAGTTCTTCAAAGACTTCACCAATGCTTATATCAAACTAGTTAATTCTGGGGCCAAATGGAAAATGTTATGATGTCTAACTGTATATATTGTTAGCTCATTTAAGTGTTTCAAACATGCCTGAATTATTTGGGTAGTAATGCTTATTTGCTAGTAAGAAAACAAAGTTGCTCTGCTTGTTACTACAAAACCATAACTAATAATAGTCAACCAAGTCACTTATCTGCCGAAAATGACCATAAACCGAATAAATTAATCGAATTGATCTGAGTTCCGGAGTGTGAACTAAATTCCTTTGATTAAATTAATTGAATTTGTAGTTCTTTTACAAATCGAACGGTGGCATTTTCGTCTCGTGCTTTAACGGTTAAGCAAGTTTGAACGGGGACTCTAAAAGCTTTTTGATTTAAGCCATTTAAGCATTTGTTAAGTAAGTTCGTGTATATTTTTGACTACCGTATTTTTGCTTTGTTCATGTAGAATAGACACGAAACGAAAGAGTTCGTTCATGTACGAATCGTCATAGGTAGATTAGATGCATTTTTAACTTTTTATAGGAATATTCCGTTCAACAACCTAACAAGGATACACCGACCAAAAAAAAACTATAATCTAGAATAAAAATTGCTCAAAGCTAGCAGCAACCAGACTTCACAAAGATCTGAGCATCCCAGTTTCAAAAGAGTCAGAAGTATTTAGTACGGTGATATAATCTCCGTCTTTCAAATCCCAAATTCCGTATCTTATACATAAATTAAAATTAAAATACTATAATATTTATAGTCAAATATTAATGGAAAAAAACTTTAATGAAATAGTTTTAATGCCGGAACCAAACACTAACGTTAAAACATCCAAACACTAATTATCTGAATCTTTAATTATGAATTAATATTTTCTCTCTCCTCTATTTTTTCAAAAACTATTAAATTATACTAATTATTTATTAATATTAATCCCTACTCATTTTAGTTTGATCAGAATAGAAATAAAATGAATGGTACAGAAAAAAAGAAGCACCAAATCGAATCAAATGTTATCATAAGAATAATACATAAAATAATGAAGTCGGGATTAGATAGAGATGATGGAACGAGAAAGTTTTAAGAAGCAGCAAGAAAGGAAATGTGTCACAGTTGTATGTACCTGTATCTTATTACCCTAATCGGTGGACCAACTTATTCTTAATAAAAGTGGTTTTCGTGTCTAATCAGTTTGCTTCCTCTTTAATCACTCTTTCTCAGTGTTAATCAGGATAATCATACTTCTCTTTGTTAGTTGTTACCACTTTTCTACTAAAGAAAATCGTTACTTTAATTATTATAAAATCAATTAAAAACTTACCAAACTTAACTAGTTGGGAACATGAGAGAATACTTTTTCTAAATGCTTTGTAATTTGCCCTTAACATTTAATTTCTTAAAGATGAAACATTCACTTGATATATATTTTTTTTTGGCCTACCACAAGCTTTAGGAAGTGGTCTGGATTTTAAAATGTAACATTCGTGTTTTTATATTGCATAAATGGGAAATGCTGTACTTGTTAACTAACTTCTCACTATATGTATTGTTAGAACTTGAAATACTATTGATTGGTGAAAAGTGCGTAATATTGCTCTAATTAAGTGTATCATCATATTGGTTAAACCCACCGTTTATTATTTTTAATATTATTGATTATATATATCGAGGTAATATATATAAATGAACCTTCCTTCACCAAAATATATATATATATATATATATATATATATGAGTCCTCGGTAAAATTTTCTGTGGTGCAGCATACTAAAGTGGAACACGAGTGATGGTGATACGGTGACTCAACTTCCTTGGTCGAGTCTTAAATATTATTTATTGTTAGGTTTGAAACTATTTAGGTTAATAAATAATAAAATAATTTAGATTCCATGAGCTTAGTTTAGTTTTTCTGATTAAAGGTGTTAATTCAATAGATAGAATAAAGTTATCTTTTAAGAATAGATTATGTTATAAACGTTTCACAGTGTGGTCGATGATATGGTTCAACTTTACAAAGCGACCCATGTGATTTGCAATTATTTATAAATAACGAAAAGTTTATACCGTTTGATAAAGAAACTGGGAAAGTCGTTTCACATTCGTAATTGAATTTAAATCAAAATATAAAAGCAATCTAACCATATCCAAAACCCCCTAAATCCGGGTTTCTTTTTATAACAAATATTAATTTGGACTTGCTTCCCACTTATGTCTTTTCCATTCTCTTTTTTTTTTTTTTTTTTTTTTTGCCAACCGCCTGTGTCTTTTCTTTTAAGTCTCAAGCTAATCATATGCTTTTAGAATGTCCTATCTTAGGCCAGTTAGTCTAAATTTTACTGAAATTGTAATAAGAATCCAAGATTCTATATAAGATCCATTATGTATAAAAGGTTCTACTATATGTATCGATACAAAGATGAGTGAAAGGGTTGACTAGTTTTTTTGTACATATTTATTTTATTTATCCTCGACAACTTACTGTATAAAATTAAAAACTTATCGAGATTAGCCAAGAATTATATCATAATAATAATAATAATAATAATTTGTGATAGTGTCCTTGCTGCATTACTATCTCTGTTTAAATCCGATACAATACATAGTATCTATTAATTTTTATTTTGAACTTATTTAAATATGTTTTTTTCCTTTGTTCTTCAAAGAGTAACATATATATTATGTATATGTTTTAAGTTCAAAAGTTGCAATAAAGTCTTTGTGGAGTAAGAGAGTATAAAAGAAGATCCAAAGTACACAATCACATAGTCACACCAAATCTGATACAGAATATAATTGTAACAAGCAAACTAATCTGGAGTAAAGATGAATAGTGGAGTGGAGAGTTCGTCCATTAAACTCCTCCTCCCCCACAATCACACGATTAAATAATAAACCGCCGGAAAACCGTAATTATCTTGATGACGTGGCACTTAGATTTCGAATAGCCGCTCTAATAAATACTATTAAACATTTTGGCATTTTCTTCTCTCCTCACAAAGTAAAAAAAACTATCTCTCTCTTTTTTTTTTGAATTAACATACAGAATCAAACTAGTGTAGACCGAGAAAGAATCCATCCATTCATCCCTCAGAAACCCCAACAAAAAAAAAAAAAATTGAAGAACAAATCGAAATCTCAACTCAATGAAACCTCATCCTTCTTCTTCTTCCTCCTTTTAGATATTTGCTTCAATGGATGTTTGATTTGCTTTGAGACTGCGTTTGGTAAGGAAGATGTACATCTTAGTGTTCTCTCTCTGTTTTTTTTTCTTGTTTTTTTTTTTTGGTTTGGTTGGTGTGAAAATGGCGGATATTTTGTTATGAATCTGAAGAAGTTATCAATTTGTTTGTTTTGATTTCAAAGTTTTGAATGTCGGTAGATCGAGAGTAGAACTACCACTTACCGATTTGCTTTCATTACCATTACTAGTGAGCTCACTACCATCAGATTTAGATTTGCTTCTACTTCCAGATTTGATTTGCTTTTTTCTCGGATTTGTTCACTTAGATCGATTTAATAATCTTAGGTTATGTGTCGATACGTAGCCGAGTGAGTAGTTTTTTTTTTGACTCACCTGATTTCTAGAGATTTTCTACGGATCCATTTAAAATGTAGCTTGTAATTTGCTCACTCACAATGTTGATTTTGTGGGAAACAAGTGTGTGAATGCTTTTTTTAAAGGTAAATTCTTTACTTTTGAGTTTATTAACTTGTATGCTCTCACCAACTTGATTAGTGGTCTGCTTTCACCTTTCTGTTTAGTGTTAAGTTCCATATTTGTTATTTTGTAGTTAACTATGGACTCTCAAAGTATCATGGCTGCTGATGGTTCTCAATCTGCTCCTGCAAATGGGGTTTTAACAATGGAGAATCTCTGTATTCAAGAGAATGGTCTTGTTTCTGAGGAAACCGTGGATACTACTACTTCAATTTCGGCTAACAGTTCCACTCTCGATGCAATTGAACACCCCAAGGATGTAGCTGACGTTTGTAACTCTGGATGCTCTATGTACTTGCCCATCGTATAAACCTCTTGTAATTAACATTTGGGTTTTCTTTTTCTTAGGACACACGAGTTGAAAATATAGATGATCCAAAGTGTATGAAAGGCCAAAAAACTGAAAGGAAGCTAAAGCATGAGAAACTCGCTGGTCGTAAGAATATTCCATCTGTTCACATCAAAAACCTCAAAGTGGCCAAAAATGTAGATGCTAAAGTGGCAGCATCAAATGGTTCTGCTGCTCCTAATGCACACACAACAAAGCCTCTTAAGAGCAAATCGTTCAATGGTAAAGAGGCTCAAGTCATTAAGGTAATCATCTCTCACAATTTCCTTCTAGGTTGGGTTATATGCTTATTTGTGTGATCTTCTTTCTGGCTGATGATTATTTTTTTTTTCCTATCAGCAAGGGAAACATGACTCTGCACCAGCTGAAAGCGCTGACATGTATTGGCTCCTCATTTTTGAAATCAGATTTTCTTTCCATATGGTTTTCTCATGGGTTCACTGCTAAAACCCAAAATATTTTGCCAATAAATGTTATCCCAGGTCTTGGGGCTAAGTCTTCTCTTTGATCCTTTATCCCCTAATCAATCTTTAAAACTGGATTTTTTTTGTTGTCTCTTTGGTACAGGGACAAGGTGAAATCAAAGCATCAAAAGAAACAAGCCCATGAGACATCTGAAGATGATACTCAGTCTTCTAAGTATATGTTTCACCTCTATCTTTAGAAGCTCTGTTTTATTGTGACAATTTGGGGCTTTTTTCCAGTTGGCTCTAACTTTTAGCATTTATGTTGACTATAACTTGATGGTTCCTTAGTAGTCCGAAAGCAGACGATGGAAAACCTCGTAAAGTTGGTGCACTTCCAAACTATGGGTTCAGTTTCAAATGTGACCAACGAGCTGAAAAGAGAAGAGAGGTTAGTGTTTTGGTTCACAATACTTGTCCTCTCTCCACGAACATAATTACAAATAATCATAATTCTGCATTCATATGGTGCAGTTCTATGTCAAGCTTGAGGAGAAAACTCATGCAAAAGAAGAGGAAATTAATAACATGGAAGCCAAGTCCAAGGTTGTCTCCTAGATCCTGTGCTTGGTCTCAGTGTTAAGATTTTAGGCCGTCTCCTGTAAAACAAAATCCTTGGTATTCTCGCAGGAAACACAAGAAGCTGAGCTTAGGATGCTAAGGAAGAGCTTGAACTTCAAAGCCACACCCATGCCTAGCTTTTATCAAGAACCTCAGCCGCCTAAAACAGAGTTAAAGAAGGTACTTCTGCTCTCTGCTCAACCTTGATCTCACTTCTTATTAAAGTACCAATTCTCACATTTCATGTAAAATTGTTATTTATGTCCAAGAAGATACCACCAACGAGACCCAAATCTCCAAAACTCGGGCGAAAGAAGACTTCTTCTGGAGTAGATTGTGAAGAAGCTCAAACTCCTCGCCTCGGTAGGCTGAGCCTAGATGAGAAAGTTTCTAAAGATAACCCAACTGCTAAAGGAGTTATGCCAACAGCTGATCTGAAGAAGCAACCGGTGCGCAAGTCACTTCCAAGATTGCCTTCTCAGAAAACAGCTCTCCCAGATGGAAAACTCGCCTCACGAGAAGCTGCCACTACTGCAGCAAAGGTGAAACCTGAAAGTAAGGAAGTTGAAAAAGATGCAGAAATACTAAACCAGTGTTCACATCCCATAGAAGAGGAAGCACAAGTGACTGTATCATCCAATGCTGATGCAGAAGATTCACAAGAGATTGTATCTCCAAAGATAAATGAAGATAGAGCCGAGGAGTCCATTAAGGTATCTGATGCGGTTGCTGTTTGAGCAGTAAAAACTCTGTGGTACGATCATTACTCTCAAGACTCATATCTTGCATTAATTAAGGAAAAGAAATCGTATAATATTTATATATTATCTCGACCAAAACTTCTGAGAAGAGATGGGTAAAAGAGTGAAAAAAAATCATGTGATTGGTTCTAAAGGTTGCTGTTTTATATATTTCTGTGTTTGATGGCAATGTTTTTAATCTTTTAAGTTGTTTTTTCGATGTCAAGATCATCTTTCTTCTTTTTGATGCTTTGATTCCTAAAAGGTGAATATTCAGGAGATTCTGCGTTCGTTCTATGTATTCTTTTTTTTTTCTTTTCATATTTTTGTTATGGCTTCTATGCAATTCATTCTCCTGTCCCAAATTATTAGGAGCCATCGATTTGAGTAAAATAGTTATAAACACAAAACGTTTCTATTTCTTTTTCTGTTTTACATATGTAACCTTCAAAATATAAATCTTATCTGCAAACGGCAACTGTCAAAGACAAAAAAACAAAGGTATAAACGACAGTTGAGAGCGTGACATCTCTCGCCACCATTGATCAATAATTGATTCTCTACAAAGTCTCCGATTCACACTTTTTAGCTCTAAGCATAAAGACACAACCCACTTTAATTTTCTTTGGAATCCTCACATTTTGCTACAATAATACAGCTTTGGACTTTGGATACTTAAGACTTTTCCTACACATAAGCATCAATCTACTTCAGTGAGCAAAAGATACTTAAGATTAAACCGGACTTTTGAGTTTTTATTGTATTACACCGGTTTAAGATCAGCACAAATAGTCAAGACACAACAGATACAGATGTGTTATAAGTAGAGAAATCATTCTCATGTTTATTTTCTTCCTCTTCTTCTTCTTCTTCTTCTTCTTCTTCTTCTTCTTCGGCATCCCATAGAAACCGAGCATACGACGCAAGAACATGACTACAATAAACATCATTCAACAAGTATTACATTTATCATCTATGGGACCTCAAAAAGAAGATGTGCTCCATTATATCTCCTAATTTAAAAATAAATCCATCAATGATGATGTGGTGTATCATCTAACGCCACACCACATAAACATTGCAGATACAGAGAGAGCAAAAAAATCATGAATGATGTCTCTGTCATATTTGACGTGTGAGGCTTTTGTTCTGGTCAAATTGACCAATCACTGCTTCAAAGGTTGGATATAAAAGCAAATTACATTTGATCCACAAAAACATTTAGGTGAAATATTATCTCAATTCCCTTTCAATCAACCCATTCCCATGAAAATATCTAACAATCGACACGAGTTAGTTTTGAAGTAATGAAATTAGAGTTCAAGAAAGCCCAAAAAAAAAACACAGATAAATCATTAAGCTTACCAGTCATTAGGAGAAGACTGAACAGCCTGATCGAAGTAAGAGTGAGCACGAAGACCGTCTCCGTGATTTTGCCATATCAAATCTCCATACATAGACAACAACTCTCCATCTCTCCCATTCTCAGACAACATCGCTCTCTCACAGTATTCCTCTGCTTTTCTACAATCACCTTTCACCTGCAAAATTTAAGAGATTCTAATTTTGATAATACGGACCAAGTGATAAGTTTAAGTTTTGTTTCTATATATAGCAACCTGTGGATTTTGTCATAGTAAAAGTTTCCAAAGTTAGCAAGTACTAAAACAGAATCATGAATAAATGAGAGAGGAGAGTAAAACAAACCTCTTTGAGGAAACGAGCGTAGTTAGCGAGAAGAAGTGCATCTCCGGGATAACGTTGGATCATCTCTTCGTAATAACCATCTACGCTACCACCTCCACTTCCACCGCCACCACCGTCTCCACCTCTACCGCCAAATCCACCGTTCGAACCTCCCTGATGGAGCCGAGATCCTTCTAAAACCCTATACGACGCCGTATCTTCGTAGTAGACACTGATCGTTTTCGTTCTGCTCTCCGGCGTCTGAATCTTGTAGAGATTTCCATCTGAAGAAGCTCTCGGAATCGATTTACCAACAGGAGGAGAAGCAGAGACGGGTCGAGCCGTCGTAACTACCCGAGCTACGTTTGTACATCGTGGAACCGAAGATTTCTGGGTGGCGCGTAGGTTAAGGTCGAGTGACGACGCGCTTCTCATTATCATATTTGTTCTTGCGGGAAATTTTCAGTGGATTCAGAGTAGAGAGATATGAAAAGATATTTAGATTGCAAAAATATCATAAGAGTAGTATACGTTCTTATCATCCCCACTATTAGTTTCTACTTTCAATTTAACCCAAAAATTTCAACATTTTCAGTCACACCCCTTAAATACTACACCACTACGTATGGCCCAAATCGAAACCGAACTGAACCACAAACTGAATTGCGATTTGAAAAAATGTTCGAAAATATCTCTTTTTTAGTGTGTAACGTTTTATTATCATGGTAATCAAGGTTGCATGAGAATACTTGTTCATTCAAAATGTTTTTCAACATAAACATATATCTCTAGTATTTCTAACTTTGATGACTAGAACAAAACAAGCACTTGGGGAGAAAATCTTGAATCAAATAAATATAATACACAAATAACCAAATCGGGCCAAACCAATTTCTAGCTGAAACAACTTTGGTTCTAATTCGATTATAATTGTATAGAGTAAACTAAACAAATTAATTCAAAACCGGACTTAAGAAACTCCAAAAAGTTTACCCTACAGAGTTGATGGAGGAGTTCAAACTCCATACGTCGTCGCCTCACTTAAAATTTCTTCGTAATCTTTTGGAGGATTTGCTTTAACAAGCCAAAATCATAAGTATCATTTTAGTAAATTCTACGACTATCATACTTATGTATTTATCGGTAAATAATGGTTAGATTCTCCAGGACCACTAATTCAAATAACCCTACACAAAATATTTAAATGGATTGGTTATCTATTTAAACTAAAAGAAGAACTCAAAATCGAGATTTTATGTTCAATTGTGTATCTAATTATGCTCAATAGATAACCAATCCAATCCATGTAATTGTGCTCAATTGAACATAAAAGAAGAACTCACAATCGAGAGAGAATATACAAGAAAAAAGATTAGCATAGAGATATAGTATGTATGCTTCATAGAAGAAGCAAACACACCTAAGCACAATAATTCACAAAAAGATTCCGCAGGTTAGAAGTTAGAACTTAAAAACTAGTAAGGCATAATTACACTGTTTACTTTGATTTATTAGTAAGTATATATGTGGCCTTAAGCACGTACATTCACATGATTCAATAGAATCTAGATTTAAAAAAATAAAAATAAAAACAAAAATTCTCTTACACTTCAAAAAAGAAGGGTACTTTTAAAGCTTCAAACATTGTTATTTTGATTTTATATATGTCTTCTATATTTGAGGTTAATCACATATTTACGGAGATGATTTTTTTCATCTACTATGACATTTCTATATATTCAAAATGAGACAGACATTTAGTAATGAATCTGTATGAGTTATTTTAAAGATGAGACATATAGTTGTGAATCCATGTGGCATGTGAGCTATTGGTACATGATAAGACAACACGCAACGTATATAAAACTTTCTATTATCCGTTATGGTTGTGTTTTTTTTTTTTGTTAAACAAAATATTTCAGGCCTACAAGTCTACAAACTGTATACCATTATGACAAAAATGTTTGATTCTAATTGAACGTGAAAGGCTAATGAATCTCATTTAGAGCAGGGTTATTTTCAAAAATACGAATTAGTAGCCTTTAATACATCGATTTTGCACTTTTTAAAGTTTTTAAAAGAAAAAGGCTTTGACTAGAGCCGTCGGTGAGTTAATTAACATCATTAATCGGTGCAGGTCTACAAAACCCATGGAATGGGGTGGAGCCACCCGTACCAGATAATTGCCAACCAATTCCACTAACAAGTAGTAGGAGGAGGGTATTGGTAAAGAAAAAATAATTTCAAAAACCCAGAAACACCCTTTATAACGTTAACATTAAAAGTCAAAACGAGATCGTTTTCATTTTGATCGAGAAAGCACTGAGGAGGTGGTCACCATTGTTCTCCTTCTCCTCAAAGCTTACAGATTCGGTGGCTTCAAATTTGAAAAAACGCTGCTCTTCTCTCTTTGAGCTGATCAGCTAAATCACTAATTAGTTCGTTGATTTCATCAGCAATTCATCATCATTGTTGCAAGAGATTTTTAAAAAGATGTTTGATGGTCTCTTAGGCCGCGGCTTTGCTCCCAAGGGGTTTGTCTTCCTTCTCCGATTTTACTCTTTACCCTTAAATTTTACTTTGTTAATGTCTACGTTATTTTTTTTTGGTAAACCGATTTGAATTGTGTGATTTTGTTAAAGCAGAAAACCTCTGATAAAACTTACTAAGAATCGGATCGATGTTCTCCGGCGGAAGAGGACTGCCACGATTAAGTTTTTGAAGAAAGATTTGGCTGATCTGGTCTCTAATGGCCTTGACGTCAATGCTTTTAGCAGGGTAAACTTTTTCTGAATTGTTTATAAAAGTGTATTAAGATAGGTTTTAATGATTTTTTTGGTATCGTTTGAGATTAGGCTGGAGGGCTTCTTGATGAATTAAGGCATCTCTGGAATCTTGACTTTGTTCAGCAAACCTGTGATTTCGTATATAAGCAACTTTCTACTATGCAAAAGACGGGGTAAGTTTCTATGGCTTCGCTATCAGATTTTTATCTGTGTTAATGTTTTTGCATTTCTCTTAGATTTTGGATTTGTTCATTTCTTATTTTTTGCTTGTATTATTATTCATTAATAGTTGTAACGTACTCTGACTAGTGACTAGATTAGAAGTTTTCTTTACATATTCTCTGCCACATCGAATGTGTTAGGTTTTAAGCTGACGATCAGATTAAGCATAATGGATTATCTAGGAAGAATGTCATTTAGTTCGTATTTTGGCATTTTCCTGATCACACGTTTTCTTAGTGGAACATTTTCAGAAATAGTTGAAATACTTTTGTTCTAGGTGAAAACAATGGTTAGGCTCACTAGTTGATTTTTTGCCTATTTTTTCCAGGGAATGTCCAGAAGATTGTCGTGAAGCTGTTGCCTCACTGATGTTTGCAGCCTCTGGATTTTCTGAGTTGCCTGAACTGCGTGAATTGAGGCAAATGTTTCACGAAAAATACGCAGATTCTCTTGCATTGTTTGTCAACCAAGAGGTAAGATCTTTTCCAATGTCTCCATTTCTCAATTAAATTCATCAGTTAAGCACCTGCTTGTTTCTCGTATAGCTTGTGGAGAATATGTCATCAAAGCCATTTTCTTTGGAGAAGAAACTGAAGTTAATGGAAGATGTTGCAGTGGAGTTCTCTATTCATTGGGATTCTAAAGCTTTTGAGAAAACGATTAGGAGACATGGTAGTAGTTCAGTTAAGGTATGGCGATCACTCATTTGTTTTAGGTGCCAATAAAATTAAATATTGGAAAGAGATTGAATCATGATTTTTCTCCTGGACATGAACAGGAGACACACAAAAGCACCTACGACAAGTACAAGCCTATAGATGGAAACATGGCCTTGCCAAAAAGAGAAGAGTTTGATCTGTCATCCAAGGGCAGATTTGAAGGTTTTGACAATGGGCCAAGCTTGAATAGAATAAACGCTGATGCATCAGAAAGAAGAGATCCTTTGTTTCAACCTCATAAAGAGAGTTATCAGAATGGTTTCGAAGGAAATCAGCATGGGTTGACATCTAAAGAAAGGTCAGGTAATGTTCGTCACGCTTCCAGGTCGGAAGGCAAGGACAATAAGGCAGAAAGGAAAGAGTTTTATGTGCAATCTAAGCAAGAACCTTCTAGAGAAAGACATCAACCTATTTTTAACGAAGGTGATACTATAGTAATGAAGATCAAGCGTGAGAATCATGTTCAAGGGAATGGACATCAAAATGGTGTAGTTGATACGTATAAGAAAACAGAGGTTATTGCTTCAGAGAAACTTAAGCCTAGCAGCAGCAAAAGAGCCGACAAGTTAGTTATCGGCTTTAAACAAGAGAGTTTCTTTCAAGGGTACAAAAATGAAAAAAATGAAGAGAATGCACATCAAAAAGTCGAAGAGAACACCTCATCAAGACCTCCGAAGCCAAGTAGCAAGTCAAAGAGAGCGGACTCTATTCACTCAGGTTTGAGACATCGTAATGATCGGGAAGGTGGAGAGAGTACAGTTCTTGTGGGAAAGAGCTCAGAAGAAGGTTCATCTGGTGTTAACATCAAGGGTGGTGGATATGACTATGCACTCCCGGAGAGGAATATTGAGGAGCGAGAAACAGAGAGAATGAAATCATCCTTCTATAAATCCCTTCCACCTCCGTATGTTAAACCTAGTGTTATAGCAGGGAATGAAAAAGCTGAAGCTTCAGATAATCGAAAGGCTCGTGTTGATGGTGAAGAAAGAAATCATCCAGACATTGATAATAATGTTTCTGGGATAGAGAGAGAAAGTGAAGCAGGTCATCATGATCAAGTGAATGACAAAGATGAGTCATCTCTGAAACGGCGAACTAGTAGAAGAAAACATATTGTACCATCGGGTGATGATGATAATACAAAAAGCCGAAGAAGAGAAAAGTCAAGGAAAGGCCTTCAAGTCTTAATTGATGAGGATGAGGTAGACAGTGAGGAAAAGATGATGGATAAACTCCTCATGCATTATAGTCGAAAACCTTCAAGTTATGAAAAGAAGAATGTGCAACATGAGTCCAAAAGCAGACGTACACATCTTAAACAAGGTGAAAGTGATGAAGAGATGATGATTCATCAGCCCCCTCGTTCACGTTCTCTACCTAGCGAACAACGGGGCGGACCATCTGAACCGACAAAAACGTTCGATCGCGCTGTCTCGTTTCAGCCAGAACGATCCAGTGAAGCAAAGCACGTTCACCCCAAGTTACCGAACTATGATGATTTGGCTGCCAGATTTGCAGAGCTTAAAGGAAGGTAAATATGTGAAGAATATACGAAAAGAAAGTAGAAGAAACATAGTACTGTATGAGATTACATTTTCTATTAACACATATTTCACGTCTTCATATTGCTTGTCCTAAATTGCATGTATGGTGTATTTGTTTTAATAGTTGGAACTGGGTGAGTGACACATTGTTATGGATGATCCCAAGAGTCCCAAATGTTTGTCGAGCATCTATTATATATATATATATTTTTTGTGTGTGTTAAAAGGGTTTATATATTAGTGAGCTATTTGAGGATTAACATAATTGTCATTGAGGTGTTAATTATGCACCAGCACTAACTTTGTGGCGACTTCCAAAATATCCGTAGTAGTAAACTAATTCAAAAATATTAGAAAACGACAACATTTTTGTCTATGCTCATGCATTCAAAAACTTTACTGTACAGTTACATTTAAAATTGAAAAAGTCAACGTGGACCGCAGAAATCCCCAAATTCTTTCATAAACCCTAAATAATTTTTGCCGAGCAATTGTGGATATCCTGTCATCTTCATCTTCATCTTGCTGGTTACAATTAAAACTAGACCGTTTTGTATTAAGAGTAAGTAAGTGAAAGACCCCAAATTCGCTGACCCTAAATTGAGAAGAAAGCCCTGAACCCTGGTCTGGTCTCTGATAAGAAGAAGAAAAAAAAAATGAAGTTGTTGAAAATGAGTAGACGTGTAGGACGATCATTGGTATGTAGATACTTGTCCTCAGTTTCTTCCCATCCTTTTCATGTTTGCATCGTTGGGAGTGGACCTGCTGGTTTCTATACTGCTGACAAGGTACTTGTTCTCTCTTTTGGTTGGTATATATGTGATTTAATACATTCATCTATTAAAGACTCTTAGCTCGTGATTTTAACTATTGGTAATCAGTTATTGAAGGCGCATGAAGGAGCACGCATAGATATAATCGATAGATTACCAACACCTTTTGGACTTGTTCGGTCTGGTGTTGCGCCTGATCATCCTGAAACTAAGGTTCCTCTTGATTGTCTTATTATTTGTTTGATTAATATTCTCCATTGACCTTAATTTTAATCACATACAGATTGTCATTAATCAGTTCTCACGTGTGGCTCTACACCAGCGTTGCTCTTTTTATGGGAATGTTAAGCTTGGTTCGGATTTGTTACTTTCTGAGCTACGGGATTTGTATCACCTGGTGACACTCATTTAACTATGCTCTTATATGATTTTACCTGGATAACTAAATAGCTCATAAGTATTTTCTACTGACTCCGAAACCTATTCATTTGCGTTGATAACTAGAATTTAAACTAATGGATGACATTAATCAATGTAACTATGTTTACACGTTATGTCTTCATCTTTTTAAAATTATGATGTGTTCAGGTTGTACTTGCATATGGTGCTGAAAGTGACAAAGATCTTGGCATTCCAGGTGAGGTATGCCCATTACATGTTTCCTCTGTCAGAATTAGGTGTTTAAATAGGTTTTGTTTTAAGTTTGTAGTTTTTGGTTGCTTATACTTGTTGGGTATCCATGCTGATGTATAAAGTTCCCTTACTTTGGTAGAGTCTGAGTGGTATATACTCCGCAAGAGAATTCGTCTGGTGGTATAACGGGCATCCTGACTACAGCAGTTTGAAACCTGACTTGCAAAGTTCTGACACGGCTGTTATTCTTGGCCAGGTACTCTATTATATCTTTTTGATCCTCATATTTTGTCAAAGGCGCCTTAAATTTTACAAATCATATCATTCTACCTTCTGGACAACATAATGTTTCTTTGCAGTCTTGCATTTGCATTAATCTTTAGTTGTATTGTATGATGGAATTAATTTGGAGAGGTTTCAGGTCATAGAATTTCAGATGCAGTTTTGTCTAGAACCATAATATGTTTTGCATTTACATTTTATCCTCTCCGTGTCTTATCATCCTGACCACTAAGCCTGCTTGCTTGTGCATGCAAAATTAGTTGACAAGTGTAGTTTGATTCTAGTGCGATTATTTTACTTTGCTTAGTGCCTATTTTTTGTTGGTTAGCTATCCTTACAACTGTAACAGGATTTACATATCAATAACAGTTGAATACCATAATTTTCCAGTAAATACATTCTCTTTGACATATGAATCCTTCAAATCGTAGGGTAATGTAGCTCTAGATGTCGCTCGGATTCTCCTAAGACCGACATCAGAGTTAGCATCAACTGATATTGCTAGACATGCTCTATCTGCACTGGAAGAAAGTTATATAAGGTCCTGTTTAACTAGTTGAATCTTATTCTATTCCATATATCGTATAGTTGACAGTCAACTATAGTCCTGATACAAAGTTGTATTGTGTTCAGGAAGGTGTATCTCATCGGAAGACGGGGGCCAGTTCAAGCAGCATTGACTGCTAAAGAGCTTCGAGAAGTTCTTGGTATCACTCATATTTAAATCACATACTGATACCTTTTACTGTTTTTTATAGATCTCACAAAAATGTCGAAGAAGAAACCACATAAGAAAAGAAATTGTGTGTGGGTGGGGTCCTAGGATCACTAGAAACAATAATGTGGTTTGGTTGATTTGGGTGTGTGCTACCATTTTTCAGCTTGTCCCTGTATAAGGGTAAATGTGGTTGAATGAAATATTTTTTTTGGTTTTGTATCAATTGGCATTTACCATTCCTTAGATAAATGGGTACTGGCCTCTCTAAGTAGCAGAATAACTATATTTTGATATAGAATTAGACCTTTAGTTCTATGTTTTTCTTACAGTTAAAGTACTTGCTGGAATCCTCTGTCCTAATTTTACTGTCTATTCTGTACGGTCTGCTGTATATGGGAGTGCTTTGGTGAGTGTTGTGCAAGTCGTTATACATTAGTTGATACTTAATACTGTATTAGACGTTCAATAGCAATAAATAATTTGCTTGTTGTGACCTTCTCAGGTTTTTGTGTGAGATACTACCATACAATATTGTCTCTGTTTTCCGTGTCGTCTTTTGAAGATCTTCCTATACTTTCCTATTTTTTTTTATCATCTGCAATATCTTTTAATGTTTTGTCGCCCATTGGTGTTTGTTTTTTCCCCCATTGAGATGAATATAAACGGATGTCTTTATATAATGCAGGGATTAAAAACTTGCATATTCGAATAAAGGAGACTGACTTGAGTCCAACTCCTGCTGATGAGGTACGTTTGTTACTAATTTTTAGTTAAGGCTGAACTCTGTTATTTGCACTTTTGTTAAAAAATTTATAAATGCTAATGTCTCCACAAACTTTTTCTTGACATTCTTCTCATTTTTTTGTTCCGAAGGAAGAAATGAAAAATAGTAGAGCTAGAAAGAGGATCTATGAATTACTGTCCAAGGCTGCAGCAGCAGCAGGAACATCCACAGCAGACCCTGATCAACGACAGCTGCATTTCGTTTTCTTCCGCCAGCCTGAACAGTTCTTAGAGTCAGATGAAAGAATGGGCCATGTTTCCGGTGTAAACTTGGAAAAAACCATTCTTGAAAGTAAGTGCACTTTTTAGCATATCCTTGTTCTTCTGTAGATTGCTTAGCTGCTATTTTGAGACACTAAAAATGGAATGGTGATTTCTGATGATACAATAGTAGATTTTGCTAACATTTCATCCATATCTCTTGTAACTTGTAGGTGCTGGAAGCGGAAAGCAAATTGCTGTTGGTACAGGAGAGTTTGAGGATATTAACTGCAGGTAATATGCACTCTAGTGAAAGGTCCTCGGTGCATTTCTATTGTGATTGCTATATCAAAAATTAAAACAAATCAACGGAAATCATGTTCAATTTTGCAGTATGGTGCTGAAGGCCATTGGTTACAAGGCGGTTCCAATCAACGGTTTACCTTTTGATCACAAGAAAGGTGATATAATATGAAACCGTTGTGTGATTTATATGTTTATGAGAAAAATTTGAGTTCTAACTTTTTTTTGCGCCAATTGCATGTTTCAAGGTGTTGTCCCCAATGTAAAGGGTCGAGTAGTTAGTCACCCTTCAGGAAGCTTATCACAGACTGAGCCGGGCTTATACGTATGTGGATGGCTCAAGAGAGGACCAGTAGGCATAATTGCCACAAACCTGTACTGTGCCGAAGAAACGGTAAGCAACAAACTTGTCCACCCAAAACTGATGTTCTTTAGTTGTAAGTTGGGAGGTTAAAATGTGTTTGTTTGCAGGTTGGTAGTATAAGTGAAGACATAGAAGAAGGTGTTTATAAGAGCGCAAAAGCAGGAAGCAAAGGACTGATGGAATTGCTGGAGAAGAGAGAGGTGAAGAAGGTAGAGTTTAGTGGGTGGGAGAAGATTGATGCCAAAGAAAAACAAATGGGGTCTGAGAGAAACAAACCCAGAGAAAAGTTAGTCACATGGGATGATCTTTTAGCAGCAGCCAACTAGAATTGAGGGCCTCTTGGATCATATATTTTTTTTAATAAAACAAAATCTTTTTTTTCGGCATTAAAATTCATTTGTATTGAATAAGAAAGGTCCAACAAGGGATTTTAGTAATCAAAATCAATTAGATAGTTACTAATCCCTGGAATATAATGCACTTTCATTTGTAATTCTTTTTTTTAACCATATAGTCTCTGTTCTTTGTTTTCTCGGCTTCTCTGTAACTCTGTTGACTTGATTGTTTACTTCTTTTCTTCGTGACTAGTAAAAGAGAAGTAAGAAAAATCCAATATGAAATTACGATAAATATACAGTTGCTTCCCACATTTGTTCAGCAATTGAATGCAAATAAATCCTTGTGACTATTAATAGAGTAGTACACAAAAGTTTTAAAGATTAAATGTATCCTTTGTTGACAAACCATTATTTAAACATAACTTTGAAATATCGGTTTACTAAATTTGATACAATATAAATTAAGCTGCTCTAAATCTGGAGTATATTAAAAGGTTAATGTTTACACACTTTTAACTTTTAAGATTCCTGCTTGATTTTACTGCATCTAGTTGAAGCTCTGCTATATTATTCTCATAAATGATATCAGATTGTTCTCGTAAAGAGGTATATCTTTTAGAACTATTCTAAGTGCATAATTTCGAAATCTTAATTAGTAATCAAAAGTATTTTATGACTCTCGATTTTCAACTCTTAACTCTCAATTAAATATATTTTGAGATATACTAAATTCTCCTTCAACTGATTTCTTTTATCATTGTCTCATGTATGAGTTTATATACATAATTGATTTTCTTCATTTGATTATGAAGGGATTGAATACATATTTTGCAATAATTATAATTGTATCGTGCCTATGGAGATACGGAGATGGCGGGAAGATTCTAAGCATCAAAGATTTTATAACCGATACTAACCATACTAACGTTGATTATTCTCAAGTAACTAATTTCTTAAGACTATTGATTTGCAGTTAGTTTGTGAAAAGGTAATATTTCCTCGAAAAAATATTAAATTATTGGTTCTTAAAAGGCGTTTCAAGAAGCATGGAAAGGGTTATGCAGAGGTGAAGGACTTGCCGGGTCAGCGCTAGTGATACAAAAGAACGAAACATACACATTACAACCACAGTTGTTTGAAGGTCCATGCGTATCTTCTTACATTCATATCCAGGTACTCTGAAGATGTTATAAATCTATTGATTTATTATGAAGACCCACCTGCAATCAAATATATAGATTTGTTATAGTTAGAGAAGAGCACTAAAATGCATGAGATGTTGATATCTAAATATATCATTACTCTAAACCTCTATATGATATAAAGTTTTATGAATAGTCAAGAAAATATACATGCATACAAATATTATTGAAAATTTTATATATGTTCACATACATGATTCATATAATCACAAACATAAATATATTTTGCTCTTTTTTTTTGGGGGGAGTAAAGATTGATGGGAAAATCGAAGCGCCAACAACGCCGAAAGAGTGGCAAAACACAAGAATTGAGAGTTGGTTATGTTTCAAGAATGTGGAAGGTCTCTTCCTAAACGGATCTGGTCTCCTCCATGCCCATGGAGAAGCTTGGTGGCCTTCTGTTGGTCACTCTAACCGTCCCAGAGTAAATAATTTCCAACACAATCTCTTTCTCTATATAGTAAATTTAACTTCTCTCTATGAAACAACACTCATTTTTGCATTTTTATCTACATTAGAAATGTGTTACGCCACTTTAGCAGATATATAATCCAGTTCTAGTTTATAAAAGCTTTAATGTTGTTGCCTTAAACCTTTTTCTATTTATTTTTATAAAGTTGGATGCTAATTTTTGTGTTTTCATGTGCAGACAATTAGCTTTATGCAGTGCACTGACATTATATACAACGGACTAATTCAAATGAATAGTCCAAAGAATCATATATCAATTTATGCGTGCACAAACGCAACTTTTTCAAATCTTACTCTACTCGCACCCGGAGACAGTCCAAACACCGATGGAATCGATATTTGTCACTCACACAATATCCGTATTTTAGACTCCTCAATCCACACCGGTATCTGTATTCTTCCATATATTTGTATGCCAATAAAATTTTGTTTACATGGACAATATGACTAAATTTCTTTATGTGTTGTTGTTTCGTACATGCTAGGTGATGACTGCGTTGCAATTACTGGTGGGCGTGGTGGTTCCTCCGATATCAACATTACCCGTGTGGCATGTGGTCCGGGTCACGGTATCAGGTTCGTAGATATAAAAGTATATAGACATTTTAATTTCATCAATATTTGAGTACATGCATGATATTAATACTATTACCTTAAAAATTTCCCATGGCTATGCCATTCGAATATATAATATATACACGATGAAACCATATAAATTTCGGTCACTAGAAAGCTAATGTATTATGAGTAGTAGCTTAAAGACATTTCGATATCGATTTAGTTCAATATGGCTTATACTAGTTTGATCTATGTAACTACGTTTATTAATTACGGTAAGCAAATGTAGTTGAGTTTATTTTCAAAAAAAAAATGTAGTTGAGTTACGGTATGGAGTTGACTTTCGAGCCTGTTAATTATAACTGAATCGAGTTCTGTTATGTTACGCTCGGTTGAATTTATATCAAGACTGTTGTAACATGACTTTCTTTTAAAATATTAAATTTGTCTTGTCTTCAAATTCGTTGAAAATGCAGCATTGGGAGTTTGGGTAGAAATCAGATAGAGGATACAGTCGAAAACTTGAACGTAAAAAGCTGCACCTTTTGGGGAACTCAAAATGGGGCAAGAATCAAGACTTGGAATGTAAGTTTTTTCTTTTGTATTTTTCTGGGGATATATTTTTATCCACTTTGAAGAAATATATAAATGTTTTTACATTTCGTCTTTGGATTTATATAATTCCTTAGGGAGGAAAGGGGTTGGCCAAAAATATTTTGTTCGAAAATATTACGTTGATAGATACTAAATATCCTATCATAATCGATCAACATTACTCTAATGGTGCTAACATAAAGGTATATTTAAAAACTTTACAATCGTCGCTTTCTATATTAAATATGAAATATATAGTTTCAATTTATCTAACAATGATAAAATGCAAGTTATTTCAAATTATATGAGCTGCGTAACTGCGTATAACCACTTATGAACCTACATAAAAAGGTAACACAGCATTCGTAATTCGTCCTTGTAAACCAAATCTTAAATGGATGTAAACCAAATTTGATGAGGTATCGTTAATAACGTAAATGAGCAAACTTCATATTCTTATATTTTTTTTTAATGCTCATTTTAAGGTTCAACTCTTATTGAACGCAAAAGATGATATGTTGTAAAAATGCTGTGAAAGGTTATTATAATTTTGTTGGGAAATGCTGTGAAAGTGAGCGACATAACATTTAGATACTTTGAAGGGACCAGCGCAACTGAAACTGCAATAAAGCTAGACTGTGATCAAGATGAAAATTGTCATAACATCGTGATGGAACACATCAACATTACATCTTCATCACCATATAAGAATCTCACCGCATATTGTAAATTCGCGGATGTCCTTAGTAAATATGTCAACATTGGTCTTAATTGTAGTCAGAATGGGTCTTGAGTTTTATAAGACAATAGGCTAGAAGCCTAGAAAAAGGGATTATTTTGAACATATTTTTTTTTAACGTCTCTAATTATTTTGAACATTTTTATAATGTATTGTTTTTTGTAGATATTCTATTAATTAACTAAAGAAACTACTGAAGGATTATATGTGTTAAACAAAAGATGAAAATATTTTAAGAATATTATATGTGTAATCAGATCGCTTTTTCTTTTTGTTAACACTTTCCAGTGATTGATTTATTTTATGTGTAATAATTTTTTTGTTTAGTTAGTTTTTTTTATTAAAGAACAAAAATATTTTAGCGTGCCCGAGTGTCGAACTTGGAAATGATACAATATTAAAATAAAAATCGTATCATTATTGGCCTAGGTTTGCCTTAAGATTTCAGCATTTATATTTTAAGTGGAAACCACTTCCAAATCCATTCAAATCCAATATGAAATCAAATCCATGCCTAAATCCTAATGTTGAACAAAACTTCATTTAAACTTGTACTTAGAAATAACGTAATTAATAATGCATGATTTTTATAAAGAATTTTAAAGTCAATTATCGAATAAGACATTATTTTATTTATATTTTAAATCCAGGAATCTAAGATTTTTTTGTTGTTACCATAAAATGTATTGTTGAATGCATACTAAGATGTTGACAAAAACAAAACGTTGAATGCATACTAAGAACTCAATGATTGGCTGTTAGATGTTACCATGAAATATATAGTTGAATGGCGTAATACAGAAAAAGAAAGAAATATGTAGCGTTGAATGTTTCAAAAATTTAGCAAGTTTCAAAAGTATTTTAGGACGCTCAACACAACATGTCAAAATCTATACAACTCACAAAACACAAACATATACAATTTTACTTTATAGCTTACATTAAAAAAAAGAAACAATTGGATTTGTTTGATTTTTAAGATTAAAATGGTGAGAACATACATTTTCTCTCTAGTTGCGCAATTATTCATATCGTTTTTTCTTTGGGGGCAAGTTATTCATATCTTTATTTCAGATTTTGTTTTTGCTAGAAGGAAGTGGAAATTTAATGGGTGCAAAGTCACTATTTTATTCGCTTCTTTTTCAAAAAAAATAATAATAATAACTATTTGTATTGTTACTAGAGTTTGGAATTTCTCCTCTTGATAGTTCTAGCATTGCTACATTTGCAATATGGAGATAGTCGGATGGAGTTGAGCATTAAGGATTTTGTATCTGATGCTAACAAATCAAACGCTGATTATTCTCAAGTAATCTCTTTAAATTTTATTTATTTTCAGTTATATTTTCAAAATAAAATAAACTTTCAAGTAAAAGTTAGATTGCCTAACAGGCATTTAAGGATGCATGGAACGCAATATGTGAAGCAAATGGAAAAGATGAGGCAACAACTCTTGTGATACATGCCAACGAAACATATACCATACAACCCCAAATGTTTCGTGGTCCTTGTGCATCTGATAATATTCATATACAGGTATTTTTACCAAAAAAAATGTTATGAATATTTCAAATGTGATTTTTTTTTTTGTACGCACAGAGAAAAAAAGATTCATTTTCTTGAAATTTAAAATACTTTTATCTTAAAGGCTTTTGTAAAAAGCAAAAGTCAACGGCCCATTTTGGTGAAGTTAAGGTTAAAACGGGCTTTACTTGGTCTGGCCTTTTCAGTTTTTTAAACCAATCAATCTCGACACTAATTTTCTAGGGTGGTCTTTGAGCCCACTTTAGCATCTCTGCATAAACAATGCAACCGTTTTATCATCATACTTACCCTCCTATTCTTTAGTTTGTAATTGTTATTTAAATTTTATGGAATAATCACCGAATGATCAAATTTTAAAGAAATATCTGCTTTGCAAACATACATATCTGCATATATATATATATGTGACTTTACATATACTCTTTTTTTTTTGTTGGCAAGATTGATGGAAGAATTGAAGCGCCAACGATGGTAAAAGAGTGGGGAACCAATGAATATAAGTGCTGGTTGTGTTTCACAAACGTGACAGGTCTCGTCCTCAATGGGTCTGGTGTCCTCGATGCCCATGGTGAAGCTTGGTGGTTCTCTGTTGATCACTCTCAACGACCACGGGTCTGTTTTTTTCTTTGTTTGAAGGGTTAACATATATATAATTAACAGACTAACTAACACAAATCAATTAGTGATGGTTTATTATGCAGACAGTGGACTTTAACGGAAGCAGTAACATTATTTATAATGGTCTAACTCAATTGAATAGCCCAAAGAATCACATTTCACTTACTAATTGCACTAACGCAACTTTATCAAATCTTCATCTAATCGCACCTGAAGATAGCCCAAACACCGATGGCATCGACATTGCTTTTTCAAACAATATTCAGATTTTCAACTCATCTATCCAAACCGGTATTTTATGTTCGGTTTTATTAAATTAAATTTTCAGCAATATACACGGACTAATCACGAGAAAATTGTTAGGAGATGACTGTGTTGCGATTAATGGTGGTTCTTATGATATCAACATAACTCATGTAGCATGTGGGCCGGGTCATGGCATCAGGTTCGTACATCACATACAGGTTCACGAATATATATACTTCATGGCTATAATATATAAATTACGAGTTTGTTCAATATTTTTTTTCATACCATGAATTAGGTCCACCTTTATTAAAAATTAGATATGAAATTGGATAGAATATTCCCAGGCATGTCTCTGATGTTTGTGATGATAATGACACATTTTGTCTTTAAAAAAAACTGTAGTATTGGAAGTTTGGGTAGAGGTGGGATATATGATACAGTCGAAAACGTGACGGTAAGTCAATGCAGCTTCAACAGAACTCAAAATGGGGCACGGATCAAGACTTGGACTGTAAGATTTTTTTGAAGAACGAAATTTACATATGCCTATGAATTTAAATATATTTATACATTTTATCATATTGGACTCCATAACTTCTTATAGGGAGGACAAGGGTTCGCCAAAAATATTTGGTACGAGAATATTACGTTAATAGATGCTAAATACCCTATCATCATCGATCAACATTACTGTAACGGTGGTCACAATTGTACATCAGAGGTAAATTATTTCTTTTATTTTATATAATCGTGTTTAATGTAATAATAAACAATCTGTTGTGCAAAGTGTAATAATAATCCCACATAAGTGTAAACAAATTATATACTATCTTGGAAATTTTATACATGTGAAACTAAACATTCTTTTGCTAATTATAAAGTTTGAATTTGTTTGAAAGAAATAAATAATACATGTTTTTAATGATTCAGGGGACCAGTGCTGTGGAAGTACGTAATGTGACATTCAAAAACTTCAAAGGGACATGTGCATACGATGTTGCGATAAAACTTGATTGTGACGAGATAGTAAGGTGTCATGATATCGTGATTGAAAACATCGACATCACCTCGTCACTTATGGGAAAGCCTCTCACCTCTTATTGTCAATTCGCGGATATAGTTAGTCATTTTGTCTTCGTTGATATCAGTGGTTGTGATGAAGAATCTGAACCTCCAACACCGTGTCCTCAACCTCTAGTACCAGCTTTACCTTCAGGAAGCCCTGCACCAACTCCAACACCATATCCTCAACCTCTGCCACCTGCTGAATCTCCGACCCCATTTCCTCAACTTCTAACACCGGCTAAACCTCCAAGATCATATCCTAAACCCCCGGCGCCTAATGCTCAACCTCTTGCTTTCTCTCTTCTTCCATACCTTATTTAAAGTCTTCTCGTGAAATTTCTAACGTATTTACTATATCAACATTGTCATGAGAAATGTTACTAAAGATAAAATTGTAAAACAGAGGATTAATTAGAAGAGAATTTTTATTAATTTCCAATGTTTTTTCTTTGCAATTTTTTTTCTCAACTTAAATACAGAGATATGCACATATATATATATATATATACCTCGATTGTTTTTTTTTCACTTCCGTTTACGTTTTGTATTTATGGCGTTTGTTCACATTAATTTACACCCTTAAACATTTTAAGGTTTTTCTTCCCTTTTCCGGTTGATGTTTTCGTTTATATTTTACAAAAAAATTTCATGAAAAAGTACCGAGTTATGTTCAACTGAATTTTTTTTTAAACTGCATTTGAAACTATTGAGGCAATAATGCTGCCCTTATACACACTCATTAGAAGATGACATGTTTTCTCAGTCTTTCAAGATTGAGTCATGCAGTTTACTTTCAGTAAAATTTTAGATTTATAAAGATAAATAACAAAGCATAATATAATTTTAGTAATTTATACTTTTGATGCTATTTGGGAATTTATCCATAACAAATGCTACCCCCCCCCCCCCCCCCCCCCCAACACCCCAAAATTATTTATTCGTGGATATTACGTATACATATTTTTAATTTATTAATTATTTATGTATGTACACGAGTAACTAAATTACTAAAATCTAGTTTATATTATTAGTACCCTTATTCACTTATTCAAATTTATTTACTCCTTTAACAAAAGAAATAGTCAAATTTATTTACGAAATTTGGCAAGTGATCAAGTTTATTTTAAACACTACGACTTATCTCAACTATATATATGTACATATATACAACTTACCACTCATACAATCTTAAGACAATATTTACTAAGAAAAATAACATAGCTATATTCTTATTAGTTAGTATTAAGAATGGTGAGACAAGAAGATTATCTTTTCAGTTTCATTCCTCTTTCTCATTGTTTCTCTTTTGTTTAAGCATTTAGATTAACTATTTTTTTTTATTGTTATTAGGGGTTTGAAATACTGATCTCAGTGTTTCTAATTGCATCCTACCAATTGCAGTATGGAGATGGAATGTCTCTAACCATTAGAGATTTTCTATCTGACTCCAACAATGCGAATGTTGATCATTCTAAGGTAGCTATGTGTATAAAAATTCATTTATTTTCATTCAGATTATTAATAAAAATACATATTTTCCACTGAAAAATCGAATCATCATCGCTTGATAATATTTTCAAACAAGGCATTTCAAGACGCATGGAAAGCGTTATGCGGATCCAAAGGGAAAGATGGAGCTGCATCTCTAATAATACATGCCAGCGAAACATATACCATACGACCACAATTATTTCAAGGTCCTTGCGTGTCTCGTAATATTCATATTCAGGTATTTAATAGAAAGGATGTTATGGATCATCATGTTCTTTATAATTAGCATATCACCTATTTGCTTAGAATTATGTTCACATTTATGATAAAATTGGTCATTACACAAAACCGAACGACTGATATATAATTTTTTTTGCTATCGATCGGCTTCGTGTTCCATACATACAACTTTAAACCAACCTGAAAAAAGAAAAAAAAAACCCCCAAAACTCCATAAAGCCCTTTTACTATCATATATTGACACTCGGGATTTACTTAATTTGTTTGGTTGAATGCTGTCAAGAAATCATCCTATCATCAAAGTTTCAAGAAATCTCACTGTTTTGAAATATATAGTTATATACTAACATAACTCGAATATATAATATATATATATAATATTAATTTTTTTTGGTGGAGAATAGATAGATGGTAAAATTGAAGCGCCGAGAATGGTAAGGGACTGGGGAAGCACAAAAAGTGAGTGTTGGCTATGTTTCGAGAGGGTGACAGGTCTTGTACTCAGTGGATCTGGTCTCCTCAATTCCCATGGAGAAACCTGGTGGCGTTCTGTTGGCTCCCGACCACAGGTATGTTGAAGCTTTTCAACATGTTGATTCTAAGATATGCATCATTACAGATTTACAACATTTGTTTCGTTTAAGGTTTTAAGAACATTGATATATATATATATATTACTAATACTGTTTATAATTTGCGTTCTATCTTTCTTGTGCAGGCAGTGAGATTTGCTGGGTGTCAAAATATTTTATATAATGGATTAACTCAAATGAATAGTCCAAGGAATCACATATCAATTACTCAATGCACCAACGTAACTTTATCAAATCTTCATCTAATCGCACCTGAAAACAGTCCAAATACTGATGGCATTGATGTGTCTGGTTCACACAATATCCGTATTTTGAGCTCGTCAATCAAAACCGGTATTACCATTTTTTCTTAATTAAACCAAAATTAGATTACGCCATCTACACATTGAATATGAAAAAGATTACGAAAATTCTTTTGTGGTATATATGGTTTTCTACTTATTAGGTGATGATTGTGTTGCAATTAGAGGTGGTTCGTACGATATCAACATAACTTCTGTGGCATGTGGTCCGGGTCATGGCATAAGGTATGCACTATATATATATATATATATTGTTTATCATCAATTTTTGGTAATATAAATTCGTCTGAGTCTTTATGGGCGTGCTCCTAAAAAAAAGAACTTCATCGTTAGCCCATTTCCGAATTCTGATAAAGCAATGGATATTAGTCGGAAAAAATGCTTAATCTGTAAAAGTTAAATACTTGCACAATTTGACCTTCATTTTCTTATACCATTGGGCGGATACATTCGTTTAGTTCCATTTTTTTTTTTAAACTACATTCGTTTCGTTCCATTGCGGCATTCATGCTAGTTAATTTTATTTTTAATTTGGGTCGTTTTACTCTGCTTGCCACTGCCTGAAATTTGTATTAGAATTTCTTGTACTGTCTATTGCTTTATCATTTATTAAAGCGGCATGTATCATCTTAAGTAAACTTGTTATTTTGTTTTGACTTTTGTGTGTGTGTTTAAAACACAGTATCGGAAGTTTGGGGAAAGGAGGGACGAAGGACGTGGTGCAAAACGTGAATGTAAGACATTGCACCTTCACTGGAACTCATAATGCTGCAAGAATCAAGACCTGGCCTGTAAGTTTTTTTCGAAGAGTTAGTACAATATACGCTAAATAGAAATATATATCATGTGTTATGTTGGCTATTACAGGGAGGACGAGGATTGGTCAAAAATATAGTGTATGAGGATATTACGCTGATAAATTCCAGATTTCCCATCATCATCGATCAACAATATTGTAACGGTGGTCACTGTAAACCAGTACAAAAGGTAATACTTCGAACTTTAAAAAATCGTGTTTTAATAAATATGAAAATGTTTGACCACAAATAGAAAAAAATATGTTATCAAAAATCTCATATTTATAAAAAGACAATACATAACTGAATGAATTATATATACAAATTATATATTAATTTCATAAGAAAAATATAGTCTAGAAAATCAGATCTTCTACGGATGTAAAGCAGCATATACCTTAAATTGAAATATTGTTCCTAAGATGATCACGTAGTTATAACTTATAAAACATGAAATTGATACATGCTTTAACCTTGACATTATAAAATTTTCATGTATGAGAATCTCACCATTTCGTTTTTAAGATTAAATAAACTAAATATATGTAAAATCTTTCAGGCAACTGCTGTGAAAGTGAGCGGCGTGACATTTAAATACTTCAAAGGGACATGTGCTGATACTGCTGCAATAAAACTAGATTGTGACAGGAAAACAGGTTGTGATAACATCGTCATGGAACACATTAATATCACTTCATCATCTCCGAAAACGCATCTCACCGCGTTTTGCAAATTCGCGCATGTAGTTAGTCGCTATGTCTCCATTGATGTCAAGTGTGGTTTTCATGAAGATCTTCTATCTCCATCACCCTCTCCTCAATCTTATGCACCGTTTGCGGAATCTCCGACACCGCATGCTCAACCTCCAATGTTCTTTCCTTTTCTATACCAGTTTTAGGGCTGTCTTAACTTGTTAAGTTTGGGTCGGATCTTCTAGATTTTCTATATCAATGTTTTAAAAAAATATATGTTGTGATGAGTTATCTCACCATTAAATTAGTAAACCAAATTATTCCAATACTCATTTTTATTCGTGCTATGTGAGGTGGCCAGATTAATTGTAAGTATATATTGTTAACTAAAAAGATCGAGTCGAAAAGTTTTATTATTGAACCAATTGTCGTGACATGAGAGAGAGTGTGTGTACATGTGACTCCAACAGTCTTCTCTCATTATTTTGGAGGATAATTAAGTTTCGTTCCTACTTTAAAATTATTATTTTTAACGAAGTTGTGTTAAAATGATTAATCATTCTGTTTTCATCAATAACCTTACAGTCTGTAGATATGTAATTAATGTCAAAATGTTTAAACCTAACTGTCTACAGAGATGCGATTAATGTGAGGCGATACTAGGAAACTAAAACGCGAAAATTAGGCGAAATGTGGGTGGGGGTGGGGAAGACTATATATAATTGTCTAAAAACAGACTATTAACAATTAAGGAAAAGTATAATTTTTAGCCTAATATTAACTTTTAAAACTTTTGACCCCCGAACAGAGAGAAGGCAATGCGGACTATTCAAGATTGTTAATGTAAAATTTAACATATATTTATAATACCATTGACTAGTAAGTAGTAACATGCAATACCATTATTTTAATTATGTTAACGATCATATACCACATCATATATATCCACATTAAATGTTTGTCTAGAAAAAATGATTAATAATAGTTAGTCCTAAACAAGTAATTTTACTAGCGGTTCAATTTGTAAACATTTTTTTTTTTTTTGAAATATTTGAAATTCTATTTTTTTTTTGTGTTTGCAAACATCTACAAAATTTAATCTTAACGCCAAGTTTAAAAGTTATTAAATTCGATTGCAAACAAGGTGTTGGATCATTTAGAGACAGGACAAGCGAGTCAAGAAAACACCACAAAGATGAACTTGCAACCATTTCATTACCGAAAAGAATTCTGTATATTCAATTTTAAATCAAAATTAAAAGTGACCAACGAATCATATGAATTATGATTCGTCGATATCGCGCGGGAAACCATTAATTAAATTTGGAAAATTAGAAAATGAAATAAGTTAGTGGGCCCATAGCTAAGCCCATAGTCAATTATAATAATAATAATAAAAAACCATTTTAGGCCACGTAGCATTAGCACAGTCACGCCAACCCTCTGGTCTCGCTACATTTTAGAATCCCCCAACCAAAACTGAAAACTCTCTCTAAAAACATCACTTCTCCTCCTCACTGCGCATTTTATCCTCCACCCCTCCCTCCAAGCTATCCTGCGCCCCTCCTCCTTCTTCTCCTTCTTCCTCCGCCACCATGGGAAAAGGCGGAGCTTTAAGCGATGGAGTCATCAAGAAGATCCTCCTTTCCTACACCTACGTCGCGATCTGGATATTCCTTAGCTTCACCGTTATCGTCTACAACAAATACATCCTCGACAAGAAAATGTACAATTGGCCTTTTCCGATCACACTCACCATGATTCACATGGCCTTTTGCTCTTCTCTCGCCGTTATCCTCATCAAAGTCTTCAAAGTCGTTGAGCCTGTTTCAATGTCCAGAGAGACTTATATCAGATCTGTTGTCCCTATCGGTGCCTTGTACTCACTCTCTCTATGGCTCTCTAATTCAGCTTACATTTACCTCTCCGTCTCCTTCATTCAGATGCTTAAGGCTTTAATGCCTGTTGCTGTTTACTCTATCGGGGTTCTTCTTAAGAAAGAATCGTTTAAATCGGAGACGATGACTAATATGCTCTCCATCTCTTTTGGTGTTGCCATTGCTGCTTATGGCGAAGCTAAATTTGATACTTGGGGAGTGATGCTTCAGCTTGGTGCTGTTGCTTTTGAGGCTACGAGATTGGTTTTGATTCAGATCTTGCTCACTTCTAAAGGAATCAATCTTAATCCAATCACTTCTTTGTATTATGTTGCTCCTTGTTGTTTGGCGTTTCTCTTCTTCCCTTGGATCTTTGTTGAACTCCCCATTCTTAGAGAATCATCGAGTTTTCACTTCGATTTTGTGATTTTTGGTACTAATTCGTTATGTGCCTTTGCTTTGAACCTTGCTGTGTTCCTACTCGTTGGAAAGACTTCGGCTTTAACTATGAATGTTGCTGGTGTGGTTAAAGATTGGCTTTTGATTGCTTTCTCGTGGTCTGTGATCAAAGATACAGTCACTCCTCTTAATCTATTTGGCTACGGGCTTGCTTTCTTGGGTGTTGCGTATTACAATCACTGCAAGTTGCAAGCTTTGAAGGCTAAGGATGCTCAGAAGAAGGTTCAGCAAAGTGATGAAGAAGCTGCTGGGAAGCTGTTGGAAGAGAGGGAAAGGGAAGGTGCTGGGAAGCGGAATGAAACTGAAGACTGATTGATAGGAAAAAAAGTTTGTGAATCTGATGATTGTGTGAAATGCAGAGGAATAAGAGCTCAAGGGTTAGGATGATTTTGGTAGCTTTGGAGGGAAATTTCAGCAGGATTCTGCGCATCTTCGGTTCACTGCTTTGCTTCATCTTATTAGGTATGGTCATCGTCTTCGTCTTGTCATTCTCTGTTTTTGTGTCTTAGTTGCGATGCTACTACTTTTTAAGTTATGACTAATTATATTTACATGGTGATTTGATGGTACTACAATGTGGTTTAGAGATTTTATATCTTGTGATGCTTTACAGTGTTTTATTTAGTTTATTTTGTTCCTTATATACTACCATGTCGGTAACAATTGTTTAAGTAGCGTACTTTATATTGCCGATTGAGATCCTGTTTGGTTCTTAGTTATTATCAAGATAAAAATGTTCAAATTTCGATGATCCACACAAAGCACTCATACTTGAAATTTGACTTGTATATCTCTTTAGAACATGCTTGTCATTTTTATGTATGTGAGTTTGTATCAACAACTGGTATGACTCCTCCGACATGTGGTCTTTATCTACTAGGAAGTGAGAAGGATTTTGAGTTGTCTCCGACATACATCTTTTATACAACGACCGTTTCAGTTCTGTAATGAACGAGATCTGAAGCGGGCCTAAACCAACCTAAATTTTAGTCAAACGAGAATTGGCAAAAAATAACTTATTTAGTCAAACGAGAATTGGCAAACTAACGAAGTTAATATTTGAAAACAACGCTTTGGTGTAAAAGGAATTAACATTATTTAAGCCCCAATAAATTAATTTTGAATTGAGCTTGATTGAGTTTTAGTTATGGCTTATTCATATGAGAGAAAACTATAAAACCGAGATACTTGTTCTTACCACGCCTCTACAGTTTTTTTCTGTCGGCAATTATTTCATGTGGTTTAGCCGTTTAGATTACTAGAAAATAAATAAATACCATAAATTATAAATTAAGAAAAACTATATGATCTGAAAAGAAAAAAACAAAATGGTCTGAAAAGAATATAAAAACCTAAGCGCAGCTCAGTCTACGTCCCCACCAACTAAGCTTGTGGCACTGACTCACTCACCTACCCAGCCACCCCAAAAGGGCAAAAACTGGTTAAAACCCTAAAAGCTCAACGAAAGAGACGACACCATTGACTGAAAGAGACATCTCAGATTCTCTCTCTCTCTCTCTCTCTCTCTCTCTCTCTCTCGTCCTTTGCACACGTTTCTCCTCACACCTATCTTCAGAAAATTTCATTCTTTCTATTAATATATCCTCTCTAGTTCTGTCTTTCAAACGAAGATGGGTTGCCGTAAATAGTAATTGGAAACAAATTAAGAAGCTTCAGATCAGAGGATGGGCATGGGGAGAACTGGAATCCAATTGTTCGACGATTCCAAGAATGGATTTTTCTCCGTTTCCGATTTAGGATTCGATTGGAACTCAAACACCGATACTTACCATCCAATTGGTGGGTTATTCGCCAGCGTTAATCAAACTAATCAATTCGGATCACTCTCGTCTCAGAACAGAGGCAACAACAACTTCTCTGCTCAGCTCTATGATCTCTACACCAAGTATATGCCGGGAAAAGAGCAGGAGGAGGAGCTAGTAGAAGTTAATGGTGAGAAGGGGAAGAAGAAGAAAAAGAATAGTGGGCTGAAACTGAAGATAAAGATCGCTAATCCTTCGTTGCGGCGGCTATTAAGTGGAGCCGTGGCCGGAGCGGTCTCGAGAACAGTGGTTGCGCCATTGGAGACAATCAGGACACATCTAATGGTGGGAAGTGGCGGAAACTCTAGTACCGAAGTGTTTAGTGATATCATGAAACATGAAGGTTGGACTGGTCTCTTCAGGGGCAATTTGGTCAATGTTATTCGTGTCGCGCCTGCTCGAGCTGTCGAGGTACCTTAATGAGAATCAAACTAACATGTGCCTTTGTTAGGAATTGAAATGCAGATTTAGCAAGTTTCTGACTTTTATACTAATATCTCATTGACTGTGAAAAGTCTTGTGTTGGTTGAAACCGTCTTATCTTATGCCTAAATGATGAGACTTTTGGTGCTCTTTTTTAAAAATCTCAACGTTCTTTATCTTCCAATTCTTGTATATGCAGCTTTTTGTATTCGAGACTGTAAACAAGAAATTGTCTCCGGAACATGGAGAGCAATCAAAAATACCAATCCCGGCTTCATTACTCGCCGGTGCTTGTGCTGGAGTTAGCCAAACACTCTTGACATACCCTCTTGAACTAGTCAAGACTCGCCTTACTATTCAGGTTTGCTCCTTATAACTTCTAAAAACAAACTAGTTGATCCATGAAATCGTGTTTTGTGAGAAATAATTAGGTGATCTCACTCCCCTTGGCTCAAGGACTTGAGGTCTAAGAACATGTAAACGAAGCAATTGCTTATTTGTGGGTCTTGTAAACTTATGGCAGAGAGGTGTCTACAAGGGGATTTTTGATGCGTTTCTCAAAATTATACGTGAGGAAGGACCCACAGAACTCTACAGGGGTCTTGCTCCTAGTCTTATTGGAGTTGTTCCATATGCAGCTACTAATTACTTCGCATATGATTCCCTGAGAAAAGCTTACCGGAGTTTTTCAAAGCAAGAGAAGATTGGAAACATTGAGACTCTTTTGATAGGTTCTTTAGCAGGTGCACTCTCGAGCACTGCGACTTTCCCTCTTGAAGTTGCCCGGAAGCATATGCAGGTGGGAGCGGTTAGTGGGAGAGTTGTGTACAAGAATATGTTGCACGCTCTGGTTAGCATACTCGAGCATGAAGGTATTCTTGGTTGGTACAAAGGCCTAGGACCGAGTTGCTTGAAGTTGGTTCCTGCTGCTGGTATCTCCTTTATGTGTTATGAAGCTTGCAAGAAGATCCTCGTCGAGAACAATCAAGAAGCCTAATTTTGGAACGGTATGGACTCTCGTGGCAATTTTAGGGTTCAGAGAAACACATTGGAGATACTAATTGCGGTCATAGTTCTAAATTTATACCACTTGGAATTTCACAAATTAATGTTGACTTGAGGGGATTACAAGAGATTCATTATTTTTTTTCCTTTATGTTCTTGGATGCATAATTTATCTGATACTGATTCAGATAAGCTATAAGAGTTTACAAAATCTCTTTAGAATTGTAACTTTACTAAGTCTCACAATGATTCGTTAATGTTCACAGAAACCTTTTTCTACTAATGGAGTAATGGGTGAGACAAAATAACGAGTGAAAATTTACCGGAAGACGTCAACAGATTACAGTATTTCCATTGATGATCCTAAAGACATGATAGACCTAAAGTGAAACAAAAATAGAGCCCTTAAGAACTATTATTTATCTAGTTTTTTTGTTTGGTATCAACAGCCTCGGCTTCTGCAGTAGCAATCAGTTCATTGAACTCCACAGACTTCTCCAGTTCAATCTCAATCAACTTAAAAGAGAATTCACCCAGTAAAAATAGGAGGAGAATGACGGAGGTGTAATTGTTGCCAACTGTGAATCCAAAGCCAATGCAGACTAGTCTGTCTGACCAAACTACTAAGTAATCATAATTAATGACCAATGTAATTGTAGAAGTGTTGTTAGTTAAACTGATAAAAAAATATTTAATAGAGTCAGGGAAGAAGTTTGAAATATGAGGAATAATTAGAAATACTCAAAAGTTGCCAAATCACATAATTAAAACTTTTGCTTTGGAGTGAAAAGCTTAGCAAATAATTCGAATTTTTGGGACTAAAAACTACGATTGCTTTAGGGCAACCACAAAGCTCCAACATTACCGAAGAGCGAGTATAAGAAGCTGATATAGAAAAAATATTTAAAAAATAACAAATCCATTTTGCAGACAATGTATCATTTGGTTTTCCAAATCTTCTTCCCAACTGGAAAAGCTATAACATATCAAAAGATACAAATCATCACAATTCTCTGTCTACTCAGAGAAAGCTAATCTTGGACATGGAATCACTACAACCCGCCCGATTCACAGGGTCTTTGGGATAAAAAGATTTGGAATATCCAATCGTAAGTTTTCGATATATGCACACACAAGTGTATAAATGGGGTCTAAAAGACACCACCTTGGCCATTGAAGTTGTTGGCATTGGGATTGGCGTCGACAAACGGATTGATCCTGACCCAAAGCAACGAAAAGATGGAGGCAAGAAGAACAGACCAGACAATCACGATGGTTGGTGTTCGGTTCTGTCTTCCCAAAAGACCTTTCAAAAAAGGGTAGAGATGGGCAATAACCCATAAGGCAAAGAAGAGCTTCCCGAAGAGCGGACCCCAGGATTGGTACCCACTGTTCACAGCATAAGAGACACCAGCCACAATTCCTATGAGGTTCACAAGTAGCACGGTGGTTGGTGGAATGAGAAGAGCTGTCCATTTGAAGATGTACAGCTCCGCGAAGTCCCCATCTTCGTCCGAGGCTTTGGATGTAACGGTGAAGTTGGTGTCGATACCAGCAAGAACCTTCAGTAAACCTTGGAAGACTGCAAAAAGATGAGCGGATGTGCCACCAATGACCCAGAATTGCTCGTTCCTCCACCAGTCCTCAATACTCACACCACTCCATCTCAGTTCCAAGATTCCAGTCACAGCAATTGAGATGAAGAGTAGAATGAACCAAATACTCGCATAGTTGCTTATCTGCAACAATATTGTAATAGCTTTTAAAAAAAAGATGATAAAAACATAAGAAAAACAAAACGTATTCACAAGATGGGGTTCAAATAGTAAATAGCAGAATGGTCTGTTTTATGAACCTCGGGTATGATAAATCTATCAGTGATGAGGCAAAAGGCAGGAAGAATACAGTAGGCGATCAAAGGGATGGATGTAATAGGGTAGACAATGGTGTTGATGTAAGCGATTCTCTCCAATAGTCTCAACCTTCCATTGTAGCCATACCAGATAGGGCAATGTCTACTTAGAAGAATCTCAATAGACCCCAATGCCCATCGAAGAACTTGGTTCAAACGATCAGAAAGATTGATTGGTGCAGATCCCTTGAACGCAGGGCGTGGAGGATTGCAGTAGATTGAAATCCAACCTCGGGCATGCATCTTGAACCCGGTAAGGATATCCTCCGTCACAGAACCATAGATCCAACCAATCTAACAAAGGTGCCAAATAAGATGTCATCAAAGAGGTAAGAAAGAGAACAAAAGAGTAAGTAGCTGCATTTGAAACTGACCTCTTTGCCCCATTCAGTCTTGTCCTCGTAACCACAGCTAATAACATGAATAGCCTCCTTGAGAAGAGTAGCGGGATTGGTTGTTGGTGGAATGCCACCTTGTTCCATGTAGGTTGCAGCAATAAATACAGGTGACTGACCAAAACGCTTCTCTACACTCTTTTGGGACATTAGAATAGACCTCTCATCATCATAGCCTGTATAAATAAGGATTATAAGATTCTACAATCACAGGAAAAATGATGTTTTTTACACTAAACGCTCAAATCAAACCTTCAAAACCCTCATCGATGTCTTCCATATTGAAAAGTGGGGCATTGGAGTCACTTCTGCTGATGCCTCTCCTTTTTTCATAGGTATATTTCTTGCTGTTCTTTCCTTTCTTTCTTGAGCCACAACAGCTCTTCACAATAATATTTGGTTCTAGATCTTCCTCCGTCAAAACAGGATCATACCCATATAGAGCCTGCCTATTAAAACATGTACCTGTACCCACATATACTGGACCCTGGATACCATCCAACCCCTTCAAATTAATCTGCACAAGATAAACAAATATCTAAGTTAGCCCATAGCAGAAACTAGTAAATTCAACAAGAATATGAACAAATAAATACAAAAGATAGTGCATGTAAATAGGGGAGTGTAACTCACATCGAAGAAGACAATATTCCTGTTGGCATATCGATCATGCAAATCAATACCGTCAAAACGTTGGGGGAACTGGACATAGCAGCACTTCTTCCCAATAGCAGGGTCCATCATGAAACACATGGCTTCTTTGATAGCCTTGCTGTTATTGAAGTAATGATCACAATCCACGTTCAAAAGATATGCTCCATTGGTAAGAACAGCAGAAACACGAATCTGTCAATGTAATGAGATACTAACTCAGGAGAGAGCACATTTCATAGAAGAAAAAACGTGAAGCAACGACTATCCAAGGAGAGAGTTTCCTAGGCAGTGAACAAGCGAATAATATAGAGGACACAATATGATTTTGAAACATAACAAACCAATGCATTCATTGCTCCAGCTTTTTTATGGTGTTGAAATCCAGGCCGCTTTTCACGAGAAACATAGATGAGCCTAGGCAGCTCATTTCCATCGGTATCCAGACCCCCACTATGGCCTAAGAACACCTGAAATAGAAAAAAACGATGTAAAATTGTTGTCTTTTCATTTCACTCTTTGTAATAACTAAGGGATTGTCTCACTGTACCTGTATCATTCCAGGATGATCTCTAGTGTTGTTACCAGGCCAGGGAGTACCATCCTGCATTGTCCAGCCTTCTTCAGGGATTTTCTGTGCTTTGGCAACAAGAGCATTTATCCTCACCTTAAACTCTTCATACTCTCTCTGTCAATACAAACCAAGAAAAAAGTTCGAGTCAATCTCTAGTTTGTCGAATGGGTGAGAAGCAGGTGGACTTTTCAAATGACCTTCATAGCTCGTCGCTCTTTAACGAAAGAAGGTTGAATCTTGTCCTTCAAGTAATCTATCTTCTGGGCAAAATAGAATTCAGGGGCCCTAGGTTCGATGTTGAATTTCTTGCAAAATGGTACCCATTTCTTTGCGAACTCAGCGGTTTCAGAAAGAGATTCGAAGGTAAGCATAGCTGAACCATCATCTGAAACATAACAGGCTACTTTATCTACCGGGTAGTCCACAGCAAGAATTGAGAGAACTGTGTTTGCTGTGACAAGGGGAGGCTCTTTCATTGGGTCCACAGTACTGACAAACACATCAACAGGAACGAGCTGTGATGGTTCACCATCTCGATCATATCTACAATTAGAAAACCAAAATCAAAACATCAAATATAATTAGTAAACTAGCTAAGCTCTAATCACCATTTGGCATGCTTCTATCATTGTCTAGTCTAAAACTTCACAATTTTAAGTAAATTACAGAAGGTTTTCTTCTAAATTTCAAGATCTACTACCACCATTTTCTAAGTGACATTATATTCACAGGGGAAAGTAAACTGTCAAAAACTGTGGTAGAAATAATTGTTAGCACAAAAAAAAAGAGAGATAAGAGTAGGGGATGCATAAACTTGAAGACCAACCTTATAGCAAGGCGGTCAAGATAAGTCTCCCTGTTAATAGGGTACCATTTGGGAAACTGATCAAGAAGCCAGGAAAATGCAAACCAGATCTCACAGATAACCGAGGTCAACCACAAAGGATATGCATTTTTCACAGGGTGAGTTGTACGATATTGCAAGAAGAAACACAAGATGATAAGCCGGAGAATAATCACAACCCGATAAGGGGTTAGGCGAGAAGATGGGATAGGCACCACGCGACTCATAGGAAGTCGTGTATCATCAGCCCTGTAAGTAGGAGAACCATAATTGAGTGGAAGGAAAAAAAAGTCAATTTTGACTAAGATCTACGTCTATAAGAATATAACAAAGCAGAAAATATTTAGCATATGAAGACATAATAAAGAACCAAGACTGGATATTAGTAGCATCACGGCCAAGAGTTATTTGACTTGGAAAATAAAGATATAGGTCTAGTACTTAAACTTACATTTGGAGTTCTTCGCCATTGGAACCAGTGCCTTCAATCTCTCCTCCTTTCCCTTCATGGTATTTACCTGTCATCTGTAACATATTCTTCTCCTGCTTCAGCTTCCAGCCTTCAACTCTTTCTTTCCAGTCAACATTTCCAAGCCCATAAGAGTTCAAGTCCTTTGACGGGTCCACAATTCTTACAGGGACTGCAATATTTAACAGGGGCTATCAGTTATGGTACACAACAAAACATATGTAAAAATAAAAAGGAATCACATCTAATGAAGGTTACGTGCACCAAGAGAAAGTAATTGAATACCAGGTTGCCGTGGGTCAATATATGGTGATGAAATAGCATTCCTGTCAGAAGGACCCAAAGGACCAGATGTAGTTCGCACGGATTGTGTGTCAGGCGTGCGAATCTCCCCAGAAACCTGTGAGTAGAAACAGGTCAAGAATCTACTGGAAACAAACACAACTAACAGTAGAAATTATTATTTCTGAACTTGGAAGACCATGTAGTATCAGAAAACTTTGATGTTAAGACTGTTCAAATTTACCATTTATGTGAAAAGCAAGTAAAAGTATCCCATCTAGAGTCAAAAGCGAAAATGTAGGTCCCTACCGTATGGCCATGGGTGAGAAGAGGAATTGGTTGAGATTCATGTCTAGAAGACGAAGAAAACTCTTCACCATGGCGTTGGTGTCTCGCCTTGCTAGCTCCCTGGGTGTAATTGAACTCATTCTCGATATCATCAACATCATCCTCATCTTCATCTCCTTCAACACGAGGACTCCCTGCAACATTCCAAATTTTTGTTCAATACATCAGCAAATGAAACAAAACAGAAAATACAAACATATCAACTGCCAAGGAAAAAAAAAAGACTACTGACCCCTGTGTCGTCTGTATCTAGTCTTGCATTGCGGGCAACACTGAGTTCCATCTTTCCTCTCATATTCGTAGCAAGGCCGACACACAGGGAAGGCACATTCATTACAAGCGACAAAGACATCTCCAGTTTCAGCAGGTCCAACATCATCACCACAGATCTGACATATCTGCCCATTCATATTCTTCAAAGGTTTGGTCTGCAATTTGACCAACATTGTTAGTCATTCAGTAAAATCTACCGAAACAGAAAACCATGGATCTAAACCAAAACAACTAACAAGAAGCATCTCAAAATCAATGCAGATCTGAATTAAGGCGAGGAAGAATCATGGCAATGTAGCCCATGCAGGAACTAACGAGATCTATTTGAGCAAAATCTCAATAAAAGAGTAAAGATATGGACTTTGAGAGTCAAAGCTTTAGCTTAAAAAAAAAAAAAATCTTAGATGGAGAATCTAATTGAAATCCACCGACAGTTTCCGTTAAGAGAAAATAAAAGATAAAGAGACGGCATTAATTCATAGAGATCCAGAAATGATGAGACTGATAACAACAAAACAAGTGTTAAAGAGCAGAAATGTTTCCATTTTCAGACACTTAATCAACAGACACTAACTAACTATACACTAAAGGAAGTGAAAGATCAGAATCTGGGTTTCTGCATGATCCAATTTTGGATCTAAAAGACAAAAGTAGAAAAGAGAGAAATCTGGATAAGATCTACTAATTAAAATCAGTAAGAAAACACAAAATTAAGACAAAAAGAAAAGAAGAACGAACCCCGCCGTCAGATTCGTGTCGGATCCGAACGAGCTCGTTTCTCCGGTAGGATCCAGCAACCAAACCGGCACTGGCTTCCATCGTAGAAGAAATTCAGTCACCGAGACACAGAGAAAGAGATAAATTCAATTGGAAATTAGTCGCCTATTCAATACGGCATCTCTCTCTCTCTCTATCTGCTAAAAAAGATGTTCAGACACTCCTCTTTCACTCAATCTCTGATCTTACACAGCTTTAGCAACAATCTTCTACTTTGCCTATTTAATCGCAGAGAGTGTGTGTTTCCAATTTTTTAATGACAAGTAGATATTTCATTTTCACCGGATGAGGAGATGGTAGTAGCAGCCTCTTTCTCTTCCACTCTTTAACTCGGTTTGATTCGGCTCGACTCGGCTCGGCTCGCGTTATTTCTCTGCTTTTTTAATCAGCCGTTGGCTTCCCAGCTAGACGCGCTAGCTGGTAGCTAGTAAGTGACGTAACAAGAATGAGACAGGACAAATTATGATTGTTGATTCTATTAAAAAAAATTAGAAGAAGACACGTTGTTGGCTGGTAACAGCCTGTTCTCTGATAATCACCTGTCGGTGGACACCAACACAACACTTGTGTAAATTGGCTTCATATTGCTTACCTTGACAAGTTACGGGCGGATTTGTAAATGATGCCAGTTTTTTTTTTTTATCTCATTCGTTTTGGTATCCTATAAGTTTTTTTTTTTTTTTTTTTTTTTTTAAAGTTTCTGTAAGTTAAATTCAATATATACATACATTTACTCATTTTAAAATCATTGTTTGACTTAGATTTTTGAGTTATGATTCCATCTATTAGTTTTAATCGTTTATGAATTCGTACTCATATGAATATTTAATCAATGGCTGGACAAAATGAATGACATCTAATTTGAGTTATCTTCCATTTAGGAATATAAGTAACTCTGATCCTCACCACAATTCGGACTTATTATAGAAATAGTGGCGATGACGGTGGTATAATGATGACAATTAGATAATATTTGCTACTACTGTACATCATCGTTTTATTGTTTTCTCAATTAAATAAACACGATTTTGTGGTTATAATCTTTATTGTCAAACATTAATCATACTAACTTTTTAATGGAAATTTACCAAAGCTTATTATATGGACCAAAACCAACTTCGCAAGGAATAATGGAAGTAAACATTTGTCGGTAGTATGCAACCCAACAAAAATTAAAATTAAAATAAAATTGTCGGCAAACATTAAGTTATAAAAATGTTGGAGCATCAACAATCATACGAAGAAGACACCTACAGGAACAAGGCAATGCAGATGTTTTTACGCAAGTAACTGATTACTTTCTCTTATGTGTAAAAGAACCAACACTTAGGCTCATTCATCGTTAATCATATGCTACTAATCGCTGTTTCCCATCTGAGCTACTATCCGAGGATGACGAGCTCGTTTTAGATGGAGACCTTGCCTTAGATGATGATGATTTTGACACTGACCTTGCTTTACCGTTCCCAATGGGAGATTTTGAATATGATCTTGATCTCGATGGACTCGGGCTGTGGCTAGCGGATGGTGACCTTCTCTTTATATATGGTGAACGACTACGGATAGGGCTGCGGCTGTATCTCCGGCCGCGATAACGGGGACCAGGCGATACAGAACGGCTTTTTCTTCTATACCTGACAATACTTTCGAATTGTGAAATCAAGAACTAATTTGATTTGGAACACCCACTTTAATTATCTACTCATGAAAATAGAGACTTCTAGATGTAAAGGACAAGTAGAAACAAATGTACTAAAAGAGAAAAAGTAAGTACCTTGGAGGTGTTCTTCCTCTTAGTGGGCTTCTAAACCGTCTTGGCGAGTACCTTCTGTGACTTCGAAATCTACAGACAAGGCATTATGAAAAAGAGTCAGTATTAGATTGGGGTGTGTAACAGAAAAGGATGTTCTTTTGGGTGTGGGTTATTCACCTGTCACGGTCAATCCTATCACGAAAGCGATAAGGAGATCGATCAGGAGATGGAGTGGTTCCGTATCTACGAGCATATGAATATCGCTGGCTAAATCCCCTCCCTCTCCTAATGCGCCCATCTGGAGAACCACTTCTTGAGAAACTTCTTCTGCGATCATGAGGAGATCTAGGCCGCACACTCCTTCTCCTTGCCTGAACTGGACTTCTACTAATTCTTCTTCTTCCTCTAACAGGACTCCTGCTGATACTTCTTCTGGATGATCGAACTGGACTCCTGCTCATACTATTCCTAGAGGATCGAACTGGGCTCCTGCTGATACTTCTTCTGGATGATCGAACTGGACTCCTGCTCATACTCTTCCTAGAGGATCGAACTGGACTCCTGCTGATACTTCTCCTGGACGATCGAACTGGACTTCTGCTCACACTCTTCTTTCTAGATGATCGGACCGGACTCCTGCTCACTGATCTCCTAGGTGATTGAATGGGACTCTGGCTCAGGCTTCTTCTAGAAAATCGAATGGGACTCTGGCTCACGCTTCTTCTAGAAGATCTAACTGGAGTTCTGCTAGGTGATATTCTAGCTGATCGTCTTACTGGGCCCCTCCCAAGGCTTCTGCGAGATGCAGATATTACAGGGCTCCTGCTAGGGCTTCTGTCAATCCGACCTCTCAGTGGACTTCTGCTACTGCCTCTTTTAGGGCTTCTTAATGGACTTCTGCTTAGACTCCTTGAAGGACTTCTACTAATATCTCTTCCCCTTTTCATTCGCACCGGACTTCTAATACTTTTGGTAGCGCTCCTACTAACATGCCTGCCTTTCTCCTCCCTCCCTGGGCTTTCTCTTCTACTGTTTGCCAAGTTCTTCACTTGGCGGCTACCTTTAGCAGGACTTCTCCCTACATTCCTTATAGGACTTAAACTCGGGCTCTTACTCTGACTCCGCTGAGGACTAATACTCATGCTCTTACTCGCTATCTTCTTAGGACTCAAGCTCCGGCTCCTGCACATCAACTTTTAATAAGATTCCATCTGGGATAAGAGAAAATAACCCATCAACTATTGTGGATAGAGATTGGAAACTAGACCTAGATCTGCTAGGATGATCATCGACAATATCAGGGTGCCTTTCAGAAATCTGTTCTGATGCAGCGTGTGAAAATTCATTAGTTCTCTGACTTCTGTTAGCTGAGGGTGCTTCACTATCATCCTTGTCAAGCAAATCTGGTCCCTCCCTTTTGTCATGGTGAAGTGATACAACTTCTTTTTCCACCTCCAGCGCAGAATTACCTGGTTGAATATTGCAGTCAAAAAACACAATGATAAGCGTGTACAAAAGATAATATGAAGACGCATGATCAACACAATGCTTAAACAAAAGACATATTGATACTGATAAATGTTATGAACAAATGGCACCCAAAACATTCTGTCCCATTCGTAATCCTTAATTTTGTACAGACAATTAGAAAAAGAACAAACACAAAAACGGAGACATTGACATTTGCGAAAACAGAAGCCAAAAACTCTTGAAATTTTAGAGATTACCTGTTCTACGACTACGTGAGATTCTGGTTTTCCTCTTTTTTGCTCCAATATCAATATTGGCATCACTAAAACTTGCTTCACTTCCACTGTTGCTTTCTTCACCTGTAAGACTGTATGGGGACCTGAAAGGTTGCAGAGCACAAGTTAATAACTCTGATGCACAACCAGTTAATACTAGTTCCCTAGGCACATGCTCCTCAGAACAGAAAGGACATACTGAGGCAAACGATTGTTATGTTGACTAAAATATTATGTCCGAGAGGGACAAAACTAATAAGCTTAAATCCCTAAAAGACAATGGATTTTCATAAACAGAAGTTAAGACGACCAGTAATAACATAGGTCTCTCTAAGTAGCACCCGGAATTGACACCGCAACAGTGGCTATAAACAAGTGAAGTGTACAAGAATAGCAACCTTCTTGACTTGCGTTTTGATCTCTTATCACGAATCCTCCGCTTTTTCTCGTGGTGCTTATCTCTCCGTTTAGACCGCCTGTGCTTATCTTTCTTTGAACTTCTTTTTCTCTTCTTCTGTCTTTCATGGCTGGAGGAACTAAGGTCAGAAGATGAAGACAATTCTGAATCTGACTCGCTATCAGATTCTGAGGAATCCATCTCAGATTCTGAAGAGCTTTCAGACTCAGATGAAGAATGTCTTCGCCTCTTCTTTTTTCTCTCTCTAGAAGATTTCTTGACTTTTACACTTTTTCGGCCATCAACACTGTGTTTCTTCTTGTCTGCATGGACAAATCATGCAATGACGTAGATTGGTTATGATTGTGTGGTCATGACTTATGTAGCAGTAACCAATTGTAGAAAATTTGTACCTCCAGAATATTCTCCACAACGGATTATCTTCACGCTGACAGTAGGTTTACCATCCTCATCACCCACACGTTCAATTTTTTTTAGTATATCTTTCCCTTGAATAAGCTTTCCAAAAACAACATTATTTCTGTTGAAAAAACAAAACAGTCAGAGATAACATATTGCGTCATTTCCCAAAGAAAAATCCACAGATACTGAAATGATGGATTTGATATATAATTTATTCAAAGATCTTAAAAATTAAGCAAAGTAACATTTAGAACAAAACCTATCAAGCTTCTGATTTGGCCTGAAGGTTATATGAAACTGTGATCCCAACTTGTCACGTTCAGAAACAGCCATCGACAAAAGACCAGGTTCCTCATGCCTTAGTTTCGGTGGCTCATCTGGTAACATCAGAAATTTTTCTCGTTACTAGGTAACTTATTCAAAAGAAGATTTAAAAACACAATCTTAGATAAGCCCCAAAATATTCAAAAAAGCAATGCCCTAAAAATGAATTATTGTTTGATAATACAATTGTTAGCAATTAACAATAAAGAAAAGAGATATCAAAAACATAATCAAATTCCAGCCTCTGATATTTTCCCGGGGTAAATGAAAGAGATAGCTGATTAATACCGGAATGGTAAACCTACCTGGAAATTTTCCAGCATATATGCTTTCCCCAGCAGTACCTGGATGGTGTATGAAATATAAAATGTTGTTAAGAGGATAATGAATTTTCTAATGTTGACTATATAACCTATTGGACGTTATCTAATGAATCCAAGGACTTCCACAAGAATCTAATGAATGGAGTTCGATGCACCTAGTAGGTTGTCACACTTTAATGTTATTTTCAGATAAATTCGATTACATATGAATTTTACTTTCATAATCTCAGTAAATAATTCCAAAACTGTGTACCACAGATATTATAAGATCCAAAAAGACAGAAATCAATAAATGTAACTGGTCGCTCTACTTGCTAACTGTAGGTCAGAAGCTAAACTAGAAAATTAATGTACATACCGTCTCGATTCACAAAGTCTCCAGCCTGAAAAAAAAAAGTCAAAAGATGTTGTTAGGACCAGTAGGATCTATGAATTCGTTTGTACATAAACTGCACTCTTTGCATGAGAAGGCCTAACGTTTGAGCATAAACAACTAGTAGTACAACCTTAAAACTATATCACATGAAAAGCAGGTGTGGCGATCAGACCTGTATCCTACAGCATAGAGAACAGTAATGGACTAAAAGAGGAACATCCAACCAATGTTGAGAAAGAAACCAAAGATATAAGACTGAAACATCATATCAATAATTGAAAGATGCAGAGAGAAACCTGAGCCGAGGAACCTTTCAGTATTCTATGGAAAAAGGATCCTTTGTAATGCAAAGGTTTTCCACTTTTGGGTCCGATGCCTTTCTCCCCTATAAAATGTTAAATGTGGAGGAAATAAATGTCAAATGTGGAGGAAAGCCAACAGTTAAATTTACATACTGCAAGGAAGTAACAAGCTTCGCCGGACAGAAAACAAACCTGTGCATAGTGCACGGAAATTCTCAGATGTTTTGGGAGCGACTTCAGTAAAAAGCTAAAGAAACAAAGTTCACACTTTCAATACTTTCGTTTGATCAGGAAAAATACAAGAAATATAGCATTAACATAGCCAAACACCATGGTACCTCAAAAACCATAGTCTCGGCGGGATCTCCATCAATGGAGACATCCATAAAAACCTGCGGATTCTTCTTTTTTGCCATGCTTTTGATATCACTCAAGCTATCCGAAGTTATGACCTGTAAGAAAACCAGAGAATACACAGAAACACACAAAAGAGACTCAGAATTTTTAATAGTTTCAAAGATTACAGCTAAAAACCCCCGCAGAAGCAAGACAATTTGGCTATTGGTTCACAACTTCTTAGTAAACACACTAAAACCCACACTATAGGATACAGCAAACCAACTCTACAGTCTACATTGTACAGTCAGTGACTAACGACCAGAAATTTATAAAACTTCTAGGCTCATCAACTAATAGCAATGAGATTTCATGAACTAAAAAATGCGCTGAAGGTTCAAATAAACAGTGTGCTCGGAGATTGTGGTCTAGTAATCCATCCAAAACTACTCAGAGCTAACACGGACCTTGATGCTCCACTAAAAAAGTAAATTCCAGAAAACCTTTAAATCCATCAAATACATTAAAACGATCATATCAGTGAAGAAATGTGCAAATTCTAAATAAACCACTGCACATAGTATAGAAACGGAAGCTTCAACATCTAAATTCCAGCAAGAGACTGTAAACTAGGGAAAGATGAACAGCAACGAAGAAGATTCTGAGCGTAAATCGCTAGGGTTTTACCTGAGAAAACGCACGCAGAGGATAGAAGTGACTGACCACGAGAGAAAACCTAGCGGATGCTTTAAAAAGAACAAACACCAGCTTGTCCAAATTGCCCTCTAACTCAATCGAAATTTACATGTTTGCCCTTAAATCTATACATTTTGTAATTTTGTTCTAATCTCCATCATCATTGCTAAAACCTGTCTTCTTCTCCGATAATAGTTCACTCGTATTGAAATTGGACTCCGACTTGTTTGCTTTCTCATGACCCTTCTGACTTATGTAAACTGTAGTCGTTCAAAAACGTTAGCTTTTCAAATATTTTACTCTCCTTCTAGAATTGCTCAGAAGCTGTTCGATGGAAGTTCCCAAAGAAATGCGACAACTTCCATTAACCATTCAATCAGTGAATCGGTACGGAGAAACTCTCCAGCTCAAGCCCTTTCGATCTTTAAGGAAAATCTCCAGGTGGGTTTATGGTGTCGTACTATGGACGAGGTTACTCTTTGTCTAGCGCTGAAAGCATGTCGTGGAGACTTGAAACGCGGTTGCCAAATCCACGGGTTCTCCATAACTTCTGGGTTTACTTCTTTTGTCTGTGTTCCAAACGCTGTAATGAGTATGTACCGTAAAGCCGGTCGCTTTGACAATGCTTTATGCATATTTGAGAACCTGGTTAATCCTGATGTTGTTTCTTGGAACACTATACTCTCTGGGTTTGATGACAATCAAGTTGCTTTGAACTTTGTTGTTAGGATGAAATCAGCCGGAGTGGTTTATGATGCATTCACTTATTCCACGGCTCTTAGATTCTGTGTGGGCTCTGAAGAATTTTGTTTAGGGTTGCAGTTGCAATCTAATGTGGTGAAATCCGGAATGGACTCTGATGTTGTCGTTGGGAATTCATTTATAACTATGTATTCTCGGTCTGGAAGTTTCAGAGAAGCTCGGAGGGTTTTTGATGAGATGCCGGTGAAGGATATGATCTCATGGAACTCTTTATTGTCAGGACTTTCTCAAGGAGGCAACTTCGGGTTTGAAGCAGCGACTGTATTTAGGGACATGATGCGAGAAGGTGTGGAGCTTGATCATGTGTCCTTTACTAGTGTAATTACAACTTGTTGTCACGAAACCGACCTGAAGCTTGCCAGGCAAATCCATGGTTTGTGCATAAAAAGAGGTTATGAAACACTTGTAGAAGTTGGTAATATTTTGATGTCAAGGTACTCTAAGTGTGGTGTTTTAGAAGCTGTGAAATTAGTGTTTAACCAAATGAGTGAGCGGAATGTTATCTCTTGGACAACAATGATTTCAACAAATAAAGATGATGCTGTGTCCATCTTTCATAATATGAGGTTAGATGGAGTTTACCCAAACGAGGTCACATTTGTTGGATTAATCAACGCTGTTAAGTGCAATGAGCAAATCAAAGAAGGGCTTAAAATTCACGGGCTATGTATCAAGGCTGGTTTTGTTTCAGAACCATCTGTTGGTAACAGTTTCATCACCATGTATGCCAAATTTGAGGCTCTGGAAGATGCCAAGAAGGCTTTTGATGATATAACTTTCCGGGAGATTATTTCCTGGAATGCTATGATATCTGGATTTGCACAAAACGGATTCTCACATGAAGCTCTCAAGATGTTCTTATCAGCAGCAGCAGAGACAGTGCCAAATGAATACACTTTCGGAAGCGTCTTGAATGCAATAGCTTTTGCAGAGAATATATCTGTAAAGCATGGTCAACGTTGCCATGCTCATATACTGAAATTGGGTTTTAGTAGCTGTCCTGTTGTTTCAAGTGCGCTTCTTGATATGTACGCCAAGCGTGGGAGCATCAATGAATCCGAAAAAGTCTTTATCGAGATGTCTGAAAGGAACCAGTTCGTGTGGACATCGATAATATCAGCCTATTCAAGCCACGGTGACTTCGAATCCGTGATGAACTTGTTCCAAAAGATGATTAAAGAAAATGTAGCTCCAGACCTGGTCACTTTTCTCTCAGTATTAACAGCTTGTAATAGAAAAGGTATGGTAGACCAAGGCTATGAGATTTTGAACTTGATGATCAAAGACTACAAACTTAAGCCGTCTCATGAGCATTACTCATGTATGGTCGATATGCTTGGTCGAGCTGGGAGATTAAAAGAAGCAGAGGAGCTTATGAGTGAGGTTCCTGGAGGACCAGGAGAGTCGATGTTGCAGAGCATGCTCGGGTCATGTAGGCTGCATGGGAATGTGAAAATGGGAGCAAAAGTGGCTGAGCTTGCAATGGAGATGAAACCAGATTTGTCGGGTTCTTATGTTCAGATGTACAACATCTATGCAGAAAATGAACAGTGGGAGAAAGCTGCAGAAATGAGGAAAGCCATGAGGAAGAAAAATGTGAGTAAAGAAGTTGGATGCAGTTGGATCGATTTTGGTGATAATGATTCTTTAACAATGCAACAGTTCTCTTCAGGGGATAATACTCACCCCAAATCTGATGAGATTTATAGAATGGTGGAAATTATTGAGTTGGAGATGAATTTTGAGGGAAAGGTTGCAGTTTAGGACTTAAAATTTTAAAAGATTGTAGTTATAGACCAAAACTAGAAATGATAGCTAATAGCTATAGATTGATGATATGAACTCACTGAGTGTATGATTAAATCACACACTGGTTTTGTAAGGACCCTGGTAAACCGGTTTAGCTATTATAAGTATCAATTAAATTAATACATTGACTTTTCTATGCTATTTTAAGTATTACGGTATTACCCAATAGGCCAATAGCCAATGCTATATACTCAAGATGGACGAGTCTAATCTTTGCCATCTCTCTGATACTGATAGATACATCTTCTTGGATTTTTTTAGGTCAACCGTAAAATGGTTTTGTTTTAACGAACATCTTTGAGATTTAAGAAGTGGACAACTCATGTGTTTATCTGAAATAACAAAAAATAAAACAATAGGGACTGTATGTACTTTAAACTATTAGAATATTTGTTAGAATATTTGTTAGATTTGCATTCCGTTGATTTTATTCCCAAACCAAATGCTAAAATATAACCAAAAATAAGTCAAAATAAGGCTGCATTACCAATTTCTCTTTTATGTGCCATTTTTACCTTTTTCTTCTTCTTTCTTTTTTCTTTTTTCTTTTTTCTGTTTAACGACTCAAAAGGGAATATGATGGCTTTAAGGTATGAGTTTGGCGTTGTACTGTTACTCACGTCTCTTTACACTTATCATTGATTAAATTATATTTGAATTTAAACAATATTTTTAAGTAACATTGAAATTATTCTTAAGCAACTTAAAAAGGAGAAGGAGGAGAATGTTTATGTCGTCGATAACCTCCTAATGCAGATATTCCTAACACGTTACCCTTGAGAAGCCAGTTTACACTTTCTCTTCCAGTTTACATTTTCTAATAAAATACTATTTTCTGTTGTTAAACTAATGTATGACTTTTAACTCTATCAATTGAATGTCCCATATACAGCAGATTATAATTGACGACAAGTAGAAAATAGAATGAAATTAAAAATACTCATATTTTTCAACATAACTTCTACCAAGTTTCAAACTTAACCACTTTAACCAAAAAAAAAAGTTTCAAACTAAACACTAGTTTAAAAAATATCCGACGGTGGTTAAGATTTCAAACTAAACCACACATCTTAGCGTCTTTTTATATGTTGATACTGAAGATTATACTAATAAGAAAAGTCAATGGCCAATGATATACTCAAATAAATTACCCAATGGCCAATGATATACTCAAACAACAAATAACTTAAATATCAGCAAATAAATTTTTTAAATATAAAACTATGTCAAAAAAACAAAGTTCAAAAAGATACCTACTATTTTAACTTTTTTTTAATAACAACATGTCAATAAGTAGAAAAAAAGAGAGAGTCGAATTTTGAGTCCGACGAGGATCAAATTTATGGTATAATTTAATATATAGAAATGATTCGAAAATAACAAATGTACCTAATAAAGATCACTTGATCCAGATTCTTTCACCGCATCGCCGTGAGTCCGATCCACCAACCGTAAAGCATAGTTCATAGTTGTTAACTTCGAATGTATACTTGGATAAGTATTGGTGAAGAATAAACGTGTGGCCGTATGATATCATTACGTGTGATGTATGTAACTGATATATGCGATCCAAGGGGTGGGGAAGATGTTGCCACCTGACTCCTCTCGGATAAATAGTCGTACACGATATGTATTCGAGAGCTCCTGAGTAACGTACGTCTCATGTCTTTTCCGATAACCTTAAATTTTAAAGTCATCCCAATATTTATGAAAAAAAATCCTACAAATGTTTGTTAATTTGGGGGTATGCATCTATACGTCTTGCCACGTAAATTTTGCAATTACCAACTGTAAATTTCATGTACTGATTTGCCAATTTGGTGTATATTATCAAAATAGTTTTTCTTGGATCAAAAGTCAAAACTTCACAAGGTTGTTTAGTTATGCTTATTAAGATGAACATATGCATTGCTTTCGCAAAACGAGAAAGACTTAAATGCTATGCATATTGAAAATACCTATAAGTTGATTTTATCAAATCAAACATTTTAAGTACTTCAACCATTAACAATAAAAAAACATTGTGAAGTACAAATGAAAGGGATACACATATAAAGTTATAAATATAAAGAATTTCATGATTCTGTGTTTAAATGAAGGGGTGTATCAAAAACTTAAAACACACAATTAACGCGCGTGTCCACGCTCTAAGCAAGCGAGTGAAACATAATTAATGTACTAATGGAACCGTCATTAATATATGGGTTGTCTCCTATTTCTGGTTTAAAAGATTTTAACTTAAATCCCACGTCACGAAATTAAAAAAAGAAAATATATATATATATATATATATATATAAATTTTCATAACGCACAATTAGCATTCAATCCATATTTCCAATACCAGAAACCCTAATCCCCAATTTCGCTTCCAATATTTCGATCACCATCTCTAGGAAATCAAGAGAGTAATTCAAAAATTTCCGGCGATCAAGTCTCGTTCAGACATTCCAGAAGGTGATCTCTTGTTCAATTTTTCTCTATTTTGGTTGTTGTTTCAATGTTTGTGTTCATCCTTTGATCTATAATAAAAATAAATAGGATCGAGATTTTTTTGCTGTTTAAATATTTTTTTTGGTAACTAAGTTTGGATTAATCTTGCTTAATTTTTGTATTTCTTATGAATGATCGTGATTATGTTGGTTCTGCTTACAAATAATTTAGCCGATTCATCTTAATTTTGTTGCGGTCTCTTACGATCTGTGTTCCTGGGTTTCTGGATTATTACATCAAGCAATAGTTTTTTCGATATATTTGATTATAATCTGTTTATGGCCTCATATATGTTGATTGTTATTTTGCAGGTTATAAGTGGATTTAGTGAACTATCATGAGATTCAGAAAAGGAAGTAGCGTTGAGGTATTTAGCAACAAAGAGGCACCTTATGGTGCGTGGCGATGTGCTGAGATTGTTTCGGGTAATGGACATACCTACTGTGTTAGATTTTACTCTTTCCAACTTGCACATGAAGAGGCAGTTTTGGAGAGAGTTCCAAGGAAGATGATTAGGCCGTGTCCGCCACAAGTGGATGTAGAGAGATGGGAGGCTGGTGAACTCCTGGAAGTTCTTGATAATTTTTCCTGGAAAGCTGCCATAGTTCGAGAGGAGTTGTGTGGGAAGTACTATGTGGTTCGGTTACTTGGGACTCCAGCGGAATTTACATATCACAAAGAAAACCTCAGGGTCCGACTATCGTTTCAAGATGGGAGATGGGTTGCAATTGGAAAGGTAATTTCGTTTAATCTTTTTTTTATTGTCCTCACTTTTTAAAGCTAATCTAATCTTGTTAAGTTCTTTTTTTGTTCTTTTCTCCATTAAGATTTCCTCCTTAGTCATGTGACTCTACACATATGTTATGTTCCCTCTTCCGTTTCTATGAATTTCTGGGTCTTGTTGGATGTGGTTATCTGCATAGTCTCGTTCCAATATTGTTTGTTTGAAATTATCGTTGACTAATATTGACTAATTGGCTTGTAATCATTTTCTCAGGTATCTGGTTCTGTGAAGTCATCCACACTGACTGGATCAGATGTACATCAGAAGCTACTGCCTCATACAAACACCGTACTTCTCCACGAGCCTAGTGTTGTCTCTGCTAAAATTTTAAAGAGGCCAACACCTTGCAACTGGTCTGAATGTGCAGAATCATGCACAGGAAACCCTAAGAAGATACGATCACTGCAAAAAGAGGGACAGCAGCGCCGATTTCCTGCCTCTTCAATGCAAAAGGTAGATGCTGTTGCTTGCCGACCTGAAAATAAGGGTGGTAAATGTCACGTGCAAGCTTCCTTTAAGAATCAAAAAACGGGTTGCGGTCAAATGGTAAGGGTAAGATCAAAAGGGTTTAGTGAGAATGTTCGTGCAGAAAGCTTAGTCGCTGATGATTGTTATGATAGTGATACATGCTCAGTTGGTAGTTGTAGCGCTGCTAGTTATGATGAGAGTAACATGGCACCTTGTATGCAAGATGGCTCTAGTCAACATGCAGACTCATGTAGCAGTGATGCGGAATCTTCTTGTGGTGTTGGGGAAGAAGCAAGGCGGGAACATTCACTAGCTGATGATGGAGCAAGAAGGTCTTGTAGGTCTGAACTGTATACTTACCGCAGTACTTTGGGAGACTTATTTGCTTCTGGTCCCCTAAGTTGGGAACAAGAAGCATCATTAACTGATCTTCGTCTTTCTCTTAATATATCAGATGATGAACATTTGGTGGAGGTAAGAAATTTGATATCTACTGGTACCCGCACTCAATTTTGTTAGTATCAATAAGAATTCATTCTTTTCTTTTTGATTCTTATGGTCAAGTCCAATCTACTTGTCTTGACCATATTACTCTGCAATGTGGAATTAACTGTCATATATTTGTTCTTTTCCAGTGGATTTTATATTGAATGTATAGAGAGCAGAATACAAGTATGTACGGAAACTCTGATTAGAATGAAAATTTCCAAGGTTCATTTTGGTGTTCTTTTCTATTATTTTTTCAGATTTCCCTTAGTTTCCTTTATTGTAATTCCTGGAGAAAGTTAAAGCAAAATTCATGTATCCATACTCTGTTATCATATTTTGAAGGGTCATTCATATGATGCTGTCTTTTATTTGTTTGGGTCAACATGATGATAATGCTGCTGAGTGCTGTCTTTTATTCCTAAATTTAATTTATAATTTATATTCCTCGTTCTGTGTTTATTTCGAAGGAAATTAAGTGGGTGTTGATGTACTTTACTCCGTCGTGTCACTTTTGACAAGATACGTCAATGTATCTTCTTAGTCATACCTCTGGACATTATTGATTTCCCCCTGCATTTTTCAGGAACAGTGTTGCCTTGTTCTGGGCATACAGTCCTTTTGCTTCTAGAGGTCTAACTCTGATGCTGGGGTTTACAACTTCTCCCTTGGCTATCTGAATGGTGCAAGACCATACCTGTTCTCTCCGTAACATAACTGGCTTTAATGCTGCTTTTATTTTGTCGCTATTTGATATTGCGGCTTGTTTCAGGTGTCCTGGAGTCGCGTCTGTCCACAGTGCTTGAAAGCTGTGCTTTGAGCAGGTTTCCTTAGATATATTTACAGCCTGGTTGGATAAGTTACACTTTATAGTTCACTCATTAAATCTTGTTGTGCTTCCTTTGTGTGATTTTTTCTGCTCTGGTTACCTCATTAGAACTGCATGATTAGATGCTATACCGTATCCGTATCTATCTATTACTAGCTTTCTTAGCAATTCTGATAATATTGAGATGTAGAAGGCACTGTTGTTTCAGTTACCTTGGTTATATTTTTGGTGTTTTTGTCTAGAGGCCGAGTCCATTAACGCTCTTTCCTTCTAGAAATAAGCGGTGTGGCCTGGTGAGAGCCTGAGAGGTAAGTGTGAAATGGCATGAGTAGAGTTAATGTGTGTTTACCTGGAAGAATCAGTTGCTGTGCTCATCCAACATATGTTTTGTGAATCAATGTTGATTCCTTTTTCTGGTTTGTTCTGATGACATGCTTTCATGGAATTGATCGAGATGAAAGGGAAGATGTGCTTGCTTTCTTGCTTTTAGTTTGTCTCATGTACGTCGTGGAAATTCTCAAAGCTCACTCTTCAGATTTCTGAGGCAAAGCTAGTTTGTTAAAAATGGCAGTATGAAACTCCAAATTCAATAATTTCACAAAGGTATGGATCCTTTTTGCAAAATCTGTTGTAGTTGTCCACACACTTAAATCAAAGTTTAACATGTTGTCTTTGAGTAATTACTTGCTAATAGAATAAAAAGGAGAGTTTCTTCTGCAATTATAGTTACTACCCACGCAAAAACAACCTGGCATGGCTAATTTAAAAGAGCTTTCGACGATGTTTCTATCATGGCAACATTGATTAGTTGCTCAGAATCGAAACTATAGATTTTACTGTTATCTGCCGTTTCCATTTATTGATACGAGAACTTGTAAAGTAAAATCTATATGTGATGGTGTTGTTATAAGCTGTGAGCCTGTCTTTTTTTCAACTTGCTTGTAAGAAGACTCAACATTGAAATGACAAGAAAGCTAACGCAATTATGGTAACAAGAACAAACAAGTCCCGAATCTGCAGTTTCATTTTATACAAGTAGAATCTCCTCGCTTAGTAATAAAAGTGTATGTTATGTAGGATGTAGAGCAAGTCGAGACAAAACCGAAAAAAAAAAAAATTGCAAGTTACTGGTATATGCTTCCTTTTGATATGGAGGGTTTACCAAACCTAATTATTAACTTACTGAAGTTTGTTTTGATCAAGCGGTTTGTTTTCCCGGCGACAACCAATAACCGCTGTTCCTGTCAAAGTTATTCATGACTTTATTACTTGTTCGGTTCCCTTTTCAGATATCAGCACTTACAACTCGATTATAGAAATGTACTCTGGTTGTGGGTCTGTGGAAGATGCATTAACCGTTTTCAACAGTATGCCCCAAAAGAACTCGGAGTGTTGGTGCATTATATAAGGTGTTTTGCAAAGAACGGGCTAGGGGAAGACGCCATTGATATGTTCTCTCGTTTTAAAGAAGAAGGAAAATGGCGAAATATTCAAATATATCTTCTTTGCGTGTGGTGTTCTTGGTGACATTAACGAGGGACTGTTGCACTTTGAATCCATGAACAAAGAGTATGGAATTATCCCTTCGATGGAACATTACGTTAGGCTCTTTAAAATGTTGGCGGAACCTGATTATTTAGATGAAGCCTTGAGGTTTGTTGAATTGATAAAATCAACTGTCGATTTGTGGGAAACACTGATGATCCGTGAATCCGTGAAACATTCATCACCAAACTTCCAAACCCACGAAACAGTTGAAGTTGTTCGGCTACTACAATCGACCAGAGTAACTTATGTAGTTGGTTAAAGCTGAATTTTAAAGAACAGACATAGGATTGGACTAAATCATTAAAAGCAAATTAAACTCATAACTTTATATTTCCGACCAAACAGTCGCATACGAGCGCCAATGCTCCGTCGAAACTCTCCTGCTCAATCAGAATGACCCACACATTTTGTAACAAACATTAAACTTTTTTTGTTTGTCAAATAACATTAAACTTGGGAAAGAAGAAACTAGTAGGTCAAAGAAACCTAAGTTTTCATGAGATGCGAGGAACCCACAGGCCACCGTCATTTTCGTGAGTATAACTAGCCGCCATCAGCTCACGGCCTCCGAACGCTGAGAAGCTTAACATCATCGATCACGGGACCACACAAGCTCGAGGAATCGTCATTTCTCATAGCGTAAAACGTACTATAAAACATAATCCTAGTTCGATCAGAGACGGCAACGAATCTCAGTGACGATCTCTTAAATCCTCCTTTCCCTCTCGATGCATATGGAACCTTGATCGTATCTTTTCCGGCGAAAGCCTCAACGATCATAGAACCAGCGCAAGCATTGCTGGCGTCTCCAACGGCAAAGGAGAGTACATAAATTTTTCCAGGGATAGTACGAACCACCTGCGCTATAGCACTCTCTTTACCGCCGACGAGTTCAACGGCGCGTTGGCCTTGAGGAACGGAGAAGTGATCAGAATCAATGTATTTGACGGCTTTAAGAGATTCAACCATCCAACCAGGTAAGGGAGAGTGATCGTCTATGGAGTTTGGTGGGATCAAAACTCCAGATGATGTATTTGGTAAAACCCATGGACCTTCTTCAAACCCTCCATTCTTCAGAATGTTTTCTGCAAACATACCCCCACAACTTTTATATATTTTCGTATTTGACCCAAATTTTAAAAAGAATCAATGAAAGTCAGAACACTCACTATTAGTGGGACGAGGAGGGAACAGGGCCCTCATAGCAACACCATCAATGAGAGGTCCACAAGCAGGATCTTCTTCAACACCTGGATTATGTATTACTATCTCTGCATTTTCGCTTTGTGCCTTAAATGCCCATGAATACAAATCCCAACCTGAGCTACTGTACACTGTTTGGATTGGCATCACTGCATGGTGTGGAGCCACTGAAACGTTTAATAGCTCGTCTTGTGCGCATGTTCGAGCTGCACTGAATGTGATTGAATAGTAAGATCCTTTTTTAACTTTGATTTTCTGTTTGATTGAGGCTTCATTGCCTAGACGCACTGCGAAAGCGCCTTTAGGCACCACAAGGATCATGTCGCCTTGTTTATGTCCTGAAGGAATGTACTCGACAAAGCCTGAGAGTTCCCAGTTTGGAATTGATGTTTTGTTCATCACTTGTGTTCCTTTCATGTCCCAATGTCGTGGACCTAGTTCAAAGTCACCGTTTGGTAGTAGTCCTGTTTTTATTTTATAAATTTAACACAAACAAAAAAAATATTAGTTGGTGGTGGTCTATTTAAACTTATACATTTACTGATTGGATTGTATTTTGTTACATAAATTCGTTACTAGAAAGAAAAAGATTGAAAATGATTCTAATAAGCACATTTCAGGTTTGTTTAACATGGGAATTTTATTGAATAATGGTTTTGCTATCGTAGATCTATAATTTTGTTTTGACAAAGAGCTTTATCTTAAACTATATGATTAAACAAAAGAGTATAATAATCGAATAAAAAACTGAAGTATTTAAATCATTTAAAAAACGTTGCAGATGGGAAGATGAGAGTATCACTGATGCATTTATTGTAAACCGTTGACAAAATTACACCATGTGAATTTACAGATCTGTATCGCCGTAGTGTTCAACATGTTTGTAAAGTTACTAAAGTAGGTCATTTTTCATGATTTATAGGGCCAAATTATTTAAACGACAAACAGAGTTTGGACAACAACTGACAAGTTGTAATATGCTTTGGTCAAACTGTACAATTTTTCGGAAAACGGAATTCTTAAATACTAAAACTGTTTTTGGTAGCTAACTACTATAGTTGTTGTTGGTTTGGCTCATATATAGATGCAAGAAATGCGAGATCTGTATAGAAAAGATAAAGCATAAGGGACTTACCATCTTTAAAGCAAAAGGCAACGTAGAAGATCGAATGAAGTAGAAGAAGCACTATCACTCCCAATGCCATCCCTTTCATTTCTTTCGAATTTTTCTACCCCAATTTGTTATATAAAACTAAAACTTCCAAAAATAAAATAAAATTGGAGAAGATTGAACGAGAGAAGGAATGATCAGTGGAATAAAAGAGAACGAGGAGACAACTCTATCTATATATGCAAAGTGTTGCAAGCAAAAGCCCCTCTGTCTTTTTCTATATAATGCATTTGCCACTAGAGACTTGTGTCTGAAAAACATTGGTCCCTTTTTTATTCACCGTTCCTTGGAAATGGATCACTTTTTCTTATAAGGTTAGACTAAATAACACTGTTAATTATTTTGGGTTGGTCGAATAATTATCACAAAGGCCCTAGATACCATGGTCTATTATTGCGAAGGGTAATTTCAAATTCGAGATACCATCATATATTCGTAACTTAACTACGAGATATATTTCTTTTTGTTAGATAACCCAAAAAGAAGATAAAGAGGAACAACTATATTTAATTGCGATTTAGAAAACGATAATAACTATGTGATTAATGGTAGTATAATTGCGAGTGAAGAGGACAAAGGCTGTGGGACAATGTGGTCTCTCACATGCCTTTTCCACATAGGTCCTCGCATCACCACAAGTTAAAGTTGCCGATGTTCACAGTAATCCAATCACACACACATAACGAATAATAGAATAAAAAAATAAAAATAAAAACAATTCCGAATCAAAGAAGCAATTGCTTCAAAAGCTTGATTTGTGTGCCAAATCCATAACATGGGATACGGCTAAGTTTTTTCATGGGTTAGATCATAAGTTCTGGCTATTAATTAGGGTTTTAGTTTTTTTTTTTTTTTTTTTGGATATACAATCAAAGGTTCCTATTTCTATAATAGAATTTTATAAGGTGTCTATTTTCACAATGTACTTTTGTGAAACCTGCTACTTTATAAAAACACAACGAGACCAACACAATATCATTTCATTAACTGTGTATTGTTAAACGCATCACACGAGCGCCAAAAACCCGTGAATGTAGAGTATAAAGTATAAACCATGGGGTTGCCGACTCTTTTTTTTTTTTTACTTATTCCCATCTAAATTTTAAGTCGTCTTTTTCCAACTTTTTCGTCCATGCATGTGCTTTCTTAGATTAAGTCTGCACATTTGTCGGGTCATGAATCATCGATACTCTTGAACCAAACTAAAAAAAACATATGATGAATATGTATTCATAATTTCATATATATTGAACAGAAAATTTCGACTTGGGAAGATTAATATGTTAGTTCAGTAAACAAGAATTTGAGATTATTGGAAAAAAATAATAGGAGAAAAACTATTACATATACATTAAAATACTTTTGTAAAGGATTTATCTTTCCCTCCTTGTCAATTTCAAATATGATCCACGAACATATAAATAATGTAGAGTGAACTGATAATTATAATAAAAATGATGAATAATAGAATTTTGTCGTCTGTGCATGTCAGAAATTCAGAGTTAATGGATAACAATGTAAGAAAGGCCAGCGACTCTCTATGCGGTGCTTTTATTGCTCAAAATTATTGTACTAAAACATATTGCGTGCGTGTTTATAAAACATTCACATGCTTTGTATAATTATAAAATTGTATTATAAATATCATAAATATATCTATAACACGCATTTGTTGCTAACCAGTTTTCTTTTTTGATATAAAAAATACTTGCTAACATGTTCTAGCAACAGCCATGTCTAGAATTCGCGAAACTGTAGTTGTTGGTCTAGTGGTTAATCCTCCTATATCACCACTACTAGTATCAGTCAGTATGTCTAGAATCAAGTTTAAACTGAAATTATTATATAAAATAAAAACAAATTTATTATGTAAAATGTGAATAGTTTTTATAAAGATTAACATATCATTTTATATGGTGTTGGCGCTTAAAACTAAATATAGGATTCTCGGGCATAAAATCGGGGTCATATAGGACAGCCATGTAAACTTGACTTCATGTACCCGTGGATCTATATCAAATGATAATAGATTTATAAACTATCAAAGAACCATATAAACCAATATGTAACCGACCCCTTTTTCATATCTGTCTATGCCTAAGAACATGCGACTGGATCTTGGATATGGAATGGACGGTCCGTGGAAGTGAAAACTAAGGTTGTACACATTGATTCTCATTCAAAGTATACGGTGGGTGCCACATTAGACGGTGGTTGTAAACCGTCAAATTAGCCTAGATCCAAATCATGGGAAATTATCATTTACAGAATAAAATTTTAACTATGGTGAGTCTCAACTCATCTTTTTTTTTTTTTTTTTTTTTTTCAACTCATCTTATCTTGTTATTCTCCCATAAAATTCATATCTATATATCTAACATTTCTGAATAAACGAGAGTGAGCAAAAGAAAAAGAGGAGAGATGGAAAAGAAGAAGGGGACAGAGAGGGAGATGGCTAACTAAAGAAGAGATCTGATCTGACCTGATCTGACCTGAGATGGCTAACACACTCACATGCAGCTAACATGCGTCTTTATCATATGAATGATTATAATTACATAACATGCGTCTTTATCATATGATTTATATCTTGTTGATAATATAATTTATATCCCAATTCCGGTATGCTCAAACTCGTCAGGATCTCTTTCCCTCGTTCTCTAGTGTATAACGTTACATTTGATTATCAAGAATCTGACAATAATTTCACTTGTTTCAAATAGAGATTGTCCAATTCGGTTTTCTTTAACCGAACCAAACCTTTAGCCCAATCCTAAATCAAACCTACATTTTAACCCCTACCATAAAACATTGACCAAAACCAGACTAAAGAGGAGAGAACTAAAAATATAACTTCGTATTTGTTTAATTCTTTCAGAACTAAAATATAATTGTTGGCTTTTACTTAAAACTAAAAAAAAAAAAAACAAATTAAACCAAACTAGAATCATATTTTACATAGAGTTCCAATATTATTAATCGAAACCCCAAAAGTCCTCATGTTAAAATATTATTATATATCTTAAATTTCGATACTAAGAATCGAAAACATACCCCATAAGACTTGAACAGTTCGAACGACTGGCTTTATCGGTCAAAACATTCTCGCATGAAAATCTCAAGAGTAACATATGGCTTGATCACATTATCAAGGATATGAAACTATAGCACTTATAAATTTCATTACATAAAACTTCAACGCCTCTGAGAAACCAATCATGAAAATAGAAAGAAAGAAAGTATTCATTGAGACAGACTGAAGTAGCGTTGTCGATTTTATTCAAGCCAGCAAACACGAAAGATACTAGCAACAAATCCATTTAGGAAAACTATCACAAGCCTTATGATTTTCAAGTAGTAAAAAGCTCTGTTTAGAAAGTGGACCACATATATAAATGTAATCCATTTGGATATTTATGCAGAGAAACAGCAATGACCACAAGAAAGGAGAAAATAATGCTTATGGAATCGTGCGCTGGTATAATGGTAGAGCTCCCAAGGCCTCTCGTTCCTTTCTTTCCCTCTCAACCTGCAAAACACAATATAAAGACAGTGATGACGGTGACGATCTATCCTAGGTTGCAGAATAGTAAGATTAGGCACCATAAAACATTACAAACAAACAATATATCTCTGATGCAACAATTCACGAAAAAAGGAAACATAAGATCTGAACAAAATCTTGCGTTATGCAGCTCAAAGTTTCAATCATTGTTTCAGGTGGTATACAACAAAAGGATAGCATGTCATGTCAATGCAGTTTGATTCTTTCTAGCCTAGAGACAGATAAGGATTTATGACTAATATCATCAAAAAGAAACTTACAAGAGCCAGCATCTCCTGAAGATAGCCACGGAATGGAGTCTGCACCGCCTGTATATGATATAACAACATCGAATTAGAAAGTTACAAAACCCAAAAAGAATGCCTTAACAGCTGCAATTCTTGATAGCTAAACATTGTTAACCAAAGCCATTGTGTAAATCTTTAGTAATGCCATTCTACTTTATAGAAAGGAAAAAAAAAAGAAAGAATTATCAATCCAATATTTTTCAATAAGCTCTATCATGAGCAGAGTAAACACAGCAGCGCAAGAGACTGGGTAAGATATTCATAACGAAGTTTGTATAAATCTAAGCTCCAAAAGAACACCAAAGATAATGAAAGTTAATTTAACTAATTCTAAACAATCTAAGCTTTTGTTTCAATCTAAATTTACATTCTCCAACACACACACAAAAAAAAAAAAAATCTGATCCGTCTTCAACTTCTTCATTGTTCTACGAAAACACGAAACTGAATCTTCACTTTCCTGAACAAACTAACATTCTCCATATCCTAGAACGCTTAACAATTTCCTCGGGAACCAAACAAATAGATACCTGAAGATCCTTGGGGAGGTACTGGTGCTTCATGGAGAGGTCCATGGCACGCTTAAGACGCTGATTACGAGCGTCGACGACCTCCCTAGGCAATCTGTTCATAGCCTCTTTTATATTCATATTGTAGTACTGATCGTACAGATCATCGTACCTCAGACCTGAATCATTCGAATAAAAAAAACAAAGGCAATAAGATTTACAGCTGAACAGATCGACAAACCAAATCAGATTCAGAAAATTAGGTTATTCGAGAGAGATCTGACCGTATCTTCGAAGACGAGTGGATATGGCTCTCATATGCATACGAGCGAGGAAGTTCTTCTTTGGGTCGATGAACGATTGAAGAAACGTCGACATTTTTTTTTCTCTCTATTTCACAGATTGCGGAATTTAGTTTTCTCTTGAGCTAATGAAATCAAGCTGCTGATTTTCAACTCCTGGTCCTGGAAGACACAAACGAGGGCAAATTTACAACGTTTTCGGAACGACGTCGTGTAGTTGGCGTTTTATTGGGCCTTTAGTAGCCCATCTAAGCTTCTTAAAATGGCTTATTTCTGTGACTGCCTTTGTAGTTTTGTATTATCACTATTTTTTTTTACATGTTTGGATCACCAATTCATTCCTTCCCCAACGCAGAGGGCGTATATATAGAATAAATTTATAGAGTTCAAAACTAAAATTTCTTATAAAAATAAGGTTGCAATTGTAAATAATAACAGGGGCAGTTTTAAAAATATCAAAGAATTGTATATACTTTTCAAAATTTACCAAGGCAACTGCCCCCTCATTCCTTATATAGATCCGCCAGGGCATTTAACTGGTATTCAAAAATCAGCTCCGGTTTGGGTTCAAGAGGTTTAACATGCATTTAACTGGTATACAAAGTATTTATAATTCCTTTGATTTCATTCATATGCTGTATTAGATTGTGATCCCGATCCGATCGACTAAAATCAGGAATTGGGGGAAATCTAATCAAGTTTCACTGACGTCGTTTGCATGAACTTATGTTTTCTTTTTGTTTGCATCATTTGAATATGAATAGATAACTAATGGTAGTATTTTATAAATGGTAATTAAATGAATCCTATAAAATGATACTACCAGTTGCGAAAAGGGGGTTTATAATTAATACATGGAATCAAGTGTACTGTGAAATGATAATATTGTTAACTATATTGATATGCTTTTGCACCAAAAGAAAAAGAAAAGTTATACAGTATACTAAGTTAAACAAAACAAAAAATTAATTGTATCTTTACTATCGACGAATTGGATTCCGACTAACCTCTTAGCTTAAGAAATAACTAAATACCACTTGAGAGTTGAAAGACATGTGTTTTGTCTGCTTATGATTAATTAATTAACGTAGAAATTTATTAATTAAGTATTGTCTCTAGTTGCAGTTGTTAATTAAAGATAAAATGTGGTGCTTTTAGTGTACTCAGTCAAATCTTATGTTCCCACTATCTCAACAAAGAATTTTAAACAGTCTTGTATCCATCCATAAACAACCACTAATTAATGTTATTTAGGTTGAAGAGTATATCATATAGCTAGCCTAGGTACTTACTTTAGTTTGTTATATTTTTCGTTTGGTGGGATTTTAGATCACAACCCATATCTTATCTGCTAACTTGTTTTTAGTTTTACCATGGAGTCATCGTCGTACAGGGAAAATACGAAGCATATGACATAGATATTATTATTTTACATTTTCTGCTTACATCACCCATTATTTTTAAAGTTCTAAAGTTTCGTCCCATGAAGTTCTTGATGAGCTCATTATTTTTGTTTTCCAGATAATTCCTTCAATATTTGATAACGCAAAATTTAATTAAGTTTTAAAAGCTTCATTCCTTTCTCTCTTTTTCTAGCTAGAGGCAAAGATAATTTCATCTAGAGTATCCGGTTTGAATTGGAATAGTGTAAAACAGCTTTAGCATAATTGACAACTTAAGCGCATATTACCCTCTCTGCTAAACGCAAGTTAAATTATTGGATTGCATTAAATTATCTTATCGCTGTAGTACTAATTCTTAAGAAACATTCCTAATTTCGTTAGAATATTTGGATAAATACTGAAATTTACTGGATTCAATAATTTTAAACTACCGTAGAATTGATTGTTTTTACACATAATGCTATGCTCGCTAATAATGCTAAACAGCTTTCATATCAGATGGTTTTGGCTTCAATGGCATATTTTACCTTCGCCTTTATTGTCCCTTTCTGGGCGTCTCTGTTTTTGTAAATAAATGTATTTTAGTTTAAATTTTGTACCATCTCAGACAAACTATAATGTCTATTGATATAGATACAAGATCTATTTACTTAAGATTTGATTCTTACACTTTACACAAAATTCCAATCCCTAAATGTTTGATAGTGAGGTTAATATAAATATCAACATCGGTCAGTCGAATAAGAGTATAAGATTTGGATGCTGAATGCAAATTGAATTATTTTATTAATATAAACAGCACTTTATAGATTGGTTTTTAATGGAAAAGCTTAAGAAGTGAAACTTATCTACACTTTACCTGTTTTTGGTTGGACATTAGATTGATTGTGGTTTGTGGACTTTGATTTGATTTTTTTTTACAAAAAGAATAAAGTGTCTACATATTGTTTGGATACAATATTTCAGATTCTTGATTTTAAGATGGAATATCCCGTCAGTCTAATTTTTGGGAGAGAACAGAATTCTGAAAAAAAAAAAAAAAAAATCCGATTCCTTCTTACCCTACTCTTCCTTAACAAAAAGAGCTACGAATATAATTTATAACAAAGTCTGTTAGACTTTGTTATGGAGTCTCAAGTTACCAAAAAGTAATATTAATGTTTGGCAACATATGGCGCAAAATGATATGTTGAACTTAGACCACATATTGCTCGCTCTTTTTCTTTGACTTTTTTATTTATTTCGCGGCTGTTAGAAATTATACCTAATGTATAAGTACCAGAAAATACAACTATCTATATAATCATTTCGATATATATATATATAGATCCGGTAATACAATAAGATATAAACAAAAATTTAGCTTACATCACAATAAGATATAAACCAAAACGTTAGTCGATCTATATATCAAAATGAGAAAGATATAAAATAGCCGTGTAAGAAAATTTATTGTCTATAGACATAAAAGGTGAAACCTTTTGCTATGTGTTCTTAATATTTTTTTTTTTTTGTTAAAAAGTGTGCTCTTAACATATCTGTAACTATCAAGTGATTCGGGATCAGAAACGATCCTTTTGAAACCTTTGAGCCTTTGATAATCAACGTTTATATAATATTCAAATTTTAACCACATATGTTAAGAAATTATAACATTATTATTTCCATTAACCTTTATTTATATTGTCTCTTCGGGTTCACTCCTAGCCAGGACACTAGCCCTCTAATAATTAGAATATTGCTAATAAAATGATGTTACATTGTAGTAGTAGATATTGTAAACCTCTAGATTAATTAGATTTTTAAATTAGAAAAAATATTGTTGAGCCTGGTGAAGTCTACATAGACCATTAGTAGTAGTTATTCACCATAACTCTCGAAGAATGGGGCATAATATAATTCATCCATTCAATTAAGATTAATTTTCTATATTTTAATTTTGATTTGTAAGTTTTAATTTTTCAATTTTGAAATAGGAAATTTCAAAAGACATCTATGAAAGATATTTGAATAAATTAGACTAGAACTGGTTCACAATTGTTGCGAAGACTTTAGTTTGGAAAATAAGGTATTAATTATTGAAAAAGTAAAAACGACAAAAGAAAAACAAGAACTAGCTGCTTTTAATCAAGTCCATATGAACAGTAGGCGTATATTAATTATTAAGAAAAAAAACTAAAGAGACTGGTAGTCTTGCAATGTAAAATCGATGAAAGGTTCAAATAATTACAAAAAGTGTTTTATTTTCCTCGTATTTTTAGAAACAAGTTGCTTTTGCAATTTTCCAAAAACAAAAGTTTGTGCTATCCAAATCTCCCAAAAAAATCGTGTGTAAAAGGACCATCGGAAAAATATAATATCTGAATATGCATTGTGCCTTGAAATAAAATTATTGACACAAACAGCTTTTTGTTTTAAAATCCAATTTTTTTTAGATACTATTTTCCTCGCATGATATCTATCCAAATCCATAGGAGCAGGTTGAAATATGACTCATCACCAAAAAGTTTTTTTTTGAAGTTAAAAACATCTACAATAGTTAAGCGAAGTTAGTTATATAATATGACTGAATAGTTCCAAACAGTTATTTTTTTTAAAGTTAAAAAAAAACATATAAATATTTAAGCGAAAAGAGTTATATTTAAAATATATTGTACTAAAAAACATATACAACACGCACAATGAAATTCTTGAAAACGACTCCGTTTTCTATAGACAAATCTGCTGCAAATAAGCAAGTACACATCAAATTTGATGATGTTCATTGAAATGATGTTTTTCGAAAACTCTCCATCACTAATCAGTAAGTATTTTGACGATTTGGCTTACCCCAAGATTTTAGTTAGTTATATTAGTATGTATGACGTGTTCCAACCCGTCGATAGTTGATCTCTGGAGTTTTTTTTTTTATTATTTGGTAATTCGTTATCTGGAAATATAATCATCATAATTTCAAAACCTAACTTTCATTTAATTTTGCTACTTAGATTGTACAACCACCAATATCAAAAGTTTTCATATTTCTTCTTGAATTATTACCTAATCACTATTCAGAAATATTTAGAATATTTTTTATATAAAAAAATAGTTAAAAAGTTGGTACAACTTATTTACTAAACAAACTCTGTACTTCTATTATAGGTTCCAGAATTGACTATACATGTATTACTACCCGAGCTTCTAATCCACCCTTGGATGACTCTCCTACTCCGATGGATTTACTTATTATATCCCACAAAACTCTGCACACACACATCATTGCCAATCAAACCAAACTCTAACAGTTTCATGTCCCCTCTCCTTCTAATCCATCATCCCTATCTCCCAAATCTTCCATCATCTTCACTGAAAGTGAGTTATGTGCCATATCCTCAGGTCCCCTGTCGCCGGTCATTATAGCCCTAATGATTGGTTCAAACCAAGCTATCTATAGATGTTGCTCTTGGATCTGTCTCTTCTTTCCATTTTGGTTTTAATTTGTAGAAGCTTGTTCATTTGTATTGGCTCCACAATCATCTATTGAGCCAAATGAACTTATGTAAAATAAAAAACTATTATTTTCATGTTTCAATAATGAACCCTTTACATATTGAAAGAAACAAAAAAAAACTTGTTAACTAAACAACAACAATATGCATGATTGCGTTATTCGCACATTTTAAATTTTCTTTCCGTCACTAACAACAAGGAATAACTGTTCAGAGTTCACCTTATCTCAATGAGCTGGTCCACATGCTGCAACCATGTGGTGAGTGATGGTCCTTATTCCAGAATATTCCCAGCCTCCCAAAATCCTTCTTGGATAAAATGAGGAATATACTACTAAACCGAATAAATTCTTTTTTTCGTTTAAAACAAATTTTGAGTTTCTTTTTATTTTATTTTTGCTGTTCAACTCTTTTATGATATGATCTGTTCAACATTTTCATGTGAGCCGTGAGCGATCGAGAGAGAAAAAAAACATATGTTTAAAACTAGACAGTGATACATTAAACTATATGTCTATGGTTTGATAGACATCTGAATATGTATTGAAAATGATGATATAATTATATCACCACATTCGCCAACTTCTTGCCAAACTAAAGTATATACCATTTGCTGTATAAAATTTTAACGTATTTTTGGTAAGTGAAAACCTTTTTGTTATTAGGCCTGAAAAACTGATACTGTTAAGCATATTTAACCTATCCATTTTTTTGGGTTAAACACCATATTCTAAAGTTATAATATAGTTTATCTATTTATTCAATTAAATGATTGTAGTAGATGCGAAAAAGTTCCGCTAAATGCCATACTTAATTACGTACTTAAGATCAATTTTTTTTCTTCTTTTTATATAAATTTAGTAGTGATTTGCATAACTTGAAAATAGCATAACTAGAAAAAAAAATTGTATATAAAATAAATCTGTTTTTGAAAATGTATATATTATGTAAAATAATACTATTATAGTAATAAATTTGGTCAAAGAACAACTTCAAAACACATAATCGCATTTAGAGATGTTAATACAGATTAACCCGTCCCATTTAATTTGTCATATTACGGATTGAGTTAATTTGCGGATTTTAACGGGTTGGTCCGCTATAATCCATGGTTCTAAACTAATAATCATAATTTGTCCGCATTATAACCGCGAGTTATGCGGGTTATCCATAGAATTTAAAATCAAATTATAAAAAAAAATAAAGTTTTATAATGTAAATTCATCGATAATAAAACAAATAAATTTTGTATCTATCATAAATCAAAAATAAAATAGTAATAAAATCACAAAACGCATAACTAAATCAATAAATTTTCAAAAATTCAAATATGAAATTAATTTGAGTATTTTAAATATCTTCAACTTATTAAGAAAAAAAAGAAAACAAAATATTTTCTTTAAAATTTCTAAAATAACACCAATGAAAAAGATTTTTCTATTAAATATTTGTCCTCAACGTGCAACATCATTAATTCGCGGATCAATACGCAACTCATATGTGTTTGTCCATAAAAAACTATAGATTATGATAGATCAATTCGCAATGCTCGTTTTTTTGTATAATCAAAACATAAATTTTAACTCAGGCCATTATGATGAAGATTTAAGATAACCCGTAGATTTTTAAACCTAATTGACATCCTTAATCGCATCCATTGAATTAAGAAAGATAACATTTTCCGACATATTTGCCAAATATAAGTTCTAACTTTCCGCTAATTTCCCTAATATTTATTTTGTTGGTAGAACAAAGAGATCAATGCAAGTGTTAGACGGGATAAGGCGTTAGGACAAAAGACACGTGTATGGCTATCTTCCACGTAGATGTCTTTGTCCGCGTCTGATTATTGGCACGTGGGTCCTGGTCTCCAAGATCAGGACGATTTTAGCGAGTAGCAAATGCTTTTCATGATTAGCAACTAATTATTATACTTTTTTCAATTTTCATTAAATCGCATTGGAGAAATGTTCTCTGTCTGTGGACGATGGGATGGGTACAATAAACCAATAATACAAAATAATTTATATGTCAAGGAACAAAACTTTCGTGTAATCTTATAAACAAAATATTGTTAACGTATTTCTTAAAGGTGTACGTTCTTATGAATTCCATGTGAATTTTTAATATAGATATTTACATAGTCATAATATTTTGTAAGAACCGACTCTAGTTATATTGTTAATCTAACTCAACACGCTTTTGTCTAGTTTTTCAGATAATCTTTCAAATTAAGAGTTAAGAAAATAGTATATCGAAACTCTAATTGTTAAAAATGGATATTTTAAATAAAATTTTAAATCGAAACGGTTCTTTTAATATTAGGATAGTCCCGAGTATATCCGAATCTGTAATGCGAAAGTTCTCGTGATTGGCTATGCTGACATCAGATCTAGCTGTCTTTAGCCATCAGATCTGACTCAATTCCCAATCATATACTGACACGTAATCTTCTTCCAAACTCAAACAGAACATCAAAGCACTTGTTCGCGGCGCCTTGTATCTGTTTCTCCCAAGTTCCCACCCTTTAAGATGGGTCCCATATCCAATGCGGGTCCCAAACACATATCCGGGTCCCACGTAGGCATCGATTTTCTGACTATATATATCCTTCCAGTTTAATCATTTTTATCTTCAACCAAAAAAAAAAGAATTAAGAGAAATTAAAAGACTTTCCTCTCTCTCCCTCCTTTAAGCTATGGATCGGCAAAATTCCGATGACATCATAAAATTTCTCGACGGCATGGCTAGCTCTGATGATGTTCTATTTGGCTTTATTGATGAAGGAAACCAGTCACCAGAAGATTACATCGTCTCTGGTAACTTAGCCGCCGGCGACGAATCTGATGGTGACGACGACGCCGTAGGTTGCAATTCAGAAGAGAACAAAAGATTCTGGCAGGAACAAGAACAACTTCTTCAGGTAAATTTTGTGTGTTATATTAAACTCTTAAACTATTATTCTCTCTTCTTTGATAATAGTACCAATATTGTTTTATTTTGTGGGTCTCTTAATAATTTTGTTTTGAACCAAAATCTGAAATGTGTAGGCGACACTGTATAGAACAAGTTCAATTGAGACAAAGATAAGACAAGCAACGAAGGAAACGTTGAAAGAACTAAGATCAAATGGTTTGCAATGTGTCTGCCGGAGACAAGTGACCGGCGGTTGCCGTAGCTGTTTACGCGCCGAAGTATGTAGCCGCCTCCGAGACGCCAGCTATGATTGCGTCATTTCCAAATCCAGGTGGAGAAGCTCTCATGATATCCCTGCTGGTAATAGATTAAATCCATTTTACTCAAAAACTATAAATTCTCAATATTCTATTTGCCTAATTAAGGAGATGATTTGTGATTTTTAGATTTAAGAATATTTCGTTTGAATATGGACTTGTTTTGAAACTTTCACAGATTTTTAATCATCATTTACTGAAAAACTACGTCAACGGGATTGTCTAGATATTCTAAAATAATAAATATGTTTGTTGAACGTTTTACGCCTTGTATCAAGTTGTCATTAACAATAGTTTTTGGACTAAGCATAATGTTTATTTATCTAAAACATTAGGTGAGCATGAATATTTGGAGATCGTGGACAAATCGGGTTCGAAGAAAGGCGAGATCCGGGTGGTGATCGAGCTATGTTTTAGGGCAGAGTTTGAGATGGCGAGAGGCAGTGAAGAGTACAAACGCCTCATCGGAATGTTACCAGAAGTGTACGTCGGGAAAACGGAGAGGCTTAGATCATTGATAAAGATATTGTGCACGGCCGCGAAGAAATGCATGAAAGACAAGAAGATGCATATGGGTCCTTGGAGAAAACACAAGTACATGCAGGCCAAGTGGTTTGGCACGAGCGAGAGAAAATCCATGACGCCGGTTTCGGAGACGGAGGTGGATAGGCTACCGGAGGCAAAGCAGAGGGTTTCTATGTTGAATTATGGTCTTTTTGGTGCCGGAATGGGCCGTCCGGCGGCCGTAGCGGTCGTGTGATCATATACACGTACTAATACAATGAGTTAGTCAGGGGAAATAAAGTGAAATGGGTTTCTCTTTGAGATTTTGTGAAATTATCTTAGCGATGGTTTCTTTTGTGCTCAAAACAGAGTAATTTCTTGGACCACAATAGTATTAAGTATACACAGCGGTATTATAATTAAGATAAATTTATATTTCCATAGTTGTGTAAAAATATGGATGATTTCCCAATGTGATTGTTGTCTTTAAGTCAACACAATTTTGTACGAATCACTTTTTAAAATATATATTTATTTGAGAAATGAACAAAACGTGACTAATATCTCATAAAAATATGAATCGGTAGATCAGAGATATTTAGACTGAATCAACGTCATACGTCAACAATCATCTTAGTATACACATTTTTGTTTGGCTCAGTATTACTTTGTTCCTAAATATAATAAGCTGATCATTGACACCTATAACGTTTGATCCGCGGAGAGGCGAAGTCATTGTGCATGTAGCTGAAGGTGATGCTGAAGATATCACTCTGGCGGTGAAAGCTGCATAGAAGGCCTTTGATGAAGGACCTTGAGCTGAAGGTCCTACTCCAATGGTCGCCACATTGTTCCACTACTATGCTGGTATCAAAACACTAACCAAAATCTTTAGAATTCTGGTGAAAAATTTTCTTTCTTTTGCGTTGTGAATAAAAATTCTTGGTTTTGCTTTGATGGGAGGATAAGATTCGTTGGCTAACAGTTCAAACATTGCATGAACCAGTAAATGCAGCTCGACAAATCATTCCATGGAATTTTTGATAAGATATGCGAGTCTCGGAAGAAGAAGAAGTCAGAGCTGGAAGGGTTGACTCAATCTTCTGCTGAGCTGGAACAAAGAAGCTGACGTGAACTGCAAAATAGAAAAGTCGTAAAAGTGTTGCTAAGGAAAAAGAAATCTGTTTTATAATGGAATAATTTAATAATTGAAAGTATCTTATTTCAACTTAATACAAGTGACAATGAAAAAAAACACAAATTCAATCTCAGAAACCCAAAAAACTTACCCAACAGTTGATAGGATGAAACGAAAGACGAGAAAGCCAAGAGCATTCCTATAACACAGAGAAGAAGATAAACACCCATCGTTCTCTTGGTGATTTCTAGAGAATAAGAGCATCTTCAGCCCTAAAACCCCATAAAGGGTTCTTAACATTATTTTTAATATAAATTTTGAGAATTTTAATTTTAAGAGCTTTTTTACAAGTTTTTAATTTGTTCTTCTTCCAATGGTAGAACCTCACTTGGGGTTCTTAAAAATAAATAATTATTAATTTTCAAATTATAAAATTTTAACTATAATGATGTTTGCACATGTTGTTTAATCCTCCGGTTTTTCGTAGTAATTGAATGGAGCCATATCTCATGGCGATCATCTGTGCAAGAGAAAAAATCTGAGAACAGAGTTTAGTAACAACCGAACATGATCATGGCTCTTAAACTGTTGTTTTATACCTTAAATTACTAATGAAGATTTATAAACTTTAAAGCCGAAACAAGAGCAATAGCAATTAACCATTATGAAATAAAAAATAACCAGATCACAAAATCTGAACAAAGCATCATCCAAAAGTGGAGTAACCGAGTTCTTTACCTTGGAGCTGGTGAATAAAAAAAATTCATCACCTTTGTCAGTCTTCCAAGAAAGAACTTGTCCTCCATGTAAACTAATCTGAACAAAGCATCATCCCAAACAAACCATCAGCTTCATATGAGAAATGAAAATGCATGTGAACTATATCTAAAGCATAGTCATAACCAGGTCTTCATCTTTCATACATCAAATTCTAAATCACCAATAAAAACAGAGTAACCAATACGTTTTAAAAAAAAAGCCTACTCGAATTTGTCTGAAAGAGAGAAAATATTAATAGAATTGAAAGAAGATGAAGAAGCCGTTACAAGGGGAGAGGATGATGATCCAAACAAAGGAAAGCTCAAGGTAAAGACATCCACGACGGAGCTGTTTCAATGCTCAAGGTAAGGATGATTATCAATGCGAAAATTTTCAAAATCGTTACAGAATATTTGAAAAGACCGTATATGAAAATCAATTACCACACACAGATTCTCTCTATGTCGCTGAAGCCAAACGTGGCAGTGAAAAACGATTAGTCGGTCACGTAGCAAGCGAATATATTATGGACAGAAAGGATGTGTGTCTAATTGCTTCCGATTTGAGAGTATTTGGTTTCCAATTTGGCTTGCAAAGAGAAGAAAAATGAGAGAAATGTCGAAGGGGAAAAAATGAAAGTGAAAGAAGGGGAAAAAATTTCTGGGTCAAACAAAATTCATCAACCAACCAGAATGTGACACTTCAGGGGTTCTTAAGAGTTCTTTAAACTCTTTAATAAGAACCGGTTCTCATAATTAAAACTAATTTTGATTTAATTTTCATCAAATTAATGATAAGAACCCCTTTAAAAACTCTCTAAGAACCCTCTATGGAGCTGGTCTAAGGCAATGCGCAACCATAGCGTCCTCTTTGAACATAAATGCGCACCAATAATCTCCCAGTCACGTTATTACTTTGCATTTAATCATAGTAGGGAAAACGTTTTTTTTGTTTTTTAAGGGCTTTTGTATTGATTTTTTTTTATTTGGGCTTTTTAATACAGACATAAGAACAAAGACAGAAATTTAAACACAAACCAAACGAAAAAAAAAAAAAAAAGTTTTGAAGCATTAGCTAGCTAGCCCACCACTTCAAACTCAGTCACCTAAAGATTAAAAAAGACAAACCCAATTGTTTAGAGACAAAACCAGACCGTACTAAACCAAACAATAACAAAACAAATTATACATGTTACCTGAACATAAAAAGTAGACCAATAGTAAGGAAGATGGTCCATGTCCTCCCAATGAGCAAGCTTGAGCTCATCCTCTCTATTTACTCTACTAAGCCATTCCTCAACTGACCCGGTCGCTCTTGCCTCCACCATCCTCACGCGTCACGCCCGCGTCATTGCTCCTCACCTTCCACTGCCGGTTTACATCCTCCTTGTATTCCGTGCCATCAATTTCCTTAACCAATCTCCCGGTTACAATCGGATAACAATTTAGAGTGTATGCTAATGATTCCCTTATTTTTTTTGTGATTTCTCCGGGTTCTCTAGTCTTGGAAGACCGGTGATAGTATACTAGACGAATATGGTTTGGTTCCATGACGTGGTCGAATACTAAAAACCGGTATAGTTGCCCTGGTTCAATCGGTCTAGTGCTCACCACAGTTCTTTTGCATATGAACCTCACACGGTCCTCCTCCACCTCTTTCGCAAACATTTTTCTCTCTATTATTTTTTTAATTGAAATGTGGATTCTATATAAACATGTTTGTTGGTTTGTATTTAGATATATGATCATGTTGAAATACATACTTTTTCCGTGAACAAAACAACCATCATTTAAGGGGAAGTAAAATTTCCACGGTCCCATAAAACAAGTTTCTGTTTTGATCGGATTCATGAAAATCTTTTATAAAAAATATAATTGATGATACATTAAATTGTGTATTGATAGCCCAAAACTCCTGAGTGGACAATTGAGAGCATATGATAGGAATCAATGCCTTTCAGAGGCCCAAACTAAGGAGATATTGAAACGATATCGTTTTAGTTTTCTTGTAGCACTCACGCTCCATTCAGCAGCGCGTGATAGTCAATTCCTCAATATCTTCAGATCACAGGCCATCATCATAATTTCTCCTCCCCAAAGAGAAAGAGAAAGAGAAAGAAGCAGATCGTATCATCACGACCATCGCAATAAACAGAGAGAGAGAGAGAGAGAGAGAGGATGTCTGGTGTAGTTGGTCTTGGTTATGCGAGCTCTTGGGGCGCAGCGTTGGTAAGGATCTCGCCGTATACTTTCTCCGCAATCGGAATCGCCATATCGATCGGTGTCTCAGTCCTCGGTGCCGCCTGGTAAAATCCAATCTTTTTCTCCTTCCCCAACCATTGACCAATTTTATTTGAGAAGCCGTCCAATCTTTTATTGCTTGGTCTTATTCAGGGGAATTTACATTACGGGAAGTAGTTTGATTGGTGCGGCCATAGAAGCTCCTCGTATCACTTCCAAGAATCTTATCAGGTATCTTAAAAATTCAATCTTTTTAATTTTACTAAATGGCCATTTTTAGGGAACTGTGTAGATTTCATGTCTTGTTCTGAATTGCAATGAGAATCCATCGCTGAGCAGCTTTATTCACATTCGCTTCTGACACACATTGGATCATGAAGGAATTGCTTTAAATGGAGTAGTTGTGTTTGCTATTTGATTTGTTGTTACAGAGCTACAGCCTTGGTTGGTGTTAGATGATGAACAACGTCATTACCACACACCATTTAGGAACCATACTGATGAGCATATACTTTGGATCTAATGGGTAGTATTAATAGAACTATGCAATGACGAAGCATTTTTTTGTTATTTTCAACTTCCACAGTGTAATCTTTTGCGAAGCTGTAGCTATTTATGGCGTTATTGTTGCAATCATACTGCAAACAAAGTTGGAGAGTGTCCCATCTTCAAAGATGTATGACGCTGAGTCTCTTAGAGCTGGATATGCAATCTTCGCATCTGGAATCATAGTTGGATTTGCCAACCTTGTATGCGGGTCTGTATCTTCCCCCTAACGGTTTTGGCTTTCTTGGATTCAGTTGTGAGATATGGAAACTTAGGTGTACATTTCTATCGCAGGTTATGTGTAGGTATCATTGGAAGCAGTTGCGCATTGTCTGATGCTCAGAACTCCACGCTCTTTGTAAAGATTCTTGTTATCGAGATCTTCGGGAGTGCGCTGGGGTTGTTTGGAGTTATTGTGGGAATCATTATGTCTGCACAAGCGACATGGCCGACCAAATAGATATATCTGGTCTGTATCTGTTGTGGTCTATTTGCAGATCTAGAAAGAAGATGGCTTCTTGATTATCTTCATTGTTATATGGATGCTGATGTCTAGAAGAAACTACTGTATGAAAGAAAACTGAGAACCACTTTTGGATCACCTAATTTTTTGTATTTGTTTAAAACTTTGGAATAAGTCATTTTGGAGAACATCTTCATGTTTGTATTATCTTTCGTTTCTCTTATAATCAAACGAGTTTGTATATTATTTGTTGTTGGTTCATATTGAAAATTTCATTTCTGCAAATCGTTTCTGTCATTGTTGACAAATTTCACTTGAAGATCATAAGATGATTTAATTCTGTAATGCGTTTTTGATATTTTTTTTCTTATTCAAGGATCAATGTACATAGGTCTCTCACTCCAATGAAACCAATAAAGTAGTCCAATCTATACATGCGTACCAAGCAGAACCGGTTTATCCTAAACCAAAGATTGAAAACAAGAATCAATTTTTGGTGGCTGGAGCTTCTTTTGTTGGGATTTTACCCTAAAGAGTAAAGATAGTCACTTCACCTTCGAATTATCGTCCATCGTATTCTTGAATCTTTTTATTCCTTGTTATATTCCGGTTCGTTTCTCCCTCCAAGCTCACAACTTTTTTCTACCGTACCCTGATCGGTCTCTGTATTGAGTTTCTGTTTGATTTTTTTTTGTATAAAGTAAAGGAAAAATGCAAGCTTATTGTGGAGGTATTTCTATGGGGTCTCTTCAGCAACCTGGACGGGTTCAAGGATCTGTCTTTGTCCCAGTTACCAAATTTTCTCAGCAATTGAAGTTCACTTTTCCCAAACCTTTCAGTTCTTCATTCCTTAAAAGAAGCTTGGTTTTTGAAAGGAGAGCTTCTTCTGTCTCGCTACCTAATGTCGAGATGAGCAGTAAGGAAGTTCACTTTCAGTTAAAAAAAAAAAAAATTATTATGTTGATTATGTGAAGTAAAATGTTATTTTATCCTATGCGTTGTATTGATTTCTTTTGCTAAACTATTGACTGATATGTAGGCAATGAAATCCCTTTTGCGGACTATGGTCTTGGTGAAGTTGATCCTGAGGTCCGAACGATCATCACAAAGGAGAAAGATAGACAATTCAGGAGCTTGGAGCTTATTGCTTCCGAAAATTTCACATCTAAAGCAGTTATGGAGGCTGTTGGATCATGCCTTACCAACAAGTATTCTGAGGGACTACCTGGTAAAAGGTAATGAAGTAGTTAAAGACTGATTATTGTGACCGTATTTTGTTCTTTTTGTTACTCAGCTGCTGATTTCATAGTTTTTTTTGTTGTTCATGTCTCACAGATATTATGGTGGCAATGAGTACATCGATGAGTTGGAGACACTTTGCCAGAACCGGGCTTTAGCAGCCTTCCGCTTAGATTCTAAGAAATGGGGGGTCAATGTTCAACCATTATCTGGTTCACCAGCTAACTTTGCTGTCTACACTGCTATACTTAGACCTCATGACCGGATCATGGTATTAATCTTTTGCACTCTTCACCTCACCTATTCTTCTGTGCTTGAGATATTGGGTGTAATGGCTTGTTTGATGCATGATGCATTTAGGGTTTGGATTTACCTCATGGTGGTCATCTTTCACATGGGTTCATGACCGCTAAAAGGCGTGTATCTGGAACTTCAATATACTTTGAGTCCATGCCTTATCGACTTGATGAATCCACAGGTTGTGCTTTTCTTATGACATGGTCTTTGCAACTACTTTTGTATGAATCTATTTCCTCATGTCTGAATATTTGAACAGGCATTGTTGACTACGATATGCTTGAGAAAACTGCTACTCTCTTCAGACCAAAGCTTATTATCGCAGGAGCTAGTGCATACAGCCGAGATTTTGACTATCCTCGCATGAGAAAGGTAGAGACACAACCTGATTCTTGAAAATACCTTTCGTGTTTCTGTCTAGTTTTGGCTTTCAGTAGCATCTGACATTTCATTTTCCTCACAACTTGTTATGAATTTCTGTAGATCGCAGACTCAGTTGGTGCCTTTCTGATGATGGATATGGCTCACATTAGTGGCCTTGTGGCTGCTTCTGTGGTAGCTGACCCTTTTGAGTATTGTGATATTGTTACAACAACTACTCACAAGGTATGTGTATTCCAAAATCTGAAACGAATTTCCATTTTTTGTCTAGAGAAGAAAAAAAGAGGTCTGAAATTGACCCATGATCTGATAGTTTTATAATTTTTGTTACTAGTCTTTGAGAGGTCCTAGAGGTGGCATGATCTTCTTCAAGTTGGAACCAGTTAATGGGATTGATCTTGAATCTGCCATTAACAATGCTGTATTCCCTGGTTTGCAGGTTGGGATATTCATCATTGCTTCTAGCTCTCTTAGATTATTCTTCTTTGAACGTGATTAATATTTCTTGTAGGGTGGCCCTCATAACCACACAATTGGAGGATTAGCAGTCTGCTTGAAACATGCACAATCACCGGAATTCAAGGCTTACCAGAAAACAGTACTCAGCCTTTTCCTTGATCATTAAGTTCTTCTGTAGCGGATAATGTTTGTAAATGTAACTTACAAGAATCTTTTGCTGCTTGTTTAGGTTGTGTCTAACTGTAGGGCTCTAGCTAATCGATTGGTTGAACTCGGGTTTAAGCTGGTTTCGGGTGGCAGCGATAACCACCTGGTCCTCGTAGATCTTAGACCATTGGTAAGTTTACTAGCTCTATCTATGGCCGGAATGAGTTGACTTTTTATCAAACCATATCAATCTGACATTTTTGGTGTGGCAAGGGCTTGGATGGTGCTCGGGTTGAGAAAATCTTAGACATGGCATCTATAACTCTCAACAAGAACTCTGTTCCTGGTGAGTTTATGCCCTTATTCGTGGTTTTCTTTTGCCAATTAGAAAAGATGTTAGTGTAATTTCCGGGAAAATCCCTTTTAGGACAGGGTGTATTGAAATGAAATCAATAAGCAGAAGTTGTAGTACACAATGCTCCATATGTGTGAATGCAATTGCGTTTGGTGTTGGGGCGTGATCTTGACACTTAGTTTGAGAAATGTGAAACAGGGGATAAAAGTGCGTTGGTTCCAGGAGGAATAAGGATAGGATCGCCTGCGATGACGACAAGAGGACTGTCAGAGAAAGACTTCGTGGCGGTTGCTGACTTGATAAAGGAAGGTGTGGAGATAACGAATGAAGTAAAAAAGGTTGTACCGGGATCAAAGCTTCAAGATTTCACAAAGTTTGTGACTAGTGCTGAGTTCCCGTTGAAAGAGAGAGTGGAAAGCCTAAAGAAGAGAGTTGAATCCTTCACCTCTCGTTTTCCGATTCCTGGCGTTTAATCCATAAACAGTTATGTATGCTCTTTTAGACTCTTGTTGTACCTTTATCATTCCACCTTTTTTTTTTTTTTATTAATCTTTTAGGGCTTTCCTTGCCTGTGCCCCAAGTTTCAAAGCCACATTTTTAAATCGACCGAGAGAAAAAAGAAAAAAAACCAAAATAATGTGTGATCTTTCTTTTTCAAGTATGTTGTCAATAGAAATAATTTATGGTTAATATATTTCCTAATTCCTTTTATAATAAAACACAGGAATATATTAACAGAAGAAAAAATAAGAAAGATAATAATAATTTGAAAATTGTATTTGCGTTGAGAGCAACTATTTCGCGGCCAAAGATATCTCTCTCGAATGAGTATTTTTTTTGTTTGTGCTTATTCAAAAAAAGAAAGAGAGAGATGATAACAGATTTTATGTGCCTTCCTTAATTATCTCTCTCTCATACCGTATCTATCTCACCGGAGTCCAATTATCAGATCTCTGGCCAGGACCGTGTTTGGCTTTCTTCTTCTCCTCCAGGTTCCATTGTGTTTATTTTTCTTCCTTACACATTCACGATTCACACATGCACGTATCTGTGCATTACGTTTCCGTCTTAGAGAAAAAATGTTTGATTTCAATTCGTCTTTTTCGTCTGTTTGATGAGAAAACAAAAAAACCTAGGATTTTAGAGGGGGAAACGTATGAAGGATTTTTTTTTTTTTTTCTTATCGATTTGTTTATTATATACATTGCAATGCATTTGCAATTGAAGCCGGAATCTATGGAAACTCTATAAAGTTTTGGAAAAAACTTGGCTGAGATTTTTCCATACTCATCAATTTGATTTTCCTTTTTTTTTTTTTTCATTCTATAAGCCTTTGTATATGCTTAGCTCATGATGATTTTGATCAAGTTTTTGTGTGCACAGGTCTTCATTAATAATTGCTGCTGATTCGTGAAGGTCAGGCATGGAGGGAGTTAAGTTTCCATTTGGTGGAATTATTAACGATTTCAATGGAAGAAGAAAGTGCTACAAACAAGACTGGCTTGCTGCCTTCAATTCTGGTGTTAGGTCTCTTTCTTTCTTTCTTTCCTTTCCTTGTTATTTCATGCTTCTTGAATGTTCTGTCTTCTCAACTGTCAATATTATTTTAGGATTATGGCACCAACTCTGTATATTTTCATTGCCTCTGCACTTCCTGTAATTGCATTCGGCGAGCAGTTAAGCAGGGAGACAGGTTTGCTATCGTACGATTTCATCACATTTAATTGTTGCTTTAACTCAACATTGTTTCATGATTGATTACTCTCTTTGCTTTTAGATCGAAGTCTTGGCATAGCCGAATCATTAGCTTCCACTGCTGTTTGTGGAATTATTCATTCCATTTTTGGTGGACAACCTCTGTTGATAGTAGGGGTTGCAGAACCCACTATTATTATGTATACATATCTTCACAGCTTTTGCAAAGGCAGGCCTGAATTGGGTCAGAAACTCTACTTAGCTTGGGCTGGATGGTATGCCAACACCACTATTCATTTTCCTGTTTCTCTTTTGCTAATTCCTCTTTCCTTTTTTTACATTGCAACTCTTTCTTCTTTTCTTTTAAACAGGGTCTGTGTTTGGACATCAGTTTTCCTTATCCTTCTTGCATTGTTAAACGCATGCAACATCATCTCTAGGTTTACCAGAATTGCAGGAGAACTCTTTGGAATGCTCATAACCGTTCTTTTTATCCAAGAGGCTGTTAAGGTTCTGCTTGGTAAATTTAAACATTATACAAGTCATGCAAAAAAGTCATTTAAACATTTTTTTTTTAGAACTTTTGTTTCCTAATTTCAGGGACTTATTGGCGAGTTTCTTGTCCCAAAATCTGATGATCCAAGATTGGAAGTGTATCAGTTCCAATGGCGGTATACCAATGGTCTACTTGCCGTCATTTTCTCGTTCGGTCTTCTTTACACTGCTCTCAAAAGCAGGAGGGCAAGATCATGGAAATATGGCTTTAGTATATGAAAACTTCCCTTGGCTACATAAATTAAGCCTGACAGGTCAGAATCAATGAGCAATAACTAGCTTCATTTTTGCAGGGTGGTTACGCGGTTTTATAGGGGATTATGGAACACTCCTCATGCTTGTTTTGTGGAGCGCATTGTCATACACAGTCCCCAAAAACCTTCCTCATGGAGTTCCAAGGAGGCTGGAATTGCCACTTCCTTGGGAATCCGAGTCCTTGTATCACTGGACAATCGTCAAGGTACTACTACTATTACCTACCTTCTGAATGTTGTACTTATACTCTACAACAGAGAAAGACTAACCATTGCTTTTCGATTAAAATTTCAGGATATGGGAAAAGTCCCGCCCCTTTACATTCTTGCTGCATTTATACCAGCAATCATGATCGCAGGTCTATACTTCTTTGATCACTGTGTATCTGCACAAATGGCTCAGCAGAAGGAATTTAATCTCAAGAATCCGCCGGCTTATCACTATGATATCTTTATTTTAGGAATCATGGTATGCTTTTGATGGCTTTCATTTTTAAATTTTAAATGGATGAAAGAATCAACCGTTACTAATGCATTTTTAAGTTGTTGTAGACATTAATCTGTGGTCTTCTTGGACTTCCTCCTTCGAATGGGGTCATTCCACAATCCCCTATGCACACAAAGAGTCTTGCAGTTCTTAAGAGGCAGGTTAGCAAAAAATAACATCCCATTTAACTTAATTTTGACTTGGTTTGATTCTCGAAACGTCTGAGAATCATTGCAGCAAATGCGAAAGAAAATGGTCCAAAAAGCAAAAGAATGCATGAGGGCAAAAGCAAGCAGCTCAGAGATCTATGGGAGGATGCAAGATGTGTTTATAGAAATGGAGACATTCCCTAAGGCACTAATTCACTCATTATCTTACTCTTTAGCTACACCAAGAACTTAATTTCTCATCAGTTTGAAACTGTTTACAGGCTACTTCAGTGGTGAAGGAGTTAGAAAACTTGAAAGAAGCAGTGATGAAAGCAGATGATGGAGGAGACACAAAGGGAAAAAAATTCGATCCAGAGGTACATATAGAAGACCATTTGCCTGTAAGAGTAAACGAGCAAAGAGTGAGCAATCTCTTGCAATCAATCCTTGTTGGATTGCTGATATTTGCTGCGCCAGTTCTCAGAATGATACCAACTTCAGTTCTATGGGGTTACTTCACTTACATGGCTGTCGATAGTCTCCCTGGTAATCAATTCTGGGAAAGACTACAGTTACTATTCATCACTCCTGGTCGTCGATTCAAGTACTGAGACTCTTGTTATTCATCACAAGCTTTTTTAAAAAGTATTCTAGGAATTTCTAATTTTTTGCTTCCTTTTGTGTCCGAACAGAGTTCTTGAAGGCTTACATGCATCATTTATGGAGATAGTACCATTCAAGTCGATTGTCATGTTTACACTCTTCCAGCTTCTATATTTTCTTATATGTTTTGGAGTGACGTGGATACCTGTTGGAGGAATATTGTTCCCATTGCCATTCTTCATCCTCATCGCTCTAAGACAATACATCCTCCCGAAGCTTTTTGATCCATCTCATCTCCAAGTTTTAGATTCTTCAGAGTATGAAGAGATGGTTGGTGCACCACAACGGAACTCCAGCTTTGGTTTCAATGTATGTAAATTAATAATCAATTATTTAGTCATCTGTCATGGTCACAGAGATTACTTAATAAAACAACAATGTCTGATGTGGAATTTGTTTTGGAGAGCAGGGGAAATTAAGAGAGGCACATAATATTCCGATGAGTGTTGTTGAGAACAGTGAAGACAAGTTTTATGATGCAGAGATTCTGGATGAGATTACTACTAGCAGAGGTGAACTCAAGCATAGAACCGTAAGTGTCAAAGAAGACAGATCCCAGATGGTAAGTATATATATATATATAAAATATCTCAAAGACTCAAACCCGCTCTTGTAATCTATTTCTTATAAATTTTATGTGGTTCTTCACCTTTTGACATTTTATTTGATTTAAAATATTTTCAGGTATATCCGGAAAACAGTGGACATTCCTAAGTCTTGTTTAAAAAAATAAAAAACTTGTGAAGATGATATTTAGAGGCAATAGAAGAAGAAGAAGGCGGATAAACAAGGGGGAAAGAGAGGATACAACTACGAACTTGCTCTGATAGTTTCTTTCTATGAAACTTTTTTTTGGGTTTCCTCACTTTTTGTTATATTTTGATGAATCTGTTTGATCCTCTACTACGCAACAACATTTAAAAGGACAATTCTCTCATTTCTGCCTTTAGGGCTTAAAGAGGAAGTTTTGTTACTTGTTCCTATACTAGAAATAAAATCAGAATGATTGATATACTCTTGTTGATAAACCGATTATAATAGAACATACAAAATCCATGTACTACATCTTATACTTTCTTGTTCATGAAGAAGCCTTTAGAAGAAGGAGACAATCACCGTCTCTTATAAGCCTGATGTCGTCGATTTCAGCGCCTTCTCTGCTCAGAATCTTTGTGGCTACGATTCCCAGCTTCTTCTCACCAATTTCAATTAACTCGTCAAGTGTAGTCGGTAGCTTTACCACTTTACCGGATGAGGAAGCGTTACAACTGATTGTCACTCTCGCCGGATAAGCCACACCTACTCCTTCATTTTTTGGGCTTGTTATTGTACATGTTCCTCCTTCATCACCTGATCAGTTGGAATTATAAATTTGTGTGTTTGAAATAATCGCAATCTATTTTAAAGTTGGAGAGAGCAAGAGGCATTTTACCACTGTTTGCAGCTGACATGATACCAAACAGTGAGTTCTTGAAATTACTCAGCTTCCTTCTCTGAGAAACTGCACGGACCAGAGGCGGCATTTCTTCCCTTGAACGGTGTTGAAACATTACAGGCTCGCTTGAATGCTTCATCAAATGTTTAACCTCTGGTTCTCCAGAAGCAGATATGTGTTTCCTCTCCACTGGTCTCTGATTATGAAACAGAGCCTTGATATCTTCCTGTCCTTGGTGCTCAGCAAGATCACGAGCTGTCCAACCGTAAACATCTGGCTTGTCCATATCAGCTCCTCGCTCTAACAGGAATTGTACAATCTCCACGTTTCCTTCTGAGACTGCTCTGTGCAGAGCTGTGGTTCCGTTGACATCTGAGAGTGAGATATCTCCACCGTATTTTTGAATGTCTCTAAGTGCATCCAAGTTGTTTTGTTCAACAGCTTGGCAAGCGAAATGGCCTACTGTGTCGAAGCTTAGTGTTGCACCGTTTTCTGATAAGAGTTTAGCTATTTCTTCATGTCTCCCGATGATTGCTTCCCATAATGGTACATTACCTTCTGAATCTGCAAAAGGATTTTAGCAGTCACTATAATTACCGGATTATATATAGGCAAAATGGGACCCTTGAAATCTATGTTATATTCCACCTTTAATGTTAGGATCTGCTCCATTCTCCAGAAGTAATACAACACAATATAGGCTGCCTTTTGACGCTGCTATATGCTGAGATAAATGACACACAAAAAACATATATGGATGAGGATTTTGATAGTTCTTGGAGAAAATGATGTGATAGTTTGTTTATACAAAGGATTTGAGGCTGACCAGCGCTGTTCGACCATTCTTATCAGTTTCGTTAGGATTTGAGTTGCCTCGTTTCAGCAACTGATCCAGCAGTAAATCATCTCCTCTGGAAGCCGCAAAACATAAGCTAAGAGGCAAATCCATTTTCCCTTGAGCTAACATGAGTTCTGTTTCAGCCAAAATGCTTTTCATCGCTGGATCCTCAGAGTCTTTCAGATGCTGCATTAGACCATAACATATTGCATATGAGACAAAAATAGTAAATCCAATAAAATTTTGAAGTCACTGTGATATATCTCCGGACCAACCTGAAGAAGATTGTTCATGATTATTGCCCCATCACCAACGTTTGCCTGAACAAGATTTAAAAATGTTGTGCGGTTCAGACGAAGCAATTGGCTCAATCGCTTGGTACGAACTGTGAACAACTGTGGCCTGTAACATAGAACCCCAACTTCACCAAAAACATGACCTGTATGTGCTTCACCAACTACCTGAAACAAATACAGAAATCACAACTTCAAAACCCCGTCTTATAAGGGGAATAACAAAGTGGTTTTTACCTGATCCACTCCATTCACTCGTGCAATGAATTCCTGTCATATAGTAGAGATGTCACTTAATTTGGGGGAAAAGATGGAATGGGAAATATAAATATTTAGCTAACATAACCGAAAACAACTTACAACAGCTCCTGTGACCATTATGTAAAAGTCTGTGGGTGCTTCATTCCGTAAAATCACATCTTCTTTGGGAGGAAAATACTCGGCTTTCATCTCAGTGACCTACATAACATCAGAAGGTTAAATGTGTGTTTCATCAAAGGAAGGTAGAAAAGTGTGAATCTCTGTCAATGACAAACATACCAATTGGAAAAGAAGATCATTAGATATTCCATGGAACAAGTAAATCTTGTCCACAACTTCATAGAACAGATAATGTGATATGCTGGAACGAATAGCTTTGGGGAGGGAATCGATGATTTCTTGCTGCTGTAGGCCTTCTGAGTCAGTTCTGTACCTCAAAGACAAATGAGCTACCATTTGTTCTTGCAGGCGCACTGGAAGATTGTTCCTCTGAGCAAAAGCTGAGGCGGCGTGGATGGTATCTCTCTGAAATAATGAGAATGAACAAGATAAATCTAAACAAAGTAAAACGGCTCTAGCAGGAGGATAAACAAGATTTGTTTCAAACAAAAATGCATTGGACATTTTGTGTGTCCTTGGATAATGTGTCTGAATTGTAGATAAGAAAGGAACAAATGAGCAATTAATCAAAACGATAAACAGAACTTACAAAGATTCTGGTGCGACTGGTCACATGAACCACCAAGTTGGTCATATTACCAATTATATAGGCTAGCAATCCAAGATTAAAAATCATGTAGAAGAGAATGAAGGCCCTCTCGCTTGCATTGTTACCATGTATATCACCATAACCCGTTGTTGAGAAGGTTGTTATGGACCAATACATTGCTGTAACATACCGGATAAGCAAAGATTTCTGTTTCCAATTTACCTCCGCAAGTGCCATAAATGTCATCGAAGGGTCTGGGTAATGTGCAGCAATAGAATAGCAGAAGCAGGCGCCACAATGAACCACAAAGAGAGCCACCTGCATTACAACCATCAATGTCTTAAAATGTTAGCCAAGAAAAATATAATTGGTCAATGTAAGATAGTGTACAGCTAGTTACTAACGAGGAGAAGCTTCGTGCATCTAATCCAGAAGTAGCTGTAGTTCTGATCTTTCTCCAATCTGAAAATTTTCAACACAGGGAAAATAAGAAAGACTAATCCAAAATCATAGAGCTTTTCTAGTAACCGCATTCCAGAGGTTATGGATAATGATACACATTAAAATCTCACCTGGCAAAACATTTACTGGCCCTGCGCAGACGCCAAAGACGCAGCATACTAAAAATTCCATATCCTTGGATAGTGTTATGCAATAAGCTGGAGAAAAGTTCATAAGGAACTGTAGAAACGACGTCAAAAATCAGCCAAGTAGAGGTATATCTCCAAGCTATTCTCTTAGGATCATCCACAAGGAGATAAGTTGCCTTGTCCAAGAAGGCAACAAAGAATGTCAGAACAATATCAAGAGCGAAGAATGCATTCACAACGTTATCAAGAATACTGAGAGGAGCTCTTGGTGTTTGTAGGAACCCAAACTCAAAAGGCGAAGCCCACGCTGTGTAGAGCACCAGAATCACAAGAAACCAATCCCACGCCCTGAAAATTTATCAACATTATGAAACTAATCATCAATGATAATGTAACAACTGATGAATAAAGAGGAAGAGAGAAAGAACACACACACACAAAAATTCTCTTTGCTGGATTTGCATTGTAGACAATTTATCTGAATGCAAAAGCAAAAGTACACGATTGCAATGAACTAACTAAAACTACTAGATCACGGAATTAAATCTCTCTTCAACACAAAGACTTGATCGAACAGTGTAGATTCATCGAGATTTTGAAACATTTTTATAGAGAATATATCTCATAATTAGCTTCAACGGAGTAGAAATGAAGAAAAAATATAAATCTCAGAAGAAGGGAAAAGAGAATTATACGACATGCATCAACGATTTATCGATTAAAAAAAAAAAAAAAAAAAAACTCTCAAAGCAGGCTCAACGATCGTGGTACCTATAGCGAGGATCGAATGGAGAGACGATGAAGGTGCGGAGCTTGATGTGACGACAAGAGCGAGTGGTGGCTCCGACTCCAAGCGGCGGAAGAAGACCTTTGCTAAAGCTGTAATGACTCATTGTCCCTTGTATGGATATATCATTATCATCCGCCTCATTAAGGACTCGTCCTCCACCTTGGTACTTATCCGGCCAAAACCACACCGTCTTCTTCTTCTTCTTCTTCATACCGATCGATTCGATGATGATTTTGAACTGAATAAAAAGTCCCTTCACGTTCAGTTGTTCGATGGGTTGCTCCCCAATCCCAATCCCAATCCCAATCCCAATCCGTTTCTCTAAACTTGGTGTCTGTAATGTATTTATGTATTTGACTCTTTTGTCCCTCTATACCAACTTTCCCTCCTTATTTCTGTCGTCGCATAATAAAATCAAAGTTCAATTGGCTTTGATTTCTTCCCATAAAAACTATGTTCGTTTGACCAGACATTCAAACGCAGGGAGTAGATCTACCTCATATTATATGTTACCCGTTAATCATTATAATTAAGTTTATCATCATTGAAAAATAAAACTCCTATTTCAATTATAAGCAATTCCCTAAAATATTGGGGGGGGGGGGGGGGGGGGGGTGTGGGGTGTTGTATACCATATTTTAAATAGGGTAGCCAAATTTTTCGAAAGACTTCACAAATCATTTAGGATTCTTTCCAAATAAAAAAAATTCTTTTGGAAGGATTCCCTATTTAACCTGAAACAAATGTTAACATTGTCATTATGTTAGTTATTATATAGACTATAAGTAATATATATATGGAGCCAAAAATATATGTGTGCAAGTAAGAGAGATGAATATGTTCTTACAGCCGAAAACAATTACTAGAATGTGCACAGTCAAACACTTTTTTGGTAGAACAACATTTTTGGATATTATAGTCTACTAAAATAATATATACAACCACGACCCTCTGAACTTTTCGTTTATTGCATTATGCTAGATGTTTGTTCAATGTTATTATCAAACACGAAACATGATTACAGGACCGCCTTGCCAACAGAAGAGCTTTGCTTCTTGCATCAAATCCACAATCTTTGTTACAAACTTCTGCACCTCCTTCTGGGAATAGCAAACAGAACCATATGATTATTTAAGAAGACAACAAAGCTAAAACATAACTTTAAATGTACAATAACAAAGAAATTGTGAAATAAGCAGTCAAATAGAAAATGTACACCTTATAAGGTTCATTGTTTATTCGAAACTCTATGCGAGGAATATCACGCAAATGGGCTGTCCAGTGTCTATTGGCCGTGTTCATATGGACAGTTTCTGTTTATGAACCCGTCCATTATGCACAATGGTCTGTAATATATTTCGAGTTAAGATGGCATTTTCATATACACTGATTTTGAGTAACTTATACCATTTATATAGTATATGTATATAAAATAACTTTTCAATAACTTTTCTTTGTTTCGTTGTTTATAAGAACTAGGGTACTGTCATTAAAAAGGACTTTGAGATTAAAATTAAGTAAAAATGTTGACTAGATAACACAATGCAAAAAGATTAACTCAGAGCATTGACAGAGCTCATGATTTTCAAAATATCCAGCCAATTAATCGGTAGATTCTCTCGTTTCTTTTTCTATGCTTGACAATTCGTTCCCCAAAATCAAATGGGAAGAAGAGCAAATAATTTACTTAACCTTCACGCATTCTACTTATTACACTGTCTTTTTGGACTGCCATTTTACTATTACAATGCCTCTTTCACCCCTTTTTCTCTTATCCATTCAATCTCTTGATTTTTTTTTACATTTTCTAAGTTTTACATGATAATAAATACTATATATAGGCTTTATAAATTCAATCATATGAACTTAAGATAACAAAAAAGTTTACTTTAGTTTCTACTTTGATGACTCTGAAAATTATATATCAGCCTCCGAATAAAAAAGATATATTATGAGGCGGGATCTGAAACACGGGTCAAAATATAAACAAAATTGTACTATGTTTTAACTTGGTACCATTTATCTATTTATGTTTACAACAATTTTTGGATAATTTTAATCAACTGCCACAATTCATAATGGCTAAGAGAGAAAGAACATCTCCAACCTGAGGATACTCATTAATAGTTTCTTACTAATATTTATAGTATTATTTTAGTTTATTTTGTTATTTAATTAAATTTTAAAACATAAAAATGGATGAATTATAAGAAAACACATGACATTTAGAATTCTAAGAGAAGATATAATGAGTTCTTAAATAAGAAAATTAAGAGCTCATCTCTACTTTATTTCTTTAATTTTAGTTATTTTATCTTTAGAAACCCATTTAACAACCCTCCATTAGAAGTGTTCTAAGGATATTACTTTTAGTTTCACAGTCTAAATATGACCAAAAACACACAAATGTACCATGTTTGCATCATGTAAAGAAAACGTCATAGAGAATCTTAGAAGGTCCCACAAACCCCAAATGAACCCCTCTATAAATTCCAATTCTTTCACTCACACAAAAGAACATTTTCCAAAGTAAGACATATCTCACCTTTTTTTTTTTGGGGCAACATATCTCACTACTAGTTGGTCTCTCCGCTCTTAAAAGCTTCGTTTTTCATCCATCAAAAATGGAGTCTCGCCTTCACCACCAAACCGACCAGACCAAGCAGATCATCCTCGTACATGGTCCCATCATCATTGGAGCCGGCCCTTCCGGTCTTGCCACGTCAGCATGTCTCTCGAATCGTGGAGTCCCTTCTCTGATTTTAGAACGCTCCGATTCGATAGCATCTTTATGGAAATCTAAAACGTACGACCGACTTAAACTTCATCTCCCAAAACACTTTTGCCGACTACCCCTCTTGGATTTCCCTAATAATTTCCCAAGATACCCTTCCAAAAACGAGTTCTTGGCCTACCTTGAGTCGTACGCTTCCCATTTCCGCATCGTCCCGAGGTTCAACGAGAACGTCCTAAACGCGGCTTTTGATCCCTCCTCTGGGTTCTGGAGAGTAAAGACCCTTGATAAGACAGAGTATCTCTCGAAATGGCTGGTCGTGGCCACCGGTGAGAACGCCGATCCATACTTCCCGGAGATTCCTTGTATAAAGAAGTTTTCCGGCGGTAAAATAGTTCACGCAAGTGACTACAAAAGCGGCGAGGAGTTCCGGTGTCAGAAAGTTTTGGTAGTCGGGTGTGGAAACTCCGGCATGGAAATCAGTTTAGACCTCGTTCGGCATAACGCATATCCTCATCTTGTTGTCCGAAGCACAGTAAGTCAAAACATATGTACTTGGCTTTTTCTGTATCGTTATTTGTAGAAGAACGAAATGTTAAAATGATTTCGCTTAGGTTCATGTGTTGCCAAGGGAGATACTTGGGCTATCAACATTTGGAGTTGGGATGACACTTCTCAAATGCTTACCCTTAAGACTCGTAGACAAGTTCTTGTTATTGATGGCTAATCTTTCCTTTGGAAATACCGACCGGTTAGGTCTTCGCCGACCGAAAACCGGTCCGCTTGAGCTCAAAAATGTAACCGGCAAAAGTCCCGTTCTCGACGTCGGAGCTATGTCTCTTATCAGATCAGGCAAGATTCAGGTGAGCTCAAGTTTCAACTATCTTTTTTCTTATTAATTTACTCTTTTCTATTAATGTTAGTGAAATTTTGCGTGGCCTCGAGCGGGCACCTTTTAGTTATTTATTTGTAACTCTGTAAAGCCCACGGAATAATTTTTGTATTTGCCAAATTTCTTAAAGAATCGTATAAATGTGAAAACTACAAAAAAAAAATTAAAAATGTTTTCTTGTTCTCCAAAAAGTTTTTTTTTTCTTTTGTATGTATACATATACATATACATATATATATTTAATTTTTTCCTTATCGATGAGGGGAAAAGTTAATTTTTGTTTGTGTTTTGTACACTACGCTTCCGTAACCAAATATCTTTTCGTCGTCATGATTCCATAAACCCACTCCGACCTAATCAGTTTTTTTTCTTATTTTTACTATTCAACAGTTTTTCTAGTCAAGAGCTTAACAAATGATATATTTAAATACATAACATGATAAAACATATATACGCCTAACATCTTGAATTTATTGTTAAAAATGAAGATAATGGAAGGTGTAAAGGAAATCACAAAAAGTGGAGCAAAGTTTATGGATGGTCAAGAAAAGGACTTTGACTCAATCATATTTGCCACTGGTTACAAAAGCAACGTGCCTACTTGGCTTCAGGTATGCATATATGCTTCACATATATTCCCACTTATCTAATTAATTAAAAACGAAATTTTTTTACATCTTTTGCATAATGCCTTTTGCTATCAGGGAACTGATTTTTTCACGAAAGACGGGATGCCCAAAACGCCGTTTCCTAATGGCTGGAGAGGAGGGAAAGGACTGTACACGGTTGGGTTTACGAGGAGAGGCCTCCTTGGGACGGCGTCTGACGCCGTAAAGATCGCTGGCGATATTGGTGACCAGTGGAGAGACGAATTCAAGGGGCCCACTAGGAGCATGTCCAGTTCTCATTTTGTCTTTATCCCTAAATCCTAAATTCAGTTGCTTTGTTTTTACTATTACATATGTTTTTACCACCTAATTTTTGCATGTTGTAAATTGAAGAAATAAACTTGTATAGATGTGTTCAATCTCTCATTAATCGTGTTTTTTTCTTCTCAACTCGAAGGTTCAGAACCATCATAATAAAATAAACGATAACCATTTGTAATAATATGGTGCAAATATATACAAGTCAGTCACTATTGTCGAAATACAGATCAGATTCGAAAAATTAGAATAGAAAAAATTATTTGTAGTGTGGTCATCGTCGTGCACATCTGAAATAGTACCGAAATCAGTCTTGGAGGTCTAAATTTCCAAAACATCCTATCGTCTTTGAATATGTTAAATTTAAAAACGTTATACCATCAGCCTTCGAAGATATAAATCTTTAAGAAAAATAAAATCTTGATCTCACGTTCATTTTCTAATAATATGTTAAGTCGAGCCTTGGACATACTAATAAAAAGGGATTGTTTAGTGACAGAATCATAAAAACCGAGTTAATAGTCAGATCTCGAAACGTTAATAAAAACAGGTCAGATCTCAAAACACTGGTACGTACACCAAAACATTCTTCCATTGCAATAAGAATTACGTTACTCTTTTCCGGTTTTTAATGTTAAGCTAGAAATACGTTACTTGATTACATACTTTTAAAAAATCCAGAAAAAAATAAAAACAATATCTCGGACTGTATATAGATATGTCATATGTGAATGTAAGAGAGACAAATGGATATGTAAGAATGTATTATATTATGTATATAGATGCAGACGTAAGGAAGAGGAAGGAAGGTGGCACTGATTTGTCACTAAAATGAGAATCGATGGAGCTGACACCCTTCTGCTATCACCCGCATGGACGATCTCTTTCTACCAAATGATCCATCGCTCTCTCTCTCTCTCTCTGCCGCCATGAGAGGCTCAAACATACCACAGTTACTTACACGCGCTCTTTTTCTTATATGTTAGTGATACAAGTCTTTTTATGGTTTCGTTTAGCAATATTTACCGAAAATCCAACTTCACACACAAGTGCCTTAATGAATCTTTGCAGTAATGACTTTTTTTTCCTTTTGGTTACATGTGAACTGTAACACTTGGGGCTTTTAGATATCTTTTTATTTGAGTAATGATTCATGCGCAAACAATTTGCTAGAAGAATAGTAGACCCAAGTCTGCAAATGTTTAAAAATGTTTTATTAATTAAGTTTAACGAAGATATTCCGAGTCAACAACATTTGCCAAAAGTCAATAATAAAGAAAATAATACAAAGAATCAACGCTGTTTGAGGGCATTGAATTCGATAAACGGTATGACACGCATCCATGCACACCTTACGTTAACTATGCTCAGACACTACGTCACTCTTTCATTTTTTATTATTATATTCTTTTGCATTTATGATTTATATGTAATCTGTTTTTTTTTTATTGTTAGGGGCTTTGTCCTACTGACCATGTTTAAGGCAAACTGTCAATTTTCATGATGGATTTGACATTTTTCTTTGCATGTTAAGTGCGTCACCGCACTCTTCCCACCTGCTTAATTCCTTTGGTTTAATACTTCAACCCTCTTTATGATGTTCACTGTCATCTTTGAGTTTAGTCGTTTTAACCATGTTGATTACACGCATTTGATTTAATTTTCAAGTCACGTACACTTTTCCTTGTTTTGTAGGGCCATATTATATGAATCACTTTATTTTATTTGATCTAGATTATTAATGCTACTACGTTGATGATGATTTGATCTATTCATATTTTTCCATATTCATTGAATAAATATCATAACTCTCTTCTCACACGTGTAAGAGAGTCTATTTTGATCCAAGAAAAATTGTAGTAACTTTAATTTAGAAACATAAGGAATAAAATTGTTGTATCAATTGGTGTTCCCTTATTATTTGTTCTTTTAATAGAGTTGAGTTTATAAGATTCTACTTCAAAATAGAATTTGGATATGAAAATAGAGTAGGATTGAAGTTTATCTAAAAATAAATCTGTAGTTTTTTATCTGATAGATCATTTCTCTAAGTTTAAAAAAAAAAATTTATATACTTTATAAGAGGATACTTCCTATATAATATTAAGATTTTGTAACTCATATTAGATCTCCAATTTTGTGATTCAAAACGCTCATACATCTCCATCGACTAATAACAAAAAGATCAGAGAGTAAGATCTCCAATTGTTTTACTACTATCTTGGTGTATATATATATATATATAATGATGTGATGCAATAGAATTTATAAGGATATAATAGTAATGTAAGATTAAGGTATGGACCACGAGCGGAATAAGAATCGAGATAAATATTCATGATCTGATGAACTGTACCTCTTCCCTATTGCACTCTTAAGATGACATGCACTTGTACTAATCAATTCACTGCATATCTATATGCATGGGGATTTGCCATGCAAAGAAACAAATGCACTTCTCTTACTCACGTATCATATGTAGCCATATATGTGAAACTTGAGAAAACGTGCGAGTCAATATTTAAACTTTGTATTTATATTATTAGTACATACGATGACAAAAGCAAAGCTTTCATTAGAATAGACATTTCGTGTACTCTGCCATTCTGCATCCTTCCTCCAAGTTTACTCTTAGATTTTTTGCCCATTTTTTCTTAGTATCTACCATAGCCATTCTAAATGGCCAACAATACTCCAATTTGTGCTAGAAGCTTCCAAATTATAATTCACTTTTAGTATAACATATGCATTTTAGCAGCGATAATTAAATTTAAACTAGTTACTACAATTTATAGTTGAACACCCTATAATTATTTTAAATAATTAGTTTAGAATAATTCCTTGTCGCACTACACCAGTGGCGGTTACCAGCCAAAACCCAAATCAGATAAGATTGAAATTATATTACAACTCAAAGTCTAAGTTACAATATACATATATTTTTTTGGTCAAAAAGTTACAACATCTATGTTAGCCTTTTTAGGTTTGGCTGAATTCTAGATAATTCATCTAAAAACAGAATAGACAACTCCAATAATCTGAAAAATACCCCGCTCTCGTCGTTTTTAATTACAATTTGAGGCAAACATAGTTAAAAAATTCAGTAGTCACATTATAACAACGATCATTACACTGCTGAATCATTTTACAATTCAAATTTACGGTCACATGCGATTTGGATCACTGCACCATTACCATTAGAAACCTTAGTCAAATGTTGCAGCGAGCTCAACAGCTAGTGCTACTATAAAGAAATGATATAGAAATTTCCATCTTTTTAATAACGACACTTTTTTATTTGTGTACTCAATATCTTAATCATAATTTTAATACCTCTGCCATATTATAATTTTATTAGATCTGCCATACTTGCACCCAAAAAACTAAAAAAGAAAAGGAAAAAAAAATCCTGTCATTTTGTCTCATTGAATATCTGTGGTAACCCATATGTAAATGGGCTTAATTGTCTTCATGGCCCAATGATTTTGTTTCTTCGTGAGTTAATGACTCTGTGCGTTGACTTTTCTAATTCATCTTTTGTCTGAGCTTCTTGCACTGATTCGCTAGTTCTTGACGATTCTTTTCCTCTTGCTTAGATTCTTCCTCAATTTTACAGAATAAAATTCAAATGAGAATTCAAAACCAAAAAAAGTCAAAGTTGGGTGAGAATACAAAACATGTGAATAGTTTTATGGGTAGTAAAATCAGGTCAAAAGCCCAAACCAATACTTTGAGTTATCTCAGCAATGAAGAGCTCTGGCATTATCTGTAGTTTTATTTTTTTGGGTACCATTGTATGCTTATATATTGAATGGATTCAAGATTGAAGACATAATTAATTAATAACAATAATATTAATAGTGAAATACTGGAAATGGAGTTGTTAGTTGGCTCGCCGTCACATCTAGCCACAAAAAGTAGAAAAGATATCGTCAAACACGACCTCTTGCCATATTCCATCACAGTATTTTAATATGTATTCGGATTGTCACGCCGACTTATCCAATGCCATTAAAAAGTGTTTGAAATAGCAATTGTTAAGAATCTAAAAACTACGCATTGTTGAATTAATTATTATCATCATCCACTCCAACAATTTACATAACCTTGTTGATGAATTCCATGATAAGACAAATTCATGTTATCCAGTACTATACTTTACCAAGGACAAATGAATAATTCGGTATTATTCCGCGATATGCAATTTCCGTTGGTATACACATAGTCTTTCCCATCTTGATTTCTGATAGCTTCATTCTTTTGTTTTGCAGGGGTCAACCCTTGGAATCATAGTTATAGTGACTTATTGAACTCTTGATATTTTAGTTGTCTTCATAATTTCAACCTTTTGAGATGCATACAACCCCTCAACAAGCATGGCGCTGCTTGGCTCATTTCCTTATTGAATTTGCATTATGCAACGCCTTTCTTTCCAAGATGGTTTAAATTGCTCCCGTAAAATGAAGATTTAGTCAATATATATTATAAATATATTTCAAATCGACTTTCTCCTTTCTCCAACACCAAAATAATAAAGAGTACCCCTTAAATTGATTAATAATAAAGACTTAGGATCGGAGACAAAGGGAAAAAATCGAGAAATTCATAAAAGTGTTTTTTGTCGGAAAAAGAAAGTGTTGATAACAATTCTTTTATAGTACAATTTCTCGTCAAATTTCATCAGTTATAGTCCTAATAATTATACGATTTCGGTAAGAATTTACACGGAAAAAGACAAAATGACAAAAAGAAAAACGTTAAAAAAAGAAAGATATTTGCGTCTATATATATATATACTGATTAATAAAAGGTTATTTTTGTCATTAAAAGCAGAAGTAGTTTACCCAAAGGCGTGCTACGTCACGTAAATCTTACAACTCTACGAGGGCATTTTAGGAGTTTCATACCAATAAAGCTATATCTTCTGCAATTCCGTCCACCCAAAACAACTGACATGGAAACTACTTTACTTATTCATAAAAATAAATTAAAAAATCCAGACTTCTCTTTTTGGTCAAGATTTTATTACTGAAGAGTAAATTAAATAGTTTGAATATAATGGAAAAGACATTTTATTTTCTCCCAACAAAATGAAATTCGAGTTTTTTAGAGATTCATCTGCTGCCTCCTGTCTTATTTATCAAGTTAAAAAAATAAATAAATAACACTGTCCTTTTTTTCTTTAATACAGTAGAAATAGTATAATTAGAAATAAAATTAATAATATTTGGGCTAGTTGGTATTAAACTATTAATCAGAGCAGAGGTACTCCTAATGCCTTTTTTACAGAGCTGCTTTCTTCTTTCTCTCTCTAAAACTTTGTATCATCCTTCTCTCTTCTTCTACCTTCGTTGCCTTGTATTTCTCTCTATATTTTGTTTGTGGGTTTTGCTAATTCGAAGTGTTAATCTGGAAAAATTAGGTGAGGAGGTGAAAAGGGGAAAAAAATCATTGATTTATAAATTTGGTGTAATAAATTGCTGAGAGGATTGGAGAAGCTCTTATATAAGAAGAAATCATTATTGGTTATATTACATGGGAATCTGACATTCTAAACAACTGTCTGTGGGGTTAGTTTTGTCCAAGAACATAAGAGATGTCTCAGACCAACTGGGAAGCTGATAAAATGTGAGCTTTTTATTTTTGATTTTCCTCACTAATTTTGTCTCTGCTTATTATTAAACTCGTTAATTTTTGGTTTCTGTGTTTTGATTTTGGGTGTTTCAAAGTGACTTCTAGGGTTCGGATTCTACAAATGCATATTTTTTTTTCGTCCCCAGCTACAATTTAATTTTAGGGTTTGTGTTCCTCTACATTTTTTAAGAGTGTTAGTTTGATGATAATTGATCTGGATTCTGCTGATTTTCTGGGTTTCGCTTTATTAGTAACTTCTTGTTACATTTTTTTAATTATCTTTCTCCTCTTTTGACATTATTGCTTTTGTTTTGCCGTTAGAGGTTGTGTTACTTTGTGTATTTCTAGTTTCTATTCTCAGGAAGCATTCTTGTTAGTTTTTTTTGGTTGTGGAGACTTTTAGTTTGGCAAGTTTTTGCATGTTTTGGCCAAAGTTTAGTTCTTTGTGTTGTCAGTCACTTTCATAAGCCTTGACAATTTCTCGATTTTTGGTTTATCCAATTCTGGTTGACTCTTGTGCCATCAGGTTTCATCTTTTACTGTTCTAGATTTACTCTTCTTTTTGGTATGTAAGTGTGTGTGACTTTAAAGCTTTATCATGAAACTTTCCTGATTTTGGTGTTTCTGCTAATAGCTGGATGGTTTGTCTCTGGGACATTGTTAAGTTTGATGTTATGCTTCTCTTTGGCGAGTGCCCTTTGTTGATGTGTTTAAGAAAATTCTTATACCGATTTTGATGTGTTTATATATTGTTATCTCGTGTGGATGTTGTTTACATTTCTGCTCGAAATAAAAAGTTTGAATGTAATAGGTTGGATGTCTATATCCACGATTATCTGGTGAAAAGAGATTTGAAAGCTACAGCTCAGGCTTTCCAAGCTGAAGGAAAAGTGTCGTCGGATCCAGTTGGTAAGTAATCACAATCTTCTTTGAGCTTTTTGACCACTATTCTGAAGAAATATACTTCGTTCTGTGTCTTTTTTTTCTTCTTTTTGCTAATGAACTTTACATGCTTCTTTCATTGTTTTGTAGCGATTGACGCACCTGGCGGATTTCTGTTCGAGTGGTGGTCTGTCTTTTGGGATATATTTATTGCTAGGACCAATGAGAAGCATTCCGAGGTTGCTGCATCTTACATTGAGGTTTCTTTCTTTGCTACCCACCACCACTAGTGATTTGATATCTGTGCAAAGCTGCAATATTCACTATAGGTAGTGATGTGGAGTTAGTAAGCAGCTTGATTGTTTACAGTTGAACTGTGTTATCCCTTCTTGTCCTTTGTGTTTGCAGAGAAGATTTAGATGTTGTATTATGTGTAAATCAGAAATGTCTTCTACAATTAGTAGGCTTTCAATGATTGACTAGGATGGCGGATTTTCTGTTTTTTTTTTTAATAAGACTGAATTTTTTTTTTCTTTTCAGACACAGATGAATAAAGCGCGAGAACAGCAATTGCAGCAGTCTCAACATCCACAAGTTTCACAGCAGCAGCAGCAACAACAGCAGCAAATACAGATGCAACAAATCTTGTTGCAACGTGCACAGCAGCAGCACCAGCAGCAGCAGCAACAACAACAACAACAACAACAACAACAACAACAACAACATCAACAGCAACAGCAACAGCAACAGCAACAGCAACAGCAACAGCAACAGCAACAGCAACAGCAACAGCAACAACAACAACAACAACAACATCATCATCAGCAACAGCAGCAGCAACAACAGCAACATCAGAGCCAACCACCTTCTCAACAGCAACAGCAGCAATCGGCGTCTCAACACCAACAGCAGCCAACACCACAGCAGCAGCCACAGCGAAGGGATGGGTCCAACCTTGCAAATGGATCATCTAATGGACTTGTTGGAAATAACAGTGACTCAGTTATGAGGCAAAATCCTGGGTCTGGGAGTTCCTTAGCTAGTAAGGCATACGAGGAGAGGGTCAAAATGTCTACTCAGAGGGAATCCTTAGATGAGGCCGCTATGAAGGTTAGTTTATGCTAGGCATGAATTTTAAATTTCATCTTTTTTTTTCACACCTTCGTTTCATCAAATGGTGTAATTCATTTTTTTTTGTTGTCTACAGAGATTTGGGGACAATGTTGGGCAACTGTTGGATCCAAATCATGCATCAATGTTGAAATCTGCTGCAGTTTCTGGACAGCCTGCAGGGTACTGTTTTCATACTTTACGTTCATTGTTTCCACTTATATCCTCTGCTACCTCATCTAGTATAAAATGAATATTTTTCTACACAAAATCATTCAATATCTTTCTCCCTTGTAACGCTATTTGCTGGTGAATCACAGGCAAGTGTTACATAGTACAAGTGGTGGTATGTCTCCCCAGGTTCAAGCTCGAAATCAGCAACTTCCTGGGTCTGCAGTGGTATGTAATATTAAATCTATGTTGTGTCTAGTCCTTAGTAGAGGTTTACTGTTACTCAAAACTTACTGGTCTTGTTTGGGTTTAGGATATAAAAACTGAGATCAATCCCGTGCTCACTCCCAGAACTGGTGTTCCCGAAGGGTCGTTGATTGGAATTCCTGGTAGGTTTGCTATCCTGAGCGTATCATTTCAGTAGGTTAAGCGTGTCAAATGTAGTAAAAAGTACTTAAGCTTACAATAATTAAATTATGACTAATGCTGTTTTCCTGTTTCAGGTTCAAATCAAGGTAGCAACAACCTTACACTTAAAGGATGGCCACTCACCGTAAGCATTTTTTTGGGTCTCTTGCTAGTTTTACCCTTTTCTCTCAAAAGGATTTTCTTTTTGACTGCTATCTTCTTCTTTCCTGATGTAGGGATTTGATCAGCTTCGTTCTGGTCTTCTTCAGCAGCAAAAACCATTTATGCAGTCTCCTCAGTCTTTTCACCAACTCAACATGTTGACTCCGCAACATCAGCAACAACTCATGCTGGCTCAACAGAATCTAAATTCACAATCCGTCAGTGAAGAGAACAGAAGACTTAAGATGCTATTGAACAACCGGAGCATGAGCCTCGGAAAGGATGGCCTTGGGAGTTCTGTTGGGGATGTTTTACCCAATGTCGGATCGTCATTACAACCTGCTGGCCCTTTATTGCCTCGTGGAGACACAGACATGCTACTTAAGGTTTCCCTTGTCTTATATTTACAAATATTCAAGTGGCTGGCTGGCTTAAATGTCTTGCAAAAGTTTGCAACTCTGAATAAACTTTTAACAGTATAGTTTGATATAACTGGAAGAAGATATAATAATCTCTGCTCTTTTTCAATGACTGTGACGTTTGCTCTAAACTTTTATTAACTGATTATGCTGTGTAGTTAAAGATGGCTCTGTTACATCAACAGCAGAGTGGTGGGAATCCACCACAGCCACAACCACAGCCACAGCCACTTAATCAGCATGCCCTTTCTAATCCGCAACCACAGAGTTCAAATCACAATATTCATCAGCAAGATAAATTGGGAGGTGGAGGTAGTATTACGATGGATGGTAGCATTTCAAATTCTTTTCGAGGAAATGAACAGGTCTGTTCTTAAATTCCTGTTACTTTTTCTATTTCATGTTTAACGATGTCGGTTTCATAATTTTTTAGTTTCTGGTGAGTCTGTAGTTTGTTTTCTAAATTGTTTTTGCATTCAACTGAAGGTATTGAAGAATCAGACTGGTAGGAAAAGAAAGCAACCTGGTTCATCTTCTGGGCCAGCTAATAGTTCAGGAACAGCTAACACTGCGGGACCATCACCAAGCTCAGCACCTTCTACACCTTCAACTCATACTCCTGGAGATGTGATTTCTATGCCTAATTTGCCCCACAGTGGTGGTTCCTCCAAAGCAATGATAATATTTGGCACTGAAGGAGCTGGGACTCTTACATCTCCATCAAATCAATTGGTGGGTTTCCTTAAACTGTTGATGTGAGTGCATAGATGTTTTCGTAATCAATATGAATTAGTAGCATCAAATATTGGCTATTTTGCAGGCTGATATGGATCGATTTGTGGAAGATGGGTCGCTTGATGACAACGTCGAGTCTTTTTTATCCCAGGAGGATGGTGATCAACGGGATGCCGTCGCTCGATGTATGGATGTTAGTAAAGGTGCGTATTTTAGCCTCAGTCAACATTATTTGACAACAATACAATGAACTTCTCTTGTCTAATCCAACAGTATTTCTCAATCTTTACAATGATGGCTCTGCACTAGGTTTCACGTTTAATGAAGTGAATTCAGTACGTGCGAGCACCAGCAAAGTTACCTGTTGCCACTTCTCATCGGATGGAAAAATGCTTGCTAGTGCCGGACATGACAAAAAGGTAAACCAGAATCATCGTTAGGTTTTCTGGCGTTCTGAAACTTAAAGAGCCTCTTTGGCTTGGTATATTTGCAGGCTGTATTATGGTACACAGACACTATGAAGCCAAAGACTACCCTTGAGGAGCACACAGCTATGATAACGGATGTCCGTTTTAGTCCAAGCCTGCCTCGCCTTGCAACTTCTTCATTTGACAAAACTGTCAGGGTGTGGGATGCTGATAATGTAAAGTGAAAATTGATCGATTTCACTATGTTGTTTTGTCTGTGCATGAATTCCAGACTTTGTGATCTCTTAAGAGTTTGTGAATCTACTGTGCAGAAAGGTTATTCCCTTCGTACTTTCATGGGACATTCTTCTATGGTAACGTCACTTGACTTCCACCCCAACAAGGATGATCTCATATGTTCCTGTGACAATGATGGCGAAATAAGGTACTGGAGCATCAACAATGGAAGTTGCACAAGAGTGTACAAGGTAGATTTGTCTTTTCTCTTCCAGAGTTCAACACTATTATTTGCTTCAATTAGCAAATCTGTACACTTAATTTTACATTTCTTGTTACAGGGTGGTTCCACCCAGATGAGGTTCCAACCACGTGTTGGAAAGTATCTTGCGGCTTCATCGGCTAATGTTGTATCTGTACTAGATGTCGAAACACAAGCTTGTCGACATTCTTTACAGGTTTAGTGTTCAAACTTTTCCGATTGAATAGATGCTTGTTTTGTATGATATATATCTACTAGTAAGAGAACTCAACAAAACAGTTAATAATTTCTCTGTACAGGGGCATGCAAATCCAATAAACTCGGTCTGCTGGGATCCTTCTGGTGACTTCTTGGCTTCGGTTAGTGAAGATATGGTAAAAGTTTGGACGCTCGGAACAGGAAGTGAAGGAGAATGTGTTCATGAGCTAAGCTGCAACGGTAACAAATTCCAGTCTTGTGTTTTCCATCCTGCTTACCCCTCGCTGCTTGTAATTGGTTGTTACCAGGTAAAGTTGGTATCATTACACAATGTTTGTCTGAAAACTAATTAAATATCCTAACTTTACTCATAAACTTGTGAAATGTGTGTGTGTGTGTGCAGTCTTTAGAACTATGGAACATGTCAGAGAACAAGACTATGACATTGCCAGCTCACGAAGGGCTAATTGCATCATTGGCTGTTTCAACTGCAACTGGATTGGTCGCATCAGCTAGTCACGACAAGCTAGTGAAGCTGTGGAAGTGAGATCAATGAGGGACTATTAATCTCTGGTTTTTTTTTTTTAACTTGTAGCACTCTCTCGGCCATTATCTCGATCTCATGATAGTTTTTCAGATGTTGAACAATATTGTTGTATGATCTGACGAAATTGGGATCTTGAGGAATTGTGATAACTTTTGTTGTAATCTTATTAGTGTTCATCTGGTTCAGCTTAAATTTCCAACAGTCTTCATGTCGGTTTGGTTTTGTCTCGGTTAAGCTGCTTGACTATCTTAATTCATTATTCACTATCTTAACGTTTGGATCGTACTTGAGGCTGAGAGCCAACAAAGTTGATGAATCGTATTTGTAGACCACAATTGCGCTGAATTATATTCAAGTTAAGAAGGAAAAATTATGATTAAAAATGACGAAGTTGGAAATGTAAAATCTTTAAACGCAAACGCAAATGTTGTAAACGCCATTTATGAATCTTAAAAGCAAACTTAAACGGCGGTGAAAGTCGTCGTCTGTGAGATTGTTTTTTTGAAGCAAACTCAAACAGATTTACAGATTTTAAAGGGATACTCTTCTCTTTCTCGAAGATCACGGCGGCGGTTTTGTGTAAGTGGGTGATGATGGGGAAAGAAGATATCGGTGATGAGGTCAGCAGGAGCTTCATCCAACTTTTTCTTTGCTTGATTTGCCTTAATTTTTTTATTTCTTGTGCATAATTTGACTACTCGAAGAATGAAACCACAGGTTTGCTCTTCAGGGAAGCCTGGGGAAATGGTGACAAATCTGAAGGCTTCCATAAGAGAGTTGAGTGCCAAAGTGAAAGAACAGGTGCTTTGTTTCTTCCTTTATGAGCAAACAAGTCTCTTGTTTCCTAATTTATCTTACACTGGCTGGTGTTCTTGATCAAACACTGAAAGGTTTTACCTTTTTGTTGCCGTTTGTAACTTAGAATCAGAGAATATGTGATGTTAAGGATGAGCTGCAGCAATTGCGAGAAAGAATTAGCGCTCAAGATGTTGATGCTTCAGTCCAGGAGTTGATACCACTTTTGAGATCATTCAAGGTAGATAAGTTTTTATTAATAAATAGTGAGTGCCGAGGGGTTCTATGTGGTGAAACTTAATAGCTGTAGGTAATTCCAGGAATTAGAAAAACAGGAATCTGAAGTCCAGTCTTGTTGCAATGCTAAGCGTTCGGTATTAGACGATGCAATTTCTGATTTGGAGGAGCGAGTCGCTAAGGGGTATGATGGAGAGATTTCAGAGGAAGATTTACATGGTTTTTTGGTTGAATCTTTGGATAATCTGACTTTAACAAAGAAGGTACTCTTATCTATGCATCTTTAGCTTACGTATTATTTAGCTATTGGTTTGGAGCATCATGGAGTTGAGAGTCAGGTTTTCCTAGTGTTTTTCTAGAAAGGTTTATGGTTGCTTTCCCCTTGTTTCACTGTAGGAGCTTGCAGCAAAACTAAGAGAAATAGTGTCTCTGAAGCGACAGATTGATGATGTACCATGCCAATCTGAACTCCTCCAGTATGCCCATCTTCCGCCCCACTTCTTGCTTATTTCAAAGACAATGCCCTGGATTTGAGAATTTGTATCTGTGTCCAATTGTGCATTGAAACTCTTCCATTCACCAATGTTTGATTTAACCTTACTTCCTCTAGTTTGATGAGCAATTATCTTTAATTATGTTGTAAAGAGATATGGAATCATCATATCAGGAGTCAAATTGCATTGCATCTAGCTTTTAGGAATCCAGTTTTACTATGGCTACTTTCCTCTTTGCTGTATTTGTTGCACCCTCAAGTTCAATATTTCATTCCGTGCAGATATGAAAGAAGATTCTCAGAGCTGAATGTCTGTATTCAGGTTCGAATAGTCTAATTAATAGACGCCTTGTTGCTTTGCAGGTTTATTTCGTTTTTAGAAAATAACTTACTAGTTTATTGATTAACGTTACATTTGTTCAATTTCTGACTACAAACAGGAGAAACTTCAACAAACTAGAAAGCTCTATGCAACATACAACGCTCTTTTAGAAATAAAAGATTTGATGCTAAAGGAGACATCATTATTGAATTCAATAGGTTCACAGGTAATACATGCGTTAAGGCGTCTGGTTGGTAATTTTTTTTTTGTGTCTAGCATCATTTCCTTTGTAATGCTCTCTACATTATACCTTTTAGATACCATGTACCTAACGTTAAGAAAGGCTAGTTTCAGACTAATCTGATTTTACGTTTCTGCTTTACACCTTGAGTATATCTCTTGCTGAGTCAAAATTTTCACCATTTTTCTTGTTAACCCTTGACTTGAGTGTAGTTTCAAGACGTGATTGGTACTCCTGCTGTCCGTGTGAAGTTAATTGATTCAATGGAAGGAGTCATGAAAGGAATCCAACAGGTGCTCAGTTATACTCAGTAGGTATTTGAGGCATAAAGCATAAATCTAGCCGACATAACTTGAGCTATATGATTTGTCGTAACAAAATCTTTAAAGTGCAGAAGATAGGAAAGGTACAACTTGGGCTTCAAGAAGAGCAGAGGCTTCGTGATATTTCAAAAGAAAAGTATATAGCTGCAGCTGCAGAGCAAAGGAAATGCTACGCTGTACTAAGAGCCTTCCAGGTTAGCACAAAGGAGGAAATAAGTGTATATACGGACCAAGTATTTCTGACATATGAGGGGCATCTACTTATTTAGTGCTAAATTTCTCAATCGCAGGAGGAATGTACTAAGAATGACAGGCTGAGGAGTCAAATATCTGCTGCAAAAGCCTGTATGACTCAAGAAGGGGTTGCATAAGGTGATATAAAGTGACTCCCTTTCAAGTTGCAGTTAACCACAGTAGATAAAGACATGTAGATAACAACATGATACCCTTCCGATATCTATATGTTCAGCCTGACACAGAAAGATCTGCAAAAATTCATGGGCCTAGTGTGGTTGACCAATTGGTTATGTATTAGCTTTGGGAAACTATTATACTCTAATCATTGAGGAAGAGATGTTTGATTACGAATCCTAGAAAGGCATAGAGCGTTGTAAAATGCTATTTAGTTGAACAAATAACAACTTAAAAGAAAAGCCACATTCGTTATATCTCATTTTCAGACTTAATCATGTGGCTTCTTTTTCAGGATCTGATGTGTGAACCGTATCTCTGGCATCCCCTCCCCTTTTGATAATGCTTCCTTGATGTTCTCTACCTGCAAATCTTATAAGCACATGTTTTAATGGCCGGAGAAAAAAGATTCAGAATTGATAAAACCCAAAACAGTTGGCAACTCTTCATTTTCGTATCCTCATTTTGTTAAGCCACAAGACTTGTTTACTCTACTCCACTGTGTATATGTAAGAAGCTAAGCGAAATTTCTGCTGATATCTTATTTTATTTAAAAAGAAGTCACCTTGTTGTGTAAAGGTCCGGTGACAGGCACCCGAGATGGCTTGATAACCAACCGGCCTTGCACGAAACTCTGGGCCCAAAAAAGGTGTTTCTCTAGAGCTGCCTCCTTCATACATTTGATCTAGTTTGTGTGGACCGTCACTTGTGTTGTGCTTCAACTTCGGTTTAGGCGACAAGCCCGTAGACCATGAGCCCCCGTTTGAACCTGCCAAGGACATGATCACATCCGCCTGCAAAAAATAAAATTACTTCCCAAAATCTCTACTTTTTTCGGATATCAAAAAGTAGTCAAATTACTTGAATATCAAGAGTGCTAAATGTTAGAGAGAATCACCTTGTTTGGGTGAACATCATCAAATACATGAGCTTGACCACCATAGAAGATGGTCATTTGCTTAGTACTAGACATCAAGTCTTTCGGATTTCCGGTACTGCAAATACAAACAAAGTGTATCAAAATGACTTGAAGACAGAGCATCAAAAGACGAGAGATATAACATTAGAAGAAGCTAACTCACCTTGACGGGGCAAAACATTCGAGCTTGCTCGGGTTTGGCACTGTAAAAGAACTCAAGATACTGGGACCTTTCATCCCTGTTCGCGAACCTTCATCTGCAGCTGTCTGAGCAATAACTGATGCGCCCATGTTTTCATCCTTGAACCTGCTTGAAGAAAGCTGATGAAGCAAATGACTGATCTGTCCTACTCCGCGTGGAGGCTGGGTTGCCAAAGGATTCACATTCATGGAGTGCCCCCCAGGTCCGTTTCTAAGCAACTAGATGATGCCAATGACAGATTACAGAGATTGAGTTCTATGAAACTGTAAACATGGCAGAGTTATGTAGGTTCTGTTTTTTCTTACCTTGGACCGATGCAGTATCTCTGGGTGGTCTTGAGTCGTGAAATGTGAATCAGAGTTACTTCTCTTGCTTCCTGAGAATCGATTGCTCATGATAGAGCCGGAAAGGTCACTTCTTGGTCCAAACAATTGTATCCCATCAAGATGACTACCGCCGCCGCTGTGTCTTTCAACTAAACAAAAGATACAATAATTGATAAGGAACATCAGATTGTAAGTTAACTCAATGAGAGAGAGAAAGGTAATAAAGAAGAGCAACTCATATAAAAAGCATCACAGCCTCAGGGACGTGTATGACCCACCAAACTCATCAGTCAGATTCACTCCCACTGTCCCAACTAATCCACCAGAGGCATTATGGTTGGACATGAGAGAGAGAGAGAGAAAGAGAGAGCGACTCTTTCACTACTAGAGCTCAATCAACCACATGCTGCTCACACAAAATCAATGCTCATGTTCATACAATTTTCAAACTTAAAAGTAACGAGACAATGTACAGTCACATCTTGTTGAACTTCAACTCAAAGATATGTTTCATTTTCTACTTGGGAGATTTAATCAGAGCTGAAATGACTAAAAAGCTGAAACGAAGTTACATGACCTTTTACGGTTTCAAACCATAGTGAATCAAAGCTCAATTGTTCAATCAGACCACGGAAATGAAAGAATCAAACTTCAAAACCGAATATATATGAAACTAAATTTTGTAACTTTCTATAAATAGAAAACCCTATATGTACAGAGGAATCAGCTTAAACCAAATCAGTAGAAGCATCAAGAGACAGAGAGAGAGCTATAGCAAAACCGAGATCGGAGGTCGAGGAGAGACCACCGCGTCCACCCGCGGAGGAAGCGGAAGCTGTAGAGGGAGTCATCGCCGGTTTATACGTCTTATCCGGAGGTAGCCTGTGGTCAGCCATGGAAGTGGAAGCTAAAGTTGGAGTCTTGGAGCCAAGAAAGTCATGGAACAAGAGCTTATCTTGCTCTTTCAGCGGGAAAGGAGAATCAGCATCAGTAGTTCGGTCGCCATTATTGTGGTTCATCATCATCAACAAGGGTGTCAGTGTGGCCGCTTCGCCATCACTTCCTCCGTAACAGTCTCTGTCTCTCTGTATTATTTCATAGACACACTCAACGTGAGAGAGAAGAGAGAGATCAGAGTGTGTATTTTTTTCTTCTGGGTAAGTTTAATAAAAAGGTTTGTCCTTTTTGTTCTTCAAGCTTTACTTTATTGGGTTTCTCTTACATGATTTAATTCCCTCAATATATTATAATCTCATTTTTCAAGCATATATGATTGAAAATCTTAGCCAAAATAACACAAGTAAGATTGTAAAATCATGGTATCATAGACGTTATTATATAAAAATATTTATGTAGTTAAGATATCATAGATTCATACTTTATTAACTAAGCTTGTGTAACAAATCTAACCAACACACTATTTTACCTATCCGCACCCAAACGTAAGTCAGTTGGTAAAAGTTTGTCACTTAAAAAAAAGGTTAATTGTAGTACATGACTGTGAAATACTTTTACCTTATGCCATAAGTGGTGGTTAAATCGATTAGTTAAACAATATTATACAGTGATATGATTTATGAGTCAGACTAATGTTAAGTACTATATTAACAAATAGAAAAAAGTAGAAACGATACTTGTATAATAATCTTATCATACCTTTAACAAGCTTAATGCGCAAAATAAATTTAACCAAACTCTTTGAAAAAGCAATGCATTGTAGACTGATTTGATTGCCTAGATGGACCATTGTTGTATGTGACATTTATTAGCATATTCGATATATGTATATTATGTATTATGTCTGTGGGTTTGAGATGGGAGTTGTTGAATTTTGGGTTGTGTATTTGATTTCTTACTCTAACATGAGTAGGAGAGAGACCTTGTGAGCCACTCATGACGAATTTCTATAAAATAATATGAGTAGGAGGACATTAACCCATTTCTGAATGATATCGAGTTTACAACTACTCATGACGATTTTCCCACTTCAAAATGCTCCTTTGATCATTTTCTAGTTTTCTACTTGCAAATTTCCAGGGTTATATCGAATTGAAACCAAAAAAAGGGAAAAAAGAAACATTTCTGTTAAAAACTCATTGTAATTGCGGCGGCTAAGTATTGTTTTTTTTTAATTGTATATTTCCATAATTTCAAATAACATCATCTAGGGGATAATAATTAATAATAAAATGAATATTCGAAGACTGGAAGATGGTGGTGAGCACGCATATAAAAATAGAAACGAGGGATTTAATTTGGGCTGTTAATGGGCTAACAACAGATAGAAGCCTGATAAGATGTAGAAGATGAAGTCCACATAATTCGGCGCATTTGCAGTTTCAGTTTATCTCTACTTTGGTGAATCGAATATTCGTACCAAAATTCGTCGCCGGAAGAAATGGCTTCGCTTGGTTTCAACCTCGGATTCCCATTCTCCAATGTACAAATTCACCAGCATCGAAAAGTTTCCGGAAGCGGAAAGGCTCGCGTTTTCTCTTGTAACAGCTCTTCCTCTGAAGCAACTTCGCAGGAGATTTCTGCGGCGACGCCTCCTGAGATAGAGCTCGAGTTCTTCGGTGTAACTATCGGTGCGTTGATTTTTGATAGAATTAGTTTCAGAACTCAAAAGCGGATTTTTTTCTTTGTGTATTGCAGCCGAAGCAGGGGAGCGACGGGTCGTATCCGGTGGATAAAGCGAAAGCTGTGAGCGGCGAGAAGCTTCTGAGAAGCATTATGCACGATAACAAAATCGAACTCTACGCTACTTACGTTAGTCTTTTTAATTTCGAAATTCATCTATAAATTTGCTCTTTACATTGAGGGTTTTTTTTTTTTTTTAAATTAAAATTTGATGTTAATTTCTGGAACAACGAGGCTCTATGGAATGCTGATGTAAACTTTGGAATTTGCTCAATTTGTGATGATTCAGGGAAAAGTGATGAACTGTGGAGGTGGAGGAAGTTGTGGAACTTGCATTGTGGAGGCAAGTCACTTCATTTTCATTATCTCTTCATTTTCATTATCTCTTCATTATGATTTTGAATTTTTGAGCTATGAATGAGATCATCCTAGTACGTCTTTAAGTATATATCAATGGAGGAAAAGAAAAACTAACTATGACTTTGTATCTGGTCTATTATGATGAGCAATACTCAACCTAAAAATCACATTTGGTCTTTCTTGTGTGCAGATACTAGACGGCAGAGATCTTCTCAACGACAGAACAAATACTGAAATCCGATACTTAAAAAAGGCTAGTTATTTTGTTCATTCCTCTATATTAAGCTTTTATTCACAGTTTTTTTTCTGTTCAAATGTGATTACATATGGTTTTATGATATGGTGACTAAGTTCATATCCTCTCTTTGATATGAAAAAAATTGGGATAAAATAAGAACCTTGGCTCATCTTAAGGCTTTCTTGCTATTGTGCAGAAGCCGGAATCTTGGAGACTCGCGTGTCAAACAATAGTAGGGAACAAAGAAAACTCAGGAAAGGTACATACTTTCAAACACCAATTTATGTCTTTGCAATTGTTTTGAAAGTAAACAATAATTTTGAGAACGGCAAATGCCAACATACCCTTTATTCGGATAATCTTGATGATCTTTCTCATTGAGATCAATCTGCTTTGGTTTAGGTTGTCGTGCAGCGGATCCCGCAATGGAAGAAGTGAACCAATGTAAGGTTATTCGTTTCGTATTTATGTGTATATAACATATATCTGTATGTTGTCTCGTAATAATGGAAGACTAGTCTATTGAAAAGTATTTTCGAGTTCTTGAATTTGATGGTTCCATGATAGTAGATACAAATGATGAATACTTGGTAAAGCAAGTTAGTAGATAAATTTTGTTAATTCATTTTGTATGTGAGTATGTATGTATGTGAGTAAAGGTGGCCAGAAGACTCGGTAAGAATGTTTGAAAGGTAACAATTGGGAGGGTTTTTCAGAGGGCTATAAAACGAATTTCAATTTGGATTATGATGTGGCGGTGAATTAATTACATGATGACGATATTACTCCAAATCATTAGAAATCAGACTTAAAATCTGGTCCGATTTTATAGTTTAAATTCAAACAGCTTTTATTGCTGTTGACCAAAGAAAAACTTGGCTTATTGGTAAAGTTATAAATGTGCTGATAAATGTGTTTTCATTTGCGGTTGCGTTGTATGGAAACAAACACGGTGAAATTATTTTACTGTTCCAAGAAATTATTAGCCTACAGTCTAATCTCTAATGTTAGTATCCACAGATGTATAAGAAATCAAATCAAATAACGATCTTAATTTATGTTTAAAACCGTTTCCTTGAGCATATATATATACAATATAACTTTTATAAATTAATATTCGATAAATTAATAATTTCTTTAAATTAATAATTTTTTTCAATCCCGAATTAGATCGGTATAATAATTAACCAATTTCGATTATAATAATTTTTTTTTTTTAAATTTCTATGTAAATAAATAGTCTCGTTAATAACTTAAATTAATAATCATATAAATATATTATATATATGTAATATATTTTTAGTGAAATATCATTATAATGTTTTTTATTTATTAATTAATATGTATTTTTTTGGAGTTTATTTATATTTTTTTAAATATATCAAAAATATATGATATTATTTTTTCAAATTATATCAAAAATAATTTAAAAAATTATATATGCAATGATTATTTTCTAATGTATAAATGTATTAAAACACAACAAAATATTGTCTTTATTTTTATAATTTTATATAATATTTTTTTTGAAATTTGAAATTTTCTATAAATTAATTAATACTTTTCTAAATTAATAAAATTACAGAATTTATAAAATATTGCTTACCGCCGCACCGGAAAACAGGGGGTAAAAAGTCAAAAATCAATATCTTCTCTTTTTTTTTTGTTGAGAAAGAAAAAAAAAGACACAGAAGCCAAAGAAATATCAGTATCATCATTCTTCTGTATTTATTACATTACATATATAATATTTTTATTTTTTGGTGTGATTGCTGTTTGGCTTCGAATTTTTATATCCAGAAACAAATATATATATATATATATTTATCTCTTTGGTTGATCGGTTAACACAGGAAAGAAAAATCTAAAATAATCGCAAAAAGATTTGAAGAACTATACGATCAACAGCAAGGATTTTCGATTGCTGGAAAAGTTGACCCTTGTTGAATTGGATTCTTCGTATTGGTTTCTAGGTTTTCTCTTTTGGGGTCTCTCCAATTTTATTTATATTGTAACCACAAGGAAAGAAAAATTCAACCATTGAAGGAGGTTTGTCCCTAATTGCTTACTTTTCTTCTCAAATTTAATTCCCGGTGCCTATTAGGTTTTGCTAGATTTGTCTATTACGACTCTCTTTTTTTTTTTTTTGGGGCTTTTGTTTTGAAAAATCTTTGCCCATGTAGGTTTTGCTGTATACGATCTTGCCTTTGATTTTGCCCTAAATAAAACCTAGGTGAGCTTAGAGCTCTGTATTTTATATTTGGATCGATATATTTTGATGAGGAAATTCCTGTTACAGACATAAATTTACGATTTTTCTTTATCGTGGTTGGTTTTTGAGGTCATCAAGGGTTTAAGCTTTATCAAATTTCATGAGTTAGAAAATTGATTTCTGTTTTCTCTTTGGTTTTGCAGGACCTTGGTTTTAAGTTCCATGGTGTCATACGAGCAAAGTGGACACAAACCTATATGGCTATTTCTCTCCTGAAACAACAACAACAACAACATCGTTTTACAAATCAAGCTGATACATTTTCTACATTCATGGAACGATCATCAGAGAATAATCTTAGCCGAAATGACCACGTCATCATTGATATTCCTAGAAATGCCGCTATTGCATCATCATCATCTTCTCATGATAGAATCTCAAATGTTTTGGAACCTTTGCAACATGAGGAAGAGAGACCTTCCACTGTTCCTCCCATGTCTGTTCCTCACCCAGCTATGACAGCTTCTTCTTCTTCTATGCGATCTAATCCTAGAAGCGTCCGTCGTAGAAGAAGTCCTTTGAATTCTGGCTTATGGATTTCCATTGAACTTATCCTCACTGTTGGTCAGATCATTGCAGCTATTGTTGTTTTGTCTTTGTCAAAACATGAGCATCCTCGTGCACCCTTGTTTGCTTGGATTGTGGGTTATGCATGTGGATGTGTTGCAACACTCCCACTTTTGTACTGGAGATATTATCATTCCAATCGTTCTTCTGAACAGGATTCTGCCCAGCATCGTCCTAATCTTAATGTTGCAGCTGGACCATTTGCCTTCTCGATATCCAGGACATCTGAAGGAGATGGACGACAGACCAATACCACCTCTTCTCGTGTTAGTAGATATCCTGGGTTCATAACTGCTGCTAGGTAAATATATTAATGTACACATGGTCTTGGATGATCCGTTTCAACAGCAAGTTTGGATTTTGAATTACGTTTTCTCAAAGTGTTTCTTATTCTCTAGACGTGTTCTTTTGTTGAAAATCTTTCTTTGTGTTGACCATGTCCACAATCTACTCGAATCAGTCTGTCATGTTATTGATTGCTATTCAGAGTCACTGATTCTTGAGTCTTTGATTTTGGCTTCCAGACTTAAAGTTATTGTTGAATACTTCAAAATGGCTCTGGATTGCTTCTTTGCGGTGTGGTTTGTGGTTGGTAATGTATGGATATTTGGAGGGCATTCATCTGCAGCCGAGGCTCCTAACTTGTACAGGTAATATCCGTTTGGTTACATCGGAATTAGCCTCAAAACTTCAGTATGCAACTGTCAAATACTGACCTATATGTATGTTCTCTTACTTGATATAGGTTATGCTTAGTGTTTCTTACATTTAGCTGTATTGGCTATGCAATGCCCTTCATCCTCTGCACAACAATATGTTGCTGCTTGCCCTGCATAATCTCAATACTCGGATACAGAGAAGATTTAACTCAACCTCGAGGTGCCACACCTGAGTCCATAAATGCATTGCCAACTCATAAGTTTAAGCTAAAAAAAAGCAGAAGTAGTGGCGATGACAATGGTTCAAGTACTAGCGAAGGTGGAGTTGTGGCGGCTGGAACAGACAATGAACATGCGATTTCAGGAGAAGATGCAGTGAGTTTGCGTACACTTTGAACTGCGCACACACATACAATCAAGTCTCTGATAATTAACAATGTTTGCAGGTCTGTTGCATTTGCTTAGCTAAATATGCGAATAACGAAGAGCTAAGAGAGCTGCCGTGCTCACATTTCTTCCACAAAGAGTGCGTTGATAAATGGCTCAAAATAAATGCCTCTTGCCCTCTATGCAAGAGTGAAGTTGGGGAGAAGAACTCTGATTTGACAAGCCAAGGGATCTTAAGCTCGCTTTCTTCTGGGGAAAATGATAACCATCAACAGCAACAACTGCAACAACAACAACAACAACAAAGTGAACAAAGAGTTGAAAATGGTTTGACCAGCAACGTTATCTAGATGTCTGAGATTTGCTCTATGATTGAGAAAACGATACAGGAAAACAGTTTTGTGTTATGCCTACACAAATGAGTCTCTCATTGTTAAGAAGGTGAAGAAAGAAAGCGGCGAGGATCCTGTTCTGTAAATGCTTTTTGCTGTTGTGAATTGAAACCCTAAGTGTGTAGGAGATTCGAGAATCAGTGACCGAGTTTGAGTGTGTTCCTCATGTTTTTATTTATTCTCTGAATTTGTCAGGAGAGGTTGTATAAGAAAGCTAGAGCTCTTTGAACTTGTGCAGCTGAATTGCCTTATTCATGGGCTCTCGGCATGTAATCGAAACATATACTAATATAAACTTTATACTGGCCCACAAGAATGCTTTCGACTATCTTATTATCTTAATTTTAATATTAGAGACACTGACTGTTGGTTATGTAAAGTCAGACCATCAGTGTTAGAAGTGGTCATTTGCAGTGTTAGAACTTAGAAGTGGTCATTTGTAGAGCAGCATAAAGATCATAAGCTCACACAGACAGTCGATAAAAATGAATTTTTTTCTTGAATTAACATCAAGGCTTCATGCATATGTTCTTTAAATGGTTTGAAAGAAGCAAAAGTGATTCACTTCCTGAAATATTTAATCTGTATCATTCAAACTTTAAAGTGCCCTGCTGAAACAATTAATTAACCTCACAACCAACCCTACCCAGAGACTGAAAAGATATGTCCTTCTAGGCGGCGTTTTCTGCAGATGGGTTTTCATGAACAAATGTGCCAACTGATTTGAACCATCGCAGTAGGTTACGGTGATCCTTCACATAGAGCCATGCCTGAAGAAACGGGAAGAGACTCTCGTTCACACCCCGCTCCTCTAGGAAGCCATGGAATACATCTCTCATCTTCTCATCAAGCTCTCTGCCAAGACAATTAGAGAAACACTTACTTGTTAGTCAAAAATCTTTTCAAACAATTGTGTGTTACCGTGTTGTATTCAGGGGAAAACAAACAGAATGCTGAATTAATGTATATATTCTTCTTGACAACTGATAGATGTATCGAAAGAAAAAAGTCAAGAACAGCCCAAAGACTAACCCTTCATATGGAGACTTCATAATACATAAATACTGATTGTGTCTCAATATTGAGATTTCATTGCATATATGTCATAGGAGAAAGGATAGTAACTCAAATTGAATAATTGCAATATCTACTTTTGTTTAATCTAGAACACATCTACCACCATTCTAAATTCACATTTCTCAACGTCAAGCAGAAAATGACAAAAAATGCTGTTTCTTAGAATCTGCAAATGTCAAGAAAGTCTGAGACAATTTCAGAAATGACGATAAACTAACTTGGCCTATTCAATACCACCTATTATTACTTTGACAGTGTAGCAAGACGAGACAGCTTAAAACAGAAATGAATCACCCATAAAGACCAGTGACAATCAATTGGTTCTCAAACAATACATTATACAATACGCCTGCCTAGTCAAAACCTCTAATCTCATATGTTGAAGAACAAGAAACTTGAGAAAATATTGAAAGCTAAAAAAGAATGTGATTCTAAATAAAGAAAAGAGAAGTTTAAAAAGAAAGAAAACAAACTCAAAAGAAGGGCCAGTGTATTGATTAGGATCATCAGACAACTCCAAGTCCTCAAGTTTAGGCCTCATGGAAACGGAATGAATACCCAATGCATCAGGGTAAAGGCCACAAAGGAAATGCAAAGAATCAGCTTGATTCAGCTTTGACACAGCCACATGAAGGAACAATTGGTTGATGCCATCATCGTCTTCATCATCACCTCCGTGAGCCAAACGCATAACGAAAAGACTGATTTCTTCATTTCCAAGAGATTTCTTGAGAACAGCACCAGTTCCTTCAAGTGATCCTTTCACAATCTCAAATGGTGGAGGAGGACTCACTTTCTGCAATCAAAAAAAACATAGCTTGTAATTACACAGTAAAACGAATACATCTAAAGATTGTATGTAATCTCAATCCCACCAAAAGTGAACAAAGCAGCAACTAGGGGTTATCGGTTCACTTAGGGTTTAAGTAACAACAATACTAGGATAGAAGAAATGAGTCAAGAGAGAAAGGAACCGGAGGAGGGGTCATCTTGGAAACTTCTAGGTAATGTTCCTTGAGGGACCGCAGAAGCATCGAATCCACAGCTGCCGATACGTCGCCGGCCTTTCTACTTCCACCGCCTTTACTCGAAAACGTCCGCTGCAACTGACGCCGGACGGCGAAATTTCCGATAACTCTTCTCAACATTTCTACTTCGAGAGCAACGACGCGGCGGATTATCTCACAGAATAATAAATATCAACTCTTTCGTCCAATTAAAACACTTCAAACCTTTAAACCTAAGAGAAATTTATATATATATATAATAATTTTTATATTTATGACGATATAATTCTTTTTAAAAACAAAATCATTTCCAAGTTGAAAATGAAAACAATGTCAGCTATTTCATCAAACATAATTTTCTGTCCAAAAACTTGAATTTATTTTTTCGATTCAGACCAATACTGTAGTTAAGTTAAATTATTAACAGCTTGATAATACTGTCTTAATCGAACCGAAGTCAAACTTGTTTTCAGGTTTTTAGTCATAAGGGAGACTTCAATTTTCTGCTTCCCTACAACTTGCACACATATTTTCATATTTCTTCCTGTTCGTGCAAAATAAGTAGTTCAAAAATATTACACAAATTTACAATATCTAACAGTGAGATTGAAATGAAATGAAATCCAAGGATAAGCATGATGAGCAAAGAAACCCCCAAAGAATGAGAAAAACAAATTCAAAGAGAAACGGAAACCTTTTCTTCTACTCATGTCCCATTGTGAATTGTAATACGATTAAAAGATCCAAATCATAATAACTCTAAAGTACGACCAACCACATTCCCATCAGAATATCTTATCAAGGCAAGTCTCTTATGAACAAAAAACCGCCAAACATGTGTGTTCATATCAAAATGGTGGGTGATTGATATCATCTCACAGGCTGCTGATTGTAGTTTTTCTTCTCTTTCTTCTTCGCGGCTGCCAACTTTGCCTTCCTCGCAGCTGCTTCCTGTGCAACAGCTTTTGCAGCACCATCCACCTCCTTGCTTGATTTCTTCTTCTTCATCGATGCAATCTTCTTTAGCCTTTCTTTGACATCAATGGAAGAAGATGCCTCCCCCTGCTCAGCGGACTCACCTGCGGCATCTGAGTTACTCTTTACTTCATCCTGAGATTCTTTTACCTCCTTCTGTTTATCCTTCTTTTTCTTCTTCTTTGAGGCCTTTGATTCTCCGGTTGCGTTCTCCTTCTTCTCTCCCTCTCCGTTCACTTCTTTCTTTTCTTTTATATCTGTTAGGTGTTTGCAGATGAAAATTCCATTCGTATTAGCTAACCTGGTTTTCTCAGCCAGTGTAGAAAGATGTACACAGATAAATGTTCCCAATAAGCAGATACAGTGGAGTATAATTGTGTAATACTTCGAGAGTCTTCTTTACCATTATTGTCCTTCAGAGCAACTCCAAAATCTGCTAACAAAGCCTCAAGCTCAGCAAGCTCCTTCTGTTTCCTCTCTTTCTTGGAAAGTTGCCTCTCTGCCTCCTTAGGTGGTGCAGGAACTTCAGGAGCCTTTTTTACCTCAGGCTCTGCTTCTGGATGAACTTGCATCTCCTTTCCCTGTTCATGCTCTTCCTCCTCCAAATCATCATCATCGCCTTCGTCAAGAATATCTTCTTCGCTTTCACTTTCCTGGGACATTGAAATCACACACATCTCTATCAGAAACCAATGAACAGATAGGCACAAAACAACGAATTTTAGATGACCAAACTTATATTGCCTACAACCACGAATTTTAGATGACCAAACTTATATTGCCTAGCAGAAAACTCTATGACAAACAAAGGTTTACACTTAGACAGATGTTAACCTTCAGGAAACAAAGCAGCTTAGTTTAAAGCCACATTCACAACAACCACGAAACACAAAACAGAAACATGTTTATTTGTCATCCATCCGACAAGTACAAAGCCAAGGAGAGAAATCAACAACAGAATAAAACCCAACATCATAGAATCCCCAAGTCCTTAAAATCATAGAAGTCGTATCAGCATATGAAATCTATAAGAGGCTTATAGCAAGAAACATATTAAACCTATTTAACGAGTCCACCAAAACGACGAAAGGAAAATTGCAGCTTAGACACAAGAAAGCAATAAAACGACTTGCCAAAATGCATAATGATATAACCAAAAAGCATTGATAGAAAAACATATGAAGGATTTAGAGTTGAGACCTCAGCTTGAACTTCTTTTGCATCAGAATGGGAAGCTTCAGAAGTGCTCCACACGGACTGAGATGGAGCAGTGGTTGCGTAATAGTCATCATCTTCATCGTCGCTATCAATATCAGCCCAAGCCTTAGCCTTGAGAGGTGTAGGTGCCCAGAAAACCTGTGGCTCAGGCTCCTTTAGTGGATCTTGTCGTGATGACGACTTTGAGGAACCTTTGCTCTTACCAGCCTTATCTGACTTCTTCTTCTTCCTCAAAGTATCCAAAGCAGCAAACAAGTTGGTGTTTTGAATCGGCATCGATCCTTCATCTCTCCTGTTTCCACCACCAACCATCTTATCTCCTCACTCAAACAATCACGATTCAGATAGAAAGATAAGCTACAAATGTTTTCTGATAAAACCCACAAAAAGAAGAATTGCCCAATTTCAGCTGGAAGTCTCGAGGAATGGAACGAAAACGGAAGATGAATCGAGCAAGTAAAAGCAATGGAGGAGGGATAAGAAAAAAGTCGATAACTTTTCGCTAAATTCAACGAAAGAGATGATCTTTAAAAGCAAATTCCTTGAAACAGGACCAACCACAAAACTCTGATGGACGGCGATTCAAGAAAGCGATTGACGATGACTAGGGTTCAAAAACAGAAACGACAAAAAATGTACTGCTGATTTGATTAAAGAGAAGCGTAAATAAGAAATTGAATTGAGGGACGACGGGAAAGAAGAGAATCTCGGAATGCGATTCCAACCGAATGCAAGATACTTAGGGTTACTTAAGGATGCGGTGTGTGGCAATCGTAGAGCTACACGACAATGAGGTCGCTCAAGGGGATCGATCTATTACGGTCTCTTCATCAAACCGGAAAATTAGATTAGATAATCCAACTAAACCTTATTTTGGTTATTATTTATGAGCATAAGATATTTAAATTTTCTTACACGATAGAACTACAATTTAATTTGAAGTAAACAAAAATAAATGTTTTCTATTTTTTTTTTTAACAAAGGACTATTTGCCAAAACTAGTTTCAAAAGGCTACTTTAACGGTTTTATAAATAAAAAAGCAAGATTTATAATCTTTCATGCATTTTTTTTGTTATGTATTCATAATGATTTAGAAACATATTTTACAAACAAAACCAAATCCTTTGTTAAATCATTAATTATTTAAAAAATAATTGCAACCATATGTCAATATTTTTTTTTAGTTTTTTTGTTGGTATTTTACTACCAAAGACATATATAATTGTTTGCATAATAAACTAGTACTATATGCTTTTCTTACACTTAAATTGTCCCCTAGTAATAATATTTGTTAAGTTGAATGATGTCTCTAACAATTGTTGGCTAGGTGGATCCAAGATCGGGGTAGGTTAGCAACACACGTGAGGAAAATAAATAATATTTTCTCTGAGGAAATATTTGAATCCTGACCGTCCAAAAATATTTCCTAGCTGAGGATCTGAAACGTCCAAAAAATCTTTTCTGTTGTAAAGTTTTTTTTTATCGTGCATACAAGAAAATAAATCAGGACCGTATATTTAGTAACGCGTCGAGATCGGACGGTATCGATCATCCAATTATTATTTGGAATATGTTTTCTTTAAATGGGTCAACTGAAAAAAAACCTTACTCTCGCGAAACCAGACGAAACCCTAGCTCCCCGTTTCTCACGGTAAAAAAAAAAAAAAAGAAGCAGCAAATTTTGCTTTTTATTTTCCGCTAAAAATTGAACGAATAATTTTGGGAAAGAAGGAATTTTTGATTGTTTGATTTAGGGATCCGATTCGCAGTCCGATTTACCGAAACCCTAATTTTGATTTTGGGATTGTGGCGACTATAAAGGTCCTTAAGAGACATCGATTTCGTCAGATAAAGTAGTGATGCAGGTAGGCATGCAAAATTTCTCTTTTTTTTTTCTCTCTCTGCAGTTAAATTTTGCTTGATTTCGAAAAAAATTGCTTGGGTTTGATCTGTATTTTTTCGTAACTTGTGTGTTCTTCTTTAATCATACTTTGGGTAACTTTGTGATTCTGGGTCTGGTTTTTGTGTCACAGATCTGAAAAATGTTTCCATGTGCTTATGATGGAATTTGAGACCTGGGTGCTTTTGATTCTGGGTTTTGGTTCGAGGTGGCTTTCATGGAAAATAGACTAGGGAACTCTAATGAAGTGGGATTTTCGAAGAAATCAAGGTCTTTAGATCTTAAGACACTCTATAAGTCTAGCATTTCCAAGGATTCCGTTAACAAGAGCTTTAAAAGGAAAAATAGGCCTGGGAATGATGCTGATCGGTTGAAGCAGGACAAGAGGAGCAGGAAAGTTGTTTCTTTAAGCAGCTTTAAGAAAGTTGATAGTGAAACCGCGATAATTCTGGATAAGGAATGCAATGGCACTACAATATTGCACAATTTGGAGGACTCTGAGATGGGTTTGGATGAGAAATTGTGTGACAGTAGTGGACTTCAAGGGATTTCAGTTGGTTTAGCAGGTAGTACGATTTATGTTCCTAGACGCAGGAGAGATTTTATTGGGAGGAGTAGGTTTGAGAATGGACTAGTACATATATCTGCAGGGGAATCTGATAATCAGGAAGAGCTGGTTGATAGGATCCCAAAGGAAATTGGTGAAGAATCTAGTGCTCAGAATCATCTCTCTAAAGCCGAAGAGAAGGACTCTGAATTAGAAATCAAAGAACCTAATTCAACAGCTCTATTGCAGTTGGAAAATGGGCATTGTAATCAGTCTCCAGTGAATGATGACCAGCTTGTTGCTAAACAAACAAGTTGTAATAGCAAAAAAAGGAAGTCCTCAGTATCAAACAGACGTGTTGGAAAAGAGGCCAAGTCTTCAGGCAATACTTCTGGTAGAATATCCAAGGTATCACGAGAATATGATGAGGAGAATCTTGAAGCTAATGCAGCAAGAATGCTGTCTTCCCGGTTTGATCCAAACTGCACCCAGTTTCCTTCAAATTCTGTAACTCCTGGTTCACCATCTGCCAGTAGATTGCATCTATTATCTTCTGGTAAGAATTCAGTTAATCCTCAGTCTGATTTGCCTAGTTCCAAATGTGTCTTAGATGACACTGATGATAGAATGTTGCGACCAAGGAGAAATCATGATGGGAAGGGTGAAGTTCGGAAAAGGCGCCACTTTTATGAAGTATCATTTTCAGATGTGGATTCACAATGGTTGTTGAACAAAAAAATTAAAGTTTTCTGGCCTTTGGATGAGAGTTGGTACCATGGGTTTGTGGATGGTTACGATGAAGACAAGAACCTGCATCATGTAAAATATGATGATCGCGATGAGGAGTGGATAAACTTACAGGGTGAAAGATTCAAAATTCTTTTATTCGCTGCTGAAATCCCTGGAAAAAATCAACGAAAAAGGTGCTCTACAGGGTTCAAGTCAACTCTGACAATAAAAGGAGATGATACATCCACCAAACACGAGGATAAGCAGAAGGAAAATCTAGAAGATGGTAGCTGCATGGGTGACATGGAATCAGTACCAATCATTACATGGTTGGCTCGGTCTATGCATCGGGACAAATCTTCCACTCTTAAGGCTGTATTAAAACGGAAAAAATCTGAAATAATGACATCTAATGAAACTGTGAAAGTGAATGGTGATGTTGTTAGGGACAGTGCAGGACAGTACACAGATAGATCTGCTAGTTCTCTTGCATCATGTGGACTACCTATAGCGAGTAGGAATGAGTCTTTGTCAGAAGGGTCTAGTTTTCATGGTAGTATATCTCCTATTGTCTATTATAGGAAACGACTTCATACAGAAAAAAAGGGAACCTACAAGGGGTCAGTTGACAATAATGTTGAGGTTTTGAAGCAGCTTCATGTGTCAAGAAGTCCAGATCCTGATGTAGAGTTTTTGCCTATAGAAGTTTCTGGGTTTCTGGAGCTTTATTATCCGTGGAATGACACAGAGCAATTTGAGTTGTCTCTCAGCTTACAAGTTATTTCTTTGATGAGCTACTTTCTTATGGTGGAGACTGACTGGCTTTCACGTGTTAATCTTTTGCTTCATCATGGTACACTTGTGGTTTTATGGCCAAGGGTTTGTTTGGAAATGATTTTCCTGAATAACCAAGACGGGTTAAGGTATTTAGTTTTTGAAGGCTGCTTAATGGAAGTTGTTCAGCTGATTTTCCGTATCTTGATGGTAGTAGATCATTCTAATAAGCAAGGAGCAGAAGGAGCGGATGCTGACTTGCAGTTGCCAGTTTTCTCGATTAGTCTCCAAGTGTCTTGCATCCCAGGTTTCCAGAGGCATGCAATTCAATTCTACAGTTTTCATGAAGTGAAACATTTAAAGTGTTCGTACTTGGAACAGAATGTCAGGAGGCATTCTTTGCTGGTTAAGCAATTATCAATTGCAGAGTGTACACACGATAGCATGAAGGTCATGCAGAAGGTACAATGATTCTTTAATGCATGATTCTGGTACATTGCTTTGTTAAATTTTAGTATAATTTTCTCCTACTAATTAGTTTTTACTTTTTTTTTCTTTTTCTAATCTTGAACATCAGGTTATGCAGAAGAGATGTAGGCACGGAATCAGCTCTGGCCTTGTTTCTAGAGGATTTCCGTTTGTTAAAGCCTGCCCCACATCTTTTTGCTACAAGAAGCATAATACATCTTCATTTGCACTTCCTTTTACTGTTCGGCCACCTACACTATTACGCAGTTTACATCTGCAAATGATAAGAGAGCTGGGTCATGATTCAGCAGAATTCCTTGGAACTGATCACAATTTGGTGACCGCCGGAGATTGTGATATGGTAGATTGCACAAATGAACATTCTGAACCTTCCCGTAAGAGTAAGAGCCAAAATGATGGACCAATTATCCCTTCTTCGAAAGGGCATGTCGCACCAGAGTCAAAAGACCTTCATACTCCGTCTCAAAGGCAGCAGCTGGGGTCTGATTCTGAAAAATTGATGTCAGTCAATTCTTCTGTTGTCAGACATAAGCATGAAACTAGGTCTAATGTTCCGGTAAATGACATTAGTATTCAAATTCCAGTATCTGATCGTTTTGAGGATGGTACTCCGCAGTCAAGTAATGTGGCCTTGAATATTCAAGATAGCAGCACTTCAAGTCCCAAGGCCACTGCTCCAAGAAGTATGTGGCATCGAAGTAAAAGTTCTTTAAATGGCCATCTCTCACATGGTTGGTCGGATTCAAATGGAGATTTTCTGAACACGAATTTGGCTAATGGACCTAAGAAGCGACGTACCCAAGTGTCTTATTCATTGCCTTCTGGGGGATCTGATTCGAAAAACAAAGGTTCCCTCCACAAGGGGCTTCCGAACAAAAGAATTAGAAGGTCTTCTGCTGATGTTTCCAGAAGTCTTCAGAAAGATTTGGAGTCTAGCTTTTGCGATGCCAATGTGTTAGTTACTCTTGGTGACAGAGGCTGGAGAGAATATGGAGCTCAAGTTTTCCTGGAACCTTTTGATAATAATGAATGGAGACTTGCGGTGAAAATCTCAGGGACAACTAAATACTCGCACAGGGCACATCAGTTTCTACAACCTGGGTCCACGAATAGGTTTACGCATGCTATGATGTGGAAAGGTGGAAAAGATTGGACATTGGAGTTCCCTGATAGGAGCCAGTGGTCTCTTTTTAAAGAAATGCATGAAGAGTGCTACAGTAGAAACTCTCGGGCTGCTTTAGTTAGAAATATTCCTATTCCTGGCATCCGCATGATAGGAAAGGAAAATTTTGATAGAACAGAATTTATCCGCAGTACTTCTAAATATTTTCGGCAGTCTGAAACTGATGTCGAGATGGCATTGGATCCTTCACGTGTTTTGTATGATATGGACAGCGATGATGAACAGTGCCTTTTGAGAATTCGTGAGTGTTCGGATGCTGAGAATAGTGGCTCTTTTGAGATCACTGATGACATGTTTGAGAAGGCAATGGACATGTTTGAGAAGGCTTCATATGTAAAGCAACGTGATCACTTTAACTTCATCGAAATTCAAGAATTGATGGCTGGAGTTGGATCCTTGGAATCAATGGAAACAATATATGAACATTGGAGAACAAAGAGGCAGAGGAAGGGAATGCCATTAATCAGGCATCTTCAGGTACAATATCTGATGCCTTTCCACCCTTTAATTAATTAATTTGTTTGATTGTCTTTTTTCTTTCAAGTTTACCCTGAGATTTCAAAATCTGCATGACTATGCTCTACATAGACCGTTTTGAACTTGGGTTGATATGCAGATTTGTGTACAGTAGGGCTAGTGTCTTTTAGGTATGACATAGTCTGCTTTTTAGGATATTTTATGACTCAGTGGGTGTTATATGTAAAAAGGAACGTTCAACTGGTGGACAAAGTGCATCTCTTGGTTAGTAATTTGCTTTACAGTTTGTTTTGCTCGGAGATGTCTGGAAGTGTCCAATACTATAACATCCTCTAGAGTCCATCAACTTTACTCCTTGTCGATGAATCTTAATCTCTGGTTCAACAATAATGTAGTTGCTCTGCTGCAATATTTTTACTTCTGCCTAACATAAACACTTGTTTTTCTACCCCTGCAATTCAGCCACCTCTATGGGAAAAATATCAACGAGAGCTCAAAGACTGGGAGTTGGTTATGAGCAAATCAAACGCTCCAAATTCCTGTGGGTCTCAGAAGAAACAGTCACCTATAGAGAAGCCAGCGATGTTTGCTTTCTGTTTTAAGCCTCGAGGTTTGGAAGTGAAGCACAGGGGAACAAAGCACAGGTCACAGAAGAAACTCTCTGTTTATGCTCATCATAGTACTGCTTTGGGAGATTATGATGTCTATAATTCATCTGGTAAGTTATTTTTATAATTCTCTCTATTGACTATATTTTTCCTATCTAAAGACTGGCTTTAATCCAAATTTTCCTCTTCTCTAGCAGGAAGAAGACCTGTGGGTTTTGCCTCTGGGGATGAGAGGTTGTTATATTCGAATCAAAGCTATGAGCACTTGAATGAGTTTCCTACGTATCCAGTATTTCCTGGAACATATTCCCCCCGTGACCTAGGCATGGGATATTTCTCAACCGGTGAGAATAGATATCATAGGAATTACCAAAACAAGTCACAGAGAATCAACGGGAAGAGGAACACGAGTGAACGGTGGGATGCAGGTTATTCTGAATGGCCCAGTTCCAATCTTCTCTGTTACTCCAACGGATCACAGCGTCTTGACCTGGAAGAACTACAAAATAGTACAGATATTGATGAGTACAAATTGCGAGATGCAGCTGGGGCTGCCAGGCGAGCATGCGCTTTGGCCAAGCTCAAGCGGGAAAGAGCAGAGAGTTTGAGGTACAGAGCAGATCTAGCGATCCAGAAAGCGGCAGCTGCTCTCATGTGTGCAGAGGCAGTTAAGGCTTCTTCTATGGACCAAAGCAGCGACGGATTAGAAAGCTCAAGCGAAGGATGAGATGATAGATACTACTTTTGTTAGGCTGGTTATGTCACCTCTTGAGCAAAAGAGGAGAGAGATTCGACATGTCCACACAAGAGGTGGTCTTGACACGAATTTAAAACCGACCCAAATGAGCTTCACTGTACAGAAATTTGCCTCCCTCTGCGTTAAGTAAGCTATATTTTGATGCAGCAATAACACCAAATTGGGACTCTGAAATTTGATCTCTTGTACCCATCGGCTGAACGTCGTTAGTAGCTAAGAAAAGACAAAAAAAAAAGAGAGGAGATGGTTTGAAAAAAAAAAAGATGCGATTGTAAGTAATTTGGTTTATTAGCTTTTTTTTTAATAGAGAGATTCAGTTTGAGCAGAAAAAAAAATAAAAATCTTCTACTGCTTGTATTTTGCGGCTCTCTTCTTCACCATCGCTCTTCTCTCTACCTTCTTAAGCTTTTTGTTAAAAGATCAATGGTTTGAAAGCCAAATTGCAACACTTGACATGTTCCTGTACAATTGTACATGACATATCTTAAGGTACATATGAGTCGAATCTCGAACCCAAGAAAATAGAATATGTCCAAAATTTAGTAAATTTATTGGCAAAAGATATACAGTAAATCTTTTGTCTTTTTATTGTCAGGGAAGTTTCAACGGCCGGAAATCTTTGAGATGAGCAGTTTTGTAGGAGAATGTATCATTCCTTTGCTGGCTTCATCTCTCTCCTTTCTCTATTTTTGTCAATCTCTTGGGACAACCTCTGAGAGCTTCTTTCTCTTCTTTCCACCTCCATTCTCGTTTTTTCTTTTCTGCTGTTTCCTCTTCTTCATTTTGTAAGGTTTTTCTCTTCTCTTCTGGTTTTAAGGTTTTCAACATTTTAGAGCACAAAGGCTTCAAAACTTGAAATTTCTTGGGGCCCATGGTCTCATCTTTTACATGAGTTATTTTCTGATAATAAAAATATTTGAAAGAAATGAGATTCCATGTTAACGTAATGAGTTTTGAGACACAATCTTGCAACTCTCATCTCATACAAATTTCCTTCAATAACACCGTAAGTTTAAGACTGGATGATAATATTTGCTTTGTTCCTTTCTCCTCAGGAAATGATGGCATTGCTCTTTGATAGGATTTCTCCTTTAAGATATTGATTTTCTTGATGAGGGAAGCATTTCTCCAACAATGGGGAGCAGAATTAAGGAAGACGAGAGAGCTGAAAAGGCTATCCGGAGTTTATTGAAGCTTCCCGAGAACCGGAGATGCATCAATTGCAATAGTCTGGTACCCATTTTTAGCTGTTTGTTTGGCCAATGATCAGTCTTTTTTAACACCTCTCATATAAATTATTTGAAACTTTCTTAATTTCCTTCTGGTCAATGATCATCTGTATCAGTGAGCTTGAACAATATATAATTATCAACTCTACATGGCTCAGTGGAGTTCTGTTCTTAAGTTTAACAACCGAAACTTGCAGGGTCCTCAATATGTCTGCTCAACTTTCTGGACTTTTGTCTGCACAAACTGCAGCGGAATCCAGTATGTCTTTTCCTCTTTCTGTCATTTTGCTTTTAATTTCTCTACCAGTCCATAAACTTGAGGCTCTTGTTCCTAAGTTATTTATAACCTATCATGTGAAGTCGAGAATTTACACATCGTGTGAAATCTATATCAATGGCCAAATTCACAGCAGAAGAAGTTAATGAACTTCGCGCAGGAGGAAACGAGGTTTGATATTGAACTTGCTAATTTTGTGTTAATCATTCATCTCCTGTGTATAAACTATATTAATGATCTTTGGCCTGTTCTTTGCAGCGAGCCAGACAAATTTATTTTAAAGAAAGGGATACTCAGCGTGATGGGTACCCCGATGGCAGGTTCTTGGACATTTACTAAACTCAGCCGAAGTAACACTAAGAGTAGCAAAACTATAAGCTAACCATAATTTTATTTCTTCTTCTTCAGTAATATTTTCAAGCTCCGAGATTTTATCAGGAGTGTTTATGTGGACAAAATATACACTAGTGAGAGCAGTGACAAGCTCTCACGTCAGAAATCGGTAAACAATTCTGTTCTTTCTTACTTCATTACATCTACCTTTTTCATTATTTAACTTTGCCAAAACTGAAGCTATGTGTGCCACCTTATTTATCTGCTACACATTTTCAAGTTTTTTTTTTGTTGCAAATTTATGGTGTTTCCATTCAGGCTTTCATAGAAGATTACAGGGAAAATAAGAAGGCCAGTGCAAATTTTCTCGCATCAAGAAGTTTTCATTCTCTGGATAAATCTGAAGTCGAAAGACATAGAGCTGTTGGGAGGAGTGGAAGTGAATCTCTCAAGTTTTATTTTGATGAAAAGAAACATAATCAACAACATGTTATGCATTATCCAAGGTCTAGAGGTTTACCAAAGAGTCCTATTCGCTTTGAGATAGTTGATGATAGGTTTAGAGACGATGGAAGTGTTAAGAGATATGATGCACGTAATAAGGAGTCAAGTGGAAGCTCTAAATCACTTGACCTCTCAAGTAACAAAGACATGCCAAGCTTTCCCATCGTAGGCCATACCAGCGAACTCTTAGGCGTCAATGCTCCTCCTTTGCGCGTAGGCAATCTATAGTTATATATCTACTTCTATAGTTTTGTATTGAATTTTGTTTACAGTTAATATGTGAAGATGTTGCATTTTGTAGATGACTGCATCATCTGAGAAAATGGAGAATCCTAGAAGTTTAATTGATGATGTACCAGTTTCAGAACCATCTGATGAAAGCATTAGTCAGAGTTCAAGTGAGCTTCCTGTATCTATAAAGACGACTGAGGCGCCAGCTCCTAATTCTTTGGAGGCTTTGTTGTTTGGAATCTCCGTTCCTTCTGTTGTTTCCGAAACAAACAACTATGACCACTGGAACACAAGTGATAGTGCCTCTACAGTTTCTGTAGACAATTACCCTGCAGCTAACCTTGGGACACAGACAATGCCAAGAACACCAGACAGTGTTACCTCTGTTGTCACATCACCTACAATTGCGCATGCTCATGATGGTTCTTTAGGTCCAGAGTTACCCGCTGCAGTTGATAACTTCAATACAAATGAGATAGCTACACCAAGTGTAAATAAACAGGTTGGTGTCTGCGGTAGTTGTAAACATAAATTTACAAATATTATCTTTAAATCTTCAATAAAACTTGTTTTGGTCATGGGCTAACGCTTTGCAAACTCATCTGGCATTTACATCACCGAAGGGACCATCAGATATCTCTATGGAACAGTCAACTCTGGCTATCACAAATTATGCTCATGGAGTTGGATCTGAGCATAATCATCAAGATGAGACAAAATCTAGCATACGAAAGGCGCTTCCCGAGGTAACATACCTTTTCATTATAGAGAAATTTGAATACTATTTTGGGAATCTCCGATCATAAGAATCTAACCACTGGCAGGACCTTTTCTCTGGAGGCTTCTCATTTGGACCCCCTCAAGTTTATGGTCAACATCACTGCATGGGATATAGAATGCAATATTATCAAGATCCTGTGGTATATTTTCCATTAGCATAATAATTTGGTCGATTGTTTCAACATCTGGTTTTTAAAGCTGATATCTTTCTCTTGGAAAGGCTATGGGAGCCTTTACATATGCAGCAAAACCAGAAAATCCATTTGATATTAGCTGTGATGATACAGATCCAAACCAAACACCACAAGTATGAAAACTAGAGTTAATTTCCTGTTAAGTTTATGTGATGAAAATGGAAAATCTCAGTTCCTTTCCCTTTAATTAACCTACAACAGATTCCTTCTATGGCATACGTGCAAGGAGGAGGCTTTCCTCACGTCTCAGTTCCTATGGAGTTTTCAGATTCTTCAAGTCCAGCTGCAGATTCCATTGGAATGATGACTTCTCAGTCACCTTTTTATACAACCGCTTTATCTCCAAACTCTCCATCTCTTACATCCCCTGGTGAGACGAAATTTCTGTAATATAAAAGTTTTCTTTTTGGTTGGATTCAATTCTAAAAGTTGAGTCGTGGCAAATTAGGTGCATTTATATGGCAGCAACCACAGGTGAATATGTCTCCATCCTTCAGGTAAATTACTCCAACTGATCTTAGAGTTCTTTGGATGGATTTATGTTTCTTGAAACTAAACTGATTTGTGTGCACAAGGCAAGAGATGAATGGCATGGGCACTGAAGGAAACACTTTCAACGCTGCGCATACATTTCATCAAGCAAACAATGGATATCCTTCTGCAAAACCAAATGCTTATATTTCCAGAGGAAATCCTTTTGAATGAACGAGCTTAACCAAGACTTTTGACTGGAAATGGAATGAGATATAACGTTTTTTAAGATTTGACTCTTAAGCATGACTCCTTGAAGATGAAACAGATGTTGTTTCCAACATCTACTATTGCTTCTTGATCAAATGTACGGTACGTTGATGTGGGAGGATTTTACTTGTAATCAAATGAATATAAATCTATATAATCTATTGTTCGAGCTTGTTCTGGCCTTGAGCAAACTTACAATAGTGAGCGTGTATGAGTTGTTGAGGACAAAGCAAATATTTCAACAAAATAATACTGAAAATATCAGAAATTCAGTTTAATAGAATTTCAGGTTTCATATAAAACATGACGTGTGACCAATAATATATTAGTAAGTTTGGTTTACTATAGAGTAGTGTTTTAAAAGAGAACGGATAATCATAATTCATAAATAAATCTATCTTTTTATTTGGAATGTTTCCAACTTTTCTACATTTCTCCACCGTTTTTACGATTGTACCCTTCGATTTTGTCAATATTTTGCTAAAGATACTCGAAATTTTCTTTCCAAGTCGCATACTTGTTGTGCGGACAAGCCTTTTTTTTTTTTCTTAATCTGTCTGTCTGAGTCTGTAGTCTGTACACAACGACGCCGTTAACCGTCGTCGCCGTGTCTCTCTTTCTCGCTCTGTTCGTAGATCTGAGCTTCTCTCATTATTACCGGATTCGTTATCATCCAAATCTGAAAATTTTCGGCTCTTTAGCTCAATTCTGGTACGTATATAATATTGTGGACTACAATTTTCTTGATAGAACCCTCCTGAGATTCTTGCTATTTTTTTTTGTTTTCTTCAGATCAGATTTTGGTTTCCCGATTTATTACCTCTGATAAAAAAATTTTGTAGATTTGTCCCCCTAATTTATGGTCTTGATCGGTCTGTATGATCTTAAGGAATAAAATGTTTTTCGCCTTTGGATAATTATTCTTTAAGAAGTTGTGTAGTCACTGCCACCAAGTCTGTGTAATTGATCGGATGATTGTTCTTGTATGCATCTCTTGTTACTTCATTTTTCTATAATTGTTTGCTTTTGCTGATTGATAATTTGGATTTGTAGATTTTGGCAGCATACTGGAATCTTTAGGTTGGTGAGAAGGGTTTTGTATTTGATCTCCATCTGGTATCCAATCATGGTTGCTCCTATGCCTCCAGGGGCACCAAGACCCAACAACCAGCAAAATTCTTGGCCACCAAATTTCTACCCGGGTTCACAAGGGAATTCAAATGCTTTAGCCGACAATATGCAGAACTTGAGCTTGAATCGACCACCTCCGATGATGCCTGGCTCAGGTCCTAGACCACCTCCTCCTTTTGGTCAGTCACCACAACCTTTCCCTCAATCCTCTTCTTATGGAGTTCCGCAACGTGGGCCTTCACCGATGTCCAGGTCTGGACCTCCTGCTGGGATGACGAGACCAGGTGGTCCCCATCCGGTATCACAGCCAGCTGGGTTTCCGTCAAATGTACCCTTGAACAGACCCACTGGTCCACCTTCTAGTCAGCCACCATTTGGCTCTAGACCATCAATGCCTGGAGGACCAGTGGTGCAGCCTGCCACCTCTTCTAGTGGTTTTCCTGCAGGTCCTCCTCCAGGAGCACGGCCAATGGCATTTGGTTCACCTCCACCTCTTGGACCTGGCATGTCTATGCCTCCTTCAGGAATGCATGGTGGTCCAGTTAGTAATGGACATCAAATGGCTGGTTCAGGGGGATTTCCGAGGGGAAACCAGTTCCCTGTTGCTGCTGTTCCAACTCCACAGTCACTATATGCACAGCCTCCTGCAGCACCTTACGCTCGAGCTCCTCCACAGCCATTCGGTACGCATCCTATCTCTGGAAATTCACCACTAACTTCATCTACTGCCCCTTCAATGCCTCCACCAGCAACCTTTCCAGGGGCCCCTCATGGGAGGCCAGCAGTATCAGGCTTGTCTTATGGTCAACCATCAGCGCAGGTATGTCCACATATGGTCATGGTTTATGTTCTTGTTATGTAACTCCTGTGATCCAATGTATAGAATGATGAAAAATGTGATGCCGTGAGGTAATCACAAGTTAGTGTAGATTTGTATTTAAATTCTCTCAGACGGGAGCCATATTAGTTGACCGATCTTCATAATATTTTTACTGTGAAAGAGTTGAACTGGCGTTCTGTCTTGTAATCAATTAAGAAACAACTTAAGTAGGTGCTTGAGGCCGTGGCTCTCTTTTATATTCTTAAGCAAAATCTTTTCACTTGATGTATCTCCTTTGCGTGGCAGATTCTGATGGTCTTCAAATTTGAATGTTGGTAGGTCGCCCCACCTCTAGGCTTTCCTGGCTCAATGCAACCACCAAGATATGGCATGGGTCCCTTAACAAATCAGTCGATGACCACAACAGCCTCTGCCATTGGCCAACCTGGTGCCTCTGTTCCTGGGCCCTCAAGGATTGATCCGACTCAAATCCCAAGGCCAGGTTCAAGCTCCAGCCCAGTTGTGTTTGAAACTCGCCAGAGTAATCAGGCTAATCCTCCCCCGGTGTGTATGCCTGATAAAATTTCAGTCCGGACATTAGTCTGAGATGTCATATATTTCTACGTGTGTTTTATCGAATTGCTATATTCTTTCCCCTAAATTCCTCTTTTATTTTTTGAAGCCTGCTTCTAGTGAGTATATAGTTCGAGACACAGGAAATTGTAGTCCTCGTTACATGAGATGCACAATCAATCAGGTAACAATGAAACATAAGCTTTTTGATGGTAGGATGTGTTTTCTTTGCAGTTCAATATTGTTTCATTGTGTTTCTTTAGGAACTTGACACTTTTCCCCTCTTTTTCATAATAGATCCCATGTACAGTTGATCTTCTATCTACATCTGGCATGCAACTTGCGTTGATGGTGCAACCACTGGCGCTTTCTCCTCCTTCTGAAGAGCCTATACAAGTAAGCCTTGTCTAACCAAACAAGGCATTTGCGTTTGGCTTTCGGTTTCTATGCTATCCATATTTTTATTTGCGTTCCTCCTTTGGTCTTATTGATTGCGTATACAAGTATCTTACAGGTCATTGTGAAGTGTTTTTTGTGTTTTGAAATAGAAGTTTTCCTTTCACATCTTTCAAGTAAAAATTCTTGGTAACTCTAACCTATGCTATGGTGCAGGTTGTGGACTTTGGTGAGGGTGGACCTGTTCGATGTTCACGCTGTAAGGGCTACATAAATCCTTTCATGAAGTTCATTGACCAAGGAAGGAAGTTCATCTGTAACTTCTGTGGTAAGTGTTTCTGTTTTAGTTATGCAATCCACATAATCTGAATTTATCGTTATGTAAATGCCGTAGTATGCATCAAATTATGTAATAGGTGAATATTCAGCAAGAAGCCTAGACTAACATTTTTGTAACTGGATTTCACCTGATTGTTGAAAATGGTGATATGATTTTGTTTACGAGAGACTCTTTATATATCGTCAATGTCTTAATCTTTTGGGATTCTGATAATGTGGATTCTTTGTGATTCATTTCCTCATTAATTAATTTTTTTTTGCTCAGGATACACTGATGAGACTCCCCGTGACTATCACTGTAATCTGGGTCCAGATGGTAGACGTAGGGATGTTGATGAAAGACCTGAGCTATGTAGGGGAACCGTCGAGTTTGTTGCTACAAAAGAATACATGGTCAGTTTGTGAAATATTCTGGTTTTAAATGTAAAATTCTCTGGTTTTGCTTCATAAGATGTCAATTTTCTTTTATGCAGTCTGGAACTTACTACCAATGTATTTGAGAAAGTGTTCTGTCCTTCAATTTTTGTTTTTCTGCATAAAGAGAACCTATTACTATGGTGAAAAATGATTTTTTCTCTAGACTTACTGTACTGTTTATCTAGTGAACCACCACCTTAATTACCTATATAGCGAAGCTATTGATATAAACGTCCTTTTGGAGAAGTTAATGATCAGAAAGGCTGGGAATGGATTAAAATTAATATCGTTATTTTTTAATAGGTACGGGATCCAATGCCAGCAGTGTATTTTTTCCTCATTGATGTCTCAATGAATGCGATACAAACAGGTGCCACCGCCGCTGCTTGCAATGCAATCCAGCAAGTCCTTACAGACCTTCCTGTAAGTTTTGTCACCATTTCTAACATTCTATTGTGAATATATGTTTGATGTGAAACAGTCGATAATATATACCCTGTCCTGCGTATCTATTTAGTTTATATGTTTCTGTAGACTTTACTATGTTGGTGTTAGAAATTAGGTAAGTCCCCTGTTCCAACTTTTTGGGGTTCTTTAGTGAATTTTATTTGCTTTGTTACTTGCATCACGCCCTTTTGCATATGAAGGCGTTCATACCTGAATCATATAAAGAGTAGCTTCTGCTGCATATCTGTTAGCTTATGTAGCTCATTTTAATGAGACTAAACTTCCGTTAGGGTACGGTTATGTTATTAATGATTTTAAAATTATAATTTCGCCGAATCATCAGACAGTTAAATAAATCTCTGTATGCGTTTGCAGGAAGGTCCTAGGACATTTGTTGGAATTGCTACATTTGACTCAACAATCCACTTTTATAATTTGAAACGTGCGCTGCAGCAGGTGATTTGTTGCTTTAGTCATTTCCTTCTTTGTAATTGTTGGGTGCAAGAAGAGAAATCTGTTATCTCGGATCATAACTAGATGGTCATCATCTTGCTACAAGTAATCCTTCTGGGTCACTGGGGGCTACAGTTATTACATTGCCACAATAAATCCTCTATAATCTTTTTATGATGCCATTAAAGTTATTTCCAATTAAGAGTTGAACACTGCATTTTCGGAATGGTTGTTGTCTCTTTTTCTTCCTGGAATCTTGGAGTTCAACTGATTACCGCTGCCTTTGAATTTGATTTTCTTCACTTGGCTGCAGCCACTGATGCTGATTGTCCCTGATGTGCAAGATGTTTATACACCGTTAGAAACAGACGTCATTGTTCAGCTATCTGAGGTAAGTTCTGGGCCATTTATTTTCTATTTGGGTACTCCCTAATTAATTTTCCCTTGTTTGTCATAATATCATATATGCTGGCAGCGATTCTTGAGATTTGTTATCCTAATTTCTTTCCCATTCTTTTTGTAATTTATTCTCTATTGTAATTCAGTGCCGTCAACACCTAGAGCTTTTACTGGATAGTATCCCAACGATGTTTCAGGAAAGTAAGACTCCTGAATCTGCTTTTGGTGCAGCAGTTAAGGTATGGAATTGCTGAAGATGCATATGCTTTACCTGCATGTGTGATTATTAGTACAAGTAAAACTTGGATACGTTTGATGGCCTCCTCGATTGCATGAGTTCGTTGTTTTAGTAAGCATTAGAGCCTTGTCAACTAACTTAGAGGTTTCAATCATCGTTACATAGGATAGAAAAATATAAGTTAATTATCTGGTTAAAAGCAATCAATAAGTGGCGTTCCAGGTTAATTGGAAATGATCTCAAGCTTTCATGCTTTTGGTACTGAAATAATCTCTACTGAACCATTCTTCCTTTTTTGGGAAAATACCGAGGATAATATCTACTTGTCTCCACATGTGTTTGACTTTCGCGCCTAACAACTTTTTTCTCCTAGGCTGCTTTCTTAGCGATGAAAAGCAAAGGAGGGAAGCTTATGGTGTTTCAATCAGGTGTGCTGCTCACTCTATTTGGGTATTTTATATATTAGGTTTATATTGATGCATGTACTTCCAAGTTCCAATCACTTAGAATCCATCTATGTACATTGAATATTATTGGAAGCACCAACTCTCACTTCTTATAATACATCTGTAAATTAACTGATAAGGTTGCCATTTTCTCCATAGTTTTGTGTTCTGTTGGTGTTGGAGCACTTTCTTCTAGAGAGGCTGAAGGGAGAGCTAATCTGTCAGCGGGTGAAAAGGTAAACATGATTTTTTCCAAAGATTGTCAGATTCATTGTGAAATATCAAATCATCTTGTAATTTTGAATTCAGGAGGCTCATAAATTATTACAACCAGTAGACAAAACTCTAAGGACCATGGCTATAGAATTTGCTGAATATCAGGTATACCAATAGGAAAGATGTTTGAATTAACTGATTGTGTTTCCATCTACTTATCAGTAACCTACAATATATCATTTTCTCATAATTGCAATATGTTGTTCCTATCTAAGCCATCCGTAAACCTATCAGGTATGTGTAGATATATTTATCACAACTCAGGCCTATGTTGACATGGCTTCAATTTCCGTCATTCCAAGAACTACTGGAGGACAGGTATATTCCAATATTCCTTACCCTTTCTGACTGTCAACAAGATCTGATTGTAACTTTCTAATTGTCATAAACCTTTTTTAATGTAATGTGAATTTAACTGTCTCAAATCTTGCGATTGGATTCTTGGTTTTGAAACTTTAAACGTTCCATTGTATACTATTTTCTCCAGGTGTATTGTTACTACCCTTTCTCAGCTCTCTCAGATCCTCCCAAGCTTTACAATGATCTTAAATGGAATATTACTAGGCCACAAGGTTTTGAGGCTGTCATGCGAGTCAGATGCAGCCAAGTATGTTTTTGCGGTGGAGAGTTTTCTTCATGCATTACTCTATAAACTCCAGCTTAAGGCTATTTTCTGTTAATCACCGTTTCCAATAATTGTAGGGTATTCAAGTACAAGAATACTCAGGGAACTTCTGCAAACGCATTCCAACTGACATTGATCTACCGGCGGTGGGTGGATCCTCCTTAACCTTTCCACGAATTAGTTTTTTTATAACATAGTGTGGCTGTTGATTTCTTGCTATTATTGTTGAAAACATATATCTCTGTATGCGTTACGTTGTGAAAGTTGTTGAGTATAGATTTATGGATAAATAAGATTCAATTGCTATGCTGTTTAAGTTAACACAATGTTAGTCGGTCAGAGAAACATGATTCTTTTGCTGCCATTTACCTAAAGATGCGCTATGGTATATACTCCTTTTACTCTTGACAAAAGTTGATTGCCAATGCAGATTGACTGTGACAAAGCTGTAATGGTGACGTTAAAGCATGATGACAAGCTACAAGATGGAGCTGAATGTGCTTTCCAGGTATATATTTATTCAAGTACTTTGTGAAAAAATTTCTCTCATTTAGGATGATATTATACTATGTTCACTCTGTGTTTTGTTCAGTGCGCCCTTTTGTATACTACGATATATGGCGAAAGAAGAATTAGGGTAACCACATTATCACTCTCCTGTACGAACATGCTCAGTAATTTGTTTCGCGCAGCTGACTTAGATTCTCAGTTTGCTTGTATGCTGAAACAATGTAAGTCACTATTTCCTTAGCTGCTACTACTGCTAACCGTGTTATCTTTATGTAACAATATCTGTGTTGGTTTTTATGCAGCGGCTAATGAAATTCCTTCAAAGGCACTTCCATTGGTAAAGGAGCAAGCAACTAACAGTTGCATTAGTGCACTCTATGCCTATCGTAAATTTTGTGCTACAGTGACATCATCTGGACAACTTATTCTTCCTGAGGCGCTCAAGCTTTTTCCATTATATACTCTCGGTATTTCCTTGTGACTTTTGTCTACTTTAAGCTAGTTTTACCCAACTTCATGTTCAACTGCTATGTGTGCTTACTTTTAAGTAATGTTAAGTGACTGTTGGTTTCTTTTTCTGCTAACTTTGTGGTAATTACATGTGGCCTCCAGGAAAACATTGTTATATAATATATATATATATATATTTTTACCTACCATACTCGAGCAGCAAGTTAGATACTTTTATTCCTTCAAATGTTTGGAAATATGTTCTGTGTGGATTATGAATACTAGTTATCTTAATCGCTGCTGTTGTTTGTTTCTGTTATATATGCAACACACTATATGGGGCTTGTCAGGCTCATATAGCTTCCTATGAAGCATGAGACTAATAAAAAAATAGATTTTGATTTGATGTTATTTCCTTTTAAATTGGTTTCCGTTCAGCATTGACCAAGAGTGTTGGATTACGTACGGATGGGAGAATTGATGATCGATCTTTCTGGATCAACTATGTATCTTTCCTTTCTACTCCTTTGGCAGTCCCACTGGTTTATCCGAGGATGATTTCTGTTCACGACCTTGATACGAAGGTATGATTGGGCTACTTTAAGTTAATATCTCTCTCAACTCTCAAACCTGGATTTGTAGTTTGTGAATTTGATTATTCGTACTTTTTAATCTATCAGGACAATGAAGGATCAGTCCTTCCTCCTCCAATCCCATTGTCAAGTGAACACCTTAGCAATGAGGGAGTCTATTTTCTTGAGAATGGTGAAGATGGTCTACTTTATGTTGGCGAATCAGTGGACTCTGATATTCTGCATAAACTATTTTCGGTTCCTTCAGCTGCTGAAATTCCTAGCCAGGTAATCTCAACTGCATATATGTCTATTGTATTGTTTTATTGCACAATCCAGAAATGGCTGTTGTGATTGTTTCATCATATTGCAAGGATAATCTGTTTTTTATTACAGTATGTGCTGCAGCAGTATGATAATGAGTTATCAAAGAGGTTTAATGATGCGGTGAATGAAATAAGAAGGCAAAGATGTTCTTACCTAAGGTATCTAGCAAAATTTTCAATATCTGTCCTTTTTTAATCTCCTATCTGAATCTTTTCCAGTTTAATTCTTATGTTTTATCTTTCACAGCATAAAATTGTGCAAGAAGGGAGATCCATCAGGTGAGTAATTTTGGACGGATTTCAAAGTGACCCTTAGCATTAAATAACTGGTTTGATAAAATTTCAGTTTGTAACTGCAATTGGTCTCTGGACCTACAATGGCTACAGTTTATTAATAGTGACATCATAGCTTCTGTCTGCAGCTAGGAACAATGTCCAGTTTCAGTCTTTCACTTAACCACCTGGAACATTCCGATTTTAAAGTTATCTAATATCTATTTGGGAAATTACTTGATCATGCATTCGGGAAACATTTAGTTGCTTAACATATTAGTATTTTTCTAGATTTCATGAACATGGAATGTTTCTTACTTGGTAGTGCTGATTTCATAAAACCTTGTAGATAATCATTTGTTCTTCTGATTTTTCGTTTCCAGGAATGCTGTTTCTATCATATATGGTAGAGGACAGGACATCAAGCGGCCCGTCGTATGTGGAGTTTCTTGTGCAAGTCCATCGCCAAATCCAGCTCAAAATGAATTGATACTCTGTTTTCTAGGAGTCCTTACAAAAAGTTTCTCTCCTCTGTGTCATGTTCAGCTTTTACGTATAAAAGTATATCAGAAAGGGAATGAACATTGTTATTATGGCTGCTTGAGAAGTTTTCTTCTTGTTGAAAGGGAAGAGAGCATATACTTCAACTTGAGAAGTTTCGCTTACATTTTGAAGATGTACTTAGATAATAGTGTCCACTGTTTTTTTTTAAGGAATTATCAAAAGTCTTTAACTAATCCATTTTGTATGGTTACTTTTTCTTGTGTCTGCTCGGACTAAATTTCTTTTCAAATATATTGTTTTTGGTGAAGGGACAAATACAACTTTAATGTAAAATGCAGCGTCAAATATGAAATAATTGTTGTTTTCTTAAATTTAGTACTATGGTTTCAGGGGTTTTTAGTTGTTTTCAACTTTCAATGGACAGCTTTTTTTTTAAAGCTATAAAAGACAAATTTTAAACGAGGAATAAAAGAAAGATGTACTAATACTTAATGTAAGCAGCTAATTCTTAACACAATATGAACATAAGCTCATGTGTACTTTTGTTATATGCAAATGCAATCTTTCATTGTTCACGAATCACGAGGTCGAAAAAAGAAGGTAAATTCATAAATAATGGTAGAATTAAGCATTCAATCTTCACTTTATACTGTTTCATAAGAACGCTTACGCTGACCAAAACAATTATTGCGTGTTCTAGTTCATTCATTGTGTGGGAAGTGAGAATTGTAATATAATTTGAAAATGTATCAGAAAATATATAAATGATCGTTTTCTCGAAGAGCATCAAGCTCTTCAACATGTGCACCGTCTGCCATCGCAATCGTGCTTCCTCGTTTCCCCAACTTCTTCTCTGCATCCACCAAAGTTTCCAATTTCATAATCAGCATTATTAAAATGAGTTTAAAACTAAACATACTGCTTAAGTATAGAGCTATAACGCGAAAATGTTCTAATGATGATAATATTTAGAATTTAATTTCTAAAAGTAGTTATATTTTTAACTTTATGCTTCAAAATGTTATTTTGATTTTTTCTCTTATGTAAATTACAAACTAGTGATAACATAAGTTGTGAAAGAGTGAAACTGACCAGCTACGTCGAACAGAAGTTGGATAGAATCAGGCAAAATGATAAGTCTACCATTGGAATCATCATCTTGATTAGGAGGTTGTCCATGAATTATCACTCTTCTGGGGACTCCCTCTCTAATTCTCTCTTCTTCTGCATTAAAGAACATTAAAAAGAGTTCCCTATAATAAATGATCTAACATACAAAAAGAAAAAAAAACAGTATTTTCAAGAATTTGCTTCTTACTCTTTTCATTTTCACCTCTTGAGACCGTAACTATCTCCTCACTGTTACTTTGTGGTGTTTCCTCTTTCTCAACTCTTTCCTGTTACAAAATAATGTCGTGTCATCTCAAAATCAGCTGGTTATTGTGACGAGAAGACTATGTATGCATTTGGTGTACTTGGGAAAAACGTGTGTATATATATATATATATATATATATATACCTGAGCATCTGCGTCAGCTAATAAATCTATAAGAAAAGGGATTTCTTTCTTCAAGTCATCATTCAATCCCTTGAGATACTGAAAAGAAAAAAAAAATTATAATGTTACAATAAAAACATTGTTGATGTTATAATATATTGCCGTTTAGTGAATCTCAACCTACAGTCAATAAATTGGCGATGATCATTTTGGCGTCGACGTTGTTATCAGACTGAATCATTTCTTTGAAGTAATGATGACTGATTCTGATAACTTGTGAAAGTCGACGTGTCCTCACAGTGAAAGGCTGAGGAATGTTGAACACTACTCCTATCTCTCCTGCCATACTTTGGGGACCTAACTTCGCCAATACCTTCACCATTTTTTAAACCAATTCTTCATTCTTCTATTCATCAAATATTTTTTAATAACTAAATGGATTATAGTTTTACCTGTTCACTCACACCCTTGGATGCAATTATATCCTGTTATTCCAAATTTTTATTTTATAAGTTGAAGTCAAATATCATATATCTTGAGTATGTAAAGGAAAATGATATATATGATCATACCACTCCTCCAGATACAATTATGTAGAAATCCGTTGGAATCTCATTTTGTAATATTATCTCCATTTTAGGCGGAAAATACTCTGCATTTATTTGAGAAACCTATAACAACAACAAAGAGCAATTAATTAATGCCTTGTTTACCAAGTAACAAAAAAAGAAATGGAAGTATTTATGGACGGATTATATACCAGCTGGACAATGAGGCCATCAGAGAATCCTTTGAAAAGATAAGCATTATCGATGGTGGAACGGAATAGATGTTGGTTAATGCTTGATCTTATGGCCTTAGGTAAGTCTTGAAGAACCTCTTCTTGCCTTAACTCCGCAGTCTTGAACTTGAGCTGCATATGTGCAAGCATCTGCTCCCTCATTGTATCCGGTAACCTGTTCTTGCTCGTGTACTGCAATATATGATTGATAGCACTCCTCTGTCCAACAACAAGAAAGATTAAGATCATAGCATCATGAACATAAAGTGGTTTCTTAGGTTTTAAGCAATGAATGTTTAATTACCATAGCGAATGTGCGAAGAGCGCCCTGGACAACAAGATTGGTCATGTTACCGATGATATAAGCTGTGAGACCAATGTTGAAAAGCATGTAGAACATGTTGAATGTCTGCTCACGGCTATTAACGGCGTGCAGATCGCCATAACCAACTGTAGTGAGAGTGACAATGGACCAGTACATTGAGTAAGTGTAGCCTAACCAGATACTTCTCTCTTTGAAATCCTCAATTTGTGATCCTATCCATGTTTCTGTGGGCTTTGGATAATGGTAGGCTATCCAGTACAAAATGCAACCCGCCAAATGTATCCAAAATAACGTTACCTGAAATTCATTTATTTAATAGACACGTTATTGATTTGATCGGTAAAAATAATTCTGCTCAAATTCGAGACTAGTTATCAAATTGAAATTAATTTATATATGGAAGTTACTGACTTACAAACAAGTTTATGGAACTTACACAAAGAAGTTTCATGAGTCTGATGAGGAAGTAGTTGAAGTTTTGGTCTTTCTCTAGTCTGTAACAAAAGAAAAAAACATAGATGTAGAAATTAGAATACATGTAGAATATGAAGAATATAATATGTCCAACACATATATATATATATATATATAGATATAAATATTGTAAAATATCGAAAGTAGAAGAATATAAACCTTTTAAAGAGTTCGGTAACACGACGGAGACGCCAGAGGCGGAGCAAATTAAGGAAACCAAAAGCTTGGCCTCGTCCGATATTTCCGGTAATCGCCTTATAAATGAATTGAATCGGTAACGTTGATGCTACGTCCATCACAAAAGCCACGCTCTTCAAATACCTAATGTATGAACATTTATATATATATTCATTTATTTGTAACTCATTTGTAGTTTTATTTATCTATAAGTGTGTTTTTCAATTATATATTTATACCGTTTGGCGATGAGCTTGTGGTCGTCAACAACGAGGTAAGAAGATTTATCCAAGTATGAAACGAAAAATGTGAGGATGATATCAACGGCGAAGAAAAAGTCAACTACGAGATCAACGGTAATTAAAGCTCCTTCAGCAGCCCTTTGGAAAGCCAACTCGAACACAGATGCCCACGCCGAATATCCCACCAATATCACCAAAAACAATTCCCACAACCTGCCAACAAATATTAACTACATTAATTGTGATAACGTCATAAAATATGAATATATATATATACTCCATAATATGTGACGTATCATTCATACATGCATATTGAGGTATTTAATAAAACATTAACATAATTACTCCGCTAAGATTAACTTTTTGTATAGTATAGAGTACAACGAGTTATGAAATCTGTAAATTGTTTTTTTGGATAACTAGAAAAACATGTCTTGGTTGTTAGTGAAATATTAATGAGAAATTAAAGAACCTGTAACGACGATCATAGTGAAGAACGATGAAAGGTTTGGAAGAAGCACTATTTTCTTCGATGACAGTTCCAAACGCAGGCAAGAGACTGCTCGAAACGGACGTTATGTTCCTCACATCTTTGCTCGACCTTCTTCTGAATTGCGGTACCGATAACGGCGATCTCCCTTCCACCGTCGTCGCAGATGTCTCCGTCGAAGACCTTCCCCCTCTTACCAATAACGGCAACGGCGATCTCGTCTCTGAAGTCGTCATCGACATTCTTTTCCCCTTCTTCTTCTTCTTCTTCTTCTTCTTCTTCTTCTTCTTCTTCTTCTTCTTCTTCTTCTTCTTCTTCTTCTTCTTCTTCTTCTTCTTCTTCTTCTTCTTCTTCTTCTTCTTCTCTTCTTCTTCTTCTTCTTCTTCTTCTTCTTCTTCTTCTTCTTCTTCTTCTTCTTCTTCTTCTTCTTCTTCTCTTCTTCTTCTTCTTCTTCTTCTTCTTCTTCTTCTTCTTCTTCTTCTTCTTCTTCTTCTTCTTCTTCTTCTTTTTCTTCTTCTTCTTCTTCTTCTTCTTCTTCTTCTTCTTCTTCTTCTTCTTCTTCTTCTTCTTCTTCTTCTTCTTCTTCTTCTTCTTCTTCTTCTTCTTCTTCTTCTTCTTCTTCTTCTTCTTCTTCTTCTTCTTCTTCTTCTTATTCTTCTTCTTCTTCTTCTTCTTCTTCTTCTTCTTCTTCTTCTTCTTCTTCTTCTTCTTCTTCTTCTTCTTCTTCTTCTTCTTCTTCTTCTTCTTCTTCTTCTTCTTCTTCTTCTTCTTCTTCTTCTTCTTCTTCTTCTTCTTCTTCTTCTTCTTCTTCTTCTTCTTCTTCTTCTTCTTCTTCTTCTTCTTCTTCTTCTTTCTTCTTCTTCTTCTTCTTCTTCTTCTTCTTCTCTTCTTCTTCTTCTTCTTCTTCTTCTTCTTCTTCTTCTTCTTCTTCTTCTTCTTCTTCTTCTTCTTCTTCTTCTTCTTCTTCTTCTTCTTCTTCTTCTTCTTCTTCTTCTTCTTCTTCTTCTTCTCTTCTTCTTCTTCTTCTTCTTCTTCTTCTTCTTCTTCTTCTTCTTCTTCTTCTTCTTCTTCTTCTTCTTCTTCTTCTTCTCTTCTTCTTCTTCTTCTTCTTCTTCTTCTTCTTCTTCTTCTTCTTCTTCTTCTTCTTCTTCTTCTTCTTCTTCTTCTTCTTCTTCTTCTTCTTCTTCTTCTTCTTCTTCTTCTTCTTCTTCTTCTTCTTCTTCTTCTTCTTCTTCTTCTCTTCTTCTTCTTCTTCTTCTTCTTCTCTTCTTCTTCTTCTTCTTCTTCTTCTTCTTCTTCTTCTTCTTCTTCTTCTTCTTCTTCTTCTTCTTCTTCTTCTTCTTCTTCTTCTTCTTCTTCTTCTTCTTCTTCTTCTTCTTCTTCTTCTTCTTCTTCTTCTTCTCTTCTTCTTCTTCTTCTTCTTCTTCTTCTTCTTCTTCTTCTTCTTCTTCTTCTTCTTCTTCTTCTTCTTCTTCTTCTTCTTCTTCTTCTTCTTCTTCTTCTTCTTCTTCTTCTTCTTCTTCTTCTTCTTCTTCTTCTTCTTCTTCTTCTTCTTCTTCTTCTTCTTCTTCTTCTTCTTTCTCCTTCAATCTTGATAGTTGCCTCTTTATTTCTCTCTCTCACTCTCTCTTTCATTTATATTATTTTTAACTTCTAAAAATATAAGGAATTGTGTCAAGATGATGAAGAAGGTTGTGAGCTAATTGTGTTGACTTTCACCATGATTTTGTTTTTCCTCAAATTTTTACAAGAAAATAAATAAATAATTGGTTAATATTACTGCTGATATTTCATATATGAAAATACTATAAATATATTTGATTCTAAAAATGTAAAAATAATTTTTGTATTTTTGAATCTATAAATGTATAATGTTAAAATGAATAGCTCAACTCAAACTTCAGAATTCTTTTGGAATAAACAAACCTTAAGGGGTTTTGGCCTTTTTAACTTAAGGGGTTTTGGCCCTTTTTATCATATTTAAGAATTTAAATGACTTTTCCCAAAAATATATAAGTATATTACCAATTTGCTTATAATTATTATAATAAACTTTACTTTTTTCAACTTTTTGTTTTGTTTTACATTGCAGGAGGATTCATCGACTTTGACTTGTATTCACGTCGCTGTGTGTATTTAATGTGACATCAGGAATAATGATAATGAAGATCGGCAATGCAACTAGTTACGCTAGAAGATAAGGTTCTTTTTTCTTACCGAAATTTACTTTATTAGCTATGGATTTAAAATATTGAGAATCTCAAAAGTCAAATCTTGACGTATTTTTTGTTTTTTGTTATATTGATTGAGACCTCACTTGACAACTAAGATTACTAATGAAAACAATACGAACCATAATAAACAAGTGAATTAAATATCGTAATTGTGAGTCTGTGATGAAAACAATATTATCATTCTAAGAATAATTACATTGATAAAACAAGAAATATTATAGTATGTGTGTTGATACATAATCATTTAAGTTTTTGTTGAGATAATAATCGTGAATAATACTTAAAAAAAAAAGAATAGACCTTTTTGTAATGTCGGATGTGCATCAGAGCATGGTATGCTTATATATATATATGGCATGCTCGAAAATCATAATGTACTCAGAGATACATGTCGTGGTAATACCTAAAGTGTTGATTTTCAGATGGAAAACTATATTATACACACAAAACGCCTTTATAAAAAAGCTACTATATACATTAATATTTAAATTGATCCTAATATTACTAATTTATAGAGTTTTACTTGTATAATTTACTATGCTATTAAATGTATATACATTTGTACGTTTGCGCGTATAAAAATGAAATGAACCATAATAGAAGAATTGTTTTTTTTATATATTCCAAAAAACCAATGACAAGAACATGAAGAGGTCTCTCTCTATTGGACTTTGTTGGGCCGAGTTTATAAGATATCGTTATAACGGATCGCAACTAATTGGATCTGGGCTGGGTGGGCGTGAGAAATTTTCCGGTCATCGTGTAAAAATTTCCGAAGAAAGAGCCAAAATGCAATTGGTGGATGTCGCGATTCGAGGCGAAGGGATTTGGCCGGTAAAATTGGGAGATTTAAGAATCACTCTCTACTTCCAAACCCTAGTCCCCTCTGTCTTCACCATCACAATTCCTCGTTCAGATTTTTATTTTCTCTCTACACAAAAAAAGAGAGAGTTTCTGGTAGAATATTTCATCTTTAGCTGCAGATTCGCATCGGAAACCGTTCTGGATGTGTGGGTGATCGATTCTCCAAGTCAGTGATGATAGCTAACGGATTCGTAAAGATGGATAAAGAACAAGTCAGAAAACGTCCTCGTATGACCTGGGACGAGGCTCCAGCTCAACCTCAGGTTCCTCTCCTCTTTTCTATTTTTTGATCAATTAATCTTTGACATTTGCAAATTAGGATTAGGGTTATAATGTGGAGGAAACAGGAAGCGTTTCTGGTGAGATTTTCATACATTGACATTCAAAATTTGTCTTTTGGTAAAGGCTAAAAGGGCTGTGATTAAAGGACATGGAAGCGATAGGAGGATTTTGTCACCACCATTAAGGGAAGATGATCGTGACGGTCATTATGTTTTCACTTTGAGGGAAAATCTCACTCCTAGATGTGAGTTTTTTTATTTTTTTTGGTTAGATTAAGTTGCTAACCTTTTTCTATTGTGTGAGAACTAAGAGATATACTTATTTTGCATCTAAATTACATGTGCACTGTGACCACTGTGTACTCGTTGTTGGCTTGCTGTATTGCCTCAATGATGATCGATCTTCTCTCGGTTTAATTGTTTAACTTACTCCACTGTGTCTTTTGTTTTGACAGATAAAATACTAAGCAAGATGGGTGAAGGTTAGCTGTCAAGTGGCATGGTGTGTTCGAGATAAAAAAAAACTGTTTATGTGAATCAAATAGTGCCATTTCAGTGAACTTGCTGGTGTTGTAGGCACATTTGGTCGGGTTTTGGAATGTTGGGATCGTGAAACTAAAGAATATGTCGCTATAAAGATTATTCGAAGCATTAAGAAGTATCGGGATGCAGCTATGATTGAAATTGATGTTCTTCAAAAACTTGTTAAGAGTGATAAAGGCTGCACACGGTATTTATCTATCTTCTACATTTTAGCCCATGGCAAGAGTCACATTGTTTCCCGAAGAGGTTTATATCATTTCTTAGTTTCTTCATCTCTGCGTTGTCCTTGCAGATGTGTACAGATGAAGGATTGGTTTGATTACCGGAATCATATTTGCATCGTAAGTATCTCCATTCATTGATTGCTATCCCATCAATATGCTTCTCTAATATTTAATTGATTATATGTTCGGTGGCCCTGTGAGGTTTCTTATGGTATAGAAATGGATGAATCTCATGATCAGAAATCCAGTTCCTTGTATAGTGTTTGTGTAGTTAGTTTATCCATGTAGATTTTGTTGATGACGTTCGGAACTAAACAGAACCTTCCTTGAATGAATCCTAATGGTGTTACCAGGTGTTCGAGAAGCTTGGGCCAAGTTTGTTTGACTTTCTAAAGAGAAATAAATACTCCGCATTTCCTCTGGCTCTTGTTCGAGATTTTGGATGCCAGCTTTTGGAATCTGTAGCATGTCTGTGAACTGTTCCTTCCGGCCATTATTTTATTCAATTATCGTATCTAGAATGTCATCATAATTCCTTTCTGTCTCTGTTTAGCAGTTGTTGTTACTTGATGCCTCTCTGTTCTTAACATCTTTTTTCGTTCTTTTATCTACAGATATGCACGAGTTACAGTTAGTTCACACTGACCTCAAGCCTGAGAACATTCTGTTGGTGTCTCCTGAAAATGTAAAGTTTCCTGACAATAAGGTATGTAGAACTGATTTAGGTTAAAGTTGCTTTGGGTATAGCCTCTGTAGTAACGTTGAGCCAAGATTTTAAAGAAAAAAACTTTGTTTCAAGAGTTTGCTCTGATTTTTTTATAAACAGAGGGGTGCTTCAAATGAGACACATTTCAGGTGCTTACCAAAATCAAGCGCCATTAAGTTGATTGATTTTGGTAGTACTGTTTGTGATAACCGGATTCATCACTCCATTGTCCAAACAAGACATTACAGGTCCCCCGAGGTTATTTTAGGTAGGTAAATCAGTTGTATGCTCGTCTATACATTCTTGGGGATTCCATTGCTGACACTTACCAACTAATGAACAAATTTTTTTTCCTGGTAACTAACCAGTGGCATATCATTGCAGGTCTAGGTTGGAGTTACCAGTGTGACTTATGGAGTGTAGGTTGTATACTATTTGAACTATGCACGGTATAGTCTCTCTCTCATCTTGTTGTATAAATTGTTATCTCCTTGTTTTAAGTTGTTTTCCTTACTATCGTCAACATTTTTAAACTGTCCATTAGGGTGAGGCTCTCTTTCAGACGCATGATAACCTTGAACATCTAGCTATGATGGAGAGGACATTGGGACCTTTGCCAGAACATATGACCCGAAAAGCCAGGTTACTTTTCTATTTTCTCAAACTTTTGGGAACATGTCCACAGCGATGTAAATGCTCATTGCTTTTTACATGTCCGGTCATTATATTTTTGCAGCCGTGGTGCTGAGAAATATTTCAGGAGAGGTTGTAGGCTGAATTGGCCTGAAGGAGCCAACTCTAGAGAGAGTATTAGAGCTGTAAAAAGACTTGATCGTCTCAAGGTTAAGCATGTCTGATAATATTTTTTGTTTTGTTTTGATATGCTGTAATCTGATGTAGAAACTGTTCACAAATCTTGCAGGATATGGTATCTAAACATGTAGACAACACAAGATCTAGATTTGTAGATCTATTGTATGGTTTACTGAAATATGAGCCATCCGAGCGTCTCACCGCAAACGAAGCTCTTGACCATCCTTTCTTTAAGAGTTGAGAAGAAGCAAAAAAACAGAGGAAAATGTGTCTAAATGACAATAATCACCATAAAATGTAGAATTTTACTCTGTTAACAGTTTTTTTTAGATTCTAAAGCTCCCTTTCTCATTAGCACCAAACAATAATATTTCAGTTCCAGTTTCAAGTTTGGCTACATTTATGTTGTACATTGTGTTGTTGAGAATAAAAAACTTACATCACATTTTGAAATTTATATACTGCAAGGTGCAACATACATTATCGCACTTATGAAATTTAAAACGCCCCAGCGTCCCCAAAGACTCGATTCGTCATAATCTTCCAACAATGGAAACAAAAAATAGCACCAATAGAAATGGAACTAAGCATCCAAAAAAACGTTAGATATTTTTGTGAAAGATATCAGAAACAAGCAACTATGCATTGGAAGTTGGAACTAAGAAGCATAGTTTAACGAACTCAAAACCAGAAACAAAAACACTAATCTACCGAGCACAAACAAACCTACTCTAAGGAAATATGCTTTTAGTGAACAAGAGGCCACATATGAGAATCACAGCGTAAAAGCTAAAATCCATAATAAGTGCGTCCATTATCTTCTTCATCATCATCACCGTCTCCAAAGCATTGCCCACTTGGTCAGCTATACCTTGCCCATTCATTACTATCCCCGAGGCTGGGGACGAATCTCCACGATGATTCAGCAGAATATGTCCAAGCACAATTGTGGCATCAGTCAGGAGCAGCAAGAAAACAGGCCTGAAGCTTGCTATGTTGCCTAGGGAAGAGAAACCGAGATGAGATAGTATGACAAGAAAAGCAATCACAAGAGCTGTGGACATCCGTGTGTATTCTGAATCATCAATGGCGGCTCCAATGTGATTTGGTGTGATGGTGTTCACAAAACTAACCAGAGGAGTAAATGCTTGAGAAGCACCTATATTTACCACTGATGGAGTTTGGGCACTTAATGTTACAGGAGATGGTTGTATTGTCGTGTCTCTAGGGTCTGAAGCAGAGGCTTCTGCCAATGTTTCAGTATAATTTCTAGGCTGTGGCCATTCTTGGATGATATGATCTGCAGTATCAAGCACCGCTGCATCGGATATGTTATCCTGGTTACTTGTGAAATCTACAATTTCACAACAAGGATCATCAAATCAGTAAGTTCTTACATGTAAATAGAGTATTAGCTCAAACTCTCCCTTAGACACTTGATCCAATTGCGAAGCAAGGTTTCAGATTTATCAGAATAACTGAAGCATAGAGAATTTGCATTGTAGCATTTTTCCTCTAAATCAAAGCATTGTGTAGCATTTCTTTATTCCTTGCAAACTTTGTGGCACAACACAAGACAAGTATTGAAAAACACAACATATGAGTTATCGAAACACTTGACCGTAGTTGAACCGAACCTAGAAAGAATTTCAGAAAATGTCTAAGAAAATGAAGAGAACATCAAATTCAAATTCCGAAGGGATACTGACTTAGTTAAGATCTAATTTCAGCTAAAGCCAAGCAGGTTGTCCCAAAAAAATTCTGGATTTAGCAGCCTCACTACACATTAACTACTTAACCAGCTAATGCCAAGCAGGTGTATCTCCTTTTGTTTACAAATTAAGTAATCGACCCTAAACTCGGCAGGTGTAACTAGTCAAAACACATCAAATCTGATCAAAGAATCAAATTTTGATTACTTTTACTCATGACAGTAGGCAAAAATGGATTGATACAAACATTGATCGAGTCGATAAAATTAATGGCATGCCTTAGGTTCTCAAAATTCAAGGATGATACCCAAGAGAGTACCGAATTCTTGAGGAGTAAATATCTGATCGGAAGAGGGTATCGTATCAGGTAAGGATTGGTCAGCGCGGATATGAGATTGGGAAACGGAAGGAGGTGGAGGAGGAACACCGTTGATTTGACCAGTTATAAAAGCCAAACGATCGGATCCTCTTTCTAAGATCTTTCGCCTCCTCGCCTCTCTGCTGATCGACGCCATTGCCACCGGGATATTTTATATTGTCGACAGAGAAATATAAGATTCGATATATCGTGGTCGTCAGCTCAGCTCTGTCCCTTTTAAAACGCGGATTTAAAATCAAACGCAAAAACATCACAAGCCGCGTTTGGGAGTAATGGGCCAGGCCAATTTAAGTAAACCCAATAGCGTCCAAATAAATATTCCAAAGTTTGAAACAGATTCTTGTTTATTAGCAACCAAAATAAAGAGAGCGTTGGCTCCACGCGACCACCACCCACTGTTTTTCATTTTAAAATTTTCAATCGCCCACTGTTTCAGAGAGAGAGAGAGAGATGCAGTCGCTGCAGGAGAAGGCATCGGTGTTGAGCGGCGTGGATCAGGCAGAGGCGTTTGCCATCGACGACTCCAATCTGTTTGAAAAACTCGGTCTTCAGACTTTTATCAACCTATCCACCAATTTCTACACCAGGTTTTGTTTTTCTATCTTATTCCCTTTTCTAATTTCCCTATATAAGCCCTTACTTACTTGCTTAGTTTGTTTTTTTTTTCTTCTTTTAATCTGGATTGTGGAATATAGTTGAAACTCTCAACTCTTGAATATCTTCTGAAGAATGAAAGTCCTGTGTATGCTTGTTGTTCAAATGAGAATTTGGAAGACTTTTCAAGTCTTATTGGCTGCTCTCACAAGTTTTTAGATAATGCTTCTACTTATGGACTTGTTTGTGTTCTTCTTGACTTGAAAATAGAGTATATGAAGACCAGGAAGAATGGTTTCGATCAATATTTTCTAACTCTAACAAAGAAGATGCCATCCAGAACCAGTATGAGTTCTTCGTCCAGCGTATGGGAGGTCCTCCTTTGTATTCTCAGAGGAAAGGTTTGTCTTTTCTTACATTTTGGATTCTTCTCTCTTATTATCTATCTTTACCCAAATGGCTGAATACCTTCATTTGTTTGTTGTTTGATTACTTCATATATTGTTCATTTAAGTACAGACAAGCACCTCACTTGTATATGTTTCATTGAATACATATTTTGCACCATTATCAGTATCTGTTGGTTTTGACTAAATTTGACTTGCATCTCCCAAACTCTTGCTTACTATAAAGCTGTTCTTCTTGGCAATGTGTGTAGGTCATCCTGCTTTGATTGGGCGTCACCGTCCATTTCCAGTGACTCATCAAGCTGCTGAGAGATGGCTACAGCACATGCAAAAGGCTCTGGACGATTCACTTGACATTGACCAGGACTCAAAAATCAAAATGATGAATTTCTTCAGGTACCCCATCTTCTTCTTCTCGGAGTCAAAAGTCTGTAATAAACTTTTAATAAATCAAATGGATGAAAGTTTCATGTGAAACCTGCAGATATTAGCAAACAGATGCATTTGGTTTGATGTTTTTTTATCTGTTTCAGGCACACCGCATTCTTCCTTGTGGCGGGAAACGAGCTGAAGAATCAGAATGATAAACCAAAGCATAAGCATCAATGTGCGTGTAAACACGCAGCCGAGAAATCAGCAGAAGAATAATTAACAACAGATTCGAGAAACATTGGTCTTTCTTGGAAAACTATGGCTCTTTGCTCTCATTGCAAAACCACTCTTCGATAGATGGCCTGCCATATTTTAAGATTCGAACATGTTACATTAAAAAATTTACTTCACAATAATTTAAACTACAGATAGTTTAATCAACTCAAACGTTTCGTCTTTTGCTTACATATTTTACCAATAAAACACAAATACCTCCATGTTCCATGTTTTTTTTAATAAAACGAAGTAAATGAAACAAAATAAAAATGACTGGTTTTCACTTAATTAGTCACCTGATAATACGATTTCTATCATATTTGTTTCCTTAACATATTACGCTTTTGAGAGAGAGGACAGAGCCAACGGCACAGAAGTTTTAAAATACCCAAAACAATTCATAAACCTAAAAAAAAACAACTTTATGGTTCAGTTTGAAATTTTGAGCATGAAAAAAAAAGTTGAAATTTTCAGGAAGAATATACTGTGGTAACTATTGAAGCTCATTGGTCGGTTATTGCGTTAATGGAGACAAAAGACTGTTGGCTTACGAGTTTGTTCCTAAAGATACCTTAGAGTTTCACTTGCATGGTAAAAATATATGTGATTTGGTCCTTTTTGAGGATTTGCTTTTGTCATCTGTAGTTACTTTTGAGTCATTTTTTTGAGTATCGTGAGAACATTGTGTTGTAGAAACATAGGTAGTGTGTTGGAATGGGAAACGAGGCTCAGGATTGCTCTAGGATCGGAGCAGCAAAAGGATCAGCGTATCTTCATGAGGATTGTCAGTTTCTCTTGATGATACAAATTATAATGGCCTTCTTCATTTTCTCGATTTTGGTATTAATATCTCGTTATTGAATATTACAGGCAGTCCAACTATAATTCACCTTCATAATACATGGACCATTCGAAAGTAATATATGGAGTATTAGAAGTAGACATCAACGAAGAACTTTGCTAAAAAAATAAAAACTGATCCCGTCAAACTCGTTAACTTGCTCGTTGAATTTTATAAAGCATAATTTTCTAAAAGTGGAACAAAAAATTATCGTGTGATAAGTATATTTATTACCAGTGTTGATAAAGACAATGAATACCTGTAACGAGAGCAAGACAACAATAAATTTCTGGAAGTACTAGAGATAAAAGATTGATATCTTTCAGTGGTAAGGTAAACTTGATAGTGAAAGATAATTTGGGTAAATTTTGTAAATTCTAAAGCACTGGGGGTAAACTTAGATGGTATAAAAATTAAATAACCTATAGGGAAAAGTAAAATTAAAAAAACAATAATAATATAATGAGAAATCGACTCCGAAGGAAAAAATGGAAGGTGTGTATCACTAAACCCTAGTACCCTTCTCTCCTTTTTTTTCCTCTCTTCCTCCTCTTTCTCGAGCCAGTGAACAAAAATGTCGATTCCTTGTCTAACCGAAGAGACAGCCAAAACTGTTCTTCGCCAGGTTTAAACTTCTTTTATTCTTCTTATTTCTTCTGTTCGTTTTCTCTCTCTGGCTTCACCAGTTTTTGTTTAACTATATTTTGATTTTGGAACTGATTATTCAGGTGGAGTTTTACTTCAGTGATAGTAATCTTCCTATTGATGATTTCCTCAAGAAGACTGTTAGAGAGAGTGAAGATGGCTGTAAAGTTTCCAACTTTCGAATAATTCAGTTTCTGTCTTCTGATTTTTTTTTCTGTTTTTGCGAAAGTGATGATTTTCTTTTTTTGGTTTGGAAAACAGTGGTCAGTTTGGCGTTGATTTGCTCCTTCAGTAAGATGAGAGGATATTTAAAGTTGGGTGATTCCAAAGGAGATGACATTCCTGAAGATACGATTAAAGCTGTTGCTGATACTCTTCGAACCTCTTCAGTTCTCAAGATTTCTGAAGATGGTGAGTCTTCTAAGTGCTTCATAGAGGAATGACATTTCTATTGGCTTGTTTAATTTGGGATTTGGATATAGTTTACAATGCTTTAGGTTGATTCAATCTTTGAAGGAAATTTGTAACTTTAGAGTTTCAAATATAGTTTACAATGCCTGTGTTGTGCAAGTTTATTTACTTATAGAAAACACCAGAAGTATTTAGTTTCATCGAACATATTTGGAATTTACAAGATTGTTTATATCATGGTGCTCAGTTTGGAGAAATAAGTTTTAAAATTTAGTGATCATTTTCGTTTCTGGATTTGCATACACAGGGAAAAAGATTGGTAGGAGTACTGAACTGTTGAAGCTTGAAGATTTGATTGAGCAACTTAATGCTAGAACAGTAGCTGCCTCACCTTTCTCCTATGATGTTAAAAGGGAAGACGTGGAATCCTTTTTCAGTCAATATGGAAAGGTAATCCACTATTGACTGAATTTTAAGTTTCTCGCTATTGTTCAAAACTTAGCAAAAATATGAACAGTTAGGTTTGCTGGTTATACAATACATGTGTCTGATATGTGTATGATGTGTTTTCCTCTCAGGTAAATAGTGTGAGAATGCCTCGTCACGTAGCAGAGTCAAGGATATTTAGTGGTGTTGCATTGGTTGAGTTCCCTACAGAAGAGGACGCCCAGAATGTTATGAAGCAAAATTTGGTCTTTGCTGGTCAGGAGCTGGAGCTGAAACCAAAGTAAATCCTACTTGGACATGATGCCACGTCCTGTTTGGTGACAGTTTTTCATTTTGTAAGTCTTTATTCTATTCTAGATGCCTTACTTAAAGATGATCATATCTTTTCAGGAAAGAGTTTGATGAAGAAAGGGAAAAGGATGAAGAAAAGTTTGCTAATTACCGTCCTCAAAAGGCTTCTGCAAATCAGAAGAATGGTTCTGATCACAAGAACTATTCTGAATATGAGCCAGAGTAGGATTTTGACTGTTGCTATTAAATTTCTTGGCTCTTCTTGCTAGTAATTCTCTTGATCTGATTATAGCTATTTGTTATATTATAGTTATCCCAAGGGTTTGATCATTTCGTTCACCCTCAAGCGCTCAGCTGAAAAAGATATTGCGGAACAAAAAATCTCCGAGGAGCCAACTGAGAAGACAATGGATGAAAATGAATCAAAGCCGGTAGATAATCCGGATGCTGATAAAGAAAACACTGATCAGGTTCAGGCACAGGGAGCAGAGGAAGAAGTTGATGAGGAGGCTTCTGATTCTCCAACTAAGAATGGGGAGAGAGAAGAAAAGGGAGCTCTAGCTACCCATAAAGACAATAAGGATGTTGTCTTACGCGAAGATCTTAAGGCTGTTTTTGGAAAATTTGGTGATGTCAAGGTAGCACATCAGTTCGCTTTAGCTATCTGCATGAATCATATTTAATATCTTAGACAGCTCACGTCATACCAGTTCCTGCTGTCTTTCGTCATGATTTACCCGTTGATATACCTTTTCTGCTTGTTAACATTTTGTTGTTTTGTTACTCATTATTGATAATAATTCAATTCGCTGTGAAGTTTGTGGATTTCAAGATGGGAGCTGAGACGGGTTACCTTAGGTTTGATGAACCTGAAGCATCCCAGAAAGCCCGTGCAGCAGCAGTACTAGCCAAAGAAGGTGGACTAGGTGTGAAGAATTTTATTGCCGTCCTAGAACCTGTTACAGGTATAAACACTTTTTCAACTTCCATCTTATCTTATAACCTATAATTGTTCTGCTCGAGTTAAAATGGTAACTTGGGGTGTCAGGCGAAGCTGAAAAAGAGTATTGGACTCTCCTTCGCAGCAAAGATCGATTTGACAAGGGTGGCCGTGGAGGAAGGTGAGTACATATTTTTATATTGAATCAATTAGGCAGGCCTGGACGTTCAAGTTTATTATTTTTTTTATATTTGTATAGTAATGATAAACTTGGTCATGGTCTATGCCATTGCCAGGGGAGGAAGAAGAGGAGGGAGATTCGGGCGTAAGAGGGGATCAGATTCTCCGAGTGGTCGTTGGAACAAAGCTCAGAAGGTGGAAGCTTGAGCTTTCTCTACTCTTGTCTTTCTTGAGCTCGTGACTTAGAGTTGCTTTGTGCTTTTTCAATATAATTCTAGTTGCAGACTTTAATTTATGTATAACTTCCCTGTGTGACTCTTGTGAATTGTTATGTTATATCAAACTAGAAATCAATTAGCAAATTTTGGTTCAAGTTATATTTGGTTTTTTTTTTCCTCTTCTTCTTAAACACGTTTTCCTTTCTTATTTGAAATCTATGTTAAGTTTTATTTTGGGAAACTTAACTAAAACTTAACTAAGTTCTATCACTGTATTAACTCAGAATAGTATTAAATGGATTATTATTTAAAGTCGTTTTAATTAATTTTGAAAAATCATCTAGAATTGGAATTATTATTCTTTTGGGTTGACTTTGTCCACAGTGTTTGAATGAGTTTAATGCTGATTTTAGTGTAAGCTGTTACTGGCAATTTCATCTTTACAAGTTTTTGAAATGTGTTGACGTGTTGGGTTGAAAAAGAAGATGCATATAATCTTGAAAAGAGAAGAAAACGTATTATAAAGAAATAAAAGGGAAGAAAACAAAACTTTATGGAGAGTAGATTCATAGCTTGAAATCAACGGCTCAGATCACTTTCCCTTTTCCTTCATCTCTCACTTCGAATTCCGCCTCTCCATGTTTGAATACACATCTCTCTCTCTCTCTCTCTCTCTCTCTCTCGATTTGTGTTTACTTCTCCGTCTTAATTTCTGAGATTCATCTGGATTTCGTGGATCTGCAAGTATGAGCTTTTACTGATCGTTCGCTTCTCTCTTGTATGACCCTCTTCTCCTTCTCTTATGGTCACATTTTGGTCAGTTTTCACGGAGACTTGTTCCTGATTTTTGAACCAACCTCTAAATCTAGTCTTTCAAGCTTCTCTTACTTATTTGAATTGAACAAGTTTGATTTTTCCACATTTTGTTCTCAACAAGTTCCAAGCTTTTTGGAGTTTTTTTAAAAACTAATTTCGACTTCTAATCTTTGTTTGTTGGACCTAAATCTCATAATCTGAAGCTAATTTTTGACTTATCAATTGTAACTTCTTCGCGGTTTTTGAAATTTTTGTTTCTGGGAATTTGTACATGTAAGCTCATGCTCATGCTCATGCTGATTCTTAGCCCCTCTGTGTTTTAAAGTTTATGGTGTTATCTTTGTTTCAGATTTTAGCATTGTGTTAGGCCTATAATGATCTGGCAGACACATCAAAGAAACGGGATTTGGGGTTTGCTATATTGCTAAGTGCTAAGTATGAAGCGAGAGATGAAAGCCCCGAATATTCCAGTTGAGAGTTTCCAAGGCGATCTGAAAGGGAAACACGGGTATCACTCACGTCTCAGTTTTTTTTCTCCTGTTAATTTTCAATGTTGGATGTTGAATTGCTTTTAGCACCAAGTTTGGCATTCAGTTAGACATTCTCAGGCTAATGTTGCTAGCTCTTTCTGACACTTTCATAGGAGGACATCTGGCCCTGCAAGACGATCCACCAAAGGACAATGGACGCCTGAAGAGGTTGGTTCCTCTTCTTTTTTTTGTATATTTGATTTTCCCATGCTTCATTTTTTGTGAAACAGACACGTTTTCAGTCTGAAATTTGTCCTGGAACACTGGTTGGTTGTATCACACCCTATTGACTTTATCTATCCATTGCATATACTGAAGATTTGTCTCTATGAAATTTTCTGCTAGCTTAATTTTGTTATCCTGGATTAGGACGAAGTCTTGTGCAAAGCTGTCGAGCGTTTTCAAGGAAAGAACTGGAAGAAGATTGGTAAGTCAAATAATGAATTAAGATTCCTTCATGTTTTTCATAGTTTAGTTTTCCAAGGTATTTAAAGATCCTATCAAACAATCCTCTATTTTAGCTGCCACATTTATTAGTACTCTTTAGTAAGTATGGTGAAAGCAATGTGTGATTTTATTTGTTTCACCTTTTCAGCTGAATCTTTTAAGGATCGAACTGATGTCCAGTGTCTTCATAGATGGCAAAAGGTCTTGAATCCAGAGCTAGTGAAAGGACCGTGGTCAAAAGAGGTGATTTTTCTAAATGTCGTGAATTGCTTTATTTTCTTTACTCAATTTGAGTCTTCTATACCTTGGCATCTGTAATGTGTTTCATGACATATTATTATGCCATATTTTTGTAGGAGGATAGCATGATAATTGCTTTGGTAGAAAAATATGGGCCAAAGAAATGGTCTACTATATCTCAGCATTTGCCTGGGCGCATAGGAAAGCAATGTAGGGAAAGGTATGCACATAGTTTTCTTTCCAACAAAATTATTTTTGTGCTACATTTCCTACATTGGGTGGTACTTCGACGCACATGAACAATATTGTGGCTGATGTAGGTGGCATAACCATCTCAACCCTGGCATTAATAAAAATGCATGGACTCAAGAAGAGGAACTGACTCTTATTCGTGCACATCAAATTTACGGGAATAAATGGGCAGAGCTAATGAAATTCTTGCCAGGAAGGTATAACATGTTTCTGAAATTTTGGTGGCCTTGTATGCGATGGAATGAAAGTTATTGCTTCTGATGATTGTGGTCTCTCGTTCCTTGTTTTGGGTGTTTTCTTATTTGTTCTTACGTTCCCATAGGTCAGATAATTCAATAAAAAATCACTGGAACAGCTCAGTTAAGAAGAAGTTGGATTCATACTATGCATCAGGTCTTTTAGATCAGTATCAAAGCTTGCCATTAGTTGCCCTTCAGAACAAATCTATTGCTTCATCTTCCTCGTGGATGCACAGCAGTGGAGATGATGGTAATTCCAGGCCAGGGGCTGATGCTGAAGAATCAGAATGCAGCCAAGCTTCAACTGTCTTTTCACAATCAACCAATGATTTACCAGATGAGGTTAAACCTGGAAATGAGGAATTCTACATGCCTGAATTCCATTCAATAACAGAGCACCAAATCTCAAACGCTGCATCTCATGCAGAACCTTACTACCCTTCCTTCGAAGATGTCAAAATTGTTGTCCCCAAAATTTCTTGTGAAGCAGAATGCTCAAAGAGGTTTCAGAATCATAATTGTTCTCATGAGGTTAGAACTACCACAGCTACGGAGGATCAATTGCAAGGTTTATCGAATGATGCTAAACAGGACCTTGATCTAGACTTGTTGACCCACCACATGGACAAAGATGAAAAGAGTGAAGCACTCCAACAAGCTTTTCAAAGTGCAGTCAGATTAAGTGATCAACAAGCTCAAACTTTGATCACGGATGAGGAGTGCTGTAGGGTTCTTTTCCCAGATACTGTGAAAGATAGCAATACTTCTTCTGGTGAGCAAGGTCAAAATATGGTTGACCCTCAAAAGGGCGAAGCATCTCTTTGTTCCAAGTCTGCGGAAACCCATGCTCACGAAACTGGAAAACTTCTAGCTTTATCTTGGCATCCTTCAAATTCTGAAGGCCTAGCGGGTCATAGTTGTGTTCCTTCATCAGACCCAGCTCTGAAGGACTCACTTTTACTCTGTAATGTCTCCAATGATCCTATACAAGATTGTCACATGTTCGGAGCTACTGCATTGGAATGTAAAACTGATACAAATGACGGTTTCATCGACACTGATGGACATGTAACTTCCCGTGGCAATGATGGTCATGGTATCCCAGAAAAGCAGGGCCGGTCATGTATTCCCAAGGATTCTTTGAAGCTAGTACCTCTGAATAGTTTTTCTTCGCCTTCTAGAGTGAACAAGAATTATTTCCCAATCGATGATAAGAGAGCTGAAAAAGACAAAGGGTCTCTTTGTTATGAACCTCCCCGTTTTCCAAGTGCAGATATTCCTTTCTTCAGCTGTGATCTTGTACCATCAAATAGTGACTTACGACAAGAGTACAGTCCCTTTGGTATCCGCCAGTTGATGATTTCGTCGTTGAATTGTACAACTCCGTTAAGGTTATGGGATTCACCATGTCACGATAGGAGCCCTGATGTTATGCTTAAAGATGCTGCCAAAAGTTTTAGTGGTGCACCACCATCCATCGTAAAGAAGCGGCATCGAGACTTGCTGTCACCTGTGCTTGATAGAAGAAAAGACAAAAGGCTTAAAGGGGCTGTGGCATCCTCATTGGCTAAAGATTTTTCAGGCTTAGATGTTATGCTTGATGATGGAGATGATTGCAAGTCCTCTCGTCCATCAGAATCTCCTGACTATAAAAATAGATGTGCCTCCCCTTCCGAAGCCAAAGATAACAGGAATTTTGCTTCAGGTCAGTCAGATCAAGAAATGATTTGTATAGATGAAGATCCAAAGGAAACCCCAGAGTCAGGAGGAGTGACTTCTATGAAAAATGAAAACGGATGTATGGACAGTGATGCTTCAGCTAAAAACGTAAGTCCGTCTTTGCCCTTGCCTATTATCTGGTATCACGTGTTTAATACAGTCATCTCTTTCTCTGATTTCTATGGTTCTAAGGTGCACTGTTAGGTATTATATTTATTGCTCTACTAGTGAACTTTCTGTTGCTTAATACTTTAATCTAGTTAAGTGAAATCTCTTCTTGTGGGATCGTATCAATCTCTTTTTCTCAAACACATTGCATCTAGTTATCTGAAATGTCTTTTTCAAGTATCATAGTTTTATAATCGGTAGTAAATCTTCAATGATGGAACCTTGTAAGCTTTAAACTTTAACCTCTAGATCTCTTGCTTACCCTTGTAGCAGGACCAAGAAACTTCTGGAAGTTTTGTTGAGATGCAAATGTGTTCTCCTGTTAAAACTGGATCTAGACTAGATAACAATTTTCATACAAGTACGAAAGATCTATCAAACCAGCACAATAGGTCGTTTGCTAAGATTCCAACCGAAGAAATCTCATTGGAACCTCTGTGCACAGTAGACTCTATTCCTTTATCAACAATTGCAGGAAATAAAACCAACACTGCAGAGACCAGCATTGATATTGAAAATTTCAGCATGTAAGTTTTACTTTTTCTCTGTATGTGTTTGATACTTGATTTTGCTATTTAATCATATTAGCTGCAAAGTTTTATCCTAAGTTGGCTTGCTTCCACGGTTTCCAGATTTGATGGAACTCCGTTCAAAAAACTGCTTGATACCCCATCACCTTGGAAATCTCCTTTACTCTTTGGTTCTTTCTTGCAAAGTCCAAAGTTGCCTTCAGAGATAACATTTGAGGTAATATGAGATGGAATCACTTTGGAGAAAAATAGTTTTTGGATGTTCTACTTTTTTTGTTTTAAATTGAAGCGTCTGTTGATGAACGTATATTCTTTGTTATTTGTCTCTTCTTTTCAGGATATTGGGTGCTTTATGAGTCCCGGAGAGAGAAGTTATGATGCCATAGGACTAATGAAGCATTTGAGCGAACACTCAGCTACGGCATATGCAGATGCCCTGGAAGTTTTGGGTAATGACACACCTGAGACGATACTCAAAAAGAGACAGCTGAACAAGTCCATTCAAGGGAAAGAAAATCAGCACCAGCTTCATGATAAGCTTGGAAATCGATCCCAGGTCTCAGCTTCAACTTACGTTATATATATCGTATATTCTCTGAATAAGTTTGGAACCGATAAACTCCTTTTCTCATTCCATAAAAAAAAAAATGCTCCGTAGAAGAGACTTGATTACCAAGAGGAGTCTCTAAACTCTCCACCATTGACCAAACCAAGTCCCTAGGCAATCCAGATCCCCCCACCAAAAACAAAATAGAAGAAAAAAGAGAACTTGAAATTGACCAAACCAAGTCCCTAGGCAAACCAGAACTCTATCAATTCTCTTCTTCTGTTCTTGGTGTAGGTTAATGTTGAAATTGAATCTTGAACTTGGTTGACCGGTTTGTGTTTGAGTGTATATGTTGATTCTCTGAGCCAATTCTGTGGAAATGCAGGTGGAGCGTCGCACCTTGGACTTCAGCGATTGCGGGACACCTGGGAAAGCAAAGGTATCCTCGGCTTCTCCGGGCAGCTACTTGAGCCCGTCATCTTACCTGTTGAAGAGTTGCAGATAGAAGAGGCTGCTTTTTGTTCATTGATTCTCTCCAATTTTTTTTGACCCCATATGCGTATTGTCTTCTTTATTCCTTATGTCTCATTTTCTTGTTTCTAATTTTTAAAAAATGTGTAGATCTCTCAACTATGGACATGATACAATTGATTAAATAGCGGAAAAGTAACTTGTTCTCAAGAAATTAACTTTTTAATTCCAAAAGTTCTTAGTCCTCGTTTCAGGTATGATATTGGATTGGATTCAAAAGACCATGAAAAGCCGTCCAGGTTTTAACAGTTTGATATGGTGGAGACACGGCTTCTTCTTCTTCTTCTTCTTCTTCTTCTTCTTCTTCTTCTATAGGACTTTGGAGTTGTTTATGGTAATCCTTTTAACATCGAATACCAACTTCCTCTACGGCCGTCCTGAACCAACACAAAACTAGACCTGTCTTCATATAGTGGCTTCTATCAAAACTAATTATTTCTAGAACTAAACCTAACAACAAGCATTCAGATTTTGAGGACACGTTAATTTCTAACAAATTTTCACCTCACCAATGGAAAAAGCTAGAAGCCATTTGCCAACGATGTGCTAACAAATCAAGAGATATCTAGCGTAAATCCGCTCAGAACTGAGTACTGTACATTATCAAATGGAATTAATAGCAAGCTCAGCTCTAGAACGACGAAGACAAGGTAAAGACTTACGCTCACCTGCTACAAGATAAACAGATGGTACAAGGAAGATTATAGTCTCAGGAATGAAAACGACCATCCAGTAGTAATTCACAATTTCTTGATCATTCAAGTTAAAAAGCACCAGCAAACAGATCAGAGTCATGAGCTTTGCCACACATAGGCAAAAGGATGTAGCTTTACGTCGCTGCAAAATGGCAACTTAAGAACATTTGAAGAAAACACAATTTTCAAGCTGACGATTGTGCAAGTGAAGATAACAAAGCAAAGGAAAGCCACGATCGACATTAATGTCGGCCTCTGAAGCTTGATCCAGGCTCTATCTTCCTCTCTAAGGCTTTGGTACTCTTGCTTTGGCATTTCCACCTCCCCCATGGGAGGCTCAACACCAGGACTTCAGTCCTAATGCAGAGTCAGGAAGTTCGTTTTCTCCTCAAATGCATCCGACTCAGGTTGCCTTCACACATGCTCAACCGGTTAACAACAAACCATATCCTCAAATGCCCCAGCCTGGCCAACCAGTTAACAACAATAGTCCATATCCTCAAATGCCACATAACGGCAGCGGTATGTACATGCCAAACCAACCCAGTCAGGGTCTAGGGCGAGGGTATCCACCTCAGCAACAGCAGCAGCAGCAGATGATGATAGCTCAGTTCTATTCCCAACAGCAACAGCAACAACAACAACAGCAGGCATATGGAAATCAAATGGGAGGATATGGCTATGGCTATAATCAACAACAGCAAGGAAGCAGCCCGTGTCTGGACCAGCAAATGTACGGTTCATCGATTAGAGACCAGGCTTCACATCAGGTACCATCCTCATCATCTACCACATCGTATCTGCCTCCTATGAAACCTAAGAATAAACCAGAAGACAAGCTATTTGGGGATCTCGTCGACATATCTAAATTCAAGCCTACAATTACAAAACCGACTTCGGGAAGAGCCGGTACCATGTGAAAAATCCTTCATCCATCCATCATTTCTAAGTATTCAATTCCTCTATCTTTTACTCAGCTAACTCTCTTTCTTCTCTTCTTTGAGCTTTCATCAATATTGATTATACCCTCTTGGGAGATACATACATACATATATGAGTATATGTTATCTTCTTCCTTATAATTTACCGTTGATCATGACCGGTAATGGATTTGTATATTTCTTGTAGAGAACAAAACTTTTGTTGAGAATTCAGCGATTTGGGATTTGTCTGAAGATTCTTCTGTTGTAGGACCTTTCACTATCATTTGGTTTTCAGACATTTCATTTGTTTCCGTTGGCAATAAAGTTTTATATCAATCTGAGAGTTTCGTTTTTCGTTTTTCATTTTTAGATATACATTAGGGTGCTAGTGTTGTTTGCATCTGAATATAACTTTTGTCTGTCTATGGAGACTTCCAATAACACGGTATAATCTCACTGAAATCTTGATGAATTATAAATTAATGGTGTCAATTATGTTTCATCTTTTTATTATTAATGGGTATGATTTCATTCTCAGTTATGTTTATTGGAGTTGACTTTATTATATCTTTCTTCTTTAACTGTGACATGTATAAGATGAGAGGCTGTCGTAGAGATGTTTTTAGTCTTAATTCAATTTAGTTAAACGGAAACAAACAGGCAAAAAGCTGAATCAATAAAAATATAATTAGAGCAGTGATGCATCAAATGGTCAATATGTCCGAGTGGTTAAGGAGATAGACTCGAAATCTATTGGGCTTTGCCTGCGCAGGTTCGAATCCTGCTGTTGACGAAACTTTTTGTTTTTACTTTCTATTGCTAACATGCATGTAAATATTTTAAAAGATTTATCTTTTGAGTTTTAAAGTTTGGTAAATGTTGTCTGTAATAAAACTGAAAATTCCGTAGAAGTAAAATATTAACACAATTGAAAAGAAGAAATAAAATAAAAACGTTTGGTACGTTTGGCGTTGGCCACGTAAGTAGTTACCGCCACATGTTCCGTTCCCTTCTTCTTCTTCTTCTTCTTCTTCTTCTTCTTCTTCTTCTTCTTCTTCTTCCACACAATTGCAATATTCTTTTGCATTTCTTCTTCTCATTCTGATTCCGGTTTTCAATTATGGAGACCCGGAGCTTGATTGTATCCATGAACCCTAATTTCTCTTCCTTTGAGCTCTCTCATCCTCTATCTCCAGTTTCTCGCTTACTCGTTCCGTTTCGATCGCCTAAACTACGACCCTGGTCCATTTCTAGTGTTTCAGCGTCGATCTCCTCGCCAAGTAGTGAAATTTCTTCCTCCAGCCATGGGATTGACACCGACAAGATCACTGTGAAACCTGTTTACGTCCCGACACCGCCCAATCGCGAGCTCCGGACTCCTCATAGTGGGTAAATTGATCCATTCGCTACAATTTCACTTACCTAGCTTGTTTAAAACTTCCAATTATTATTTTTGGTTTAATCGGAGTTCTTGTTGATCTGCATTTTCGGGTTACGATCATTGTGACTTGAAACATAGTTCCTTTCCTGCTTCAATGTTTTTTTTTTTTGTTTTTCATTTGACCAAGATTTGTTTTTATTCCTTTGGTTCGAAGGCTAGTAGAGCTGTTCATCAGAAAGTTTTGTCTTTTCCTTTATGGTTAACAAGATGTTGTCTTTTAAAAATAAAAAAAAAACAGATACCATTTCGATGGAACAGCTCGCAAGTTCTTCGAGGGATGGTATTTCAGGGTTTCAATCCCTGAGAAAAGAGAGAGTTTTTGCTTTATGTATTCTGTCGAGAATCCAGCTTTTCGCAACAAATTGTCACCATTGGAAGTGGCTCTATATGGACCTAGATTCACTGGTGTAGGAGCCCAGATTCTTGGTGCTAATGACAAGTATTTATGCCAATACACTCAAGAGTCTAACAACTTCTGGGGAGGTAATTTCTGCATTCTTAATGTTGTTTCATCAGTTTCTACTTCTACTTATTTATATTGTCATTCTTTAATATAAATTTAGTTTATATGACAATAATGTTTCCTTAACTTAACTTTTTTACTTCAAGCGTAGATAGACATGAGCTAGTTTTGGGGAATACTTTCACTGCTGTGCCAGGCGCAAGGTCTCCTAACAAAGAGGTTCCACCTGAGGTACAGGAAAACTCCCTTGTTTGGTTACTCTGTTATATGTTAAGTATCTTTCTGATTATGTCCGGGCTGTTTCTTAAATGATACTCAGTCATTTGAATAGACATTTTCATGATAGTGTTCCACTTCTACTTGTTGGAAATCTCTAGTTTTTGTTACTCTTATTATTCTACTGAATGTTTATTTGTAAAACATGGCGTTTGATGGTAGGAATTCAACAGAAGAGTGTCAGAAGGGTTCCAAGCTACCCCACTTTGGCATCAAGGTCATATTTGCGATGATGGCAGGTAATTTATCTGATTCTATGCCCAGCAAGAATTCATTATATTTGACAATGTTACTTGAAGTCTAACCCAAGACTAGAATTGCTTGTGAGGAAGTATCTTGTTTATTCTTGAGAACCAGCGATGTAACTACCTCCTTTGTGTCTTTGGCATCAATTGTAGATCACACAACTTATCTACAAAGCTTGCTTCATCAGTTTCTTATGACTCCTGCTCTTTGGAAATGTTTCCTAATGTAACCAAAATTTTGTCAGAAACTACTTCTGGACATGCTCAAACTCTCATGCACGGTCCCAGAAATTAAAGAATGTTAGAACTGGCGTTCTCAAAGTGTTAAATTCGTTTGGCCTTGTATGAATAGTCGTAGTAGATTTCTCTTATTTATGTAAAAAATCTGTGTGCTTAAATCTAAAATTGACTTGTTTTGGCAGGACCGACTACGCAGAAACTGTGAAATCTGCTCGCTGGGAGTATAGTACTCGTCCTGTTTTCGGTTGGGGTGATGTTGGGGCCAAACAGAAGTCTACTGCAGGCTGGCCTGCAGCTTTTCCTGTATTTGAGCCTCATTGGCAGATATGCATGGCAGGAGGCCTTTCAACAGGTGTGAGCTTTGTACTTGATTGACCAAAATTAGTAAAAAATGTGGTTAAGCTTACTTGCATAATTATCCTCTTTTCATCAGCAAAAACTGTTTTTTAGCTCTTATGTTATATCTCTCGTTTTGCAGGGTGGATAGAATGGGGCGGTGAAAGGTTTGAATTTCGAGATGCACCTTCTTATTCAGAGAAGAATTGGGGTGGGGGCTTCCCAAGAAAATGGTTTTGGGTAATCACTTTCATCCTTTTGCTACATTTTCTTGTTGCAAACTATAGGCATCAAGTTGGATTCTGCGCACACCTGTGTATATACACACATGTATTACACTTAAATTCTGTTAGTAGCTTTATATGTCGGTGTATCTTTCAGGTCCAATGTAATGTATTTGAAGGTGCAAGTGGAGAAGTTGCTTTGACCGCAGCTGGCGGGTTGAGGCAATTGCCTGGATTGACTGAAACCTATGAAAACGCTGCACTGGTATATTCACTAATTAAGATTATCTTAAGTAATGACAATGAAGATACAGTTTAAGAAGGCAAGTAATCCAACCTTGTAAATTTTGCAGGTTTGTGTACATTATGATGGAAAATTCTACGAGTTTGTTCCGTGGAATGGTGTTGTTAGATGGGAAATGTCTCCATGGGGTTATTGGTATATGACTGCAGAGAATGAAACCCATATGGTAAACTTGTTTCCTGCTCAGATTCAGTCAGTTTCACTTTGACATCATTATTACCTTATGGCTAGATTCTGACACCCGATGAATGTTTTGTGGAAGGTGGAACTAGAAGCAAGAACAAATGAAGCAGGTACACCTCTGCGTGCTCCTACCTCAGAAGCTGGGCTAGCTACGGCTTGCAGAGATAGTTGTTATGGTGAATTGAAGTTGCAGATATGGGAACGGCTATATGATGGAAGTAAAGGCAAGGTATACATGCAAATGCAAATGCAAATGTATCTCCGTAGTTTAAAGTCTTAGCTAGTATCTTTAGCAGTTAAAGAAGATTAAAAACGTTTGTTATGATTGATATTGATGCAGGTGATACTCGAGACAAAGAGCTCGATGGCAGCAGTGGAGATAGGAGGAGGACCGTGGTTTGGGACATGGAAAGGAGACACGAGCAACACGCCCGAGCTACTCAAACAAGCTCTTCAGGTCCCATTGGATCTCGAAACCGCATATGGTTTGGTCCCTTTCTTCAAGCCACCGGGTCTGTAACATTGATGAGTGTTTTGTTTGTTGATAGAGAGCCATGCTAGCTTCACTGGTTAGTCTCTATGGTTTAGTTCGTGGGGCCCTTGTGGTATATATATACTAGCCACTGTAAAGTGTAGTTCAATGAAAGCCTTAAAAATCGATGTCTTTAAATCGAAATCGGTTCATTTTAGTTCAATGGTAATTTCTAAATTTATTGTAAGTTATCTTTTCCATAACTTGGTTCAAGCTAATCTCTTTCGCTAATGTCATTTCATGGATACTCGTTTCACATAATGTTATAAGATGATTAACGTTGTTAGCTTTTAAATTGCACTAAAAATTGTATACGCTGTTTAACTTGGTGCAACTGCGTCATGTTGAATTTTTTTTATTTAATTTGTCCTCGACCAAAAGCTTTCCAGATAGCCGTTTAAGCCTACGCACTATGCATCATTTCTATGTCCTTTCACCATTTTTTTTCTTTGTGGCAACTTCCTCAATCTTCCTAGGTAGAAACCACGATGATAATAATGGATTGATGAAAAATATAGGCTCGACTTGTTAGATATGTATAAATATGAGTGAGAGGCAAAAAGGAGAAAGAAGAAGTTCCGTCTCGCTTTTTCCACCATCATCACAGATACCACACTCTATGGCTCCACCAACGTCTTACTTTATTGTATTTGTGAATATACGTTATTTTGGTGGTGCTATATTCTCTTTACCTTCTGAAGGTAAGTTTCCGGTATCAATAGATGTAAGCACTGAACCCATTAGGCAGTTGTTAGATCCTGAAAGATTTAATTTTACTAGTTCTAGATCCCCTGAGGTAGATGAAGAGGAAACTACTAGTTTAGAAGAAGACCATGTTATTGACTTTCCAAACTAGTTATAGTTTCATAGAGGAAGATGCAAAAGATAAGGAAACTCTCGATTTACATGTTATTGGAAGAAACTCTGTATGTCCCCGGTTCTCACAGTGATAAGAATGTCTTTGAGTTTTTGAAGAGCTACTTGGACATGATTTCCTCAAAATATAGTTTCTGGAATAAAACTGGAGGGTCAGATCATTTCCTGGGTATTCTTTTTTCACTCTCCTTTATCAACTACTTCACTCCATTTGGCATAACAGAGTTTTACAATGTTGAACATGTAATTAAATTAATTTATTCATTCATTCGTTGATACCAAAGGCGTGTTGCAAAACTCTCTAATTGCGGCTAAACACTCAGATCAACGGTTCAATTTTGGCCAAGCAGTCAAGCACACCAGCACAAACAAATATTATTTACGTTTTCTCATAGCAACAAACACGTCTGATTCAATTCTGTTATGCTCCACCTTCTGTAAATAAACATTTTCATGTGGTTTTATCTTTTGAATTTGTGATTCGTCTTTTTCACCGTAGATGGCAAACACACAAGTAGTCATCAACTTCATATTGCAGGTTGAAAGGGATCGATCTTTAGGCTCCAAAACAGTGAAATGTGCATGAACAATATCTTCAATATTGATCCATCTTTATAAAAGAACGTATACCTTAATGGATTTGCGAATTGTTGACGACAAACATTTTGCTTGGACACACCATAAAGTTGGCCTTCTTTTCATTGGCTTAAAAAAGACATGGTTGGCTATCTTTTTCTGTATATTGTGTCTTAAGTTAAAGCCAGAGTTCTATTTTGGTTACCGCTATTTTTGAATGGCTACTATCTGACCAAAATAGATATTGCTTGTAACCATCACCTGCACTAATTCTTCTAAAGAGGACCACATAACGTACATGTCTATTGTTATTATTTATTTTCCGAATAGTTCATCCAGTTTTATGATCACCAAGATACGTACATTGTAGATCATGAAAGATTAAAAACAAATTTGTTCAAATCCTTCTAAGTAATGGTAAGAAGCACGATCCAGGCGGCCCTAAAAATATGCTTCTAAATTTGGTTAATAATTTTAGCACAATCCAAGCCGGCTACCTTATCGATTTGGAATTAGCAAATGAGATAATGGAGTAACCTATTTTTATTGGACTTGGTAAAAAGGTTATCAAAGCAGAACAATCTTCAAAAGAAGCTCTTGTCGCAATGGTTTTCTTTTGTTTTTAGAGCTTTTGAGTTTGTGTGGTGTATATGGAGCCTAAAGGTAGTAAAAGGCCCCATCCTTTAGTCTTTTTTTTTAAGGGGCCACAATATTGTTTATAATTAATCTAGTCTAGTGGTCATCACTGTTAACCTACTTCATAATATAATAAGAGTGTTTTTTTTTTGAATTGGATAGTTTTTAATTTTTATAGAGAAAGTAGGTAGTTTTAAGTTTTAATTAGGAAAGTGGGTATTTTTATCAGGAAAATATGGGGTAATTATTTGAAAACTAACTTAAAAGCTACCCATTTTCCTTATTAAAACTTAAAACTACCCAGATCATGAATAAAATTTTAAAAACTACCATATTTCCCAAACTTCTAAAATAATAACTTCAACAAACTACCCTTAATTCTTTTCTGTTTTTTTTTTTTTTGAGTATGGTAACCAACAAACAGAAACTATCAACCACCATGGATGCATCGCCACAATTTTGCTAATATTGTTTTAAGTCGTATCAAAAGGAACTCTGGCATCGAATCCACGCAACTAGGCTTCTAGAGAATCAAAAGTATTAGAACATCCTCTGTGTTTAGTTCAAAATTCGGATTGAATGCTAAGTAAGAAAATATATTTTGGTCTCAGAGTTCTACATGCTCTGCCATGAGCATCTCTCACAACTCTTCCTACCTTGTAATATTTACCTCACCGATGTGACAAACGTGATGTCACTAAAATAGCATGATCTTCTATAACATAGAACATAGTTACTTTTTTTTTAATTCAGTTTTCTACTTTGGCAGATAAGTAGTGTACATAACGTTTTAAAAATTATAAATGTACTTTCTAAAAATAAAAGAAAGAGTTGTTCGTTTCAAGAGATTGAACTAAAACAGTAACATCACAGTAATTGAATGTAGTTTTTTACAGTATTGTATTTTCTTCTGTGGACTAGTCATATTGTTACTTGCACTATTAAAGAAAATATAAAAATTAAAGAAACTCAATATAAAATATTGTGTAGGGTGTTGAAACACGTGAGACCTTGGTTGGTTGTGGTGGAGACACGTGTTATGCAGAGGTCAAATCGTAGTCAAAACTCAAAAAAGAGGGTCCAAAATTGTCGAGAACACGACCCAGCAAGCAAGACAGCTGGATTTATCTTTTCCGTACGGATTTGTTTTTTTTCTTCTACAACAATTGTCGACTTCTTCACTCTCCTTGTACTATTACTTCTTTTTATTCATAATTAATTTCGTCTCTCATTAAAATCCATTCAACATTTTTGGGCCGTTGATATCTGATTCCAGCTCATAATATACTAGTGGTTGGAAAATACAAAATCTGACGCCGACAAATATAAAATTATGGAAAATTCCGTGTGGATTATGGACGACGATGAAAAATTACTGCTTTTCCGCGGTTACGACGAATTTCAATTTTGTTATAAAAAAAAACTACGGAGTCTCTCAATTATAAGTTTATATAATTTTTTAAACAATCTAACAATACCTGACTCTATATCTTTCTTTATTACTTGAAATCTTCAAAACCTATATATCCCATATTACTCTTCATGTAAAATGTGGGATATTTTATTGTTTAAAACTACACTAAACAGTTCAAATCCTAATCTTTAATTTAAAATAAATCATTCAAACACTAAACTACTACAAAATTGTTATCTTAGAGTAGAAAAGAAAAGAAATAATAATTTTTGGAAGCTTATTGTTGTTTGAATTTTCATGGTTCTACAATTTTAGATTATATTTTTGTTTTCTACAAACGATTTCATTGTTTTCAAGATTCTAAAACCTAGGTTGTTTGATAGGAGAAAAAGGACAAATAAAGCTTTGCTTTAAATTCTAACATATCTACAAAAAAAAAGTTATAGGGATCAGTATTGACTCTATTTACTGAGAGCTTTAAGAACTAACTGATGATCAAATTACATTTGTGCATGATCTATAAGCTATCGTGCATATTGATTCATAGTACAAATAAATTTTGCTCATAAATTTTATTGATATGATAAGCTATAGTGCATATTCATAGATATATACGGCTTCAACCTTCATCCATTCTTATGAGATTTTTTAGATTATGAACAAAAATTATCATACAGATAGATATTCCTGTAAGATACACGAGACATTTTTCAAAAAATAAAAATAAAAAAAAAGATACACGAGATTCAAATATTTTCTCAGCAATAAAGCAAAAACACATGAAAAATCCGCGTTATCACTATTTGGTGTCGACGGTAGACGACGAACGAAAATTAGATTTAAAATATATATATATATATATATATTGTCGACTATTGACGATGTAATAATGGACCAGCTTTTTAAATCTGAGTACCTTTTTGAAACCCTACCACCAAAGGAAATACAGAAAACGACACCTCCATAATATAATCTTTGAATAGATCCATCGCAATGATGGTATAGAATTTGCTTCATAAACTCACATTGGGTAGTTTTATATTAACATAAATAACACATTAATCACCCGTCTATAGTTAAATTTTTATAAATTAATTTTTGATAAATTAATATTTTAATAAATCAATAATTTTATTTATTTTTAAATTGATTTTTTTATTTAAAGATTATTTATATAAATTAATAAACATGATAAATTAATAAAAAAATTATAAAATATTACATAACTATAGTAACTTGAGGTTACATAGTCACTGAAAAGGAAATTACAAAGGTAATGTGGTACAATATTAGATATAATAAGTTTCAGACCAAAAAATATATAAATTAAAAAATCAGGTACATTAGAAGGGGTAAGGGATTGAAGGTGATTAGACCAATTTTGTGTTTGGAGGAGGGTCACAATGCGGTATTCCTACTTACTCGTTTTGGAGAAGGGGTAACAGATTTTTACCTTCATCACACCTCTCTCCAATTGGTGGACAGATTGAATAGGCATAAAGCCACAAACATATGAACTGTGGAAGTTTTCATTTCAACTACTCATTTTGATATAAAATAAGTTTCGTTCTAATGTGATAATCATAAATTGAAATTCTGATCAATTCATGTTTTCTTTAGTTTGGTTGTTATTAATTGTCGTTATAAATTATGTTAATGTCGTAGTTCTCCATTCTTTTTTTAACTGATTCAGCGGTTCAAGAAGGCACGATTTAATGCATATGTGTACTTCTTAGCTAGAAGTTATTACGTCTTAGGGTTGCCGACTTAACCAATTCATTTATGTTACTATTAAAATACATTTTTGGAGTAGTGACTAAAATATTAGAAACAAATTCTTTCTGCTTATGATATGAGGTTTGATAAATCCAGCAGAACAGGTAACTACGCACTTCTAATTAAGTCGCTTGACAAGAAAAGATTGGAGCCTTTGCAAATGAAAATATTATTAAAGATGATGAGCGTCCTATCGTATTATTTAATTTGTTTGGCGAGTGGAGAACCAAATCTAATGCAAAAATAAACATATCTACGAACTTGTAAGTTGTAACTCGTCACGTCATTCATAAAAAAGCAAAAGATTAAAAACATCATCTTGTGTATCCCGTTATCGATTAAAAAGAGAAAGATATACAAACTTTTGAGAAAAAAACCGTAGTTTACATCCACCTACCTAGGTAAGCTATATAACCTTATGGTCACTCTAGTTCAACCACAGATACGAGTGTACATATATATATATGTACGTTAAAAACTAAATTCTAAAATTCATTATTGAGAGACTTATTATTAGGAGAGTCGGAAACATCCAAAACGAGAACTCGAAATTTCACCAAATAATGATACAAACAAGAACTATCTTTTATCCCAAAATATGTCTCACTCCTTTTGCCTTAAATACTTAATATTCTTTCCAATTTCTACAACAACCCAAATCTAAAAGCTCATTAAAGAAAAGGAAAAAAGATCAGTGACTTTGATATTTTGTGGAAAACTTGGACGGCATAAAGCTTAAAACTTGAGATGACAATGGCGGATTCGTCTTCCAACAAGGAGAAGAAAGAAAGTAAGGAGCCGGTGTATCGTGGAGTCCGTAAGAGGAGCTGGGGGAAATGGGTATCGGAGATTCGTGAGCCACGGAAGAAGTCGAGAATCTGGCTCGGGACTTTTCCCACGGCTGAGATGGCGATGCGTGCTCACGACGTGGCGGCTATGAGCATTAAAGGAACTTCGGCGATTCTCAATTTCCCTGAGCTCTCAGATGTTTTGCCACGACCTGTTTCACTCAGCCCTCGTGACGTTAGAGCCGCGGCGACCAAAGCCGCCTTCATGGACTTCGGCACGACCACGTTTCATTCCGAGACTCAGACGACGTCTAATAATAAAAAGTCAGAGAGTAGTGACATGAGTGAAACGACGTCGAATAGTAAAAGCTCAGAGAGTAGTGAGAGTAACGAATCGTCGGCGTCGTTCTCATCGTCTTCGTTCTCTGTGACGAGCATTGAGGAAAGTTCGGTCTCGGATGATTTGGACGAGATCGTTAAGTTACCGAGTCTAGGCACGAGTCTTGACGAGTCAAACGAGTTCGTGTTTTTTGAGTCGTTGGAGGAATTAGTGTTCATGCCTCCGTGGTTACGCGGTAAGGAAGAAGATGATTTTACGTATAACAATGATCCTCCCTTGAACTCAGTTTTCGAATCTTGGAAACATTTTCCCTGAAAAAAAAAAATCATAATTTTCCCTATAATTTCTCTCTCTTTTTTTTTGTTTTACTTTTCTTTTTTTCATGAGATTCTCTCTGTTTTTTTTTTGGCTTTGCGTGAGATATCTCTATAAAGATGTTGTGGAATAGATAACTTTTTGATGCGTCTCCTACTCGATGAAATGCAAATGATATATACCTCTCAGTCCATTAAGCCTCTTTTGAGTTTTGATTGTACTAACAAAAACTCACCTAGCGTTGAAGCAGACGGATATAAAGCAATATTACTGTTCAGGCGATAAACCTTGAGAAGATAAACAGTAATAGGGATATGTTCTTGAGGAAGAGACCAAAAATCGCTTGGAATTTTGTGTGTAATACCGTGTCCAAATAGAATATCTCCGTGATGTTTGCTCTAACAACACGCGTCAAATCAGTTAAATTGTCCATGTAAGTCCAATTCTCTTGACCAAACGAAGCAGTATAACTTAGACCAGAGGCACATATAAGGAAAAAAAGAGGTGTACCAAATCCAACGTCTTACTATACTTCAAAGTTCAAAGCAAATCAGCATCCCGAACTCACAGTTTACAGTGAGGTGATTATATTGTAATTCGTAAGATATATAGTTTTTGGGGTTTAAACTCATTTGGTTAGTATTTGCAAAAAGTAGTCTACGTGTCATACATATATTTGTTTATACTATGATAAAGGATGTGGTTACAATATAAACTTATTGGTTAGAGTTGTCGTTCATTGCTTCTTTTTTTGTTTCTCAATTATAACTTGTCTTAATTGTCACCCCACCTAGCTAATTATTATTTGATCAATGCTTGTGATTTTTAAGACATTCTATTAAAACTGTGATTTGATTAGTGTGTAAATTTGTTTCTTATGGTTAGAGTCTTCTAGATAATAAACCATCCTGTAAACTGACATTCACTTATAAAGATAATAGACGTTCTTGTGTGTGTCCATAAAATTGTGAAGGGCAACGCCCACGTGTATGTTTGCGTTGTGGAAGGCAATAAAGTCTGCATTTAATTTTTCTCCATGAAGATAAAGAAAAATGATTCATTTTGCAAAACAGAGAGAAGATCAAAGACAGAAGTTAAGTCAAATTTTGATTGGTCCAGTTATCACTCTCGTTGTCGTGTTCCCAACTACATATCAATTTTCTGTCCTTTTAAATTAAGCAAGGACGAATCATTGGCCGATGATAGTACTGATCAAGATAGGCCCTTAAATCCACCGTCAAACTAGATCAACCATTTTTAAGTGTATGATTCTACCGGATCCATATATAATTCTGTTGGATGCTAAATTGCTAACAAAAGAAAAGAAAATTAACCATTTGTATTGGTGCAATTGAAGTAGGAGTCTCCTAGAAATCCATTGGTAAAGGGCAGTTGTTGTTTCTTTAATTTCAGAATAAGCACCAAAGACATGTTTACCAGAGGATTGAAGAGCAATCTGCATTAGTAATTTAGTTATAGAGGGTCTTTAATAATTTTTAATTTTAATTTAATTTTTATTTTAAAAGTTAGCAAATTATACAATGACACTTGTTGTGTTTGATAAGATTTTAGTGTCTTAATAAAGACACTTTCAACTTCTCTTTTATACTAAATATCTTTAATTTATATTAAAATATAAGTTAAACCCTCGTATAGTCTAAAAAGTCAATAATATTTATAAATTAATAATTTTGGGATCTGTATATTTTATAATATTTTATTAAATTTCTAAATCTATAAATATAATATTTAAATTAAAATATTATTTTAAGAACAAAAAAAAATTAATTATTTAATGAATATTAATTTATTAGCTATTAATTTTATAGAGATTTCATTATTATGTGGCTTTCAGCTTACATAAAGACATACCAACAACATTAGCATACACACAATTGAATTATTAATTATAATTTAATTAATATAACTTATAAAATTTTCAATTTGTAGTGGATAATCTTTTAATTTGTTCTGGACCATTTTATTGTAGTAGTATATAAAACGTAAATGCACCGTCCAGAAATCCTTAAACGCATGCAAGTCTCATGGCTAATTGACAAATGGGCGAGTATGTGTGAAAGTTTAAAAGAAAAGAAGCTGACTTACATGTCTACATCACAATTCACAAGTGGTGAAGTCGAGTGCTGGAATACACTTTATTAGTTTTATGATTAAAATCCACAAGTGGGTTTTCTTATTGGGTTATGATCGTCGCATGATCTCTTCGCATGAATTATTGCATTTCACTTCAAATCAATTAACGCTTTTTTAGTAAAATCATATTTACTTTATGATTCTATTCATTGACAGCGAAATCCTAACAAGAGTGGCTCCATGTCTATTTAGTGAGTTTTTTTTTTCTTTTTCCATAATTCAACTGTTGTGTCGGTGTTATATATATAACTTATTTTAATGTTGATACATGTAGAGTTTGGTGAATTCTTATCTACAAAACACTGTTATACCGCAAAATGACTCGTATCCCAGTAATCATCAGAAGAGTTTGAAATAATCCGTTTTTGGTTAAGTTGAAATGATCCATATATCCCATATTATATAGCTATAACTTATTACTAATAACCTTCGTTTCTTTCGGGAAGCAAAAGGAACATGAGGTTTCATCGATTAGAAACCTGTCTAGCAGCCAGCATCATTTGTAATACTCATGTTCATAATGTTCATGTATAACACTTAATAATAACCATAAATCCACAATATTTTGTCGATTAATATAGTGATCCTTTTTAGTATAACGCTGACAACACTGCACAGTTTTTTTTTTTTTAAAGACTTAGTAGAACTTCTAAGCGGAGTTACACGAGAAGAACAATTGATCGGGAATATAGCTCAAGCATAATCTCTCTCTCTCTCTCTCTCTCATTATATTTGCAAAAGTTTAAGAAAAAAAGGCACACAAGACATGACTAGTTCTCTGAAAATATGCAGAGAATAATTTTCCGTGATGAAGTTTTTTTCTTCTTTAAACCGTTAATTTAATGTTGATCGAAGGTTGCAGCAACATGACATATTTTTCAGTATCTGTTATTATACCAAAAATGGGCTTACTTGTTTCCTTGTACATGGGCCCATATCCACATACGTTCTTTAAATCTGAGCACAAGCCCGAAACATAACATAATGCTATCTACACATGAGTACGAGGACCTCTAGTCCAATATACCCATATAAATTTAGATCTTTATATGTTATTGTAGCTATATTGATCCAAACATAATGCGTCGCGGATACTAAATCGAGATTCTTCAATTTGAATGGGCTAGAATATATACATGTTCATTAAGAATACACGTTTGAAATTTCGCATTAAATAAGAAGATATTTTAATCATAAAGTGAGATTCAGTTGATGTGAACAAGTTTACTCTTTGTTTTTTTTTTTCAATCTTGTCGATGGGAGAATATGGGCTGCTCCATATCATGAGACGATAGTGGTTGATTGTTGTCTCCGATTGTTTAACATGTCATATATTCGTGAAACATTTGGACATTGATATGGTTTATGTTACGACAAATCTCGGTTTTGAGTCATTCAGGACCAATCGATGACACAAGAACAGAGAACGAATTGGCGGACTCTGTTTTTTGTCGAGCCTTGGGGATTACGATGGCTGTGAAGACTAGTGGACTTATCCTTTGATGTCTGGCATAAACATTTGGTCATCCATCCAGCATTTTTTTTTTTTTTAATTGTGACTTAGCTTCTGGGGATTGCTTTTGTAGAGTTATCATGTTGTCATTTCAAACTTAGATTTTGACTGAAAACATTTCTTGGAAACACTTGCAACGATCCAAATACCATTAGAGACTTATTAGTAACTACACTTTTTAACTTTCCTCTTCCAGGTGAATATATACGATTATGTTTAATTAGATGAACCAGATTATCATCATAAACAAAATTAACGAGACAAATTGAAAAAAATAAAAATTCGGCCAATTCAACGAGTTTGTGATATACTAATCCTTTGCAAATAAGGATCGTCACAAATTTGTACCAAAATATATTATTGTGAAATTATCAGCATTTTGCGACGTTTTGCTATTGAGAATTTGAGATGGAGTTCTTTCCTATATATACATTTAGTACGTACCTGATAATTCGAAATACGAGGGTTGACCAACATAGAAAAGTAATAAATTCAGCAGATCCTATCTTCAACAAATAACCCTAAGGCAAGGCGCACCAGTTGAACCATTAATTGGAGTCTTACGAATGATAATTAAAAAACTTCCAGCAAAGATGCAACTTCCTCCCACATTCACCTAACGCCAAGTTTAAGAAAATTTAGAATTTTTTTTTTCTTTTCCACTTATGATTATTAAATAAAGAGAAGCTCTAGCTGATAGTTTTACGGTTTTAGTTTCATATACCGACAAATTTGTTAATAAAACAATTTATGCCCATTGGTGAAGGCATCTTCCTTATTTGTTGAACTATTAATTTTTGGAAACGAGTGTGTGTTTACTGTGTACAACGAAGTGTTATTTTATAACTTTTATAAGAACGCATAAATCTATTAATTCAGAGTTTTTAATCCTCGACTTTATGAATATAGCTCGACAAAATTATTCCATGAGTTTATGAATATTTTGCTTTTTCTAGTTAATCTTTCTTAATTGCTAGTAATTTGAGCATCACGCGTTTAGCACAATACGCGTCTACTTTGTCGGTTTAGTACATAAAGCATATATATGATTTAAAATTTATTAAAACTGTGTTTACCAAAAAATGATAACCACGAGTTAAAAAATATATTATTTTATATATTCTCATTGAATATTTAGTTTTAAAACTCTGCTTTCCGTTTTTTTAATAAGAAACATTATAAGTCAAATTCCAAATATTCTTTAGAATCATGAGGTTGATATTTTAATTTTGCAGTGTCAAGAATTTCTGCCTGATGAAAATTGAACATTCTCTTTTTATCCTATCCTAATTAATCATATAAATCAGTATAATAAACACCGTTGATCCCACAGTATTCTTTAATACAAATACTTTTTAAAAAGAGGGGAATAACTATCAAATATGGAGCTTTCTTTGTGGGAAACCCTGATTTTGTCCGCCACAAGTGACCAATATCAATAATATAATATATGTTGTTTGATATAATGCATTGTAGGAATCAATAGGGGCATGAAGAGACATTAAGCAATTAGAAAAGGGCGTTGAATAAAAACAACCAGTTCTAAAATACAACGCATCTCATGCACCATGACGCTTTAGTGATGGCATTTTAGGGTTTAGTGGCTCATCGAAATTTTATATATCTCAGATGTTTTCTAGTTTTCCAATTATTAAAGGTAGCATTGGACACACACACACGCACAAAAAAAAAAAAAGATAAGAGTTGAAAATTGAAAATCCCTAATTTCCACTATCTTTCCTGTTCTTCATTTTGTTCGTAAATGACTGAATATGTTCTTTCACATTGTATCATCAGCAATATAAACACTTGAACTTGGCAATGAAGATCTATGTGCTGGCAATTAATTTGAATAATATGTTTTCAAAACAGCCCACATAGTGTGACGCCCAGTGTTTTTTGTTAATAAATAGAGCCACGAGAAGTATACATATATATATACATATTTGTTTATATAAAGTCAAATATTACTTTTTAATGTAGCTGTTGAGTGTTGTATTGGGACTTTTATAGTTCCATCGCGCGCTCTGATCATATGCGAACTTGCAAATTAAAAATCCGTATATTCAAATGTTTTATATAAAACACTAGACAGTAATTTAATATATCACTGTATTTACATATTTGTAAATATCTTCTATTCAATCTGTAGGCATAATAAAAAAAAATTGATGAAATAAACTTAACAATAAAACCGCTTAAGGTGCCGAGTTGACCTCTCAAACGAACATATTTTCACCTCGGATATTACTATATATACAAGAATCGAATTCACTAGCATTTTAATGAAGAAGGGAAATAACCGATAAGGCGATAATGATTAAAAGAAGTGATTATTCTTAAGACTAGAGACACATATAAACAGATGATGAGACAAACAAATGTGGCAAACATATGGACCCATATCATTGTTTTATTTTATAAGGAATCTCATATTAGATGTCTTGGAGTTTTGTACTATATAATATAAAATTTCGAATATGGTAATGATATGAAATAATACACTTTCCATTTTCCCAATTGGGTATATGGACTAGGAATAATAGAAGGCCATGTGCTGAAATATATGTTTGTCAACATATCGTTCCTTTTCTTTTTTTGATGTCAAAGAAATAAATGTGCATTAACAATATATTTTATCAAACAAAAAAAATTATATACATGTTAATAATCTGACATATTAAATATCATGACAATACCATTGATATATAGTACGTATATATATATATATAACACTTATTATTATTTTTATTTTATTTTAGGTATTCATTTGATTAAATGTATTTCCAATTAATAATATACGAAAGATATAGAGATAACAACTATACTATCTGTAATAAATCCTAACAACCGAAAGAGGTTAAAAGTTTGTGTAGTTAATATATTATCATACTTATAAGATATTTCAAGTATGTTTATTTATTTACCTTAGAATTACATTCACCAATCACGGATATGCATCAGACGGAAATAATTGTTTTTTGGTTAAAATGTTAAACGGAAAAATAGTTCAATATACAAAATATATACATATATACTATATATACAATGATATATTCTATTTACACGTTGGAAAATAAAATAATACTTACACGTTTACTTAACTTTGATAGTTCTAGAGTATTTATATTCGTAAACAGATTTTTTCCAACGTTAATGTTAACTTAATCATTGCTAATACTTTAAACTCTTACCGACCAGTTTTAACTTTTAAATGAACAAATATATATCGTAGTAGTCGAACATTTTGAGGATGCCTCTCGTCTCGACTGATTTAAATATCTGTCTCTAAAATCAGTAGACATATATATATATATATACACGAAAATAATTGAATAATTTCTCTTCTTCATGATCATAAGAAAGACTAATCGCAGAGATTCTAACACCCATAAGAACCCTCCTTTCATTTATCACAAATTTAATTCCCTTAGTTTCATATATTTTCCTGGAAACAACTAACCAACCATACGTAGTTTCTATTTAGATAACACTTAGCTCATATTTCTTTAGCGCATATTTTCTCGGCGGATCGATTTGACATGAACATTTACAACATATGGTCATTTTCTTGGAGACAGCCAACTAACTACCAACGACAACGATCAAGGTCAAGGATCAATTGGTTACAGTTGATAAATTTTGATCATTTTATATAAGCTGGTTCACCGATAATTCTATGACTTTTTATTGCCGTCCAAATCTACTTACTTGCTTCTCTTCAATAAATAATGACTGAAGCTAACTTTGGTGTGGCGACAGGCTTTAAAGACTAATGTTTAAATTTTTAACACACCCAAAATTTGATGATTCAAATTTTAGACCAACGATTCTTCATGACATACCACACCACTTGGTTACTGGTCACTACTATCAAAGATTGCAAAACGACGAACGTCCTTTAAAATAAAATATTATATTAAAAAGATGTATTCTACAAGACACATTCAAATTTACCAACAAACTCATATTTATTTTTATAAGAAGCCATCAAACTAAGATAAATAGTTATCAGTTAAGCTTATTAAAACAAATTAATATATTATGACAACTTGAATAAACATGCATCATTTGTAACAAGATCCCTTAAGCGAGACCCTATAAATATATCATATGTGTTGCACCAAAATTCACTAACACTTCATTTCCTCTCTTGCAGTTGCCCTCTTTTCAATACATTAAGTCCACTATAAAAATATATATCAAAAGAACTCTGCCAGGATGGCTTCTATGATCACAACCAAAATAATGATGAGTCATCATCATGTTTTTTCCTCAAGGAGAATCACTACTCTTTATTCCAATAGTTCCATCAGCGATCAACAAATAAAAACAAACCCCCAAATTCCTCACCGGTTACTTGCCCGGAGGATCTCCCCTGTAATAAGAGCTGTCATCAGTTCACCGACGCCATCACCGGAGAAAGAGAAGGTCGAAGATGAGAGACGGTGTCATGTTGCGTGGACAAGTGTACAAGAAGAGAAGTGGGAGGGTGAGCTTATTGTCCAAGGAAAGATACCCACTTGGCTGGTTTGTCTTTTATCTAAATATCTCTTGGCTATATTCGTGGAATTCATACAAATATGTATCGTGCACACAAAATACACTCACACTGACACTAGCACAGAATATAATATCACCATTAATACAAGATAAACCCCTTTTTTAATACTTACGCCCAATGCATGTATTTAATATATTCCGTATACAACTATTTTTCCTTATACACGTTTTGTTTCTTTCTTTCGTTTAACGGTTAGTTAAAATAAATAAATAAACACCAGACACCATGTATATACACAGTAACAATCGAAAGAAATAACAGATCATTGACCATTTCAATCTAAAATCATCGTAAAACCATCTTTCAAAATAGAACCAACAGATAATTTTTTTTTTCAACAAATAAATTCAGTTAACATTAAGTTATAATTATATATATACATATATATTCAGAAATTATACATATATATATATATCATTTGACATAATGAATTTACATAAACATATATATATATATTTCAAAAGAAACTTAATGATGTTAAGTGACATGCAGAATGGTACGTACCTAAGAAACGGTCCCGGTCTATGGAACATTGGAGACCACGATTTCCGGCATCTCTTTGATGGCTACTCCACACTCGTCAAGCTCCAATTCGACGACGGTCGCTTATTCTCCGGCCACCGTCTCCTTGAATCCGACGCTTACAAAGCCGCCAAGAAACACAAGAAACTCTGTTACCGCGAATTCTCCGAGACTCCTAAACCGACGAGAACAAACTTCAAAAGCCCTTTCTCCGGGATCGGAGAAATCGTCAGACTTTTCTCCGGTGAGTCTTTAACTGATAACGCTAACACCGGAGTTGTCCGACTCGGTGACGGGCGAGTCATGTGTCTCACGGAGACTCAAAAAGGATCGATTTTAGTCGACCATGAGACGCTTGAGACGATCGGCAAATTCGAATACGACGACGGATTGTCCGATCATATGATCCAATCAGCGCATCCCATTGTGACGGAGAAGGAGATGTGGACGTTGATACCGGATTTGGTTAAACCGGGTTACCGGGTAGTGAGGATGGAGGCAGGGTCGAATAAAAGGGAGGTTGTGGGCCGGGTGAAGTGTCGGGCCGGATCGTGGGGACCTGGGTGGGTCCATTCGTTTGCGGTGACGGAGAATTATGTTGTGATACCTGAAATGCCCCTGAGATATTCGGTGAGGAATCTTCTTAGAGCTGAGCCCACGCCACTTTACAAATTCGAATGGTGTCCAGCCGACGGAGCTTTTCTTCATGTCATGTCTAAACTCACCGGAGAAGTCGTAAGTCATGCTTACTATATTTAATTTCGGGGTTTTCTTGCACATAGAGTAACTAACATTTCATGGTTGAATTTTCTTTAATTAACTGTTACAAAAAAGAAAATGGAAATCTTTTTTTTTTTGGGTAAAATGAAGAAGATAGTATTCGTTTTAATTGCTTTGATTATGTGTAATAAACTGAAGTAGAGGATCTGTAATAGAATATTGTTTAGTTGCTTTGATAATTTAATTTGAATATACATATATATATATATATACATGCATCAAGTAAAAACATAAACGTCGGTTATGGTAAAGGTGGCGAGCGTGGAGGTTCCAGCGTACGTAACGTTTCACTTCATAAACGCGTATGAAGAAGATGAAAATGGTGAGGGAAAAGCAACTGCCATCATTGCAGATTGTTGTGAACACAACGCTGATACTCGGATACTCGATATGCTCCGCCTCCATACACTTCGTTCTTCCCATGGTCATGACGTTTTACCCGACGCTAGGTAACCATTGTTTTTCTTTCTTTTACCTTTTGATTATTTTCTGTATTTATGATGTATATATAATATTCCTTTGTTATAGGATCGGGAGATTTAGGATACCGTTGGACGGGAGCAAATACGGGAAACTAGAAACGGCTGTGGAGGCTGAGAAGCATGGGAGAGCCATGGATATGTGCACCATCAATCCTTTGTATTTGGGTCTAAAATATCGTTACGTTTATGCATGTGGTGCTAAACGTCCTTGTAACTTCCCCAATGCTCTCTCCAAGGTTACTTTTACTCTTGTTTTCGATTTTCAATACTTTTTTTGCATGGTGGTAGCGGAATATATACCGTTTTTTATATTAAATACTGTATGAGACAGGTTGATATTGTGGAGAAGAAAGTGAAGAACTGGCACGAACATGGTATAATACCATCGGAACCATTCTTTGTGCCTCGACCCGGCGCAACCCATGAGGATGATGGTTTGTTTCAAACACATACATTTGGTTGTCGCCTTCCTTCGATATATTGTCTTGTTTTTTTAATTTTGTTTGGTTTTGTCTTGTGAAAGGAGTGGTGATATCGATAGTAAGTGAAGAAAATGGAGGGAGCTACGCAATTTTGCTTGATGGAAGCTCGTTTGAAGAAATAGCAAGAGCCAAGTTTCCTTATGGTCTTCCTTATGGCTTACATGGTTGCTGGATTCCCAAAAATTGACTACGATCTCAAAAAAAGATACATTCCTTATACCAACCATAAAGATATGTGAAATTTGCTCATACACATTTGTATAATTAAATTATAATATGGCAGTGCTTGCAGGTTTTGTAGATTGTTGTCCTTGTGCTTTTGTCTCATATATGTTAATGTGAAAAAAGAAAAATAAAATAGAAGGAACGTATTGTGGTGGATATAGTAATTAAAATTTCAATAGACCGGTCATTCTTGCAGTTCAATTAAATTACATATCATAGAGTTTATAGCTTGAAGATAACAGTTTAGAGCATTCTCGTAGTAACTTCCACCTAGCTCAAGAAGTACAATGGCAAAATTGCAAAAAGAGACATATCTTTTTTATAATTTGCATATTTACTGTATAGTCATAATATTACTTTATTTCTTTTTTGGGTACGTTATCATACTATTACTTTTGCAATTAAGTTTTAGTTCTTTATTTTGAAGACACGTAGGTTGAATAAAGAACCTTTGTTAACTTAAAATGAACAGTTAGTTAGTAACAGTTTAAAAGCAGGTGTTTGTTCATCGGATTTTAAACACAAAAGTCATGATTTATGGTTGGATCCTTTTAACCATAATTCGGTCGGTTATCTCACAGTACCTTTTAATGGGCCTATTTTGATTTCTATTTGCAATCAACTTGATTGGGCTATCCATTACGATTTACGACATAAAACCGGAAACTGCTAAAATCTAAATTAAAAAAAAAAAAAAGGAAATTAGAAAACGAAATCCGGTCCCACAAATACTCTGGGTCCCTTAAAAATTCGACCGTTGTTATAAAAAAAAATGGTAATGATTGATTGTTTTGATATAAAGGTTAAAGGCCGCTCCCCCTATTTTTCAATTGCATCTGTGTCCCACTCATCATCCCCTCAAGTTTAGGCCTCCCTTTCTCTTCCTTCTCTACATCTCTTCCATGGCGATTGCTACGGATACACAACAACAGGAGAAGGTACGAAACAACATGTTCTTTGAGATTCTCAATGTTTTGGTTTATGTTTTTTTTTTCGATTTTCATTGTGTTAGGAAGGGTTTGAATTGAGAGAGAATTGCACAATTGGGTTTTGTATCGTGACTCTAGAGAATTTGTTATTTTTTTAAGCGATCTAGTGTCATATCATCTGGCAATGGTAATCATTCTATATTCTGTGACATTGTAACCAGGAGGCTTCAGATGCTTCTGCAGCTGCACAAAAGAGATGGACTTTAAGTGATTTCGACATTGGAAAGCCTCTTGGTAGAGGAAAATTTGGTCACGTCTACCTCGCCAGAGAGAAACGGGTCTGTATTCTTTTATTACAACAATCAACCATCTCGACATTTTTTTTCATTTTCGTCTTTATGTTTTATCAAATCCAAAACATTTTCTTTATTGTTTGGTTTTTTTTTTCCACCAATCTCACACATACTATATGATTTGCAAAATATGAAACAGAGCAATCACATTGTCGCTCTAAAGGTTCTTTTCAAGAGCCAGCTTCAACAATCTCAAGTTGAACACCAGCTCAGAAGAGAAGTTGAGATACAGTCTCATCTTCGGAACCCCAATATACTCCGCCTTTATGGTTATTTCTATGATCAAGTAAGTTCAATGTTTCTCCTTTTTGTTGACACATATCATATCCAACTTCTTGGACATTATTAAGATCTTCATTTACCGCAGAAAAGAGTTTATTTGATACTTGAGTATGCTGCTAGAGGTGAACTTTACAAGGAACTACAGAAATGCAAATACTTCAGCGAAAGAAGAGCTGCAACAGTTAGTCTCCTCCTTCTAATTTTTGGCCTCCCAAACTTTATATTATAGAAAAACTGATATCTTTTATGTTAATTGCGCTAGTATGTTGCGTCGTTGGCGAGGGCTCTCATCTATTGCCATGGCAAGCATGTGATACACAGAGATATAAAACCAGAAAATCTCTTAATTGGTGCTCAGGTGAGATAAGCTTTACCATTTTTTTTATGCATTGTCATCTATCCATTTGATTTTAAGACTAGCTCGCAAAAGGATTCATGGATTTGTATACTTTAATATCAGGGTGAGCTTAAGATTGCAGACTTTGGTTGGTCTGTGCACACATTTAACCGTAGAAGGACAATGTGCGGAACACTTGACTACCTTCCTCCTGAGATGGGTAAAGTTCAAAGCTTAGCTTGAAAGTTAGTTCTAGTGTGATCTGTATTCTTTTTTAACCGCGACCTTTGGATTTTTTAACAGTCGAAAGCGTAGAACATGACGCTAGTGTAGATATATGGAGCCTTGGGATTCTCTGTTACGAGTTTCTTTATGGTGTTCCTCCTTTTGAAGCCATGGAGCACTCAGACACATACAGAAGGTTAAAAAAAACTGCATTTGACATCAACAATTATAGTCTGTTTCTTGTGGGTTTGTTTGATGATTTTGTTTTCACAAATGATCTATTTAACAGGATTGTGCAAGTGGATCTCAAGTTCCCTCCCAAACCAATCGTCTCTGCACCTGCAAAGGATCTAATTAGCCAGGTTTCTATATATATACTTTAATCTAACAAGTAGACTTCGATGGAAGCATTAGTTATCGAATCTGAAATCTCACTGACAGTATTTCTCAATTGTGTATATAGATGCTTGTCAAGGAGTCTTCACAGCGTCTGCCATTGCACACACTTCTGGAGCATCCGTGGATTGTGCAAAACGCTGATCCTTCCGGAATCTACAGAGGTTGAAAACGGCTCAGTTCTTGGCAATCTCGAGCCAAACACCATTGTGTAGTCGTACCAATTCTTTTTTCCAAATATATATGTATCCAAACCAAATCCATCTTCGTTACCAAGTATCTCTGTACTAAGTTGTTAAAGGGAGAGGGAAACTATACAGATTTGTCTAGTTTCAAACAAGCGTTATGAAGTAATTTATAGATCCATTTGCCCAAACAACTACACAAATCAAAGGAATTTCTTGAATCGCACATTAGAAGTGGCAAACCTTGAAGTCATTATTACAATCGATATTCTTCTTCTTATGTGTTTTATCAAAAGGAAAACCAAAAGCATGAATGGATGGAAGTTGTTCTAGTTTCATGGAAAACAAAAGGAAGCAAGTAAAAGAGTGTTCTCGGCTTCTCTTCCCAATCTATCAGAGACAAGACATATACCTTCACAACAACTTTGTATCTTCAACAAAAATGTTTACAAGAAACAAAGATAATGTCTTACATATGATCCAATCTTTCTGGGCTCAAAATTACAAACGAAAAAACGAAATTTTGCCAAACGTTTTTGGTATTAGTCAGTCACCTCGGTGGTTCCTTTAGGGGGATTCATGAAGCTGGGCTGGTTCGTGGATGACAGCATCCGTGCCCACATTCTGTCTGTAATCACAACTTTGTTTTGTCTTTCCGTTATTCGCTGCCCAGGGAAGAAGATAAAAAGAGAAAAGGATTAAAACTTTGAAGGTTGATTATCCAGTGGCATGGATAGATATTTAGGCAAAGAGAAACTTACGTTTAAGGGAATGTAGGTGTGCCTTCCATTAACAAGACCAGAGACGAAGCCGGTATAGCCAGCCATTGCACCATGGACTGCACTTTGGGCAAGGAGAGTTGAGTAGACGTTGTCAGACGCATTGGCTGGAATAGCTCTAATCATGTATGTTGGATCTGAAACATGGTTTCAAGCATATTAATATTTCATAAATCTATGCAGCTTTAGTTCAATTTTGGGAGGACAAACGTACCAATATATTTGAGAGTAATTTCCATTTCCCTCGGCTTCGCAAAGTGTTCCTGTTGCAAAAGACGGAAATTGGAAATACGGTTATAAACCCACATATATTCATCGCCTTCTAGGTGGGAAATATGAGACTGAAATTATGATAAAGTTCTCATTCGCAACAAATTACCTTGATTTTAAGACTCATCCATAGTCCTACATCTTTAAGAAGCTTGTTTCCTGAAGCATCCTCTTGTTCAGTGCTCTCCGCAACAAGTTCCTGACCTGCACCTTCAGCAATCACTATCACCATGTGGCCATTTCCTCTGAGCCGTTTAGCTATGAACTCATAAAGCCCTCCTTTGCCTTCAAGGTAAAAAGGTGACTCGGGAATCAGACAGCAGTCAACATCTCGACTGGCCAGAGTAGCATACATTGCAATGAACCCTGCAGTGTATAATGTATAAGATTAGATAAAGGCGAAGGAAGACACATCATAAAGAAGATGCTTCTGTGATCTATGATTTGTGTGCGTATTTGTTCTTTAGACTCTTTTGTGAACTTACCACTGTAGCGACCCATTAGCTTGACAAGCCCGATGCCGTTTTCCACACTGGTCGCTTCAACATGCGCTGCATTAATTGCACGTTGAGCCTCTTCTACCGCAGTATCAAATCCAAAGGACTTGTCAATGACCTAAATCAGAGATACTATCAAAATCAAGCTACTCCACAAACAAGCCAGAATGGGAGTGGAGGTTGAGGTGCAGACTAAAATTTCAAAGATTTGGGATTTACTGGGATGTCATTGTCAATGGTTTTCGGTATTCCTGCAATTGCAACTTTAAGTCCACGACGCCTAATTTCCTGCAGCAACAGTGAAAATATTTGCTTTACCAACTTAAGGTGATTGCCATATCTAGATGATGTTAGGAAGAAGAACTAAAAAGCACATGAACATCATTGCTTTACCAGTCCAATTATTAGGAAAATATGTTATATTTCTTCTAGCAGTTAGAAGTTCATTTTAATGAGAGCAGAATGAAATCCGTGGAATTTAATTAGACTGTTCTCTTCATAGAATGTTCTAGGTACTATCCAACAATAATACACAACAAATCAGTAACTAACCTTATAGATTGCAGATGCTCCCTTTTGGGTTCCATCACCGCCAATGATGTAAACCTATATCACAGATGCAGATAAAGCAACTGACTCTTATTAGGAGAAACTATTCTCCATATAACAGAAAAAAACTTATATAAATATACATATATTTTTGAAAACCTGATTTATTTCGCGATCTTGTATGTTGTCAACAATCTTTGATGTATCATGTCCCCCTCGGGATGTTCCTAGTATGGTTCCACCGCGCTTGTGGATGTCACTCACAGACTTCGGTGTTAGTGATACAGTGTTCCTGGAATAGAATCCGCGAAACCCGCACTGCAGTATCGGAAACCAGATGAGCCAAAACAAATCCTAGAACAAAGTATTCTGTCTCCAAATTTGGGATACAACAAGATCATCATCCCCAGAAATTACAGTCTAAAAGCATAAATTGTAGGTACTGAAATTGAACTCACATCAACACCAATTACTTCTGTAACACCATACATAAAATGAAGACCACAGACAATCTCCCTGATAACTGTATTAAGGCCGGGGCAAAGGCCACCACATGTGACAATACAGGCACGCACATCAGCTGGCTTGAAATACATCTAAACACAAGATATATACTCATATATTAGCATTTTTTTACATCAGTAGATGCAGAGCACAGGAAACTCGTGGCAGAGATGAAATACAAACCTTTTGGCGTGGTCCTGCACGTCTAAAATGTGTCCCTCTAGGAGAATCCTTGTGAACAACAATCTATAAAGGAGAAGAAACCAAAAATTAGGAATTTTATGCAGAGAACTAAAAAGCCCAAAAACGTAAGAAAGGAAAGCAGCGGTGACTGAGTTTTACATTTTGCTGGACTGTATCATCCTCATCCACAAAATACTGCCTGAAACCCAACAAACATGAACCCAATTAACGAATCATGAACTGTCAAGTTCACAAGTATAATCTTGACTTACCTTACTACTGAATAAGCAGGATTCGATTGCAACGGGTTTGGATAAGTCTGGAGAACAGCCAAACAACAGAAAAAGGCATCAGCAAAAGTGATTATGAAACTATAACATGATCTTAAATCTGTTCCAAAGTCTTTTTTTTTTTCAGATTGAAACTCAATGCTGGACTAATTAACAATCATAATTATAGTCAAATCCTTCTATTATTCTACATGTATGATACATCCTTCGCAAATAAGAGAACTTGATTAGCATCAAATTTCAATTAAAAATAATTGATGAAATACAAGATCTAATCAAACATTTCCACGTTTACAATGATTAACATTTGTTTGGGAGCACTCAGAGAAATAAAAATAATTATGTAATTATCCATGATAGCGACTGGATCTAAAGTATATAGATAAAGGACTCATCAGATATCATCAATATCCGGAAATGAATTAGACATAGGTAAAGCCATACATACATACATACATACATACGCACGCACCTAATTCGTACACGTGTACGGACTAGGAGGTGTACAGATGCTTAAATAGCAACCATTGGATCCAGGAAAATGTCGATTTCAGAGAAAGAATCAATGGAATCGTAGAGAGACGGAGTTTTAATACATGGAGATCGTGAATATAATCGCTCAAATGAGGAACATCTTCGAGCACATAACCAGCAGCTCCTTCCACCAACGTCATCTGCTCATCGACGCCATTGGAAGCCATACACAAGACCTTGTTCTTCTGTAAAGCGAATGTGAATTTTGAAGCGTATGTTGTATCTTATATTCTAGTGCTCTAGAACAAAGCGGCGTCGTTTTGACTCATCGTTATCTTTTTGGTATCCACGGACATTGCCGAAATACCAGCGGCTGGTTTTTACTCTTTATCACTCTCCGGTTTTCATAATTGATTCCTGGTTTAATGAAATATTTTTATTTGGAAAAATTGGATAAAATTTCCTCGTTTTCTTATTTATCCATTCCTTAAAAAAAAAAAAAGTCTACAAAGCGACTAGACAAGATTAGGATGAACACTAAAATCATATAGAATTTTTTATTTTATTTATTTCTGAAGATATATATATATATAATATTTATAAAGATCATATTCTGTTAACAACACAGCATTTAGTAAAACTAACATTACTATACGTGTCATGCTAATGCGTCGGTCATATTAATGAATCTAGCTTATAAAAGAAAAGTATTCAAATACTTTTTCTTACTGTGTAATTGTAATTTAGCAAAAAAAAAAAATACCATATATTTCACATTAATATATGTTCTCTTTACTGCCGTTTTGTCGGCTTCGACAAATATAAAATTATTGTAAATGTTTTAGTGAAATGAAAAGGAAAAACACGTGATTAGCCGGATAAAAATTCAAAAATTGAAAAGAAAATACATTGATGATGACTCAATTTAAGGGTCGAAAGATAATGTAGCTAAATCCTAACTAGCCAAATTTATCAAAGTCTTTAACCTTAAAATCTGGACAAAAATTATTTATTTGATATTACAAACAATCTAGTTGGTTTTGAATTTTTTTTCAAAAATCTGTTATTTATTCTTTAATTTTGACGGAGACTTCTCGACTTTCTCCGTTAAATGATGAGTCACATAAATTAGTGAAAGATCTCGAGTAATAATAATGAAATTAAATAATTAAAAATCGAGTCGCCGTGTACCTAATATATGTATCTTCTCAAAACACAAACCTTTCCCATCTCTCTCTCTCTCTCTCTCTCTCTCTCTCCATCTTCCTCTCTCTCTCCATCTTCCTCAAGCAAGCCTCCTTCTTCTTCTCGATCCCTCTCTCTTCTCTTTGTTCCTAGTCCATCGATTTAACCTCTCTCAGATTCTCCTTTCCTCTTTGACTTTTTTTTGACACCGTAGTCGCTTTCCCCTTCCATCGATTTAGGGTTTCCGATTTCCTCTTCCAGTTTTTTCTCGCCTTCCTTATAAATTTTCGTTTTCTGGCTCCTCTCCTTCTCCAATTCCCTTCTCGTCTCGTTTCTTTTCACTTGTTGGGTTTCGGATTCATCTTAACCTGGTCGTCTGATCCGATCTCCCCTAGAATTGTAGCGTGAACAGAGAGAGAGAGAGAGAGCGGTTATATGTGTGTTTTGTGATTGGATCGCTTAATATTTCAATTGTGTTATGATGGTGGGTACTCAAAATCTAGGTGGCTCTTTGCCGCCGATGAATTCCCCTAAAAGCTATGGAATTACGAAACCACTATCGCTTGCTGGGCCTTCTGCTGCGGATATTAAGCGTAATGTTGAGCTAGAGAAGGTAAGCTTAGTTTTTGCTTCTCTAGAAATTGTTCAAAGGATTAAGCGCTTAAGTTTTCTTGGCTATATTTTTGTATGGTTATAGTACTTGGTTGATGAGGGACTCTACGAGAGCGAGGAGGATACCATGCGGAGAGAAGAAGTTCTGGGCCGCATTGATCAGGTGACTCACTGTCTCTCTTTTATTATTCTTCTATATTACTGGGGAAAGTCTTCTTATTTTTTTTGGGTATAGTTATGCTAACTAGGTTTCTACATCGACAATTGTACAACGACTTTTGAACAAAATTTATGTTTTTATTGTTCTGTCTTTTTACTATATTGGTTCTTACTCGTGTTTTATCTCGTTGTGGATTTTGGGGTTCACAGTTCGATATGAAATGGTCTTGTTCATCTATATGTTCTTGTGTCCTTATTGATGTTTTGAGTTTTCTTAATACGTGGTTCACTGTATTTTCTATATCCAGGTTTGTTTGAAAGGATAAGTCCTATATCTTATACTTTTCTTCATACTTTTTTCCTTGTAGATTGTGAAGCACTGGGTGAAACAGTTAACGCAGCAAAGGGGCTATACTGATCAGATGGTGGAGGATGCAAATGCTGTTATTTTCACCTTTGGATCTTACCGACTTGGCGTAAGTGCTCCATTTGTACCATTGTCTTGCATTTTGTATGTTTGGATATGATTATCGATTACTAGGATTATTTTGTGGTATTGAGCCTTTAGGATATAATCCTCAGTAGTTAGCTCTGTATTTGTCTCTGAGGCTGAGAAACCACAATTTGTTGACTTGCAGGTACATGGGCCTGGGGCTGACATTGATACTTTGTGTGTTGGGCCATCTTATGTTAACCGAGAGGTGACTTTTGCTAATTTACCTCTTATTGATGCATATGTTTGGGTTTTATTCTTAGTTCTTAATATTTACTTTTACAGGAGGACTTCTTCATCATCTTGCATGATACATTGGCTGAGATGGAAGAAGTAACTGAGCTTCAACCTGTTCCTGACGCCCATGTTCCGGTCATGAAATTTAAATTTCAAGGAATATCGATTGATCTGCTCTATGCTAGCATATCACTTTTAGTTGTGCCACAGGTAACTTTATCTGTGAATTTGTATCTATGTTTTTTTTTTTTTTTCCGAAGCTGTAGGGGTGTTATGTGATAGCTTTATGTTAATTTGTATGTAATATGTTAGGTTTTTTGCTTGTTTGCATGTTGATCACGACAAAGTTTACTAGTTTTCTTAAAAGGCCTGATATATTAATGAATTTTATTTTAGAAGTTTGTAGCTTGAATGAGAGCTGATAAGTTTGCTAGCTGTACTTATTGCATCAGTCTCAATATGTCAGTTAAAACTGATCCCATGAGCTCTAGTAGGAGTTCATAATTGCTTGCTGAGTCAGATCTCTTGTTTTCTTGGGTTGATTTATCAACAGGATTTGGATATCTCCAACTCTACTGTGCTGTGTGATGTTGATGAGCCAACTGTTCGGAGTCTTAATGGTTGTAGAGTTGCTGATCAGATTCTTAAACTCGTTCCAAACTTTGAGGTAAACTCACCGATTGCCAGTCATTATGTTAACATATTGTTGAACTATGGTTGCCATCTCTGATATTATGTGAAATTGTAGCACTTCCGGACAACATTAAGATGCCTGAAGTACTGGGCTAAAAGGCGTGGGGTCTATTCAAATGTAAGATTATACATTTCTGTACTTTGTATTATTAAAAATTTCATGTTCATGCTCTTTTGTCATATTATTTATTTGGGCAGGTGACTGGATTTCTGGGCGGTGTAAACTGGGCACTTCTGGTTGCTCGAGTGTGCCAGCTCTATCCAAATGCAATTCCTAGTATGCTGGTTTCTCGATTTTTCCGAGTATATACTCAATGGCGGTGGCCAAATCCGGTCATGCTTTGTGCGATAGAAGAGGATGAGCTTGGATTTCCTGTCTGGGACCCTCGTAAAAATCATCGCGATCGATATCACCTTATGCCAATAATAACTCCAGCTTATCCATGCATGAATTCTAGTTACAATGTCTCTCAAAGCACTCTTCGTGTTATGACAGAGCAGTTCCAGTTTGGTAACAGTATCTTGCAGGTATTAGAGCAAAAATTTGGTCTTGTTTCCTCAACCATTTATGCAGGATCATAAACTTGAACGTAATTTTTAATGCAGGAGATTGAATTAAATAAACAACACTGGAGCTCTTTATTTGAACATTATATGTTCTTCGAGGCATATAAAAACTACCTTCAGGTTGATATAGTAGCAGCAGATGCAGAGGATTTATTGGCTTGGAAGGGTTGGGTGGAGTCGCGGTTCAGACAGCTGACCTTAAAGGTTGATAGCCTCCTCTATTCATTTGATTTTACATTAATAAACTTGCTACATCTTCAGTGTTTTACCATATTCATGTTGGTTGGGAAAAAATATTTAACTGTTCTTGGTCTCGTTTCTATTCATTCAATAATGCAGATAGAAAGAGACACTAATGGGATGTTAATGTGCCATCCGCAACCCAATGAGTATGTAGACACGTCTAGGCAGTTTCTGCATTGTGCCTTTTTCATGGGCTTGCAGAGGGCAGAGGGAGTTGGTGGTCAAGAATGTCAACAGTTTGATATACGTGGCACGGTCGATGAGTTCAGACAAGAAGTAAACATGTATATATTCTGGAAACCTGGGATGGATGTTTTTGTTTCTCATGTTCGTAGACGTCAGCTTCCACCTTTTGTTTTCCCAAATGGATATAGAAGGCCTCGGCAGTCCAGGCACCAAAATCAACCGGGTGGAAAATCTGGTGAAGATGGCACTGTTTCTCATGCTAACTCTGTGGTGGAGAGGCATGCCAAGAGAAAGAACGATAATGAAATGATGGATGCGAGGCCAGAGAAATCTGAGAAGCGTGCATCACTTAGTCCACAGAGTCTAGATATTGTTTCTCCTGAAACTAGTGCTATCACTACTGGTTGGACCCCTCCTATTTGCAACCATGGAAGGCCACCTTATGGGGAAACTGCGGCTGAAAATTTGAACACTGAGATTACTGATCTCACAAACTTTGCTCGAGATGAGTGTAACTCTGGCAGCGAGCAAGCTCTGGAAGTAGATAGTATGGCTCCAGTTCAAGAGTGCTCTGATCCGGCTGAGCCTTTGGGAAAGTGTGTGACACCTTATTCTTGTGATGTGATTGCATGTGAAAATGGGCAGGAAGAAAACTTAGATCGTGATTTGAGGTCTGTATCAATCGTTGGTACTGACTCCCAAATACTTCCGAGGCTAGTTGATATGAAAGGTGTTATCGATGAAGTTGAGAGGGAATCAAAGTCGTTTAGTGTGATGAAGACGACTGGAGAAGTCGCTGGTAGTGTTCAGCTGAGCAGATCTTGCAGTCAGAACTGTGATTACGAGGTCAGTTTTTTATTGTATGTTTGAGGGTTTGTGGTGTATTACCAGAAAACTGGCAATAATTGCTTGTATATACCGGGGATAATTGATGGTGGATCTTTACAGGATTTCGAGTTTCCTACTGCAAATTCAGGTCCTTTTGTGGGAAAGGAGAACTTGTACACTCAAAGTGACATGTCAGAAGACCTTCAGGTTCTTAAGCTACCTCATAATATTAGTTGGCATAAGTTTAATTCTTTGAAAGATTATCACAATTTCTGCCTGGTTTAAAATCCACTTTAAATAGTATGTGAGCATCAAACCTCCACATTACTTGGTCGAGAAACATAGGGTGGAGCTAAGTTTGAATTTTGATGGTACATATCGGAAACACCTCTCTCTACTTAAGAGGTCAATCTTTCTGCTGTTTTTCCACATGCCTTGTGTTGTTTCTGCATACCCCAAACTAGTGCATATATATGGTTGGCAGGCCCTGACTGCAAAGCAACTCCGCTTGAAACTTATTGAATAGATTTTTCTCTCATGCCTTTAATTTAGACGGAATATGCATCTAACTGATGTTGTTGCTCGTAATCTTGTTTTGTCTTAGTCAAGCTCTTTGGTGAGCGGGATGGAGAAGTCAGAAGACAGAGCTAGGTCAGAATCTTTGCATAAGTCACAGATAAGGCAAAATCATCATATATTTTTATGTTATTGTTGTTTTCTTTATTTTGGTTTCATTGGTGCTTTAATAGCACAAGCAGGTTAAGCTTAAAGTCCACTGTGTGAACGTCCTTTAGGCTATTGACGTGATAACCAGACATCAAGAAAACGGGAATATCAAACAAACGACAGAGTCCAAGACCTTTGGTAAGTGGGTTTTTAATATGAGAAAAAGGTTTTAAAAAAAAAAGGTGAAAAATCACATTTGGAAACTTCAAAAAACTTCAAAAAAAAAAAGATAAGAAAAAAAAAGAAACCAAAAAAAGAAGGTAGAAGAAGCAGGAGCGTTGGATGGATTTGTTTTGTTGGTGGCATTTTGAGTGAGCTTGCTTTGGACGACTGAAGCTCAATTTGCGTCGCGAGGTGGGACTATGATCGTCACTCATGACATGAAAGCATGGAAGTGATTTTTATTATATTGGCATGGTGAATCTTTTTTTTTTTTAATTGGGCTGCTTCAGACTCTGACTTGAACCGTTATTTTTTTTTGTTTTCTTTCTGCCGTTTATGTAAATAAAATCTATGCCTATTTGCGTCTCCTTTTTGGTGTTCTGCTGCTTAAGTTTCCCGATGATTAGGTGAGAGTAATAACAGTGAATACATTAAAAGAGGTTTTTTCTCACCTTGTACCAAATCGTCTTATGACTCATTATTGTTAATGCTTTCTCTTGACCTTTTATGATGAAATGTTATGTTCACTGAAGCCTCGTTTATATGGAGCACTAAAACTGGTTAAATGGATTCATGAAAGAGCTCTCTATTGGAAAACATGAATGGTTCGAATTTCTTCCAAGACAAAAAACACTTTCTGCGGAATCAAGTATGTTTTGTGGATTTATCTAAAATACAACTTAACGAAGGTTCAAATAACACTTCTCTGTAGTGACATCACTTCAAATATCTACCTTTTTCAGCATGGAACTGGAAAATTGGACGATCATCAATGAATATGATATCCTCGTGATTTGTGTAAAGAAGAGCAGTGTTTTAGTATTATTAGTAGTTCATTCCTTCGTAAAATGTCGATGCGTTATCATTCGACTTCGGCATTATGCATTTTAACAAACAAAAAACCCAGACCTTTAAGAAGTCTTAGTATGTGGAAAGCAACATTTATTGGATAAGAATATATAGAATCAGTACCCAACCTAAATGAAAAGAGTATTATTTCCATGGATATCCCCAATATATAATACTGGTAATTAATTAACAAAATATTCGTAAATTCATTCTTAATAGTCACATTACATCTTTATTTTGTTTGAACTAGTTTGTTTTTTCTTTCTCAGTCTTCTATTTTATGTACAGAGGATAGTCAGGATAGTATTATAAGACAAAATCTAGAGTTTTAAGTTCCGACCCTCAGCTTTTTAGTGGGATTTGGTAGAAAATTCTATACCTCGTCTTTGCCGATAAATTTGGAGAAAGCTTTTACGGCAACTTTTGACTTGTGCAGCTACAGGCTATTTATAATTGGCTTAGCAGAATATAATAAATGTGTTTATTCTACCTTTGTTGTATTTTCAATGCAATCAAAGTAGAAATTATAGGATACGTAGTTCACAACGATGGATGTGTTTCAAACATCATTAGGCAGTATAGGCTTTCAAATTTTGTCGTTTTATGTCTATGCATGAAACAGCCGAATCATTTAAACGACAAAGAAAAACCACTTTATTTTTCTTTTCTTTTTTTGTCAAACTAAAGAAGAAGAAAAACCGTTATATTTTTAGTATCTATATCAAACTCAAAGCATGTGGAAATTTTCACCGAAGGCTCGGTATTATAAGGACCAATTAAGAAATTTTAACTATATAAAAATACATAATATGTCAAAGAATGCACATATACCTTAGATCGAAGAAGGATCAATTCTATAGTATCCAATTAGATCATGTGTGTTTGAGCCATAATTTTTTTAACTTTGAAGTTTGGATTCAATCGGAACATTTTTTAATCTATTCCTTTCAAAAATATCCCTTATTCCCCAAGTGTAAATCACTACTCTACCATATCTTCGATATTGATCCAGTAATTTTATGTTCATCGTCATTCTTTTAACGTCGATATTGATTAGAACTTAGAAGTAATCTTTTATAACACTTTTCATGATTATATTCATATGTACGCTCCCATATATACACACAAAAAAACAATTATGAAGAACGAGTTTCCTACAATTTCATCCAAACAGATCGAAACACGTCATGGATTTAAGAAAAAGAAAACGGAAAACTAGGAAAATATATACAACTAGTCTACTACAAGGAGAAATTATCTAGAAACTTAAAAAAAAAAACTAAGAAAGTCACCTAATATATATATATATATATATGATATTTTGATATTATGATATTTTGTAAAACCAAGAGTTACGCTGATGAATTTATGCTTTAAACCTCCTGAGCCATCATCCACTTCTGCAGCCTCAGTTGTCTATGGAACCTCTGTATAAACTCCTCAGCAGCTCTGTCCACGTGGCAGCTGTCCATCGTGCTTGCACTGCTAGCTACATCCGGAAACACAGCCGCAGCCACGTGTCGATCCCAGATGGAGTCACGAACCTTGGGGAGTGTGTTGTACCGTATGTACGCGTGGCGTTGACGCTTGTTGATGAGCGGTTTGTGGGAACCGCTACGTTGTCCGTTGCTGACGGTGGTTGCGTATGAACGTCTCGGTGGGGTGCTGCTGCAGCTGAACTCGTAGTCCAGCTGGATCGGGACAGGGGAAATGAAGGAGGATAGGACATCTTGGTGGTTGGAGGGACGACACGTGATACGGGAGGTTGATACGGCTTTGTTTAGGGACTTACGTAGGATCTTGCCTCGTTTCGCAAGTAGTTGTGGATCGAGGGTGGTGAGGAGTTTGTGACGTGAGGCGTATGAAACCTTCTGGATGGTGAAGAGGATTAGCTTAGCGAGGCTCGAGAGCTTCTTCGTCGTGACTGTTGAACAAAACTTCATGGCGTCGTGTGTTTGCATTTGAGAGAGAGAGAGAGAGGCTTTGGCTTAGGGTTAAAGGGATGTGATTTAAAGAAAATAAAGTGGGATTAGTGAAGAAACTGATCATGATGTTCTTTATATAATGGAAACATTATATATTTAACAAAAAAAACATTATATTTATATAGGAGTTACGTTATTTAAGTTAGTTTCTCACAAATTAATTTTAAAGTAGGAAAATGAAGTCGATGGATCCATTGGTTTAGTTTTATCTCAACCGTTAAAACACATTCTCATGGATTTTATCAAACCACGGACTCTGGTTTGGGTTTTGCCAAAAGAAAATCATAACTTAAATTTCTTATATTTTTTATTGATTCAATTCGTAGATTTTAACTCAACATGAACCCCTACTAATTATCTATGTTGTTCAATAATTAATTTTAAATCATCAGTTGTAATTATGTGTTAGTATATTTTTATTTGAACATTATAATAGGAGATTTTATATTTGAACATTATATTTAGGAGATTTTAAAATTTATTGCTATCTTGTTAAAAAAATAATACTTTTCTCAAGCATGATATTATTATAGAAAGTCATGCGTAAAACAAAATTTTGAATATTTAAAAATACAAATGAATACACAAAAAAATTTAAATCCACTCATGAAAATTTTAAAAAATCAATTTAAAAAAAAAATTCAAGACGTGAAATTTATTTCAAATCGGTACTCTACAGTATCTCTTAAAATAGATATGATAAAACTCGTAAACTATAATTTCTATATCATATAATTAATTCCTCGTAAATAACATGTTGGACCATTGAGGCAAATATCTGGTAAATACAGATTCTGAAGATTAATGACTATCAACAACAGCGTCTCGATACTTGGAAAGAAAAATTAATTTAACATTTAAACAATATTTAAATAATGTAATGATAACAGCTCCATTATACAAATTTTATTTGAATCGTGTCTGTCTTTATGGATTTTAATATTTGGTTACTTTTTCTTTTTCCATGACTTTACTTAAATTAAATTAAGTTTCTTTTCTTTTTAGTTTGTTAAAGCTTTAACTAAATTTCTTTCAGGTAAAAATAAAGAAGGAAGGGATATATTAAACCAACTTTTGTTTTTTTTTGGTTATGTTGTTAAAAATCTCTCTAAGTTGTTCGCATATGCGAAAAGTGTAATATCCATTGGTCACAGATTGTTGAATTTCTTAATCATAAAAGTTGATTTTGATTGGTTTATGGAAATAGTTTAAATCTTATCGAATAATTTAAATAATATTATTTTTGTGGAAAAGAAAATCGAGAAATGTTTTCTTCCAAACTTGGATGTGTCGGGCTCCCAAGTTTCGTATAGATACTTCCACGGGCGACACTGATTTATAATTTTATACTAATACTAAATATTTCGTATGATTCTCGGTGGCGAGCGGGCTAGACTATTGGTTGTTGGATGACTCTATTTTGTTGTATTTTTAGTATGTTCGCTTTGTTCTTATGTTTCTCTACCGCAGTTCAAATTTTTTTTTTCTATAACTTATGTAAAAATATTAAATCAGTAATATTAATCTTAACATGTTTACCAAACAAAATTTATAGATTGACAATTCATTGTAGGTTGTGAAGGACTTAATTATTCGTTTTATCGATGAATAAAAATGGTATACAAATACTTAGAACTTCTGAAATTTATGCATTTCCTATTTTTCACAAAATTTGATTTTCTAAATAATTTTTACATATTAGGAAATAATATATACTTACTAATAAATACATTCTCTTTATACTTTAAACAATTTCCAATATATATGAATCAATAATAATTTAACAATTTAGACATTTTCAATTAATTGTTTTTAAAAAAAAAATTGCAATTGAATAACATTAAAAATTATTTAAAAATTTAGAAAATATTCTTTTAAAAACAAATAAAAACCTAAACAGTCAATTTTTATAAGATCAGAAAAAGTATATGTCAGAATCGTACTGTAATTTTAAATTTTAGTAAAAAGGATAAAATTGTTTTGAAATCAAGACTGGTTTTTGTTAATTATGTAAATAGTGTAGTTTTGTTGACTTTTTCTTACCATTTACCAAGGCAATAAACCCTCACGTAAAGTTGAAAATGTAACTTTTTCCCTTCTATTCACTTTCCCGTGTAATTACTTCTTTGGATTACGACATTATATTTATATTTATATTATACTAAATTAAACAGTAATTGTCGTCATTTTATATAATAACTAGATAATCATTACGCCTAGAAGAAGTCTCAATGAGCTGGTGATATAAATTTTGCATTATCCGATCTAAAATTTGGGCCTAGATATTGTAAATATTCATGAATTGCTGAGCAATGAGTGCTTAATAATTTGAACAAAATTTTGCTATGATTAGTTATTACGACTTGGCTCTTTTCTAATGTATTTTAAGGTTTACGCAATTGATGGGGCTGAGGACTATGGTGGATATATGTTCAAATAAAAGGCAGTAGGTCCTACGGTAATGGAAGAAAACAAAGTAAGGGGAAGCTTTTTACATTTTTCTAATTTGACAACTTCTTATGCAAGGCTTAAATAAGAATATCTTATATACTTTAATTTAAGAGACGGATGATATTTACCTGGCTATATTTATTTTACAACTTGCTAGTTAGAAGAGGGTGATAGGATGCTTTAAGTTCTCTGTAAGTGAGAAAAATGTAATTTGCATAAATCCAAACATCTCATTTGTTGGTCTTAAAATTGCATTCTATCTATCTTGATTGATATCGAACATTCTTCCTTCCGTAGACCGTGAAAATATAAATTAAAGAATATATAATGGGGTTTGATATGTTTTAAGATTATGGGGTTATGTAGACAGTAGATGATAGATAACATATACTGTTTTGAAAGTTACATAACGCTCAAAGATGATGAATCTAGTTTAAAGAGTTTGGTACGTAGATTAAGATACTTCAGTGGTAATATCTGTACGTAGGTAATGTTTGGTGGTCTTTGAAAAGACGAAAAAGGTCATTTATAAATATCCTTAATTCTTAAGTTCAAGTCTACTGTTGTCTATTGCGACTTACGCAACACTAGATCTATTTCCATTTCTTTTTCTGGATCAAACGCAACACTAGTTCGTATTGAATTCTTTAGGTGAAAAGGGGGTTAATAGGAAAACAAAGATGAGCCAAATATAAATCTAATTAAGTAAACACATCATCAGCGGTTGGTGAGTTCATATGCACACCGGATAATACGCATATTTACTTAATTCAATGACCAGAACCGGTGGCCAACATTATCCTTAATATTTTAATTAACAAAAGATTGGTTATAATGTCACTTTGAGTATATATATTTGTAAGGTTTCTGTAGACTTTCGGATAGCTAATGATGACTAAACGATATGGATCCCTACTTTGCTAATTGCTACTATGTATAATTCGTATGTCTCGGACTTTCTATATTGGTGGAGGAGTATCTTTACGGTGTTGGAAAGTGGGTTTGAAGAGTTTTGGTTTGGAAAGAAATATAAATTACAATATAATATAAGACAGTTTACTTTTAATTTATTGGTCCAACGAATTCAGACAATTTGTTTTTGTCACTGGCATGAAAAAAGGAAATAGACATGAGTTTTGTGCTGTAACCTTCATTTGTTTGGGAAAATAGTTCCTTTCTAAGTTATACTAATAATCATCCAAATGTACAAGAGCCGAAAAGTGAAAACTGTGGAAGATTTTGGGTTTTTACTTGGGGTAGCCAATATTTGGCATCTGATATATCCTATCCATTCCGAAAATTGCACTGGCAGTGGCAGATGTTCAGGTGAATAATCATCTGCGAATGCATTTCTAGGCCCATCATCGTAAAGATTAAAGAGACACAAACAAATATATATATATATATATTCTTCCATACGAGATACATACATTTCTATAAGAGAGAACTTCTTTTATATTTCCATTTTGGGTAGCATTGTGGGTTTAACAAAGGATGCATTTATGTTTGGGCTTGTAGGTTTATTGGGTAGTTTTCTTTTTGATTTCTTTGATCGTTTATTCCCTATTTTTGAATATTACTCCAAGCTAGCCATCAGGTCATAGACCACCGCTAATCATCTCAACAAACGATGAAACCCACCAAATCTACCTTGGACTTCCGCCGCTGCTCACAGTGTCAGTGAACCGAGCCATCTTCCACCACAAACAGCATCGAAGGTGGATCCTCCACACCTCACACCGTCAGAGAAGCAGAGCTGACACCGACCATTGGTCTGGTAACGCTTTGAAGCCTGCAAATACAAACAAGCAAGAAAAAAAAGAAGAAGATCTAAGATCTGAAAATTGTGAACAGTGGAGAGAGAAACTAGCAACGATTGTGCTTGTAAATAACACACTTGTTTGATAGAGCATATTATAAATAGGTTCTTCATAGGAAACACGATTAAAAACAGAGCAAGGCAACGATCGAAGTCGAGGGTTAAATGGGAACGGAAGCTGAAACGGTGTCATTTAAGTGGGAAGGCAAGCATGTCGCTCAAGTCAACGGTGTCACGGCGGAGAAAGTCTGGTCGGCTTTTTCTGACTTCTGCAACATCCAGGAGTGGTTCCCAGCAATCGACACGTGTCACCGAGTCCAAGGAACCGATGGTGAGCCAGGTCTGATCCGATACGTCGCCTCCACCAAAACCAAGGAGGAGACGTCGTGGGCGAAAGAGCGGCTGGTCAAGATCGATCCCACCCAACGGTGTTTGAGCTATGAGATTCTCGAGAACAACGTGGGGTTCAGATCTTACGTGTCGACGGTCAAAGTAATGCCAGTAGAGGGTCATGATCAAGTGTCCCAAATCGAGTGGTCGTTTGTCGCGGATCCTGTTGTTGGTTGGAAAAGGGAAGACCTTGAATCCTACATTGATTTTTGTCTTCAACATATGGCCAAGAAAATGGAACTCAATCTCTAAAAAGAAATATTTCGTGGGAAAAATATGTGAAAGCTCTTTTTTTTTTTTATCATGTCAATCTGGATGGTAGATTTCATGTTTAAAAGAAATAAAATAAAGTAATTGTTACTTGATGCGTTCTATGATTCTATCCAACTTATTATCTCTATATTTTCATTTTTCAAGTAAATAGGGAAAATGTCCATTACGTTTTTAGTTGCTGGTCTGTTGTTCCATTATTTAACTAGCAAGCCAAATAGTCTGAAAGAATATTAACCACGAAAAATAATTCTCATTTGAAGATTTATTGGGAACAACAGTATTAAGTATTAAGTATTAACCATAAAAGAATCGAATAGCTTTAAGAATTAATGAGTCTCGGGAATGGATTCCTTCATTACGTGGCAGAAATCGCCATACGTCAGCGTTCTTCATTGAATCATAGTTTGTCTTAATTGGACTATGCTTGGGCCAACAATCTTTAATATTTTTCTGAAATAGATAAACATCACCCACTAAGGGTAGTTGGTTATTTATATCGATTATAACAACGAGAAACTAAAAAACTAGTCAAGATTGATTTTTCATACCCAAAAAAAAAAAAAGGTGGGAATGTGATCTCATGCGCAACAGCGCAAAGCACCAGGCTAACACAAACAAGAGTGTTGGAAAAAGCAGAAACGAAAATAAATACTTTCAAAATTAGAGATGATTGATAGTCTTTGTCGGAACTATTATAACTAAATACATATCAACTAAGAGTTAAGAGTATATATAGAAATATATCTCTGGAAAAAAGGTCCTCTGTGTTTTGATAATTAACGAAAACCTAAAACAAAAACTCAGATAAAAGACCAGTTGAGGAACATGAAGCAGATACAATGAGGATCTTCGTCGTCATTTAACACTTTCCATGCAATAGCCTTCTCGTATGTTACTGCTCTTCCCATGCTCGACATGCATATTCCTCCATCAATACACGAGAACCCCTGCAAATTTATAATTGTTACTACGACCCAATATTTAGATTCTTATTTTTTTTTTATCAACGGGGCCGACACCGTTTCACAAATTTTCAAACTTGAACTAATTATAGTATATTGCATAACTCGGTTTAACGTACCTGTTGCATGATCTGAGGGAACTCGGAGCATAATGTCTTCTTCCCGTTGTTGATGTCGAATATCTTCTCGAGAGTAATATTTTGAAGTGCCACTAACGTCGTCTCCAGCATGTCTAAACCAGCTTGGTTCGCAAATGTGAATACCGGTGGTAAGGCCTGCATTGATCAAACCAGTCCACTTTCCTCATTAGATATTATATATATGAGTATGATCGGTATTTTCTGTAAATATTAGATATGCATGTTAATGTTAGTGCAAAAAAACGAAATATGATGCCTGCTCCCTGCCAGCTAGACCGTCTAAGCATTTTAATTTCTGTATACATATTTTTTTAGTTTATTAGTATTTTTTTATGTAACGGTTTTTAATTTTTACAAATATATTAAGCAGCTAGCCCTCTAAACTGTCGGAGCGTTCGCCTAAGTAAACAATGTTTGATATTTACGACCAATTTTTAACCGATTTGTCAAAAATTGAACCGTCTAAACAATTTTGGTCATTTAGATAATTAGATGACCTCTTGTGTATTATTTGATGCGTGGGAATGCGAATGAGAAGAAAGTAAGAGCAAATGACCTTGAGTGAACAACACATCACTGCGTCAGGATGGTGCCAAAGAGACTTGAGAAGATCAATTCCATGAGGTTTCAGTAGATCAACGCCAAGGTAACATCTATACGAGTGGGAGATCCAGCGAGCAAGCGTGTGAGCTTCGGGTGATATGGGTGGAGGACGTAGGCCGCTTAGCTGATGAGAAGAAGGAGAGAGAGCAAGTGCCACTCGTTGGACCGACGCAATCACACTTCTCACATATTGTCTAGCCATGGACGCTACGTTCTCTTGCATATGCATCTCAAACGCTAGTTGAAACGCTATTGTCATCACTGACTTTGAGTTTCCTCTGCCTGCACATGAATCTCCGGCTGTTCTGCTCCCAACGTCGAGAGCCGACGCCAAGTCTAGCGTCCGGTTAGGACTCAACCCCTCCTATATATAATTCGATTAGATTTTGATTTTATTTGAGTTCTTGATTGCAGTTTGTTATATGAATTGAACTTACTGTTTTGGAGTCTAGGGGAATGATGCGGAACCCGGAAGGAATGATCGGGGCATCATCAGAGAAAGAGGCGTCAATTGGTGCAAAGATAAGCTCTGCGCATGATTCAACTGCGTTCTCATCCACCCCACTGCACATCTAAATCATCAAAAACATTACATTTATATTAGAATTGTTGCACCAAATGAAAAATGATTAACAGATTGTTTCTAAAGTTTATCAACCAGAACAAAATTATTTCTAAGAAGAAGAAAAAAAACACCCAAGAAGAATCACTGATAGAGCAGAAACTTAGGTCTCAATTTTTTTTTTGTTTAAATGAAACCACAGTCACATTTTATATTTTGTTACAATACTTTATGAAGAAAATTAAATTGTTTAATTTTATCTAAGATGTAAATTTCTTTATCACAGGTAAGCACTAACGGAAACACATGGTTAAGGTTTATAACAGATCTTACTTGCAGAAGGAAGATATCAGAAGGCATCATCATGTCTTCTTGGTAATGCCCCAAGTTCTCAAGCTTTATCACTTCCATAAACTGTCGAAACAGAGAAAAAAAAAAAAAAAACAGCATAAGTTAAGATTGTTTTGTTCACAGGAATTGATTTAATTTTGAGGATAACTTTGTACACTTGCCTCTTCGTTCTCTATAGTGTGAGCTAGAGGAAGAATGACTTGACCGCCGAAGCTCCCTGGACGAGGGATTGGTAAGCTACAAGGCCCGACTTTGATGGCCGCAGCCGAATACGCATCAATGCTATTGTCTGCCCATTCTTGCCTATGTTCTCTCAAGAACCGCAGAAGGATTGAGGGTGGAACATTCTGCACAAACAAAAAAAATCCTTAGTGACCAGATCGGAAAGGAGGAAAGTGAGACGCTCGTAAAATCAAATTTGAGATTTTATGAGCTAATTTACTTGTAATAGCATTGAAGCTTTGGCACACAGAACCGCGCTAGGCATAGAAGTAAAGCCATTGGAAAATGGGAGACTTGAAGTCATCATCATCTTTGTTGGAGAGGTGTTCACGAGAAGAGTAACATCATCGATACCATCGCTCTCTAGCATCGACCATCCATCATCGCTGAAACCGTTAACTGCTTCGTTGAATCCTCTGACATTATAAGAAACAATTTTTTAGGTTTTAGAAGACATGATTTTAAAGGCGATGAAGAGAAGTGTGAGAAGCTTGAATTACTTGCTGAGTCTTTGGCTAAGTGCTCTAAGAGCCGCTGGTCTTCTTCCCCAACCGGTTACGTTAGGTTGTGAAATCTCTTGAGATATTTGCCTCAAGTAGCGAAGAGCCTGCAAACATCATAATTAAGATATTACACTTACACACTGTTTTTTTCTCAAAGATCAAGAAAAAATAATGTGTCTTGATTAGGAATCTTACGGCCATGGTCGTTCTTTGGGCGAGTAACGTAGAGGACTCATAGAGAGACCGAAGAACTTCTGGCACACTCCATGGCTACAAAATATTTCGATCAAGCTTAATGAGTATTATCGGAAATCAAAACTTATATAATAGTGACCGGAAATAAAGATTGAAATGTAGAAACAGAGGAAACACTCCAGTTTTAGACCAAGAACTAGGTTTCTTGTATAAGAAGAAATAAATTTTGATTAATTAACAAGAAGATAAAAGCTTTGTACCTCAAGATCTAAATGATCAACAATGTGAAGAATGGATCCACCTCCTTCGCAAGGTCTAATGAGATAACCACTCGGTAAAATCTCTGCTCTAACGAAATGAGGAGACGGAGGCATGCTTGGCCCGTTTTGTGTATTGTTCAACGACCGTTCGCATATCTGCAACAATAACATCTTGATTTAGTATCATAGATGAAAAACGTGGATAGAATAATTAAGGATGATATCATATGTATACCACAAGGCTCCCGTCCTCCATTACAGATGTGTAGCGTAGCATCCAGAAGTCACGTGCTGGTGCCAATGTTGTTGGCGCATAAAGCTTTCATATGAAGAAAGAGAGGAAAATTTAGTTGTGTGCTTGAATTATTTGGTTTGTGTGTAAGATGAAATATGTAGGAGTATTAATGATCATCAATACCTGCATGTAGATTAGCTCGAGGGTTCCACCATTTGCAGTGGAGAGGACGTTAACGATATCGAGAGATCTGCAATCACGCAACCAACAAGGTCGATCTTTTAGGATCTCCGCGACCTGTGAAGAAAAACAGAATAGTGAAATTTAGTTGTTGGTTGACTGATGTGATGCAACAAATCTTAGAAAGGAGTGAGAAGACTAACTCTTGTGGGATCAAGACCCACGAGGCCGCAAGCACGGGCTGCGATCCCCGTGCAACCGTGAGATATAGCAACGATTCCTATGGAATCCGGACCAGGCTGCAAATTCGTTAGTTAGTAAGGAAGTGAAAATATTTGAATCATGGACGAAGAAACCGAGCTAAAACTTATGTGAGTTACCTTCATCCCAGGCATTTGGACCCACTCGATGGCGGTTCCAGTGGCCTTTGAAATGAACTCTGTTAAAGTTTCATCCGCAATTGATAATAGTCTGAAGAAAGACACAAGAGATTCATGATTGATTTATATATTAAGCCAGAAATTAACAATGATAGAAGTTTTGAATGGTGGCAAAAAAAGTTAACTGTCTAGTTCACTTTGATGGATGCCACCATTCAAAAGTCAAATTTTTTTTTTTAATTATAGCTTACCCAGCAGGGCTAGCATCCCGGGGCTGATGTTGAGGGGTCAAGTGGTGCTGACCACTCGTCACCACTGACTCACAGCTCGTATCTGTGGTGGCCAAGTTCCCCTGCCATTTACCAATCACAAGAAAACCAAGAGAAACGATCAATTACATAACTTATCCATATAGTTTTAGGCGAAAGAATCAAAGTATGAAATAATATGTTTACGTTTTGAGGGTGTTGGCGAAAATAGCTATTCTCGTAAACTAAGTGAGACACTTGCTTTTGCAACCGGTCATTCTCTTCCATCAAGAGCTTATTCATTGCCGTGAGCTTCCGATTCACAGCTTGAAGTCGGGAGGCCTCTTTCCGCTGCTTCTCTCTACACCTGTATAAATTCACAATACCAAGAGTCAACAAACTAGATAGTACTTTCTTGGTTGTCAAGCAATTATGAGAACTAAGAAAAATGGACCTTCGATTCTGGAACCAGACTTTGATTTGTTTAGGCTCGATGTTGGAGAGGATAGGACATTCGCGGATTAGTTGTTGGCGGCGCATAGAGCTTGGTTTAGGACAGTCATTGTAGAGTCTCTCTAGGGCTTCCACTTGTTCCGGAGTGTACCTCACGTACTTCCCGTTGTCAATATTGTTACTAATATTGCTCCCTCCTCCCATCTTCTTGATCTCTCTATTTATTCCTTTATTACAAAAGAAAATATGCTTTTATTCCCTTTATCACAAAATAAATATATGTGTGTCTTTAACACAACCCATAAGATCATGCATATCTTCTTGAGATTATTGATCTCTTTGATATATTTCAAAGAACTTTCTTGGTATTCTTCTATAAAAGATCAGCCCTTTAATTTTAGCTTAATTTCCTAGTGGAATTAGAGATGTTCTTAATTTATGAACGTGACACTTGATGAAATCTTGAAAAATCTCAAAGATCAAAGATATAGAGATCTTATTTGAGATAAGTAACCTATATATATATATGTATATAAGTGAAAAAAGAAAGTGAAGAAGCAGACTATGAGCTTATATATTATGATCTTCTCTCTTGTTATGAACATGAGCTCAAGTAATAATAGATCTTAAAACTTCTCGACGGTACAAAACTTGTAACTTTCTTCTGCATATTCCATTGGAACCTAAGAAAGATCCAAACTTTTTTCTTCTTTTTATGGGAGAAAAGAGAGAGAGAGAGAGAGGATTATCAAATACCGTAGAATATTTGTTTCTGATTGACCTGATCTCTGGAAGCAAAGAAATATATAGAAATTTTTTGCTATTGCTGTGAATTCTCACAAACCCATCTGAGAATTTTTTGTTTCTCTCTTTCTCAGTGGATGACTAACTTCATTCGGAAAAACGTTGAAGCATTCAAACCTCAGATTCTGCTACAGTTCAACCACTTTCTTCCTTACTCTTCCTCTCGCTCTCTCTCTCTCTCTCTCTCTTACTTGTCTATATAGATAGATCCACAACGTGAAGAGTCAAGAGTTGTGAAACTTGTATATAAGAATTTGTAGTGGGAAGAGAGAGAAAGAGAGAAAATCTTTAGTTAATGGGTGGGTGTGTTTTTTTATATATTTTTATTTTAGGAAACTAATTAAATGGAAATGTGTGTATGAAATATAAAAGAAGACATGTGTGTCGGGCTGTGTTGAAAAAGAGAGATGTGAGTACCCTTAATACCAGACAACCACCACTTCTCACTTTTCTCCTTTTCACCTTCTATTTGAAGTGTATCTGTTTCTTTTTCTGCCATTTTGTTTCGCCTTATAAATTCCTTTCAAACTCACAAATAGTATTCAAACTCACAACTCATCATTTACACAAATAGTATTTATTTCAAAACCTTAATCCCAGTATTTCCAGTATGGTAGATTCATAATTTTCCTGGAATGACGAATTTAGATTGCTTCTTAGAACATCTTTTATTTTGATTGAACAACTAAAACAATTGGTCGATGAAAATTCAACCGATTAATAGGCTTAGACAGATGTTTAAGTGGCCTAATGATCGTTTTAACCGGTCTAAACGTCTGTCCTACAACTAATCGACACCTAGATACGATTTCCTAAATGTCTAATTAATGGCATTATTTTGTATTAGAATATTCAAAAGTCAAATTAATACTCGAATTACCGATTGAAATATGTTTTTTAACTTGAGAATAGTTTCGAAATTCTATTTTCTAACCTAGAATTTTATAAAAGCCCATATGATAGATAGTGTAAATATATAAAGCTGACTGTTTTATCGGATACATAACTTTGCATTTGAAAACTGATCATTTACAAGTCCATATGCTGTAGCCCATCTTACGAATTTGCTACGAAGAAATTGATGCATGCATATACGGATGCTATACATTTTTCGTACCGATTTTTTTTTTTTAAATAACATTTTAAGTAAATAAAATTAAAAAAATCGATGTACATTTCAGATTCTACTTTAAATGATTTTCGGGACAAGATATACATAATATAAAGAAACATACCTTATAATAAATGGAAATTCAAATGGTTGTTGAAGAAAGGACAGAATGATATAAAGTTGCATGCGTCCTTGATTTCTTGTAACGCAGATAAAATCTCATGTAGTCATCATCATTATCGTCAATCATCATTCTGATACAAACTTAGAAAATTTCATAATATGATCATTTTTTATTGTGTGATGTTTATAATGATATATTTTTATAGTGTGATGCATGCAAAATTTATCTACATTTTCCCCAGGCACACTATATTCATGCCCATGCACGATTTTCTTACATTACTCATTATTCGCATCTCCGGTTCCAAATATTGAGGATAGATACTGTTCTTGGATAACATTATAAACTCAAATATAGTAATTGTCACACACAAATTTAAGATATTATGTATGATAATATTTGAAACACACAATTAATTAGCTCAATTACAAAGATCAAAACTTTGTCCAACTTTTCAAAGCGTATTTTGTGAATGTATGTTATATTTTTAATGCATGGTACATTTTATAATTTTCTACTTTTTACTATATTTTAAAATATGTGTGAAAAGAGTATCGAAATGTTTATAGTTGTTCTAAATTTCTAGAAGTGTATTATTTGTTTATCATATAAAAACTTAAATTAATGAGTTTCCACTAGAATTAATAAGTAGATTCTGGGAAGAGACATGTTCAAGACAATATGTGATGATGAGGAATATACGTAATCATCTGATACCTCTGGGACTGCCATTTCAACGATCAAATTTTTTATGACGTGATATCTTTTTCTGGTTCACCTCTAGAACTCTTTGATCTCTTCATGCATGTCTCTGTTTCGCAAGTAGTTAAATATTTGTTTTTATCAAGATATTGTACTAAACATTTTAAATATAATGTTTATTATTAATTGAAATGATTTGATTAATTAGTTTGAAACGCTAGTAATTTTCATATTATAGATCTCCTAGTATGGTATGGCTGTGTTGCTGTGCATCGAAAATATTGGAATATAGAACATATATACTTAGTTGTCACTCATCATAATTTTCCTAATGGGGGATTTCTTTTTTTTTAATCTTTCGATTGGCATGTGGTTATATGTCAACGGTGCCAAAGGACCGTTAGATTTCTATAAAGAAAACACAACGGGCATATATGTATACATGTGTAAATATTGTTCCTAAGCAATTATAATAAAGAATGTATTGTTTAAAAACACCTTTCTTAAAGCTTATAGGAAAAATAATAATAGTGGACCCTCTAATAATGAAGTGTATGCATAAGAGTATAAAGCAAGCAAAGTCCAAAGTTTCCACTAGTTTAGTGGACGTATTTGTTGTAATATTATTTTGATCTCTTTTTCTTTATTTTAACGATGACCCTGAAAACATACATATACATATATGAAGAAGTGGAATGATATATAAACTTCGTAAGCTTTTTAAGTGTATGTATTTTTCGACAAATTAAGTGTATATATGCAGTCCTAGACATTTCGTTTCTTGCCTAGATACCAAGTGGGTCTTCATGAAAGCACTAATTAACTACATCAGAAAATTACTATACCTATAAATGACGGGCGAACGAGTTTCATTCGTCAACCTAAATTCTACTTCAACCTCGTAAAATATGAATGATCTAATCTCTACCTGTATTTTCATTATAATACGTTATAAGGATGAGTAATTTGGGAAAAGGTTAAAATAAGAATGATAAGTAAACATATGTAACTTTTTGGGTGTGGAAGATTAAAACAAAATTTATCGAAAGGATGAGTAAATTGAAAGGATTGCCCCCACACTGAAAAAAAGAAAGGAAATCACCTTTTGTTTTGGTATCATTTTGTTTTCAACATGAAGGCAAAGAGTAAATCAGTCAATGCCTCCCATCTGATTTGATTTTTATCAGGTCAATGCTAAGTCACCTCACAACTACCATAATACTTTTACTTTTCATTTTATTTTTCTTAAAATTATTTTTTATATAAAATATTTGATTATCAAAAAAGACAAATAAAACCATCTTGTTTCGATGGTGTATGAAAAAAATAAAAAGAAAATAAGCTTGATAAAGACGGTAATAATAGCAGACCAGGTTTGGTGGGTTTGCTTCTTTAACGAATCTAAGGTTAAATAAAAGTGAATTTATTACCCAATAGCAAGACTAGTTAACTTAATTACATGAAACTGATTTCTGTATTTAACATTTTCTTTCCTGTTATATTATTTTTCCATATACATTATAACTATTGTTAACATGGTTTGCATATCCTTTACAGCTTTACTTTTACCATTTTGTTTCTTAATTAAAACTATTCATACTACTATTGTTAGTTCATTTCATTCACACTTTTAATGTGAAAACATTAAAAAATTCAAATTCAATATTGGACGAAATACGATCGGTGATCGTTCAGCCAATCACTTAGGATTGTCAAACTTTATCATTTACCAAAATTAATCTCGTACTAATTAATCACTTAATATGTTCTAATTATATAAAAACAAACCAAATCATGAAATAGAAATAGAGACTCACAAACTAGACTAGTTAAATTATTAAAAGAGCAGATATGTAAGTCGTGAAAACAAAACCACTCTTCGAAATCTGTTTGATATATTAATTAAGTTTTAAACTTTAATGTAGAAACAAATCATAAGGTATTGACGCGAACTGGGTTCGTCAATAGACAATAGAATGCAAACCTTATTGGTACTCTCGAGTCGTAAGATTCAAAATTTTATGAGAAAACTCAAAATCTCGTATTACTGGCTCCTTATTCCAAATGTGAAAATAAAATAAAATTAGGAAAGTCAAAACCAAATTTAAAAACGAGGAATGTATGAAAGAACACGAGCGCGTGAGAACAGTACACGTGTCCCATAATTCGGTTTGACGAAGGTGTTAAAAACTGGCGCTAAACATGTTCCTTCCGGTAATCGTGCCGTTCAGTTGCTCCGTCACCGTAACGGATTATTATATATTGACGTGTTTAAATTTAATTCCATTTCCATATGAGGTAAGTTGATGACAATTGACAACAGTTTATTCAACTCGATTTCGGATCTTTAATAAAAAAAATAGGGCTACTATATGTTAATTCAATATACGTTGAATTATATCTTAAAGTACAAAAATGTCCGGAGTCCAGATAGACACTAATGATTTATATTTTTAAAAATATAAATTGATGTCGTGAAACTTAAGATAAGAAATAAAATTTAATAGTCAAGTAAAATTTTGTACCAAAAACAGAAAGTTGTAAGAAATTAAATAAAAAGCCACGCCAAGGCGCACAAAGAAATAGATTGGTGCTCAGCGTGGGCCGACAACGAAGTGGTGGGACCTACTTTCAGCTGCGTTCGAGGCTAAACGGGCCACCAAGGCCCAGTAGTGAACACTATTTTATTTATTATTGTATGATGTAATTTGTTATTTGTGAGCGACTCCGTAATTCTTTAATTACTTATTAAATTATGAAACTTTATGGCGAATATTCGGCGCCGCACTTTTATGCCAAACCAAATCTCTACTTTAAAAAAGTGGTGGGATCTCTAGTTTTATATCTTAGTCAATTTAGCAAAAAAGGCAATATCTGTATTTGAAGAGTTATTTAAATTTTAGTAAATAAATGTACCAATAAGTGAATTGCAAATAATTTAAAAAAAATCTAACCTTTTTGAATCTTGTAAGAACATATGATATATAAAATTCGCAATTTTTCGTTTTGTAAGTTTCCTGTTAAGTACTAAAACCGAAAATAATAGTGCGCTAACTCGTTTATTTCACAAAGAAGAGAGTTGTGACTATCTTCAATGTGGACTATTAGTCAAAATCTACCTATCTTGTTGACTTAAAATAGTGTGTTAATCCATTTTATATGCTAAGATTAAAAGGTATAACAATTAATTATTTTGAAGACAATTAAAAGAGAATAAAATGAAAACGATCGCAATTAAAATCAAAAGATAACTAATTAAAACATGTAAAAACTAAAGAAATTTTTAAAGAATCACATACGAGCATTTGCAGAAACAAAAGTAAAACTCTTGTCTGACAACTCGGAAAATAGTTCGGTATGAAATATTGGTATGAAATCAATTGTGTAATTTAGAAGCTTTTCATTACTTGAAATGGGCTTTTGTTTAGTTTGATTTTTGATGATTTGGGCTGGTTACTTTTATGATAAAAAAATTTGGTCCAAACAACCGAAGGATGAGAGCAAAAATGAAATCTCAACGGAAAATTGTACATTATTATCGCAAAATCATGGGGGGGAGTCATTCAATACTTTACTTTCTTGAAAAATTTAAGATTATAGTATTTGTAAAAAATCTAACTTAAAATGGAGAAACGGATTTAAATAATCTAATTTAATCTTATCAATGATTGATTATATATATATATAATCAGGGGTGGATCCCAAAAAAAAATTTCACAATATAATTAAATTAAAATATCATTTAACTGTAATTAACTTAATATGGTGAGTGGTGCATAATTTTTAGTTTTACCGAATGCACAATTTTAATTTTTTTTTAAAACTACATTAGATTTTTTTGAAATTATGAGTGCACGTGCACTCCCTCCCCTCATCATAAATCCGCCCTTATCTATAATGCTCAGTCTAACATAAAAATGAGTTCAAGGTTCAAATCTACAAATATGATAACCCAACCTACAAGTTTTTTTTTTTATAAGAGTCCAACCTACCGGTTAAAATTATGTTTTTTCATTTTGGGGAGTTATGAAGTTTAGGCTTATCGGGCTTTAATTTTCCTAAATCCTAAGAGATGCAAAACACCATTTATAATGGTGGGAATTGAATGCAGGTAAGTGTTCATGTAAAATTTGATCTCTATGTGACTGGTTAAACTACCATCATTTCTTTACTATGCGTATAAATTGAACAAAAAGGGCCCATTTAGGTTTTGGTTTTAGAGTGTGATGAAACACTTTAAGCTGGAAGCCGAATCTTTAGCATGTAGTTGCGCTCTCTTCGATACTAAAAAACGTATATAGCTTAAATGGCTGTGTAATATTTGCGTTTTGATCAGGGAGTCTAGTAAACACATTCGTGTGATTTGAAAAGCTTATTTGCCAATTGAAGAACAATGTTTACCATTAACACAGTAATCGCATTTATTTAAGATTGAGTATAAAACATCTGTAGATGTTGAAGTCCTTAAGATTTATACTTGGGGATTATCCATATATATATACACATACAAAAGTATCACTATTAAAACCGACGAAGTTGTGATTTGTATGTTATGTAGCATGTGTTGTTATGAAGTCACGTTAAATTTAATGGATTCAAACTTGAAAATAAATGAGTAGATAAACCATTAATCTAAATCCAATTTACACTTGTAATATAAAATTCTTAACAAACCCGTTAGATTATGTTGTATGAATTTGCTTCATATTCTTTTTAGCTATGTTTTTTTTTGTGAAAACTTGTATCCGAAATTCATCAAGGCCCGGATGAGAGCCGTAATAGATTCATAGTATCAGAGTTGCACAAAAGATAAATATTTTTTCTTCTGTTGTACGTAAAGACACAGACTCAAGATTAAAAGTTAAGAATGTAAGATAAGATATTAGATATGCATTAAAGAATTCGAGAGGTTGACCAAAACGAAGTAAACATAATTAATTGTGGAATATTACACTAGTTAGAAATGAATGAACTGTTATTGGGATTCAGCTCCCCTTGTTTTGAAGCAAATGTCTCTCATGAGATATATCGTTGGTAGTAACTTTAGTTAGTGATTTAAGAATTTTAATCAAAGAAAAAAAAGAGAGAGAGTAAGTCATAGTCAAAGTTCGTTCCTCCTCTGTTTTAGCTGTCCTCTGTCTCGTTCTCATCTCACATGAACCATAACTTTCTCTAACATCACTCTCCCTTTACACAACCCCAAAAATAGACCCCATCTCTCTCTGTCTCTTTCTCTCCGCTACATTCTTCGCTCACCCCAAAAAAGCTCTTCCTTTTTCATTTATTTACACTTTTGACCCTTTTCTGTTTTGCCCAAATGGAAAGGCTTACTTCGGAGCTCTTCCTCGTCGCCGGTAACGCTGACCCTTTCGTCGTCGACGACCTCCTTGACTTTTCTAACGAAGACGGCCAACCTGACGACAGATTTGACACTTTTCCTGATTCCTCCACCGTCTCCGCCGGTACTCTCGCCGACAGCTCCAACTCCTCTTCTCTTTTCACCGACGGCACTGGCTTTTCTGATGACCTCTGCGTTCCGGTATTTTCCCATTACATTTTCTACTTTCACGCCTAGAAAAAGCCCATCATAACATTAATTTGCTAGTTTTTCTGGAACAAATATTCTCATCAGTTTGTAAATACTATGTTTCACTTTAATTCGTTACGTTTAATGATCCTTCCATGAAATTTCATCAAATTATATATAAATATAAAAACTTTGAATTAATAATACTTTTATTTTTGTCCTTCTTCTTGGATAATCACTTCACTTTATCAGTGTGAAGATTTAGCTGAATTAGAATGGCTGTCGAATTTGGTGGAAGAAACATTCTCTAAAGAAGATGAAGAGAAACTTCATTTGTTATCCGGCTTTAAAAACTCTCAAACCACCGGGTCAAACCAGACCCACCTAATTAAACCCGAGTTGGATCAATTCATCATTACCACCGACAAAGATGACTCCAACGTCGCCGTTCCCGCCAAAGCGAGAAGCAAGAGATCACGCTCTGCACCCTCCACCTGGGCTTCCCACCTTTTAACCATCGCTGGCTCTGACGAATCCAATCCCAAGAAAAAACTACACAGAGTGAAAGAACACAACATTTACGGAGATATCGACGGAGAATGTGGAGAAACTGGAGGAGGAAGACGGTGTTTGCACTGCGCGACGGAGAAGACGCCGCAGTGGAGGACGGGACCGATGGGCCCGAAGACGCTCTGCAACGCCTGTGGAGTACGGTACAAATCAGGGAGACTAGTTCCGGAGTATAGACCGGCTTCGAGCCCGACGTTTGTAATGGCGAGGCACTCGAATTCTCACCGCAAAGTGATGGAGCTCCGGCGACAGAAGGAGATGCGAGACGACCATTTGCTGAGTCAGCTTAGGTGTGAGAATCTTCTGATGGATATCAGATCCAACGGTGACGATTTCTTAATCCATAATAATAACCACGTGGCTCCTGGTTTTAGACACTTAATCTAACTTCGTATTTCCACGTGGACATTTTTCAGAAGAATTTGCTTTGTTTTTCCTTATAATAACATCTTAATAATAATTGTTTTCATTTAATTTGCTGCAGTGCGGACTACTACTGATATTTTGATATATGTTATTAGTCACAAAATAATTGAACGAACTAAAAACCAAAATGAAAAATCCGAATAGTTTTTATTCCGTTCCTCTTTCAAATCCAAATAATGTATGTGTGTGACTGTGTCTTGTCGAGGTTAAGAACTATTCCAATCAAGTTGAAATCAAATTCAGAGAAAATTTTGAGATTACATAATATTTGATTTAGTGAAAAGGTAGTATTTCCTTGATCAACTGAGTCCATAGTATATGATACACGTCTCATATATACATTTATTAACTGATCAGGTTAACTGTATTTCAATATTTGGATAGATATTAGTATTGTATCTAAATTTATACAGTAATATTATTCATCCAAAACACCGGGATCATTATTGGTGTGGATGCTCGCTCATTTGGACAGATGGGTTACTATAATTTACCAAACTTAATTATTCCCCGAATTTCAACTTCTTTCATGTTTTACATTCTGACAATATTCGAGGAAATCTGATTCTATTATTTTTATTTAAAAGATCTATTATAAAATAAGGGGACAAATACAAAATTGCACAGCACAAAAGCCATAAATAAATGTTATTTTCTTAAATAAAGAAAATTGGAGCATAGATTGAGGTGCTCGTCACATGCATTTTCATGCAAACCTAGCCAGCAAGTGGGCGCAATTTAATATATAGTATTCATAAGATACAAACAGTCATCTTCTTAACCAACATAAAACTATTTAATATTGATAAATATATAGGTAAAGGTCCACGGACTGTACTTGCAATATCTAATGTCCCAATGTATATATTTATTGTTAAATCACTTCGTTACGTTTTTGCTTGGCCAAGCCACTTAGATTCCCGAATTTCAGTCCGGATACTTAATCCATGGTGGATTTTCGGAATCTTTTTGATAGAGAGCATGCTCACATTTGCAAGTAGCTAGTTGCCATTGGCCTCTAACACTAATTTACGGAATCTATTTTGTCTTGTTTTGTTAAAATTATCGTTTTGATTTAATGTATGCGCAAACAATTTATATACGCTATTCAACTTTAGACTTTGATCTGACAATATACCAAACGGTAGAGGCTTGAACTACTTTACAAGACTATATAGTATAATTCCACTGTAATTGATATTATAGTATACAATCTTTAGAAATTCCTCCTTTTTAGCTACTATATCGCGGGACCATTATTAGAGATTCATAGGATATTTTGAAGCCAGAGTTTTCACTATTTAGATTATTATGAAAAACAATTGACGCCAGTCAGAGCGATTAATCTTATATATATAGCCTAACACCTAAATCCTGTACAAACGACAGTTTGATCCGAATTTTATAAACATTGATCAAACTGTTTGTAAACATTAGATATATTGTTATCCATGTTGTTTCATATCATATCCGAAAAACAAAGAAAAGAATACGCAAAAGCGCATATATATATATGTACATATTTTATTTATGGAGTCATGTGAGTATGTTGCGTATACAGTGTGCCATGTGGTGCATATATATATATTTAGATAATGATGTGGAATCATAACGGTCCAACCTAGCATTCAGAACTTTGGGGAAGACTTCGACGTCACTAAAAGAAAGTATCAAAAGCAAATTCATTCCAACGTCACCAATATGTATATAAAAATAAAAGGGGGAATATAAATAACAGATAACTCGAAACATGAGAAAGACGATATGTGCTAGGTTGCTACACACATACAAACGATATAAATATAGGGAAAACACTAATCAGAAATTCAGAATCATATCTAAGTCGGCAAGTCTCACAAAAATCACTTACGTACTAGACATTGACTATCGTGGTACGACTGGGAAAAGGGCCCCCTGTACGTTACTACTAGTAGTGTCCGGGAGCTTTTAAAAAGATGAGAGTCAGAAAATGTTGATGCTAGGAAAACTCTTATTACATTCTCATAAAAATCATTGTATATCGTATACATACATATATTGAGGAAAATATCAATTACACGTTTGATCTAAGCAAATTGGATCATTCAGACATAAATAAATGAAACGACGAACTTTTTATGTTTTGCCTTTTTAAAAATTTACACAAATAATTAGTTTTAGTAAGAGTATGTTATCTATTTGGTATATATACAACCATTTAGTTTAATTTTTAATGAATATTTTTAGTAAATTTCAATTTATTGAATCCAGTTGCAGTAAATTCTAATTATGTTTTCTTTTTTTCGGTCGAAAGTTATCTAACGATCAGTTGATGTAAGAAACTTGGTTTGGATCATTTAGTTTAGACTTTTAGTTCAGACTGATTTGGTTCTGTGTATATGCCCAATACTAAGAGAAAACTTGACGATAAATTTGTTTTGACTATAAACTTCTAGTTGTCACTTGTCACGTTGGATTTGGAACTCAACACCGTGAAAATTACAACGGTAAAAACTTGAAAGTGCATCGAAAGATTTACATGAATTAGAAGAACTACAACTAAATTACAATCAACAAAAAGTCTTATAGAACAACACTGCCTTGCCTTATCCAGTTATACTGGAAAAATCAAAATCCCAAATGGAAGTACGACAAGTAAAGGCTCCGGAATCAGAGTAAGGCCAGCCTCCCGGTTATGGAATCAACCAACTCCTTTGGTCCTGCATAATGCATATGGAAAAAGTAACGAACATGTCAAGGAACGACATCTTTATTTGTTTTGCTCTAGCTAGAAACAAAAGTTAGAAGAAACTATTGTCTCTACCGGGTCCAACTGCAAGAACCGTCCTTGATCCAGCCGCAACCTGTATGAAAGGAAGAATTTAAGTTTCCAGGAAAACCTGTTAGCTGATCACTTAACCAAAAATATTCTCAACATAAGTTTCAATTCAAGACCACTCTTCTTGGGTTTCGATAAGTAGATGGTATTTTTGTCTTCTGTTTATTTGATCATTCAGTTTTTATTTGACTAGGAGGAGCTATGATTGGACCTTGTTCTCAATAATTAATCACGCACGAGAAAGTTAAAAAAACTAGGATTCTTGTAATTACCTCTGTTCTTCCCGCATCAGCTACAACAAAAGTCGGAAGGCCAACGCTCTCAGCCGCCTCTGTGATCTTATTCCTAAAAGCAGAAACAAATAAAAGTAGCTTTCAAATTTATTGAAGACAACTTATTAACATAAGAAGTAAAATAATAATATGTCTTGATGAGCATTTTGTCTGTCTCCCCAAGAGTTTCACCTGCTTACATTTCTTGCTGGTTTTTACAAGTGACAACTATCTTTGGTTGCCCGCAGTCCTCCCATCGCCTCAGAAGGTATCGGTCGCTGAAAATATTAAGAACGAAAATGAGAAAACATAAACTTCATAATTATTTACCAAGTTAATCACTCAATACTGACAAAATTACCTTTGCATTAACTCTGCATACATGCCGGTTGCAGCATCTGTATATCCCAGCAAGAACATCATTTTACTTTCAGGATTAATATGAATAATATTAATGTTCAAACTTCAGACGCATTACATAAGACACTTACGTGCACACTGTGACGCAATTTTGCCTGTTCTCATCTTTAAGTCTTGCCTAACTACCAACACCTGAAAGCTCAAATTAGTTACACAAATTTTTTTGATTTGAACTTATAATCTTGAAATCTGACATCATTCAAATTTTACCACCATCTTTATGCAAGTCTCTTTTATGATGCTCAAATCAAATGGCTGTCGTATCATTGTTGTGGAACAGAAATCAACTCTTATTATCAATACATTTTGTATCTAAGGATGTAAGTGATAATACTTTGCTCCAAACCAATAAAATCTAGAACCAGAGACAAGACACTATCGTTTCACTGACTAGATGATAGACAAACCATTTTAAGCTCCTTATCACTGCTAATTCTGCTATTTCCTGGTACAGGACTCTGCTTTTGGACCTTGCTGGATAAAAGTCTGCTCTTTTTCACAGGGGATTTCACTTGCTGTGCCAAATCCAATATCATACCTATGATGAATCCTATCACAACCCCTGGAATGAGATTCTCTGCCCTAAAACTCCCAGATATCGCCTTCTTCTCTTGTCTCTGATCAGTAATCACATTCAACGGGTTAAAAAACCATGAAAATACAAAACCAAAAGAGGGTTATGATTAGTTAGACCCAATGATACATATTCAACTATCCAACAAGAACACTGGCTTAACAGCTACAAGAAAACTTTGGTATATGTTAAAATCAACCGAGTAAATAAAGCTCAATAGTTGCAGTCCCATTAAGATTTTAGAAACAAAACATGACAAATTCTCATTGGGTGGGTGAGAAGAAAAGGAAACATTCAATTCACACAACAGATCTCTCATTTTTTTACTGCCAAATCAACCATGAAGATACATATAGGAACTATAACTACTTCTGCACTATGAAGCCAGACACTTGCACTTATAGCAAAGTGAAATAGTTAGAAAGAATCAAACTTAAGTGATCTTATCATCAAGCAACAAAAGAAGAAAGAGCTCAAAAGAATATTATAACCCAAACTTGTAATTTGTTTAGTTTCAGTTCATCTAAATAAGCACACTCGCCAATTGAGTCCGTTAGCTAGTGTTGAGCAAACTGTTCTCAGATTTCTGGTGAGAGACATCGATTCCTCATGAGAAGACGAAATTTGAACAACACAGAAGCAGCAAAATTAACTAAATTTTCTTAACGAAAAAACGAAGAAAAACTAAAAAAAATCAGCCTCAGCTAAGTAAATGAAATAAAGTCGTTCAAAACTCTAGTCTCGTCTCTTCTAAGATGTTCTCGGAAACGAAGAGTTTAATTAATACCTTAGCTTGAGGCTGCGAAGAGTTTCCAGAAGAAGGCCACATGGTTACGCTAATTGAGATTCTCCCCGGCGACAGAGCAACAAAGGTAAGCCTTAATTCAAATGCTATGAGCCTATGACCATCCATGTGAAGAAGAGAGATAAGAGCAGCTTCTGTAATCGTAAACGACAGGGTGTTCATATGTCTAAATAGAAAACAATGAGTTGTTTGAAAGTATATAGAAGTATATAGCTACTAATGTAATTATTTACAAATATATCTATCTACCACACGGTGCGTTTTAAGTTGGCAACTAGAACCTCTCTTCAGTTCAATTACTCCCTCCAAGTTGAAACCCAATCAAAAACCCTACCGGCCATTACTACAATCGGAGCTCCGATATGCCGGCTATAATTTCGGATTCCGGCTGTGGAGAATTGGTTCCGATTTCGACCAAGGAAAAGGCTCCGGTGCTGTATCCTCTTAGACACGAGCTGAAATCTCCGGTTCATAGGCTTTCCATCTCTTGGGGATGTGGAAACAACCTACACGTCACAGTTTTAAGGAATCCGGAGGCACGTGATGATGACGGAGAAGCTGGTGGTAAGGTGGTGAACGTTAGGCTTAGTGGCGAGGATGGCGAAATCAGTGAAGCACAGCGGCGAAGGATCGCATATGGATCGGTTTCCCCGTTTGCGCTTCTACAAAGCAGGAGAAACTCAATTTCAAGTTTTTCTAAGATGGATATGAGTCCCTCTTTGTATCAGAATGCGTGGTGAGCACACTCGAAATTTCTTGTTCTCTTGCTCATTTCTATACAAGTATTATTATCTTCTTCGTATATTCCCAGATTGTGCCAATTCATTGCTGTTTTGGCTTATTGTTGCATCTGAATGATTTACACTATCATCGTTAATCAGGTGGGAATATGTATTGGAATACAGCAAGGATATTAATTCTCTCCTTACTAATACATTATCTTTTCCAGCTCCTTTGATTGAAGATCCAAAATCAGTTATGAAGGTACGCAGGTCTTTCAGGTTCATCATTGTTTAACCTTACTTTGCTGTAATCAAGCTTTTCTTCTTACAATAATTTAACTCTTCCACGAGTGAGTTATAGCTTTGAGTGTGGGAGCTTTGTTAATTGTGTTTTCTGTTCACATACATATGTAGAATGCTGAGGAACCAATTTCTTTGAAGGCTGCGTGGGAGTTGATGGAATTGTTTTATGTAGATAAGACATGTCTTTCTTGGCTGCCTGAACGGCTCGTTCATTGGCTATCTGTAAATTACTTTCTTACTCCCAACACTTAAGCTACCTTAATTTTCAAACTTCTATAGTTTCTTAAATACCAGTTTATCATCATGTCAGGACTACGATATGCTCCTTTCGAGATCACATCCAACAATCTATTCTAAGCTCGAAGATTTCCAAAAGGAACTTGTTGGCATACAGGTTTTGTCACACCCATTATAATATGTTTTTTTCTTTTTCACTTTTCTCTCTCAATCTGTCGATGGTATAGAACCTTATATGGTGGATATATGATCTTTTCTAAGAAGTCGATTGAATAATCGGTAGTTTTCTCAGAATTTGAGTGATTCCTGTATGCGTTTTTGTGCCTTTGTAGGCCATCGAGGATGATCCAAGATACTGGGAAGTTATGTCATCTGCTTTATCAATTGGTTGGCTAGAAATAGTGGTTCGTACTTTATGAGATAGTTGGTTCTTTGTAATTTGATCTTGAATGTCTCTATTTGAGAATTGTGCTAACTATACTCTTATTTTCAGGTGAAACTGTTACACTTACATGGTTCTTATCAACTAGACCAGCTGGGAAATCGTGAGGTTGGTAAGAATGAAGTAGTTCATGTTTGAGATTCATGTCATATAGAGTGATTATCTAGGTGCTAGTACTTCTGTATATTCGCAGATTCCTTACTATTAATAATGCAACAAAAATTTGATGAGGTAGACAGAAAACGGTCTGGTAGAAGCTGTTGCTGTTCTTATTCCAAAAATGCCACCGATGCGTCCAAAACTAGAAGCTGGGAAGTTGGGTGAATGCTTTGCAGCAAAGCCTGACTTTATGAAGGTATGTTAAAAAGATGTATCACTCTTTCTCTTTTTAGTGTATTTTATGTGTCTAGACTCATCTTCCCCTTTTTGCCAGACACGAGAAAGATGGCAGTCTCAGATAACTAAACTCGAATGCAGTGCCTTCTGGGTTCAATGTGCTCACCATCAGACATGCGAGGGCTTGAGAAATATGTTGAAGATCATGATGGGAAGTACTGATTGCCTAACAACTGCGACATGTAATTGGATGGAGCTTTTTGTTTCGCATCTTCTTTATCTCAGGCCATTCACGAAGGTGAATTGCTAACCTGCTATTTGTCTATTTTTAATCTGAGCTTCGTATTTTCTTACTCAAGCCCTATTGTTCAAATAGAAAACCTGAAAATCCAATTACTACCATTTTACAATTCAGGGCTTAGATGGCATGCATAACCTAGCCCAGAAATGTGTTCAGTCAAGGCCAGTTAATAACACCTCCCATAAGCTTTTGAGACTGCTTATTGGAATTCTTAGTGAAAATACTGAGTTCAGTAATGCATCTTAAACCTAAACAGAGGTGCAACTGTTTCATCTCTGTGTCACTCTCTAATCCAGCATGATATAATTAAATGATGCAGGTTGTTCTGGCAGAGTGTTCCAAAGAGTTTGGCTCCTGGTAGGCAGCGGACTTTGTTTCTTGTTACTTACTCCATTGCCTATGCTATATTATTTATTTATTTGAACTAGGACGAGACTATTTCGTGTTTGTTGTCAGGATGGTTGCACATGCCATGGAATTATTGACAGCTGGAAGCGATGAAGGAAAAGGTCTTGTACACAAGGAGCAGAGAAACTTGGATGGAATCAACATGGAAGAGCTCCATAGACTTGTTTATGCTCAAGTTCTTTCTTCTCATGCTTTGACTTGGCATGTACCCTTCTTTTATGATTTAAGTTAACATGGACCTTGCCTGTAACCAAATCGAGACCTTTCTTACTACACTTTTTTGGTATGTTTAGTTCTTCCTTTCTTGTGTGTTTAAATTATGCAGATAGCTCCTATTTATCTAGCATCGTGCGGAAAAACAGGGATTAGGTTTACTAGAGTTATTGTTCTACAGGCAGCCTGTCCAAGACAATCAGTTGCTTATTAAGGTTTCGTTAATTCAGTTGCATTTGTACATCAATTTCTTTTTCTGCTTTGTCATTTGAAATTATAGAATCTGGTCAGACGCCTTCACCTGGTACTTATGTTTCTTTTATTGCAGAGCCTAGAGATTTGCCGTCTATATGAACTCAGTGATGTCAGCGCTAAACTTATGAAGGTACCAGGACACCTCCGTGACCAGACTTGTATACTCTAATCTCAAAATTTGGCGGAAAAAAAAACAGATTCATCTGAATTTAGTTATGCTGTTCAGATTGCTGGAGTGCATCATTGGAAACATGGGAGAAAAGGCTCTGGAATCTTCTGGCTACAGCAAGCCCAAGATGAACATTGTCTTAACGTGATTTCTCAACAGCTTTTGATTTAGTTGGAAAGTCATTGTCTGATGAAAGTCTCAAGGTAATACATTCTCTAAGCCACACTCAAAACAAATTTCAGTTTATAGTTTCCCTGTTGATTCTATCTGTGCACTAGATGATATTGTTTCATTTAATACTTCGCACATGCAGCAATGGGAAGGCCTGGTTGAGTTGCTGGGTTCTGAATCACAGATCTCTGGTGGTCTCGATTTTCTTCACAAGTATGAATCATCTCTCTCTCTCTCTCTCCCTCTCTCTCTCCCTTTGCTAATGATTCGTTTTTGTAAGATTATGTCCCAACATTATTATCAACACCAAAATATTTTCCAGGTATAGAGATTTCAAGAGATCCCTGAAGCTAGTCCATGATGGAAAAACTATAGATGAGGCGTATGAAGCCGTGGAGAGACTTGTATTGGTGTTTAATACAACATCTTTCTCACCCATTTTATTTTGTGAAATGAACATTGGAAAAGATTAACATTGATGTTGTTGCCATTTGGATAACTGCAGCTAATGAAGAGCTCTTCTAGTCCACAAAGCTTTTGGCTTCCTATTCTGCATGATTCAGTAAAGACGCAAATCTTGTTTCCTATTTCTTTGATTTTGCAACTAGAAGAATGCACAACTAAAAGAGTTTGTTTGTTTGTGTGTGTGTGTTTACACTTTACAGTTTGAAGCTGTTAAATTGGCCAGAACGTTCGCTGTTGAATGTGACGCAGAGCAACCTGATGCTGAACAAACTACAAGAATTATCAACTGGAAGGTTAAGACCAGGCTTCATCGAATCAGTACTGTCTGCTGAAGCTGTGGGTTCTGTGAGACTTGCTCTAGCAATCAATCTGGGACGTGCTTTTGTGGAAGAATGTTAGAACCGGTTCGAGGCTAAATCATGAGCTCCGTATATATTTGTGTCTGGGTTTCTGTTGGGACGACATTGACTCTGAAATTTTGATATAAAAATAGACAGTGGTAACACTCCTGTTTCCATCATTCACTACTCACTTGTTTGAACAATGATAGCAAAAGTAAAGAAGAAGATAGTTTTCCCCAATGGTATAATAGTCTTTTACATATGAGAAAATAGTAAGCAATGTATGTTCGTGACTCCACATTTATATTTTTTTCAATAATAATAGTTCAATCAAAAAAAAAAAAAAAGAACACATCGATTTTGTGAATAGCGGTTTAGTTAATCCTTTGACAACGACACAGCTATAGCAATACTTCAATTCTATCCAGCCCTCATCATTCACCGGAGTAGAGAGAGAGAGAGAGAGAGAGAGAGGTAGCCATGGCGTGCAGAGCTTTGCTGGCCGTTATATCAGGGTCTCCGAATTGCTGCTTCATCTCATCTAGCAGGATCAGTTCAGTTTCTTCTTCTTCTTCTTCTTCTTCTTCTTCTTCTTGTTTAAGTCTCCATTTACAAAGACAGAGTAGAAAAATCGACCTAATAACTCGAAGTTACTCTGAAACAAATTCATCGGTTCTTCAGCCAACTGACGTGTCTCGTCTGGCCGAGACAGCTCGAATCTCTCTAACTCCTGCAGAGGTAATCCTTTACTCTTTTTTATCTTTATCGAATCTACTTTTGTCGTACTGAGTTGTCACATTTGTTCCTCTTCTTTCCTCTGATTTGTCTTTTTATTCAGATAGAAGAATGTGAGACTAAAATTCGTCGAGTCATCGACTGGTAACTTAATCTACCTCCTCTTCTATATATAATCTCTTTTCTGTCGAAATTTGATTATGCATTTGAACCAAAGTGTTGTTGATTGGTGACAAATTTAGGTTTGGACAGCTTCAACAAGTTGATGTTAACAGTGTCGAGCCAGCTATGAGAGCAGGTCACTACTTATCAATTACATAACTTTCTTCTCCTAATTTGGTCTATTTTATTTCTTTTTGTTTATGTGCCTCATTTTTTTTGTCCAAACTCTGAAAAGAAGATGCATTTTTTCTGAGTTTCATCAAATTTAGATTGGGTTGTGTATGATATAGCTATTTTTTAACCACCGGTTGGACTTTTCTGAAATCAATGGCAATACTAGTTGCAAGTAAGATTTGTGGCATCCATCTTATCTATGGCGTATCTTGAGTTTGTTTTTGTTTTCAAGTTGATTCATGCGTCAGACTTTTATCAGCTAGAGTTGGTTGGAGATTAGGCTTTGAATTGCAAGTATTTGTGGTCCAAACTCATTCTCTTGGTCAACTATGACGAGGCAAATTTATAGTTTTACTGTAATTAGAGGTCTGCATATCAATCTTGATCTGTTCGGCTATCAGAAACATAACCACCAATTTCAATATCTTGATCCTTGTGGTCTTTTTAAAATAAAATTAAAAACTTGTAGATATGGAAGGTGGAAATTTGCGAGAGGATGCTCCTGAAATATTTGAGAACAGGTTTGATATTCTCCATCTGGAATAATAGAATGATTCCGGTTTAACTTGAATGCTCTTCACTAAAGTTGAGATTTTTGTTATTCCTCAAACAGGGACAGTATAAGAGCTTCCATTCCAAGCTTTGAGGAGGCATATTTAAAAGTCCCTAAAATATTAAACAAAGAGTGAACTTTTCAGGTACTCTTAAGTCTCATTCCTCAGAGTTATCTGCTTATGATATTTTTAGCTTATTTTATGAGATATGCCCTTCGTGAAAACAGACTGCGCATTGATCTTCTTTGTGGGTGTCTTTCATGTGCAGCGTCTTGGTGTCTTGCTGGAGAGATTTATTCTCAGAGCCGGTTCTTGTTCCAGCATCTATGTTTTTCATGATTAGTTGAGAGACGAGAGAGCAAAATTACCTTCAAATCGTCGCGTCTCACATAGATTATTCTCTTTAACATTCAAGTTCATAACTCACCACCACAACCTTGTATACGGAACCAAACTCAAATCTATTTTGAATATAATGGTTGTGCCAGGGCCGTTTTGAGCTAGCCCCTATCAGTTATGAACCTAGACTTAACTGTTGCTCCGCAACATCAAAGTTCATGACATACTTGGATGCGGACTAATAATGTAAAAGAAGAGACAACAAGAGTGCACCAACACAATTCACCAAACCAATAGAAGATAAACTGTAGCGAAGACATACATTATTCAAAAACACAACAAACATCCCAATCCAAATCATCTGAGAAATCCATCAATGTTACCTAAAAAACACAAGATGGACCTTGGCGTGAGAATCAAATAAAACTGTGTGCTTTTTTTTTGTTCTCCCAATCTTTCGGGATTATTCTTTCCTTTTTCTACTTTCCTAAGAGTTAGCTATATTCACCTGAAAAATCTTTGAATCAGCTTCTTGTGCACAAACCAGAAGACGCCTTTTAAAAAAACGAGCTCCCTCCACCTTGTTTTCTATAAATTATAGGTTGTTTTGTGTCTCATGATTGCCAAAACAGCTCGGAGTCATCACTGTACAAGGAGTAATCTTGTATCTCGAGGTTTGCAACGTGCCAGTTTACAAGTTGGGATTGTAAGATTTTGCACAGAAACAAAGCTACTGGAAATATCCACCATTCGTTCTCGTCCCTACACATAAATAGAGATTAGTTGATGATCCAAGAAAGAATGTGTTGTTTGGTTTGAACTAAAAGTGAAGTTTGTTTCCTTCTCTCACATGCTAATGTTCCATGGCTGGAGATACGGAATCTTTTTCCCTGATGATGAGCCATGATAGTGAACATATCCACAAACGAATGCAACAAGCTGCAAAAACCCACCAAGCACAAAAGGATTTTTTAATCATGCAAGAGGAAGTTGAAGAAACTAGATAAGGCAAGTTCTAAGATGCACATTTGCACAAAGAGAGAAATACTTACGACATTGACCAAGGAAGTGACATTCCACAATGCATACACGCGTGTGCGACTGGCAGAGCGCCTTGGTCCATGGCTAAACAAAGCACTGACCCCGGAAGGGAATGGGAAAATGATGCTGAGAGGTAAAATACAAGTAGCGATAAAAACATTCAGCAAAGATATCGAGTAGAGTTGGAGCAGTGTGAGTAACATTAGAGTTAGGTCTCCTAGGAGTAGCACCGAGATAACCAAACCGACCAGATCCTGTCAACACCACGGAAAATAACATATTTCAAAACCCTCAATATTAAAGAAAAGAATGGCAAAGCAAAGAGAGAAGGTTTACCTGATGACCAACAGGTTTTGTGTTATGAATCAAGAAGGAGAGGAGGGAGAGGACATCTTTCCCTTCTTTGAGAAATTGTAAGCTACCGATGTCTATGATTTCTCCACACTCTCGATGCCTCACATGATTTGTTTCGCTTCTTAGAGGTTGAGTGAAATGCAAATTCTCTCTGAAATCACCATAGGAGTTTTCAATTTGTGTCCCCCTGCATATCCAAAACTCAAAGAAACGTCAGGATCTTTCGCAGTAACTTGCTTGGAAAATAAACAGCAGATAGAATCAAAGTGAAATTTCTTACCATGGATGCTGCTGTTCTGTTTCATCAACACTTCTTGTTGATGCCACTTCGTCCACCATGGTTTGAACAAGGACTCCATACTGGCAAGACGACGACGGCAATGCCTGAAACCTAGCTAGGTCAACACGTACCCCATGTCTTTTTAAAGCAGGGTTTCCATGAGTTTCAATCCATCTCATGACTGATCGAAACGTGGACGTCAGCTTCCCTTGCTGAACCAGACGCAGCTGAGCATTCAGACCAGCGACAAAGCGGTACCAAGTGGTTGGTGGGACCAACTACACAAAGGGGGTCAATTCATTAAGATATGGCAGTCATTGAAAGTAACCTATACACCACATAGATTAGTGTAATATGAAATAACAAACCGACCTGGCTCAGAAGACTGGTCAGAGTATCTTCGCTTTGGAGTGAGTAATAGGCCATGTAACTTCCGTTGCCTCCAAATATTATAGGCAATGGAAATCTTCGATGAACCGGAGGAGGAAGATCACTTCTCTTTTCATCGCCACCAAGGAAGAAATCTAGATGTGCTAACATTAAATCAGGAGTAGCAGCTACCTGCACATGCACATCACATATTCCCATGATGGAACCCTTGTTTTCAAGAACATAAGTTCCAACCTCTTGACTAAAGACCATAAAAACTATGGTTGGCCTTTTCTTTTCTATTTCTTGCTAAGTATCTAAGATGTTCTAGGGCTATTTAGTACAGTGCATCAGTCAATAGATGAATATGTACCTTCAGTCCTTCATATAAAGCCCTTGAACGACAAGAGCGTAGACAAGAATGGTCATATTCTGATCGAACAAAGTCACGAAGTTTCTGAAATTTCAGCTTCCGACGTGATTGCTGCCATGACCATGCAAAAGGATAGACAAGAACTGAAAGCATGATATGAATAGCACCTTCCCACCACTGGTATGAAGCTATAGCATTGATTTCATCAACAAAACCATTAAACGCAGCCTCATACCTACAGAAAAAGAAAAATCAAATTAGGAGAGACCAGAGCTAAGGTATTTCAAAAACTACTATCAAGCATGCACATATATTATCGCCAAAAAAGTAAAAATCAACAGCTAATAACTAAATTACACAATCTCTTTGATTTCATCTGGGGGTGTATGAGAAAGATGCCAAGGTTCACTAAATGTATTAGGACCTAAGAAATAGATCCTATGCATGTGCCCCTGTGATTCCTCCACTCTGCTCGTCTCCATCACCTGATAAGATTAAACATAAAATAATAATGTTCCATTCACATGATATCTTTTTCTTCAATTTTTTTTTATCCAGAGTCGGGTAAGAGAAAACCTCGTTCAACGACTCTAGGAATGGAAATGAGTGATCAATCTGAGAGCCATGGTGGGTTGGGCCAGCCCCATGTGACTCGTCACCACTAACAAATTTCATTCGGGCAACGCTGAAAACAAGTGCTAGAAGTAGGAGCACAACTACTAAAAGAACACCAAACAACCAAGGTCCACCAAATGTGTATATCAACTCTTCAAGTGTAGTATAACAGTGTGGCATATGATATCTATCTGATATGCATTTATATGGGCAAGGCGTTTCTGCAACACCACCTGTCAGGAAACACAACAAAGTTTATGCATCAGAAGCATTGAGGAATAATCAATAAGAACAGGAGCAACACATTGCATTGAGAATCAATATCCCTCAACGCACTAATTTAGATCATGACTGAACAATGTATCAACTAAAAAAAGGTACCTCGAACGGTGACATATTCAGCACGATGGGGAAGATCACTAGCCGGACAAATACGACAAAGAGCTATATCAGATCCAGTAACATTCTTATAAGTGCCAGCTGGACATTCCTAGCGTATTGAAACATGTATATAGTTAAAGTGTGTTAAATTAATGAAGTCTGAGAGACACTGCTTGCAAGGAGGATGAACTGCACAAATGTAATAGATAAAAAAGGACACTAAAAACCTCTTGTCAATAAACAAGAGCATTGTGTACACCTACAAAATTGGTTTACAGCAAGAGTAGTTTTGATAATAACACGCAAAAAATCTCAACAGTACCTCACAATATAGACCATAGAGCCCTTCTGGACAAGCTTTACCAGTCAAAGTTCCATCCTCTCCAATGGTATCTTCAACAGTACCCATCCCTCCACTGTAATTAATTATTGAAATCACATATTATGTTATAGAAACGCATTAAGAACTAGAAACTACAATGCTTATAACTAAAGAAAGAATGAGTATGAACTTCTTATAACAGACCTTACATAAACTCTACCATTTACTTTGGCAACAGGATGATAGACATCACCCGTAGGAATGTCTGACCAATGAAAATGAATCCTTCCACCACTTCCTCCACCACCTCCCTTTAGACTACCGTTCCCTCCAATACTAGAGAGAATAGCAGAATCACCTATCTCAAGTGAGCGCAAGCATAAAAGGACGGTTCCACCTGAACCACCACCAGGACCTAGACTTGAATTACTCATGTCTTTCAGCGTCTTCCTGGGACTTTCACCATCAGTCGTTATGGAGCCTTCAAGTGACAAGCTTGAAAGTGGGTGCTCAAGTGAACCAATCACTTCACAAATTCATATAAAATCAATAATTAGGCAGAGTTACATTTCAGAGACAGTTAATATTTTCCAGAAAACAGGTCGAAGAGAACCATTTCAGAGGGTTACTTATGTTCAGTTGTTACTATCTAATATTTAAAAATATCTAATACCAAATGCCTATAATGACTTACCAATGATTCCTCCACCAGCAACTGGATCCATTGACTCTTCATTTCCACTTCCACTGCCAAGTTCACAAGGTAGATCTGCATTCCCATAAGAATCACCACCCTCGATGCAAGTATGATTGTAACACCCGCTTCCGCCTTTACCACCATGTCCACCACCACTCCCAATACCACTTCTTAGAAACCTACCTGTCCCAACTCCACCTTTGCAGCCTGTGTGCATCATTAAATCTCTCAAAAGCTGTTTCACATTACAAATAAGAAAAGACACAAATCAGGAGAATCATCTTATAAAGAATAATGTGCTCTTACCCATCCCGTCTGCAGTTATTGTTCCAGAAGAGTGGACTACTACTGTTCTAGCCAGATGGAATTGGATTACAGATCCTTTAATGAGACCTCCAACAGTAATATCCTCAACTCGGCATATCTGCAACAGAGACAAATTAAAAATGGGAAACAGCTTTCCTAATGTTTTTTCTTTTTCTTTTTTGGTTAACAAGCACCTGAAGAGTGAATGAAAGAGATGAATTGACATTGCAATCCTCAGGCGGGTGAAGTAGTTCAACAGGGCAATCTTGGTGTTGACAGTAAAGCTTTGGAGTACTTTGAAATAAACCAAACAAATTTTTTTTTATAGACTCAGTACAAAAAGAAACAAATAATAAAGGATTAAACACTTATGTAGAAGGTTCGTTCGAACCTTCATAACTTACAGGCCACCAGTTGATGCATTCTGCAAAGGACCACGCAAAGCCGCTCCCACTCCAACCTTCACGGATCATAGAGATAACTGTTAGCCATTACATGTTCACCTATAAATGAAAGCTTCAGCTCTGTACCAAGTCACGCTAAGTAGAATAAAATTGATCTGAACCTCCACATCTAACAGGTCACAAAAGGCAAAAAAGTCCAAAGCATAACAACAACATGATGCAATTTATTTTTCTTACATGGATGCTATAGAACAGAGACAAAATCAGACGTTGTGCTTCAATCGTATCCCCTTTGCCCGTTAGATTCAACAGACCCTGCCCATGAACTCCGAGGTTTCCATTGGATTGTATCATAGATGACTCCTGAATATAAGAAAAGAGCATAGAATAAAACATCAAATTGTATACAATTCAGCACCATGACAAAGAAACTAATTATTAAATATTGATTAGAATACCTTGAGCACCAACAGATTACTAATTTCGAGCATTGAAGTTCCCAATATTGTTACTCCACCGCTATCTATAAACATTCTTGACTTCAACATCAAGAACACCTTGACTGTCATACGTAAAGCCCCAAACACCTGATACATAGCATAGAGGTTAACATAGTATATAGAACGAAGGATGAATATATCTTTTCAAAATTAATCAGGTACCTTGATTATAGAATCACTCATCAAGAGCTCCTCAGCAAATAACTCAAATTCAGAAGAAGCATAACGTGGAAGACCAAAGTTCAACTCTCCACCATTTAACATACTTATCAACCCTTGAACCTGAAAAAACTAGAATATGTAAAGCAAGGGAGAGAGAAGACAAAGTGTGTACTTGCTGAAGGAAATAACTTGTTTCATAGAAAAATTATCACTTGGCTTCCGTGACCAAAAGATTGTATGAAGAATCAATCTACTTTGACAAACCTGGACACGACTCCAACGCAAGGGAACAGCAACCTTTGCCATATTTTGGATATACAAATTAGTGAAAAGGTGATGGTTAGGGAACTCCAGGAATAGAGTGTCTGTATATGTTGTCTGATTATTATTATCGATAGTTAAGCTCTCTGAAATAACATCATACAGAGTCCCAGCAGCTCCAGCATTCTCTGGACAGCCAAAACTACTACCTCCTACATAGAATAAATTCGGATTGAACTGTCACAATCAAAAAGTACTTAAACAAAAAGAGGGGACCATCAAGATAAAGTTGTTATCAAGAAAATTCACAGCAGAGTACCATCACAATATCTATCAATTGAAAGCAACATTTTAGGGAATGGTCGAAAGACCAAACTGAAGCTAACCGTGAAAAAAGATTTTTGGGTCAGAATGGCGGCTGTATATATTAACAGACACTCGTCCACCACCTCCACCAGCATAACCATCACCACCAGATGCACTTATACGACCATTTCCTGTCCTGTGGCATGAACCAAAACAATAATTCAGAGATCAAAGCAAAATTCAAACCTCAATTTGTTAAAGCAAAATGTATATATGGCAACAAAAAAAGGCAGATGCTAAATGCAATAGTTAAGGATTCATGGGCCACAACTCAACAGAGTTAAAAAAAAACTTTATTTCTTAAACAACCTAAGACCATTGCATTAATTTACCACCACCCACCAAATGAGGAACCAGAAGAGTCAACTTCTATTTTATATTTCAAAACTTCAGATAACCAATGCAAAGCCTTGAGAGCATGTTAGAAATCAAAACTCTATCCCATTAAAGAAAGAAGCCATTGTCGAAATAATAAAAATAAAAATAAAGAAGAGATTAAGTAATTTAATTAAAGAAGAAAAAAAGAAAAGAGTGGAAAAGACAAAAAGGGAACAAGTTTACATTTTATGTGCCATGACGAAGATGCTGCCGCCGGACCCACCACCACCTTTAACTCCTCCACTGGCCCCATCAGCTAAAACGCTGCCGTTTAATCCTATATACCCTAATATCTCCATCGCCACCGTTCCGCCGCCACCTCCACCGTAATCAACCTCATTACTCGTCGATCCACCTCTGCTTCCATAAATCTCCGGCTTCTCCAGTGACGACCAACCGTACACCTCACCACCAAACTCATCTTCCGGAAGTTTCGTAGTAGTACCCGACAAGCAGCACGCACCTCTTCCACCATATCCCCCACCGGCTCCTTCCACTCCCTCCGGCGTACCGCTAGTCTCCGAAGGCGGTTCTCCAGCCAATCCGGTGGTGTCAACGGTCGAACCTGGGCCAAAATCAGCGTTTGCCGCCGCTAGACGGAAAGTTCCGGCGATAACCGCCGAATTCTGAGCCAATGAGAAATTCCCAGAGATATTGACTGTAATCGAACATCCCAAAATTTGGCAAGCCAATCTAACACCAGACAAGACGTGGAGATTACCCTTCCCGGAGATATTCATATCACTTGTGAGATTCAAATCGGCGACGAGCTTACACGTGGAATCCAAAGAGCCAACACCGCCTAGGTCATCCACGCATGAAACCAGCGAATCATCATCATCATCGGGGAGAGGCGTGGGCGCCGGAGAAGACGTCGGCGGTTCGAATCTAATAGCAGTATCATCCCAGGAATGGATTAATTTGGGATTTGTAGATGATACCAGGAATAGGATGAAGAAGACGAAATGGAGACGGAAGAATCTCACCATTGAATTGATGAAATCGAAATCATCTAAAAATTACAATCCATCGTTCCACAAAATGAAGAAATTTAATTCCGGAGAACAAATGTAACCGTTGCGCCTCTACGAAATTCAAATTCAGAATTAAGACAAGAAAAAAAAAAACAGATGAAGAAGAAATATAAATGATTGGGAATCTCTGTGAGGATTTAGAAGAAGAAAACAGGTTACAGCTTCTATGAATGAAGAAGGAGCTCTGCGTTTTGACAGAGAGAAAGATGATAAATTTGGTTTTTGTAGAGAGAGAGCAAAGACAAAGAGGTTGAAGGAAGCGAGAGGAGAGGAGAGGCAAGCTTTAGTTTGGTAAATGGTGTAGAAATTTTTAGAAAGCTAAATGGCTTTTGCGCTACACGTGAGACTTTCTTTGTTTGTTAGCCAATCATTTTTTGACACGTTTTAGTTACTCTAAAACCACCGAACTCAATTTAAACCTTTGTTAAGACTTTAATCGTTGTCTTAAAAATAAACACTCTACTGTACTTTAATTTTGTTGAAAACTTCAGTTGGAAAAAAGGGAAATCGCTAACAAGATTTCAAACTATCTCATTTTTACAAAATTAATCCTCGATCTTTAGGAATTATCAAACAACCCCCTCTCTACCCCTTAGCTAATAATCCAGCAATGTGACATCCAAAGTTAACATTTTTTTTTATTATGACTATAGAATTCGAAACAGCCTCATTTTGAATAATGTATTTTTATCCAGCAATGCGACATCCAAAGTTAATGTATTTTTAAGGTTTTGAATCGGGGAAAGAAATCAACACTTGAAAACGTAGGACTTCTCTTGGTTAGATAAGTTAATTTTGAACCGGAGAAAGCGATTATTCTTGATTGTTTGTAAGGAGATTAATATTTTCCTTATCTTTTTTTTTTTGTCTCTTATAGGGGTCCTAGATGGTCTCTTCCAAAAAGATGGTTTAAGATTTTCTCCAAATTTTCCAAGGCCTGAGCTCGTTTTCGTGTTGCCACATGTGTGTCTTTTTGTGATTTATAAACGACATGCATTTTTCAATATTGTTGTCTCAATTAACGCAAAATGATGCAAATTGTAAGTTTTTTTACTATCACAACACATCGCTGAATTGTCATTTTTAAAATAGTAGTTTTTACCCCCAAAAAGTAAAATAATAATAGATAAAGGATGGTTCTTTAGTTTTCGTATTGATTGTTTTGTAGATTTCATAAAGAAAAATCGATCTTGCAAATTTTGGATAATTTAAGATTCTTTTTTTCTTTTTCAAGGAAGATAGAAAACTTCACGAGACAGAAAATACTTCACTTTTATATGTTCAAAAAGAAATATAAATATAGATCCACTTGCTGTTGACCGTCGAAAATAATGGGCAAAATTTCAATAAACGTACACCTATTCCCAAGTCCAAGGTTCACAATTTAATTTTCAACCTATCATATATTATTTCGCTTGTATAATTTAGGGGTTGTTGTTAAATATACTATTATAGATAGTTGAATATATATTAAATATAAAGTGAAATATACTGTTACTTACGTATTTATTTGTGTATTTTAGAATATATTAAAATTAACTGTTATTCAATACTGATTTGATTTAGTTGTAATTGTATTATAATGTACTTTGTTATCTAAAAACATGAGTAAACAAAATAGCACTCTTTTAGGTAGTATTTCAAAATACATCTCAAATTAAAATACACTAACATTATTTTAAAATTTAATTGAATAACACCCCTTATTCATTAAATATTTGTTTTACTTTATGCGCGTACATAAACTTTTTTTCCTTTTTAAGTTGAATTTTGTTGAAATCTAGTTTAGTACATAAGAAAAGTTTCAAATAGTGAGAAAAAATTTCGGTAAAGACACACAAAAATGTCATATGTCTTTCTTCAATTTGTTTGTCATTTAAATAGTTAAATTGTACATCATATGTTGTCAGATTTGAACAAATTAAACCATTGCTTTGGTGTGTTTTTAGTATTATATATAATTACATCTATATACCTTTATTTATAGAATTTTCTAATTTTATAATTATTTTAGATACTCGAGAAAAAAAATTCTCCATACAAATATATATATATATATATATATATATGAGAAATTAGTTCAGATGTTTCTGCGAAAGTGATAGTTTAACGGTTAATAATAGAAAGACCAAGAGCATACGTTTTCTGATAATTTAATTTTCGGATTCTATTAGATGTGGTTGGAGAATGTAGATAGTACTTGTCACGTTTAATGATAAAAAAAAATATATATATATTGATTAGAAAAGTGAAAAAGGATAATGACGACAATATTGTGAAAGAAAAGAGGGAGTTTGGGATTGATTGGGGTTGAAGCTAAGTGTAGATGTACTTGTGTCTTTCCCCTCAGTGTTGCGAAACGGACGTCAAGCCAAATGGCATCACAATAATTTGACTTTTGTTCAACGTGTTTGGTAGTCTATGATTCCCCCCCCCCAAAGAGGTTGCGTGTTGGTGCCTTTCCACTACACGCATACGATCGAGTCTTTCTTCCTTTTCTTTTTTTTATGCCATAAATGAACAAAGCGTAGCATTTGGAGAAAGCTTTCCATGTTTTTTTTTAAGGTCTATAACAGATCTTCTATGTTGTTTTAGATAAATGTATACTATACCGAACATGATGTTGATGATTGAATCGAGTTTCCTAATCTTTAAGACACATTACGAGATATGTATGCGAGTTTAATTAATGATATACGAGGGTCGGAGCATAGAGATATTTACTCTTTAACTTCTAAATCATTCGCTCGAACTTTTCTTCCTTTCCAAACTTTATTTAGTGGAGATAATCACAAGCGATAAATAAAATGTATGTACACGTTTTACTGAACTATTATTTGCTGGAGTATTTCTTCTCGAACGAAATGAAAATAAACATCAGTATGTAATCCTCTTCGTGTGAGAAAAGAATTCGCTCTTAAATAGATGGGTTGAATCAGAAATATTTGATTAGTCACTTCGAATAAGTCTTTTTATTCAGTCAAGATAAAACCAAAAGAACTATCATTCGTCTTGAGTTTTCGAGTTTGAATAACAATCTAGTGAAATTGAAATATTTCACATAATTTTGCTCTACTAAAAATACTTGAATTGGGCTTTCTTCTGATGGACTCAAATGAGTAAAAAATAAAATAAAAATGGGCTGAGACTGAAAATTTGGTTCATGAATTAAAGCAAAATAATTGATCCGTCTCTTTCTGCTTTTGTGTGAAGAGACGATCAGAAGAAGCCAAGGAGGAGAAAAATGGTGAACTATGTGCTTAAAATCATCGCTGATCTGGAGAATCTCACAAATCTGCAGCCCTCCGGTGGCTGCGACGATTCCAACTTCCCTTACCTCTTCAAGGTTTCCTCTCTTCCTCGTACCCGTTTTTTTTGGATTGATTTAGTAAAAGCTTCTTAGGGTTTTAATTTCGCCTTATGAATTAGAGTTGTATGGAGTTAGAATCTGACAAAATGGTACTACAAAGTAACTTGTAAGGGTTTAGTATGAAACACTGCCCCTGCCTGTGTATATGAAAACAAGTCATTTACTCTTTCTTGTGTTCTCCCTCATATTCATCTTTATGAAATATTAAAAGAACCTTTTTTTTCCTTGGTATTAGTTGAAATGTGAAAGATGTGGAGAGGTGACTCAGAAAGAAACATGTGTGACTTTGAATGAGACATTTACTCCTCCTGGAGGTAGGGGTACTTGTCATCTTGTTCAGAAGGTAAATCTTTCCTCATTATATCTTTCTTTGAGAACAACAGTCTTTGTTCTAACTTCCAGAAACCTTAAACTGGCTTCAACTTTATTAGCAAAACTCTCATGCTTTTAGGGATTTGAGCTGTGTCGTAGCATGTCCTATGCTCTTATACAACTTATGTTTTTTTTGGCTAAGTTTCATTTTGGATGATCCATTCTTAGCATATTGGATTATCTTTGGAATTAATTGATCTGTGATTTTTGCTTCTCTTGTTCTGTTGGTTGAATGTATCTCCTCTTTATTTTTTGTATTGTTTTGCCTTAGCTAGTTGATTTATTTTCACATTTGATGGGTTGTCTTCATGAATTCTTCTAGTGTAAGTTCTGTGGAAGGGAAGGAAATGTGACAATGATTCCGGGCAAAGGTCGACCTTTAACTCTGGAAGATGCTGAGGCTGGAGAACATTCCCCTCTTATGGTGTTTGACTGTCGGGGTTATGAACCCGTCGATTTCGGATTTGGTGGATATTGGAAAGCTGAAGCTGTAAGTTATAGCGGTCTCACTTTTTTTTTTCTGATTCCCTGCAAAAACTGTCTGGACATATAACTCCAAGCATCGTATCCAGTACTCTTTGATGTTCCTTTCTACTTTAAGCTCTCATGAGTTGCATTTTTTTTTGTGTGGTCTAAACAGGAATCTGGAACCAAATTTGATGATATCGATTTGTCGAGCGGGGAAGAATTCACAGAGTACGATGAGAAGGGTGAGTGCCCGGTAATGATATCGAACTTCCGCGCAAGCTTCAGCGTCGCCAAGTAAAGTCGGTGTATGTTGTCTAATTTCTGATTCATTACACGCTTGGTGTATGTAAAAACCATGAGAAGATCATTACTCAATTTCTAAATAAAGCTCTTGTAAACTCATTTCATATGATCTTTCACTGTTTCTTACTACAAAAAGTAAACCATTCACAGTTTGAGAATTTGAGACGTAAATAACAAACCTTCTATACATTAATTTTAGTTCTACACGCATTTGTACATGGCAAATAATTAATTTTAAATTACACACTGTAGAGGGTAATGATAGTGAGATATACAGAGAGGGATAATGATACAATAATTACAAATGGAAGTAGGAATAATTGGGGATTGGTAGTTATAAACAAATGCGAAGAGGGTTTATGGTTTTATGCACTGAATCCGCGGTGGAGTGAGCTCCAAGGACCAGTTGGAATAGTGGTACAAGCTTGTGAAGCTACCTCCTCCATTTGCTCCACTTGGATCCCAGCGTTGCAGATGTTTGCAAAGGACCTCATGTGCTTGATACCGTACTGAGACAGCGATCCACAGTGCCTCTCAAAAGCTCTCACCTAACCATACAAAGAAGGTTATGAACGTTTCTTCTCTATATTAAATATCAGTCGTAAACATAGGATAAGAGTAAAGAGACTCATGTGCCACAATTAGTATGGCCTAGATGTATGATGTGATTTCTTCAGACAATCCAGTAGAAACGTAAGTGTCTTGAGTTCTCTGCAGTCTTGTTAGTGATAGAGTGATGGGCTCCACAATCTCTCTATGAGAGAATTTTTCCACCTTACATTATGCTCGATGTGATTCCATGACCATACCAATACGTTTCTCCGATAATAAACGTATGAGATGATAAGAATTACAGGAAAAAGTCTTGAAAGGGGGCAAGTGACGTATTAACTTACCAGACTTTTAAGGCAGTTCCAGTCATCAACTAGCGGTTGCCCAGCTGACCGTACTTTATTTAGCACTTGAGAACCTTCCGAAATGCCAAACAAGAGTTTCCCAACGAGTAACACGCTGTTGTCAACATGAAGTCTGTGAGACATGGCTTCAAGGACTTGCTTCTGAGCTTCTGTTTTTCTTGCGGAACCTTCTGGTGCCTTTCGGTACTTCATGAAAAAACAACATGAAAAGACTTGTATTCAGCAATTTACGAAACCACTAACCATCTAAAAGATGTAAACAAGAATAGAAAAAGGAACCTTATCCCAGAAATGGACAAGATCTGCATCACGCTGGTTTGTAACTCCTGAAGGTGGCTTCAGTGAATTCGCATCCACAAAGGTGAAATTGTCATTGGCAGGGTTTGTTCCCATATATAGGTCGAGATTATCCTTGCTAAGTCCTATATCGCCATATTGCATGACATGAGAACCGTAGGCATACCCAACAGGTGCAGTCCTCCTTTTCACCTGAAAAGACAAAGACACAGTTACGAGAAAAAAACTACAATCGGGAAAGTTCTAGCTCCATCAATACAGGATTTCCAGAGAAACTAGAAGCTTACAAGCTCATATTGCTGGTGCAGAGTCTCAGTTTGTAGATTGTGTATACCACTGTTGCATTTTAAACAAAGTATCAGAATCAATATATGGGACATTCACAGAGAATGATAAACATGAGACAAGAACCCTGCTACTCCTATTAGCATATTGGGATTCTTTAGCTTACCTATCTTCCATCCAAGCAACGCTATATAAGTCACCTAAACAGGTTTCATACTCCGGAGGAGGACTAGGTTCTTCCCCAGGGCAATAGGTACCCCAACTGCTTTCTTCGGCATTTGATGCAGTAGTGGCGTAGATGTTTAAACCCTCTTCAAGAAGCCCTTCAAAGATACTTCCAGATTCACAAGCTTCCAGATAAAACACCTGCAGGTTTGCTTTTTTGGTATTACTGACAGGGGAAGTACCAACAATAAATACGTTTCCGAAGAATTTCAACAATTTACCAAACTTTTATAGGTTCCTAAAGCATGTTTCTTCTTCAAGACATCATTGAGATCATCAGCATATAGGTAAGGAGAAGTCGGCATCCCTGCAAAAAAAAACAAAGAACCATCAATATTTTTTAGGTCCAAGCGAACCACTTTTTGGGGTTCAGGGAACTCACCGAGAACTCCTGGACCACCATGGTCACTGTAAAATATGAAGATATGATCATTTGGACCACTATCCACGACCTTGCCACTTCCCCCCTTAATAGCAGTTTTGTCCCCAAGGATCACAGCAAATAGATTATTAACATTGACATCATCTCCAGTGTAATCCTGCCATACGAAAATGATCCCAACCAATAAAGTAAACCCATTTTGAGAGAATCAATAAAAACCCGTAAGGAAAGGAAAAGACCTTGGGAACTCCTTGATAAACATCCTTGCCATGAGGGCTATTGATAATGGTTCCAGGCCTTGGATTCTCGTAATTATTTGCAATATCATCATACATGAATACCACAATATTCTCCTCCTTCAATCCACCTTTCCTCAGAAGTTGATAAGCATGGCAAATATCAGCCTGTAAAGTTAAAAAAAACTCATGAGTTTCTACAAACCAAAAGATGAACTCTTTTAAGAAGTTTACACTAAGCTCTGGCTGCACATAAGCTCTGCCAAGAACTATAGACCTAAACTAAACTAGTAGTGAATTTCAGAAGATGAAAAAGTATCAGCAAAATGATTCTCATCACTGATCAGAGAAAAGATCAATGTTAATCAATAATCGGAGAATCGTGAGAGTACCTGATGCCTGTAATTCCAATATCCGCTTGATCCGGCGACTAAAACAGCCCACCTAGTACCGGCGGAAGAGTCGGCGTCGTTTTCAGCAGGACGGAAGAACTTAGAAGCTTGCGACGGAAGTCTGATGACATCATCAGGACCTTTCCTCGCGGTGGAGACAGCAATCAGTGAGAATAAGAGAAGAAGAAGGGGAACGCCGACGGTGAAACGTGTCATCGTTGAGGCCAAATTTTTTGTTTGTTTGGATATTATCCGGCGAAACTGATATTGATAGGAATCTTTTGATTGCCGGCGTTTATTAAATATTGAATCTTTTATCTGATTGGATAACCAAAACGCTCTTTATATAATGCCATTTTACACGCAAGCCAAATTCGGATATTTGCTTTTTCAGTTCTCAAAACGAATTTATTTGCACATTTTTACCCATTTTGAATCTCTTCTTCCAAAATGACCATTTTTAACATTGACTTTGTCAAAAATTGGGGATATTTGCATTTTTATGTAGATTTGAATTCTTTCCTTGTTTTAGAGATCTTATGTGTAAATGAAACTATTCAAATTTAAAATTAAAAGAAAGAAAAAAACTAGAATCGGCAAAAAGATAATAAAAGTCCCTACATAATTAGTATTTGTCATTTCGAGGTCATAGATGAAAAAGATTACATATACTCTTACTCATAGATGAAATGCCAAAATTGGTGGGGGCAACAAGACAGAATCGAAAGTGAGAGAACTATATAAGAATAAATAGAAAGCTGTGAAGAGAATCTTTTCCTACTGGTCTAACTCTCACGCAAGTTGCGAAAAGGATGTATTTGTTTTTGGATATTTCGGCAAATTATATGCTTTTGTTTCCTTCTACCTCTTACAGTATTTTTATTTTCAATCACTAACTAAAATGATAATCAAAGCAATCGAACTCTCTTTTTAAAAATGATATATATTTACTTTAACAAAATACTTATATATATATTAATTTTGATTATATATATATATATTATAATTTCTTGTTTCTTAATTTTTGATTAGAATTATAATAGATGATAAGATGAAATCTGTTATTTTCCTTTTTAGCTAAAAGATGAGAAGATGAATTCATAACATCGGAATTCATAGATTGTTTTTTTTTTAGCATAACTTTGTTTTAATACATGCAAACTTTATATTCATTGAGAAAATTGTATAAGATATGCCAAACATCTACCTCTTTGTTTTTGTCAATTAATTGTAAAAAATGCTTTCAACTGACCTACCATGATAAATATCATAACTATATACTTTTATAATATTTATATATGTACTATCTGATTATAACTATTGGTCGAAATCAATATCATTTTTGTTAGATGTTATTATCAAATTTATATAGCCGTCAGAGAAAAGAGAACCAATTGGAATTAGTCCGGTCAGTCCAATCGTCATTAGATTCCCACGACGTGTATCCACAATGTCCAAGTCATTGTTGCTTTTAGCCCACGACACAAACAACTCTTAGAATGAAATCTATCCGTTTTTTTTTCTTTTTCCTAATATGTAATCAACGAAATAACATACAAGGTTATAGATGATATATATTCAGTCACAATCACTCATAGGAAAAATCACAAAAGTCTTGAGTGGGCTGTCGTATCATCATTGTTTGATTTAATTACCACCCAAGTGGGTTAGTTTCATATTTGTGGCTGAGGATTTTGCCTCTTGTTGATAGAGAGGCACACGACAGAGATATCATCAACCTTAGCATTTGGATATTTTTGTCTCCACGCATTAGCCGCCGCCTCTGTCACCGCGGTGGCTGCTCCTCCCTCGCTTTCCGACTCCATTACCACCGTTGCCACTTCTTCGTTACTAAGTACATCCCAAACCTTTACACACAAGAAACAAGAGAATTCATTATACTACGTGGATCATTTGCTGACACACAAAAAAAAACATAGGATCATTCAATTAAATTTATTATTCTAAATTTTGGGCTTTACTTAGCCTTTGGTGTATTATGTGAGTGAGTCCAATCTACTTAATTGTTAAGGAAAGCCTTAAATTGTTGGGCCGCAATAGAAAACAATGGTAGTTATTTATGGGGTTTGGTTCGGCTATTAAATAATAATAGTAATCAAAGTAAAATTTAATGGTTTTTAGTATATATTTCGATTTGGTTTTTAGTGAATTTTATCATTTTTTTAACTATTGGGTTGGGACGGTTTTGTTCGTTTTTTCTTTCTCATATACGTATCATCATTATTGGAAGAAAAAAAAAACCGGATAGGTTTTCCGGCTCGCTTCGAAAGTGAAACCGTTAAAACCATATTAGGATTCAATTCGGTTTTCAGAAATCGGTTATTTTAGTTTGATGATGTAGAGGGTTTTGGATAGGTTTATCCAAGAGCGAAGATAAATATAAACGTACCCCGTCTGAAGCAAGGAGCAGAAATTTGTGGGTCGAAGTGATTTGATGCGTAGAAACTTGAGGAGTTGCAATGACACCGTAGCTTTTTAGGAGGAAGTCACCTAAAGCCCGCGACATAGCTAGACCGGGCCGGTTTTCATGCGGAAGCCAGACTCTAAGAATGTGAGGCTCCGACTCTAAAGCTAATACCCTTCCATTGCGTTTCCTTATTCTCTCCGCTTCGCCTGCAAAATCAATAAGTGGTTAAAAACCGGTACGTGTCACAACATGATCACTTTAATACTTGATCACTAACTTCAAGAACTTACTTGGGACACTTGGCTTCAGGTCATCAGTCAATTGAACCACCTTGGTTTCTCCATTCTCATTTGCTCCAATCATCACAGCCCTTGAATCTCCAAGATTTGCGACCATCACTTGATTTCCCTGTTCAAGTATTGTTGTTAAATTCTTTTACAATCTGATAAGCGTATTACATTTTTGCATTGAAAAGTAAAACATGGCATAATATGAAGCGGTATAAACATTAAAAAAAAACACTATTATTCACTTACATGCTTAACGGCGACAACAGCAGCAGTTCCAGAAGAGGAGCAATCATGAATGTTTTTAAGTTTAAGAATTCTTTTGTCCATAGTCAAAAACGCATTTTCGCAAATGGTTTTGGAGTCTCGAGTCACTGAACGATTATTCATCTGACCTAAGAGTAAAGATGGCAATTGGTTCCTTACGATCTTGCTCACCAATTCACCTCTTTCTCCATGCCCATCAAACACCCCACACAACGCTCCTTCTTCTGTTCCATATCCCTACAAATTTTATCATTCATTTAATTCTTGTGACAAACATATGTTTTGTATTTTTCGAAATGAGTTTATTTACTAAACTGAATTACCAGGTGGAGGATGGCAGCATCTTGGTTCAACCCCTTGCCTCCACCTAAGGAAGAAACAGAGCCAAAGTCTTCAGGAACACCATTTTGGTCATAGTATAACACTGCATTTTCTTGTCCATAATAATCATTTATCTCATAAATTTGACTTTTATCTGTTGTTCCTCCTGAGGATAAACACAAACAAAATCCCATCCTTTTTTCTTCTTTTGTTTTTGTTTGTGTTTTTTCTCCTCTGAATATGTGAAAAGAGAGGAGATAAAGAAATGAAAGAGTTTGATACACGACTTTGCGTATTGCATACCCATTTTTATAGCCTTTTGTGAATCTTATTTATGAATATAAAATATATAAAGTTATTATTTTATATGATCTACATTTTCATTTCGATGACTTGTATCTCTTGGCATTTACGAAGAACAATTCCGAGACGGTCGATCGACATATATATACAACAATAAAAAAAAATTAATCGTTATTTCAGATGTAGCATTTAAATGAACAATATTTTTTATTTTCTTATCATATATACCAGTATCGATAACGTTTTTTTCTCATGAGTCATGACTACCTTTCACGTTTTAATAAATACAAAAATAATCATATGACTTCTTATACTATACATATATTTTAATAAAATAAGCAACATTAATTTATACAAATTATATATAAACACAAACATAATTAAAAAAACAAATAAACGACAACGACTTTAAAATGAATCAGTGCCATCAATTAAATTAAAGACTATCTAAAAAATAAGTTGACTAAATAAAAAACTCCGATTTATTTGACACAGTAGTATCCGAATTTAATATAGGTCTTGTAAATTATAAGGCAATTATGTGGCCCCTTGTGGCCGTGACAACGTAATACAATTTATAATACGTAAATAGTTAGTTACTATTTAGTTGAAAATGTTATCTGGACCATCCCAATATTCAATTGAAAGGGCACATGATAAGGGTGGCGTGAGGTGTGATTAGTATCTTGATTATACTACTAATTGAATTATTCGAGGATATGAATAAGAGTCTGAAGTTATCAATTTAAAATTTAGTAATTTACCGACGGGATTCATGTTCTTCGTCATTGCCAACAAGTATCATCATATATTTATTTAATTAGAAAGGAAAATCATGCCTCCACATATATATGTGAACAAAGAAAGTTTGCTTAGTATATAAAATAAGAAAAAAAAAAAAGATAGAGAAATGGAGTAATTACATAGACCAATAAAAACTGGACAAATCAATTTATTAGTATGTACGCTTACTTATTGAACAATATGATGATCTATCAAAGTTTTGAACAAGCCTTGCCAAACTCTGAAATTCAGAGGTTACCTTTTTCAACTTCGCTGTACTTTACAAATTCTCGTTTCTTTTTAATTTCTTTTTAACTTTTTATAGGTTGAGAGTGTCTGAATCAGTTTCAAACTTAAACCAGCTCGGCTTGATTATTTGACTTTTGTTTTTATTAATCGAGTTTATGTAGAGAGTACCTCATTCAAGTGGAAACTTTCGACTTCTGTATTGCTTTTACACTAGGAGTTTTTTTTTTTTTTTTTTTTTTTTTATAAATAGCGTTGCTAATCCCCACAGTGTACTTATAAGAATAGCCTTTTTGGTTCCCGTCGTTGATGATTTATCATGCATTCGTTACACAATCTTCTATCATTATTAGCAACCTTTCTAAAGTTGTTATTGATAAACGACGATAACATATAGCGAAATTTTCTCTAGTGACGTGTTTTCAGCTACGTAATAGATATTATATGTTGTAAGTTTTTAATAAATATTAGATGAATGAGTTAAACAATGTTTTTTAAATTTTGCAAACGAAAAGAGTATTTGAATATACTTTGTAAGTAATCATTAAAGCCAGCCTTTTCCTGGCCTTTTGGACGTATCAAACCATACAAAATGGTCAACTCTCACATCCCTTTTAATCAATAATTTATCTACTTTCTTTTCTTTATATATCAAAGAAAACACATATGAAGAACTAGTTGGTATCTTATTCAGAAATACAGAACTGGATCTCTGTTCTAAATGTGTTATATTTGTAGGAACTATACGTTAATTTTGAAAATTTTATTGATATGTGTTCTTCTTTTTTTTTAGATTGCGAATTGATTTACCACTATGCTTATATACAACTTTGGAAATTTTAAGCTAAGACTACTTATTATGGGTTAGATTAATAACCTCTATTTCAACCATTTACACACTTTACACCAAGTCTTCCACAAAATGTTGACCAATAGACTAAAAATTTTCCGCCACCTGTTTGTGAGATGTGAAGTCAATATGACAAAAAGTGTGGCAATATTTTATTTATTTATTTTATTTTCAAAGAGTACCCCGCTACTCACTTAGAGAGGCACATGATGTGTCATCGTGTAGGATTCCAATCTTTGATTAAATGGATTCCCAATTTAATAGTTTAGTCAAACGTTACTAAAATGCATCTTTCGTATTTTATTGAATATAAGCCGTACAAATTAATTAAAGAGATATCGTGAGAAAACAAATGTTGTACATGTTGGCATCGTCATCCTTAAGCCACATGCATGGCAACATTCTCTCTATTTTCATAAAGGTTTTTGGTAATTTTTTTATTTTTGGGTAACCTAAAGTCGTGAGCTAAATCTTTATCTGTATCTGTACTAACGAAAACTCACACCCTCATCCAAGCAATTTGGTCTCATATCCATGGCAATCAAGTGGTATTCCACTATCGAGATGGAAATGTAATTGCTCTAAATGAAAGCAGGGCTAACATTTTCAGATGATCATGCATCTTCAAAGAAGAAGAATAGAGAAACTCAACTCACAAGCAATTTCAAATCTGCAAAGAGCATAACTAATGTAGATTCTCATGAATTCATAAAACCTTAACTTAAATTTATTACTCGGATAAACATGATGAAATTTTATAAAATCTGAGGAACATGTATACTCAAAATTACAAAGAAGCGCCAAATTGAGGACACAAGAGACTGAATCAAAATAAAGAGAATTTGGGGGAGCAAGGAGAAAGTATGAAAACCCAAGTGGGAGATTTGGAGAGGGTAGCGAAAGCAAAACGCTTATCGGGATTAATGGCGAGGTTGTCGTGTATCAGTGCACTCCAGCCTCATTAGAGGCCTCCCGTTTCTTCCACTGGTCTTCATCGACGCAGATCACTATGCCCTCGCTATGTTTTATTCTGTATCGAGACGCTACAGCTCCGATCTTTTTCTTCCTCCATTCGCCGTCGTCAATGTTCCCGTCTTTTCACTTTCTTCAGTTTTTTTGCCAAGTGTTCTGCTTTTGTTTCGTAGAAGACGCAAAACGCTGCGTTTTTGTTCAATCATAACAAAAATATGCGACGTGTCGACTGATGTTTTCTGTTTTTTTTTTTTTTTTTTTTAATCAGAACTCCAAGATCGAGTAATAGTTAATGCGATTTTAACTTTTTGGCTATGTGAAAAGCATACTATGGTTGTGATAGTTGTCATGGATGTTAGTTACATAGTTCTCATCATTTTCATCAACCCTTTTGTTTTGATGTAAAAATGGTGATGAGTTTGACGAAGATAAATAGATGATAGTGATTAAAATCCAGGGATAATGTAATGAAATAGTCAAGATAAATGAAGAAGTTGTATATACAATTATAACATACGTAATCATAACGATCATAGTGTAGCAATTGCCTAAACAAGTTTATTGTCTTATTTCTGCATTGCTTGGCTCATCATCATAATAGACTTTGGCATTTGAAGTATTGCTCCGTTGGGTTGAAGGTGACTGTTATTCAGCTTTCTCTTATTCATTTCCGCATACATCTCTTCTATCATCGGCTTCCATAGCCTTACCCGTGCATTTATAAACCAGTTTGATACCTTTTATCACACACAACAAAGATTTACTTTTATCATTTCGCCGCTTCAACTTGAGTAACAAAAGTTACGGCAAGGCTAATAATATCTTGGGACTTCATGAGTAACATTATATCAAGAACTCAAGATATTACTCATTTGAATACCAAATTTGCTACTATTGTGAGAAAATTATATATTATATCAATGAGTCATTGCATAACGCAACAAAGATGAGACATTACCTGACTTCTTGTCAACCCACTTCGTATAGCAAGAAGATGTTTCTCTGAATCTTTTGGGTAACTGTAAACAAGCGGGAAAACAAATAATATCACAAACAAAACTTTGCTTGAAAATGGAGTTAACAATGTCGTTATAAAGTAGAGTTTAGAAGAGTGAAGGAATCTTTACGGGTGAAGAAAGTTTTGGAACATCCAAGTACGTAGAACCGAGACTGATTTCTCGGGCAAACCTCGTTGTGGTCTCCAAATTTGATGGTTCTTTCGTTTCAACTGCTGGAGAAGGCAATGCTGGTGGAACATAGTGTTTTCTTGACACTTGTCTTTGCCTCTCTCTAGTACAGATCCCATCGCGAGTATCTTCTTGCAGATTCTCTCTCTCAGGTTCTTGTATAAGAAGGAGACGGTTTGGAGTGCAAATCGGGTGTGCAACTGTGGATCTAACTCGGTTGCTGCGTGGAACGCTGACACAACCGTATGAATCTCGTCTACACAATGACTATGACGATCATCCACCTGAAGAAAAAATATCAACTCAACATAACTTCACCAAATCAAACCATTTCTAACTCATGTAAAAATGTGAACATATAATAATACCATTTGTAGAAGATCCAAGAGATGGGTTTTCTTTGCTTCTAAGGTTATTTGTTGCAATGAAGATCCAATACCCGCCTCCGAGTTATTAGAATCGTCATCAAAAAACTCGGTTAGATTCTCAAAACGTGAAGTAAAGGCTGAACTAGCAGCTCCTGACACGGTTCCTCGAGATGAATAATCGAGGGAGAATGTGGCAAAATGAGATAGTATTTCTTGAACAGAGTGAAGGTACTTTGAGCCAGATATAAGTTGAGAGAAACCTTCAGTGGCAACATTATTATAAATGTCTTCGCTGCTGCAAGAGGCTTGCTCTGAGGCTAATCTAGTAGCACCACAAAGACTTATCTTCGAGTATTCATCAGAAACAACCGTGGCAAGACTCAACGAAAGCTCGTTGTCTCTTTTATTCGAAATAAGAAAGGGAAAGTCTTCTTCACCAAATGTAGACATTATTGGTTCACTTGGACCAACAACATCTGAATATGTCTGAAACTCACTATTTGCTTCAAAACCCCACATGTTGTTGGAGGGATCATCATAGGATCTTAGATGATCCAGAGGATGAAGTGAAGGAGGAGGAGGAGCCATGACCTCAAAGCTTTCGATATTGCGGTTTTCTTGAACATCGACAGATCGTGAAGTAGATGATAAGTATTTGTTAGTCAGGAAAGAATTGAAGATATCATAGCCACCCATTTGTAGAGGATCTGATCTGAGGGAATTCCATGGCAGCATTGTTGAAAATGACCTTGAAGGTATCAAATCCATGAGAAGAGGATTTTGGTTAGTCATGACATTATCCGGAGAATTAAAAGTTTTGTCGTTATCCATTGGGTTTTAGTGAAACTGCATTAACAAGAAGACAAGTAGTTAAGACTCAGACAAAGGTTATGTAGAAGATCTCAGAAACCAAGTCTACGGAGAATAGTACTAAATGTATAATGCTGCAAGAGACAGAAAACTTCAGTGTAAGACTGTCATTAATTATTTTCATTATATGTGAACAGATGCATGATACACAGACCAATAAAACTTCATAGCTATCTGTGAAAACAAACAGTGAACTAGTAAATAAAAAAGAAAGCTTTAGATTACTACAAATGTCCATAGAACATAAATGGTGTTGTGAACTTGCCTTGATACTTCTTCTGCAGATAGATCCTTTGGGAAGATCTCAGAGAGAAAAACGTTCCAACAGAAAATTTTACATAAAAAATTTCCAAAATGTGTGTTAAAAATTGCAGAAGAAGAAAGTGTTTATTTCAGTTCTTTCTCCGTGAAAGAACACTGTACTTTCATTCCACAGCTTCTCTATGTTCCTAAGGAGAGCCCAAAAAGGAGAAATCAACAATAAAATTATTATGTATAAATTAAAGAGAAAAAAAAACTGAAAAGGAGAAAAGTGGGTCTGCAAAATCTCTTTTGCATGAACGCAAACAATACGAAAAGATTTTATCTTTCTCCTTACTTTTATACAATTTCATGAAAAAGCGCAGAACCTTCATCATATACCTCACTAAAATATTCGGAGCACCAGTCCAACTAATAGCAACATAATTCAATATAAAAACAAAAAAAAAACACTATGTTCAGACGAAAAATATTTTTAAAATAATATAAGAGCGAAGTAGAAAAGAAGGAGGGCCAAATTACGTACGGAGCGAAACCTGTATATGACATGAATCCATTTTCATATCTTTTAGATCTTCCGATTGAAAAGGATAAATCAGATATCAAATATTATATAATTTCCTTCTTGAAATTCCATCTCTTGACAATGTTGTTCATATCGAGAGAGAGAAATGAATCTCATTTATTTATCTGAGAAATGTATGGTTGAACCCGAATCCGAATCCAAAAAAGAAATCCAAAGACATGAAGAAGACCGATGTGTTACTGTTTACTACAGAGAAGTGCACTCATTTCTGTTGCAGGCTTTAAATTAGGGAAGAGACCCTACATTTTACTATTTACATGTCTCTCTCTCTATATATATATGAATGTGTATATAGACAAAAATCATAAATTTGATTATTATAATAAGAAAATTGGTTTGTCTTCTTGTGCTGGTTTCTATTATCACAAATCAGAAAGAGGGAAAAAAAAAGAAAGAAGGGTGATATCTTTTTAGCCATTTAAGGAGAACTGATGAGATGTGTAATCCATTTGGGGTCTTGCTTTTTCTTCTCACCACTCGTGTCTTTGTATTGTGCCATCAAATCTTATATCCGTTTTATTATTACGTGTATATATGTATATCTATTGGTATATATCTTAAAAAAAAAATACGTAACCTTTACAAAAATATCAATCAATTTGTTTGGCCTTTTCTTTGATTGTTCCTTTCTTATCAAAATCCTTTTTTTTTTGGGTTCAATGTGTCGTTATATGTTACGTCTTAATATACTGGGAAAATGACGATTAACTCTATTAGTTGTAGACTAAGTATAATATGCTCATCTGAAATTATGCTCTTCTTATTCAAAAAGTTAGTTACAGGTCTTAATAAGAAAAGAAACCAATTACAAAAAAAATATATATAATTTATTCCAACAAACAAAAGATAAAAGAAAAAACTAATGCAACAGCAATTGTTTTTAACTCGAGGGATAGAAAGCACTCACAGAATAAGTGGAACCAAATAACCAAACTACCGACATGCCCTCCGACGAGTTGGATTAATAACAAAGGAAAACTATGTGACTAATTAGTGTCCCAAGTATCAGGGTGGGATAAGGCAACAAGTAAGAACCAATGATTTGGGATACAAGTGGTTTCGCAGGGAGCTCAGCTGGTCGGAGCAATATCCACTATTTGACCCGTGATCCGTCTAGTATGGATGATAAAATATGTACATTTTATTATTTTTTAGTTTCTTAATAGTTGAAACAAGTCTTTTGTTATTTGACAGATATATGCTAATATCGTTACTAGAGTTTGTTTTCTACATTTAAACTATTCCACACTTTAACTTTTAGTATCAGAATAATGTCGACAACACTACGAACTATATACTGGTGCTAGAAAGCTCTGCTAATCATGCCTGCGATCCTAATCAATAACACATATGACATATTAATGTAGACTACGGGAGCCGTACTTGGAGCTTTTGGGTTCTAGGCGATATAAAAAAAAACTTCTTGAAAAATGTTCTATAGTAAAATAAAAGCACTCATGATTTATATTTTAGTGGATAAAACAAAACAAAAAACATCAAATGTGATATAGTCTACTAGTTTGTGTTAGTAATAATGTCTATGTAGAAGTAGAACCATCTGGATTTAACTCTGTATATATAGTATATTGCTTGTTGATAGTTAGGGTATTAGTATCGTTTAAGTTCTAAAAGTACCTAAGAAATCTACCGAAACTAACGAACGCGAAACTTATAAATTGAACCCACAAAAATTCACTTCAAATAACGTACATAACTACGATTCCAAGACCTAATTAACAACATACAGTCTCCGTAGATAGAAAATGTTACTTTTTTTGGGTCAAGTTTTGCAATGTTTAATTGCTGAAATTTCTTAGCACAATAATGCATTGCAACGTTGTGATAGGTTCCACATCAATATCCACCGATGTCATTGTCAACGTGCCGTGCCTAGTAATAATTCACCACAAGATCCAAAACTTCTGTACTTCCAAAAAATAATTAGTGGATGAACATTAGAAAGTGAAAAGTGAACAGATTCGAGATAACTGAAAACTGTGGGTCTGCGTAATTTGATAAACTGAACATTTTAAATGGATAAAGTTGTGAACAGATTAACCCAGAATCAAAGGTTATTACCCAGGATTTGGGAACTTGTGATGTGTTTTAATACCATTTTCATCGAGTAGAGATAGTAAACATTTTTATTTTAAAAACGATTAAGAGATAGTAAATATTTTAAAGATATTTCTATGCTCAAATATTTATTTAGACTAAAATAGACTTATGTTTGTAAAAGTCTATAATGGATATGGGATGATTCTCAGTGGATAGTATTTGAACAACAAATAGTCTAATACTGTCCACATATAATAATTTAACTTTTTTCAAGATATAGTGTCTATTTTTACTTTTTAATCAACTGAAATATATATATATATCTTAATTATTTTAGCTCTTTTAATTGATCTCAACCAAGTATCTTAAATTCTCATTAATTATCTAAGGCATTTTGATAATTTAAAGAGAGAAAGTAATCCTGTAAGGCTTAAACCAAAAACATATATACACCTGACCGGCTCCTGAGATAGTAATCATTCCATACAAAAGAGTGTATAATACATTTAGACAAAATTCTCAAAATAAAAAGAAATATCAGATAAAGTGGGTAAAATAAATTAAATAAACATCACATGGGATGGGAGGGAGCGAAGCCACGGTACGGTACATTTCTTTGATTCAAAAAAAAAAAAAAAAAAGGTGAAAAGTAAGGATAAGTTGAAAATTTTGAAAAGGATCAAGTCGTCTGTGAACTTCCTTGATGCAGAATCAAAGAGCCTTAAGTTTGTGAAAAATGGTGATGTGATTCAACACACATTTTTTTTAAATATATATATATATATAATATATATTGAAATCTCCATCTGAATCGAATGAGTCATGGATTGGTCGAGAGTTTCTTCTGTAAAATTTCCTACTCTTTTGATTTGATTTTGATATCTCATTTCTTGTCTGATTTGTTTTGTAATGTCTTTTTGTTTTTGTTTTTGTTTTTTGTTTTTGGGTAAACAGAGATCAAGCTCTCTGACATTTGGAGAGCAACTCTGCGCCGTCTTCGTACCTTTCTTTGTCATTATTGATCTCTTCTTCTCCACCGTCGGACAATGCTTTGATTGTCGGACCTCATCTCCTCGTACATGTCACCACGCGGATCTGAAACGTCTTGCCCGTGAATCTCAATGTGCCTTTTCTTTCTTTCTTTTTCACTTTCTTACTTTCCAATCTCCATTGTTTTCTGGATTAATGTGTCAGTTCCTTTGTTAAAGTTTCTTACTTTGCAGTTTCAGTCAATGAAATTGAAGCTTTGTATGAGCTATTCAAGAAATTGAGCTGTTCAATTATTGATGACGGCTTGATTCACAAGGTCTGTTTTTTTTTTACTCTTCTTGTGGAACTTCCTCTGATTTCTAGTTTATGAATTACCATAGGTTTATGAATCATCTTTTATGTGGGATTGATTCATTGCTTTTCAAAGCATATATTTTTCTTTTTAAGCTCGTAAGTGATTGACATTATTATGATAAGTATCTTTCCATATTTCTTGTTTGTAGGAAGAGCTTAGACTCGCTCTGTTTCAAGCTCCATATGGTGAGAACCTCTTTCTTGATAGGGTGAGTGTCTTCATGAAACAGCTTTTCATAGTTTCTTGCATTTGTGGAGATGTGAAAGTTATGACTTTTATATATTTGATGTTTTGCAGGTTTTTGATTTGTTCGATGAAAAGAAGAACGGGGTTATTGAGTTTGAGGAATTCATTCATGCACTCAGTGTCTTTCATCCTTATGCACCAATCGAGGAGAAGATCGACTGTAAGGATCCATTATTTAGTGTCCTATTAAGGATATAGTTCATATAAACACATGGATGAGTCTCAAGCATAATTTATATATTCTCTGGCAGTTGCATTTAGGCTCTATGATCTAAGACAAACTGGATTTATTGAGCGAGAAGAGGTAAATAATCTGGCTGATATTGCAAGCTCCAACCGATTTTTTTAGCTTACTAAGAACAAGTTAAAGTTGTAATTAACATGTTAGGTGCAACAAATGGTGGCTGCTATTTTGATGGAGTCTGATATGATACTGTCCCAGGAACTTCTCACCATGATTATTGATAAGGTGAGTATTTCGTATAATCTCTCTTAGTGAGGATTGATGAATCATATATTTTGGTAAATTCAGTTAGAAGATTGGTTTTCTTTTTTTTCACTTTTTTGTTTTTGCTAGACATTTGCTGATGCAGATTCTGACAAAGACGGTAAAATTAGCAAGGAGGAATGGAAGGCGTATGTACTTAAGCATCCCAGCTTGTTGAAGAATATGACTCTTCCTTACCTTAAGTACCAAATCTTCTCTCTTTGTTAGACTAACTCATCTATTTAAGATATCCTTAACTTAATGAATCAACATATCTATTTAAATTTGAATTTGATCATTGCTTCTTTTATGTTTACTATCTTTGCAGGGATGTGACAACGGCATTCCCAAGTTTTATATTCAACACTGAGGTTGAAGACTGAGGTGGAACCGTTGTCAATGGAACACCGGGAATCTTTTTCTGCTTGGTTTAGGTACTAAACCGGTGTCTTTATCGTCTTTTACCCAAATTAGTTGGTGATTATTAGCTATAAGTAAAATTGTGAAGGATTTAGCTATGTTTTGATGAGTGCATTCTAAACGGTTCCATTGGAAGTAGTGAAGCATTTTTTTATATATCTTTTGTCTACAGCCATATGGTTGATTCAAGTCTTGATCTACCAAAGCTTGTGTTTTATGTCTAGGAAAGAGTTATGAGTAAGTTGCAAAAGAAAGCAATGGTCTACACTTAACAGCCATACCGAGCCGGCAGTGTGCCCAGGTCCGTCGGGATAAGCAGAACAAACTGGCTGGCTCGGATTGAGTTGAGCTTCTATTTAAATATATATATATATACATATATTAATCTTCATTAGCAGTTAAGATTTTTGGTTATTAACTTTATACAAACTTACAACTTTTTGACAGTATATAAGTTTGTATTTCGGCCATTTGTGGAATGCATAATATATAGATGAATTCGAACGAAATTAACAGAGTAAGAGATAGAAAGCGTATAATGAGAACACTATGGACAGAATGTGAAAGGAAAGAGGGAATGGTGAGAAAATGGGACAGAACATATTGGGACAGAGCTGTAGTCACTAAGCAGATACTGCAGCTGCGACTTGTTCTTCTTCTGGGAGGAGAGTGCAAACCAGTTTCCTGTCTCCATACACATTGTCCACACGACCTGTTTTACATTTCAATCATTTGTCACAATTCAGAATTTCCAAACCACGAATCTGCAACCTATCTTCGATGGTCTAATACCTGTCGTTGGCCAGAACTTAGAGGAGCGGAGCCACGGGGCAGGGAAGGCAGCGTACTCTCGGGAATACGGCTTTGTCCATGTGTCTGCCATTAGCAATGATGGGGGATGTGGAGCTCCCTAAAAAACAAACAAACAACCCCCAAAGTCTGAATCTCAACTTCTTCAAACAATATTAGAAGACGAGTCTTTGTTCTTCAATTACCTTGAGAACGTTGTTCTGGACTTCCACATTTCCTTTTTCAATCTGTGCAATTTCTTCCCTGATAGAGATGAGAGCATCGCAGAACCTGTCTAACTCCGCCTGCAAACAATTATTTTTTAGTTCATCAAGTTGATACATTTAGAACGAATGAGACAGTGAAAGATTTGAATATACATATATACCTTGCTTTCACTCTCGGTTGGTTCAATCATAAGAGTTCCAGGGACAGGCCAAGACATTGTGGGTCCATGGAATCCATAGTCCATTAGCCGTTTCGCCACATCCTCTGGTTCTATTCCAGCAGTGTTCTACAGAACCATGTTTGAATTGGTTCATGATATGCATCTCCAAAACAGTTACTTTAGTTTCAATTCACAACATTGTAATACCTTGAAGCCTCTCAAGTCTATGATAAATTCGTGTGCAACTGTTCCGTTAACACCACGGAAGAGAACTGGGTAGTGTTTCTGTAAAAGCAAATCAAGAATATTGATCTTTCTTCATTCTCAAAAAATGAATAGGCAAAAAGAAGACAAAGAGGTTCTACTACCTCTAGACGCTTTGCCATGTAATTGGCATTCAAAATTGCAATCTTCGAGGCATCAGTGAGTCCACCAGATCCCATCATGGCAATGTAAGTGTATGATATTGGCAATATAAGAGCAGATCCCCACGGTGCAGCAGATATTGTACCAAATGGTGTGGTCTTCTCGGGTTGCGGGATACCACCAGTAGGTATCTTTATATATGGCAATGGAAGAAACAAACAAAGGAATTACATAACCAATCACCAAGAAACGTAAAAATGGTGAAGGATCAAAGACTAACCACAGGGTGAGAAGGAAGAAATGGTGCCAAATGTTTCTTCACACCAATGGGACCCATACCAGGACCACCTCCTCCATGAGGAATACAGAAGGTCTTGTGGAGATTGAGATGGCACACATCCGCTCCAATAAAACCAGGGCTCGTCAAACCAACCTACACGAACCCAAAACCATGCTCTTTCAAATAATATAAAATCCAAGATCTCTGTTTAATGTTTCAAACCACATCCTCTGGTTTTCTAGAGATCATTCACCTGAGCATTCATGTTGGCACCATCCATGTACACCTGACCTCCATTCTCATGTATTATGTTGCAAATCTCGTCGATACCCTCTTCATAGACTCCATGAGTTGAAGGGTATGTAACCATAAGAGCGGCTAAGTTTTCTTTGTTGGCTTCCGCAGCTTTTCTCACCTCCTCGATGTTGATGTTTCCCTTAGCATCAGTTCCAACAGTAATAATTTTCATTCCGCACATAGCAGCACTTGCAGGGTTTGTCCCGTGTGCAGAGACAGGTATGATACACACATTTCGGTGATGATCTCCTCTTGACTGAATAATGCATTCATTCATTCACTTTTCAGTTTATACAATTGAAAAGAAAATGTTAAAGTAAAATATTTAGATCTAAGTTTAGGATATAAGCTTTTACCATGTGATATGCGCGGATCACCATAAGCCCAGCATACTCACCAGCAGCACCAGCATTAGGTTGCAATGAGAAAGAGTCAAACCCAGTGATTGTACATAAGAGGTCACCCAAATTGTCAAACATTTCCTACATAAACGTTGACCAAAAATCAGTTAAGTGTTCAATTTTATAGATCAAACCTCAGATGAATCAAGATAGTGACTCACCTGATAACCTTGTGCTTGTTCAACAGGGGCAAAAGGATGAATGTCGGTAAAACTTGGCCAGGTGACTGGCATCATTTCAGTTGTTGCATTTAATTTCATTGTACAAGATCCCAATGGAATCATGCTGTGGCACAGTGATAGATCCTTAGACTGTAACTTGTGGATGTACCTAAGCAATTCATGCTCTGTGTGGTACCTAATCACATTGTTTAAAAGGAAAATAAAGATGAGATACTGCTAATCCACAAGCAACAAACCACTCAAGATCATTCAAAGAAGAGAATAATACATGTTGAAGATTGGGTGAGTAAGATAAGGGCTCTCTCTTGTTAGACTAGAAGGAATGGAATTCTGAACCTCAGGTGCCAGAGATTCAGCCGTGAACTGAACCTAAAATGGATTGAAGACAATCAAATTTCATGCAAGGAGACAAGAACTGATAAGTAAACAACAAAAAGAGGTATGAACAACACTCACAGGCTTGCCAGAAGCAAAAACTTTGAAAAGTTTATCGATATCATCCAAGGTGGTTGTTTCATCAAAAGAAGCAGTAATCTGAAAAACGTAAGTACATATCCAAATATTCAATTCTGCATGCTGCTATACAAGTAAGAAGGCCAAAGAAAAGGAGACTTACAGTGTTTGAGTCTACAACACGCAAATTAATTTCGCTTTTGGAAGCTGCATCAGCAATTGCATGTGCATCCGAACATTTAATTTTTACAGTGTCAAAGTAAGGAAGATCTTGGACTTCTGCAACCCCAAGCTTCTTCAACCCTAAGGAAAATATGCCAGCAAGACCATGAACACGTTGAGCAATAGATTTAAGACCTGCGGGTCCATGGTAAACAGCATACATGGCAGCCATGTTGGCAAGCAACGCCTGCGAGAAAAGGAAAAAAAACATTATACAAAATGACAAAAGCTTTCATCATAATAAATTAACATATCATCTAACTATCTGAGCGGGCGAAAACCGAGTAATCAGATAGTAAGAAGTGATTACTTGAGCAGTACAGATGTTGCTAGTGGCTTTGTCCCTCCTTATATGTTGTTCTCTGGTCTGCATCGCCATACGCAGAGCTGGCTTTCCTGAAGAATCAACACTAACACCAATAATCCTCCCTGGCATCATTCTCTTATACTCTTGTGAAGTAGCCAAGAAGGCAGCATGAGGACCACCGTAACCCATTGGAACACCAAACCTTTGAGCCGAACCAACCACAATATCCGCACCAAATTCCCCAGGAGGTTTCAACATAGTCAAAGCCAGCAAATCCGTAGCCATCACAACCTTAACACCATTAGCATGAGCATTCTTGACAAAGTCAGCATAGTCCAAGACTTCACCTTCAGTTCCAGGATACTGAACAAGAACCCCACAAACATCACCAGAACTGTAATCTATATCCTTGAGATCAGCAGTAACAACTTTTAAATCAAAGCCATCAGCTCTAGTCTTACAAACATCAATAGTCTGAGGGTGGCAGTTAGTGGCAATGACAAAGGTCTTCTTTTTACCCTTAAGAATGTTGTTACACATGGCCATAGCCTCAGCAGCGGCGGTCCCTTCATCTAGAAGAGAGGCGTTAGACATAGGAAGTCCAGTGAGATCAGTGATGATGGTCTGGAAATTGAGGAGCGATTCAAGACGACCTTGAGAGATCTCAGCTTGATAAGGAGTGTATTGAGTGTACCAAGCTGGATTCTCCAAGATATTACGGAGAATCACAGGAGGGACATGCGTGTTGTAGTATCCCATCCCTATAAAGGATTTGAAAACCTTGTTCTTTGAAGCTAAATCAACCATATGCTGAATCATTTGGCTCTCCGTTAAACCTCCATCGAATTTGGAGAACTTCATGGAATCTAATCGAATGGATTTGGGAACGGTAGCGTCGATGAGAGAATCAAGATGATCAAAGCCACAGAATTTAGCCATGTGGGCTTGTTCATCAGGTGTTGCTGAGTTATGACGACGCGGGAAAGTGTCGCTGGGTTGAAGAGCTTCGACGGAGATGGAACGAGTCTGCCTCCCGAATGCAGTGGGATTGACGGATCCATGCCTAGAGAGAAAAGGGGAAAAAGAAGAGAGAAACCTCGCCGGAGAGTGTGGAACAACGGACGGGGACAGAGGTGTTTCGATGTTACGGTGTCGTTTGGTGTCGTTAACGAGACGTCTGAGGATCCCTCTGTAAGGGAGTCTCCTTGCACGTTCCATGTTCAGAAAACGCAGAGAAGATGTTTGAGGAAGATTATGTTTTTTTTTTCTTTTTTTTTTTAATGAACCACACCAACGGAGGAGGGAATCTGTCTATACTCTATACTCTATACTCTATACAAATACAACTGATCAGATGGACCGTTGAAAAGAAAATTGTATATCACGTCCCCAAGAAATAAGTGTGTTTATAATATATTACTCAAATGTTTTGGCAGATTTTATTTATGTAATATATTCTTTAATCCTCAAATTTCGTGGTGAAGGCTCGGATGGGGTTGGTGAAAAGTATACTCCGATATTCTCATCATCATTTTTTAATTTCTTATTAATGACTAATTAGATCTCCGACATCTCTTACTTATTTTGTTTCTTGATGGCATTTTCTCCAAACATTATACTGTATATACCTTTCTTCTAATACGTTATTTTCCCCTCTTCATATATTTCCATGACGAATTTATACGTTAAAATATCATTTATAAAACTATGTTTGGCGTAACTAATAATTTTATATATATATATATGTACACCATCAAAACATTAAGAAAACTACAGGAAGTACTATTTATGATTTGGGGAAATGCTGTGTAAATCCTTTTTTCTTTTATTAAACAAAATATTAGAAAGTAATCATGTGTAAATCTCAAGATAAAATTTGAAAGGAAGGGAACTGAAGTGGAAGAGATTGGGATTCAGTGGACAAAAATGTATGTTACCTTTATCAAAAAAAAATCAAAAAGATAGCTACACATAAATAAATATATATATATATATGGCAAAGAAGTTATAATTCTTTTGGTTCACATGAAAATATAAGATAAATTTGGTGGCGGAACCTGTTTCACAGAGAGTTTATCTCCACAAAAATATTTTAAGAATTTAAATAAATAATTAGCAGGTTCGTCCTTTTCTTCATCATTCATGGGAACCATCGTCCTCCAAATATTCGACGGAAATTGAAATATTCTCGTTCTCGACCTTCCAAGAAAAATAAATCTTATGAGTTCCATTTCTTTTGGAAAAGTTTATTCATTATTGTTTATAAACTTTTTGTTCAGAGAATTTTAATATTTACTACAAAAGGAAAAATGTTTTCATGAACTAAAGCAAAAAAAAAAAGATTGAACACTTGTTCGGAAAACTGTCAAGAATCTACTGATCTTTGGGTTTGATATGTAGCAAGCCAATGAAAACTATGTGGTTGTGCAAAAAGGGCCGAGTCATATATTTTCAACAAATATATATATGATATCACAGATTCACAATAAGTAACTCATATATGTATATCTGTTTCAGATTAAAATTACTGCAAAATATAGTACGATAAAGCAAAAATATGATAGGAGTCTTGCATTTATGTTTTTCCGCGTAGAAATCGTCAACATAAGCTTTCTATTAAAACAAGCAGAGTAAAAAGCATGTTTGGTCTAGTTATATAACTTTCATAAACAAATCACAACAAACGACAACATCTCAGAAATCACATGGAGAAATTTCAAAACAGACAAATTCTAAAAAAAAAAAAAGGAAAAATCAAAAGGCTTGATATTTATATATCTATATATATAACAATTAAAAGGTGAAACCGATCAAGCCAAATAGCAAGAGCAGACATCATTTCAGCAGAGAGAGAGAATCGAGCACTCCTGCCACTAACGCTGCAACACTATAGGAGTTGTAAGATGAGGCAAAGGCAGTTCCCACGGCCACACAAATCGGAATAGTGACTGCAAAGAAGAAAGCCATCACTGCAGATCCGCGCGGGGTTAGTCTGGCCTCTGCAACGCAGCCACCCAGAGCGAAACCTTCAAAGAATTGGTGGAATGAAAGAGCCAGTAGGAGGGGACGTATGGTGCATGGGCTATGTGATACTCCCAGTGATATTCCTATGTATTATTATTGAATGTGACACTATTCCCATTTCAAGTATCTAAATACAAATTTCCAAAAGTTATCATTTATTTTTGTGACAACAAAGAAAATTTACAAACTTTTTCGATTTTTCTTTTTGTCATTTACGTACTTATCGATTTAAAATTAATAATGTTTTTGTGGAATGAACATTTGTTAGGTTTGAAATGTCAACTGCGATTTAAGTCCATTAATGTAAAAAGGCCTCAAAAGTCAGAGCTTACCAAAATAAAGTCAAAATCAAAGTCAAAATCATAAGTATATGATTAGATATGGACAAAATAACCTATATCCGAACTCGAACCCGACCCGAAGTAAAGAGTTCGGATCGGATATGCGTGTACTAAAATACCCGATCGAATGTATATTTTTTACTCATCGGATATCCGTACCCGATCGAATATATCCGAAAAACCCAAACTCCATCCAAAGTAATCCAAAATTGTATAAAACTTATTTTAATTTTTCTTATTTTCATTTTCATATATGTTAATTTTCATGTGTTACTTTAGTTATATTATATAATTTTTATTTGAATTTTTTTATTATTTAATATTAAATGTTTCATAAATTCAAAAATAAATAAAGAAATAAACTTTGTGTTTTGGTTTAGTGGTTTGAATTTTCTGTATTTATTTTGACATTTTATCTAGTTTTAATGAATTTAGGTTGATTTAAAAAAAAATAGTGAATATATATAAGTTTTTAAAGTTTGGTTCAAAAATTATTTGAGTTTGTATATACCCGAAAATATCTGAACCCGATGGTTATTTACCCAAACCCGACCCGAAATTTTAAAATACCCGATCGGATCCTATGTCTTTACACCCGAACACCCGAAATACCCGATCCCAGCCCCTATATATGATATTACCTGAGAAACAACAACATGCCTGACACCTCTGTCCAAGCCTACGTCTTCGTGGCCGTGACCGTGGCCATGGTTGGTGCCGCTCCTCTTTTCAAGAACCTCAAAACCTTCGGGCCCCATCGAGAGGTTATGACGGTGATGCTCTGCGTGGGCCCGCATCCCCACGATATGCAACGCGCTTCCGTCTTCCTCTCTCAGGAAACCCGATTCAAGAAGACCAGACCCAAGAGCCCGACCTGGATCCGACAGAACCGAGCGAATCGACGGCCTGGTTCATCATCTTCTCATGTTTCCTCTCGTAATATCCCGTGATCATGAAATCAGCTAGCAGAGTGAGAAGCGCCGCGATCATGGCGAAGAATCCTGGGAAAGGGAACATTTTCCATGGAAACTCCGGCAGACATGGATCGTATAAAGCGTCTGAGACATCGGAGACCATATGAACGAACCCTGTAGCGAGGATAACTCCCGCAGCGAATGCTTTGGCTCCCCTCATTAAGCTGCCGTTTGATGGGAGGAGTGTTCCGACGAGGGGAATTGAGACTCCGGCAGCTCTGGCGATAAGGATCGATGCCATAGCTACGAACTTGAGGGTGAGAGCAGCCGCATCATCTCGACACGTGTCTGGCTCGCCCGAGTCACAACTGGTTGTGAACGACTCTGTTTTTTGGTTTTAGACGGAAACAAAAAAAAAGAATTATAGAGAAAGTATTTTGCTTTTACCAAAAAGGTGAAAAATATTTTGCAAGCTGAAGTTTGGTTTTTCTCTAATAGATTAAAGAAACGGGAATTAATCCGGATTATGCTTATAATGAGGGTTTAAGAGCAAAGTGAAGTAATTCCTTGAGAGTGAGAGCCTAAGTGGGTTTTGAAATTGATTTATGAAGTGAGATTACCTGTCAGTCCAGAGGATAATGGTCGAAGAAACTGCCAGAAATCCTGCAAAAAATATGGAAGAAACCAAGAACATTAAAAGGATGATGTTGTGAGACAAAGTTTCCGATCTGTAACAGAGACATTACTAAATCCAATTAGATGACTAATCTTGAATGTTTCTATTATTGTCAAGGAAACCAGTGATTAGGGTTATTTATAGAGTTCTCTGTTTTTATGAAGAAAAATTCGGAGGATGTCAATCAATACGAGTGTTTGTGTGTGCGTGCACGTACGTTTACAATATCACTAAGTGGTTCACGGGAATGAAATGACCATACAATGTCGTCATTGATAAGAATAATAACATTTAGAAGTACATTATGGACTAATGTAACTGTATTTATGTATCATAAAAGGCTTACTAATCATCAGACATAAAACTACGACCAAAAATTTGTAAGTTACATTACAGTATACAAATTGATCTTCTTTCTCTCCGATGTCATAATTCTCTGGTTTAGTAATTTTATTTAGTTAAAACTTTAAAATTAGAAAATAGGCAAAATAACTGCAAAAAGCAACTATATAAGCAAACCAACTTGTTGAGCTCGAAACTTTAAATTACTAAATCAGTGTTCTTAAAAAGCGGTTTAGGAAATCTAAAATAGTCTGAACCACCATCCGGTTAGTGCTGAATCCTCTGTTGATTTTTAGGGATTAGGGTTGGCACTTGGGATTTATAACATTTAATCCAATGTAAGTAAGATAGTATTATACATGTTTACAACTTTACATTTTACAAGACAGGGCCAGGGAGATACGATAGTTCGTGTAATAAACTAATAGTTATTTGGGGTATGGGAATAAGTAAGAATATGCTTTGGGCATATTTATCTAATGATTTATAACTCTCATCGTCTCCGGGAGCAGAGAGTAAACCCACTTCAAAGTCTTGAAGCTTCTTTCTTCATTTCTAAACAAAGCTTCCAATTTTTCGAAGGGTAAGCAGTCCCCTCCTCTCTTTTCTACAGTTTTTGAAGAAATTCTTGGTATCTGAATATGGATGATAATCAAATTCACACACTTTTCGTTGGGTTTTTATTTAAAATTCATTTTCGCCTCCATCAATGTGTCTCTTTCTTACTCTATCTGACTCTGTTTATCGTATAATTTGAATTGCTTACAGAATCTCTAATTTTCTTTCTTTACTTGATCCAAAGTTCCAGTCTCGAGTAGAGCTAATTTTCAGTTTCGAGTGTGAAGATAAAGTCTCGATTTTTTTTTTCATATCTTTTTGGATTTTGATTTACAAAAAATATAGAGTGAATGGTGTTGTTTCTTGTTGTTAATGGTATTGTCTTCTTCTGCTGAACCAAGTTGTCCTTAACTTTAGCTACTTTTGCTATGTAGGTGAATGTGTTTGATAGGGTCATCCAGAACAAACCTTCTAAATGGCGCATTTACTCTCAGCTCCACGCCCTTCTGTTATCTCACTTAGCAGCACCAAGAATTCGGTTAAGCCGTTTGTTTTAGAGCAAACCTTCTTCAATCCTCAAATCGTTTCAACATCTTCATTCAAAGGAATTGTCTTCCAAGAGAAGAAACCGAGAAGAAGTTGTTTTATCCGAGCAACTGCTGTACCTATTACTCAGCAAGCACCACATGAAGCAACTTCTAATGATTCATCCTCTAAACAGAAACGTGTTATGGTAATTGGTGGAGATGGTTATTGCGGTTGGGCTACTGCTCTCCATTTGTCCAAGAAGAACTATGAAGTTTGCATTGTTGACAACCTTGTAAGGCGTCTCTTCGACCACCAGCTTGGACTTGAATCATTGACTCCTATAGCCTCCATTCATGACCGAATCAGTCGATGGAAGGCTTTGACAGGGAAATCTATTGAGCTATTCGTCGGGGATATATGTGATTTCGAATTCTTAGCTGAGTCTTTCAAGTCTTTTGAGCCTGATTCAGTTGTTCACTTTGGGGAACAGAGATCCGCGCCTTACTCCATGATAGACCGGTCCAGAGCTGTTTTTACCCAGCACAACAATGTGATTGGGACTCTCAATGTTCTCTTTGCTATCAAAGAGTTTGGAGAAGAGTGTCATCTTGTAAAACTCGGGACGATGGGTGAGTATGGAACTCCAAATATTGACATTGAGGAAGGTTATATAACAATAAACCATAACGGTAGAACAGACACTTTGCCATACCCAAAGCAAGCTAGCTCCTTTTATCACCTTAGCAAAGTTCACGACTCGCACAACATTGCTTTTACTTGCAAGGCTTGGGGTATCAGAGCCACTGACCTTAACCAAGGAGTTGTTTATGGAGTAAAGACCGATGAGACAGAAATGCATGAAGAGCTCCGTAACCGATTGGATTATGATGCTGTGTTTGGTACAGCTCTCAACCGGTTCTGTGTGCAAGCCGCCGTTGGTCACCCACTTACTGTTTATGGAAAAGGTGGTCAGGTAAATGACACTCTCTATCTGTTTTCACAAGAAACTTCACAAGGTTTGATTGATGGTTCTCTCGTCTCTTTGCAGACAAGAGGGTACCTGGATATAAGAGACACGGTTCAATGTGTTGAGCTGGCTATAGCAAACCCGGCAAAGGCTGGTGAGTTCCGGGTATTCAACCAATTCACCGAACAGTTTTCAGTCAACGAACTGGCTTCACTCGTCACTAAAGCTGGTTCAAAGCTCGGGCTGGATGTGAGAAAGATGACGGTGCCTAACCCGAGAGTGGAGGCGGAAGAACATTACTACAACGCAAAGCACACAAAGCTGATGGAACTTGGACTTGAGCCTCATTATCTCTCTGACTCACTTCTTGATTCGTTGCTCAACTTTGCTGTTCAATTTAGGGATCGAGTGGACACGAAACAAATCATGCCGAGTGTTTCTTGGAAGAAGATTGGCGTCAAAACTAAGTCCATGACCGCCTAAAAGTGCAGATTATTGTTACACCTATGAGAGATTGCTAGATTACGTAAGAGGTGTGTTGTTTGTTATCTTCAAACTCGTTTGAGCAAAAAACTTGTTCGCTCAAAACTGCATTGTGCAGCGTTTTTATTTTAGATCGTAATTTCGGTGAAAATTTTTAGATGTTTGAAAAAAATACATGAATCAAGATTCAAAGAAATAAAAAAAAATGAAATCTACATAAGAAAAATATTCCAAATAAGTAACACAAAACCGAGTTTTATTTTAATAAAAAATCTGACGAGCTAAAGTTCTAATAAGTAAAACTTACTTGGCGTGCCCTATTTAATATTGGAGAGTGGTGTTGGTGCGGGGTCATCGTGGGCAAATTTTATATTGTCATTGTCTTTTCCAAATACAAAGGAAATTTGTGGGGCCTAACTTCAAGGAATCGAATGGTTTTTGTAATTATAATTTTAGCCCGAATGATTCTCTCCTCAAAATTATTTCTCTCTTTTACCTTTTTTCAGTTAACTGAACTGTTTCGTGTCTTAGGCCACATATATTTTCTCGTGTATATATATATATATATATGTAGTTCTATCCAAACACAAAAAATATATTTAAAAAAATTAATTATGTAGCAGAGTGTTTGTGAAACAACCTTTATTTAATCCCCAACAAATTTTATTCAACTCTTAATCAAAGAGATGAATAATTGATACGACAGTGATCAATAATTGAACAAATAATTATAGTATATAGTAAACACTATTCGATTTAACTGCAAATAGTATTAAAAGCACGGAGGCTTTAGGGGTGGATGCAATGAGTTTTCTCTGTAGTATTTATTGCAAATATTAATATCACTAAACATTTGTTGGAGAGATTGTTGGTTATGATTGATGAGGTCATCCTCGCCATCAGTATTCATCAACTTGCCAATTAAAAATATACTCCAACAACATAACCTTAATTTGGAAGATATGTCACAGGATCTCACACAATAATCTTAAACCCACAACTACCAAGTTGTGCAGGTTGGCAATTTTTTTTTAACTTTACGTTTGGATGTTGTATAAACCTATTTGCTTGCACTTTGTTGCATGGTTTTGGTCTTGGACTTTGAAAATTAAAGAGCTATTTGAGAAAATCAACCCTTAGCAAATGAATTTTGAGAGGCAAATATTACAAAAATTCTATGTCGCTTTCTTTAATTCTTGTTTATGTAATAATTTTAGTAGAAGTATGTATGATAAATTAATAATTAAGGTGGTTTATGCAATTAACCAATGAAAAATAATTTGACTAATTAAGCTATCATCTCTCGTTTTTTTCTTTCTTTTATTTCATCTCTCGTCTTTTGTATCGCATGACTAGAACAAACTTTTATAAATTTATTGTAGGTTGTGCGTGTTGTGCATATCTTTTACTATTACATTGTTACACTAACAAGGAATTATTAATTATTCATAGTAAATCTAAATCTAAATCTAAACACTCTTAATCATGACTTTTATTAACGATTGATAGAACTTCCACAGAATAACTATTTTTTTTTCTTTTTACACAACCAAACAAATACGCATTGAGTGCTCTCACGGGCTTTAGGCCGATATAAGTTATGTGCTCCTAGAAGCGCACATAAAAAAAAAAAACCCAAACCATCCGAGCTCTCTCGGTATATAGCAGCTTAGTATGACATCAGCAAGTATCATCAATTTGACATAGGTCAATCTTGAAATGTGGATCTTGGACTTTTGACCTTTATTTCCTAATTTTACTACAAAATAGACCGGTTTAAAGGAAGTATACATCATTCTATTCCAATTACCTAACTCCCGAGGAAAAAAAAAATCTTGGTCTTTCCTGAATCTTTGAAAAAGAAAATCAATAATTGTGGGGAGGAAAAAAAAGGGAATTGTTTTTGGAGATGCCACTTAAAGCCCAGCGTCGCTGTCGAAACACCCTCTATTATTGAAAGTGGGTCCCCCATTTTCAACTTCTAATTAATCCATTTCCAAAACTATATGAATTTATAACCAAATATTTTTAAATGTATCTACAATTCCATGACGTACCTTTTTTCTAACAAGACACCTTTGTTTTAGGAGAGAATAAAAGATAAAAACTTCAACAACTTAATTTTATAAACTTAACCGACTCTTTACCTATACGGTATCAAGCCACAGTCAAGAAATTGTCAGAGAGATGTTTAACTTGAGGTTTCTTCGACTCATGTGCCGACTTTTCTATCTAATTTGCAATACAACGACAAAAAAAAAAAAAAAAAAATCTTTGAATAGGAAATTAACGTGACGCCGAGAGCTCGGAGACCTTACAAATAATAGTAGAATCTTCTTCCCTCATTTCTCTACTTTATTTTTTTTAATAAAGAAAGAAACATGCAAATTAACTTTGAGATCAACAAATACAATCGTATTCATGTCATCATCAATTTAACTATTAAATGTCTACTTTACCAAATAATTCATTGTTACGATTACAACTAATTACCAGTACTACTCATAAGTCATAAGAAAAGATTAACCATGCACGACAATTAGTCCTCTAGAAAGAATAATCATTACCAATTACAAGGTATACGATCTTTGAACTAAAATGTCCAGTAATATTATACCCTTCGGTATAAACATCTTGCATTTTACCAATAAGTTTACCAAATATTGCGTTGAATCTCTCAACCAAATATTGTAAAAAAAAAAACGAAAGGAAGAAAATTGAATCAAATCAATCACTGTTAACACAAAACTACGTAGATTATAGTTTGGTAGTCCTAATCAATCCGGTTCAATTGATGTTGATGGATTAAGATACTTTAGTAAGAGAGAGAACAAAAAAATGAAGAAACAGATTATATATAAAATTTACTATTTACACATCTTCAGTTATTCATAATTCATTTTTCTACATGGGTATATTAATTTTGATCATCGGATATGATAATCAGAATTAGGCTTTCACGAGCAATTGAAGAGAAACCCTAATTTTTTCATTTTCTTTTGATACTGCAAAAGCCTATTTAAAGACTAAGTAATATACGTTGAAATTACAATCATACCCAAAGAGCTCCAATTTGGACAAGCTTATGAACAAGTTGACCACTTAGGTGGAGAGCGACGAGGGACTCGAGACCTCCGACGCACTCACGGCCGATGAAAACCGCAGGCGGAGGAACAACGCCGGAGACGCCGCCGGAATATTCTTCGTCGAGAGCCATTGGGATAGAGGAAACCTCGTGATCATCGAGCTCGATGACGGTGGGGATTACGCCGATCGTTGCAAGTAGTCTTTTCATGACGTGGCACATGCAACATGAAGATCTACTGAATATGATCACTGGATGCTCTGATATCAGCCGTCGGATCTTGGCTTCGGTTGATTCCTTTTCGTCGATGGAAAGAGAAGTAGATGAGGTTTGGGAAGGAGGAGTAAGGTCTAAGCGAACGACGTCGCTTGAGAAGCGCTCTAAGCCTAATTCTTGCATCATAGAAGCAATTAGAGAGAGAGAGAAACGTCGAGAGGTTTTTTTTTTCTTTTAGTAGGAAGGGGAGATTTTGTATTTGTATATATAGGAAGAATCAAAAAGAAATTTAAAAGAAAAAAAAAGGAATCATAATAAAATTGAGAAGAAATAAAATATAGGCAATTAAATAAGAAGAAAATTATTGGGTAAAGTGAGAAGAAAAGGACAAAATAATGGGGGAGGAGAAGAAGGGAGTGGTGTATGTGGTTGCTTACATCACAAAGTACTGTCTCGTGATGTGTTTCTTTCCCTTTTTTATATTCACTCATATTTTTTGAATAATTGTTATTTTGATGATTTAAAATTAAAATGCATGGGAGTTCCAAAACCCACGCGCTAGATTTTATTGCAGATGTTGACTTTTCTATAGGCGAAGGAGTATGGAAAAAAGTTACTACTAACAATTTGGAGCAATATTTCATAATAATGTTAGGATTTACATCTTATTCGCATCAAGCTCCAGAATAAATGTTTCTCTAAGAAAACACATACTAGCCCGTAATAAGAGTAATGTTGTTGTAGTTTAATTCCAATGTACGAATCTATACTAAGTTTGTACTTTGTATAGCTAAAACAAACTACTGTAATTCAAATTCAAAGTCAAAGGCTAAATTAGTATATAGTTAATATATAAGTTTTCTAAAACTTATGTTTTGCTTCGTTTTGGACTGATACTGTAACTCTTTTTGTTTAGATTGGTTTACATTATCCAGATTTTTCTTATCGAATATAAACTAATACCAAATTAGAACTTTTTATAGATATTTTGTCTCGAACGGGATCACCGATCATCGAACAATAGCTATAGAAAAATACGGAATTAATGTTGGGAACGTTATCTCAAACAATTTTTTAAGAACCGCAGATGTATCTCCCATTCAACAATATAAACGTCTCCCTCAATGTGAGCTACTTTTTATAAATAATAAATAAATTTTTTGAAAAAAAGTATGGCAGAGGGACAGTTTCATGCACAGCAAATATGCCGCAGTTACTTTTGCAGGAAATTACGTTTTTTCATCAAATTTGTAACCTCCACATTTATTAATTTTTACCTTAAAAATAACTTCAACAGGCTTACAAGTTAAACACATCAATATTAATTTGCATACTTAAGTAGTCTTAAAATTTGTTGTCACAAAAAGTACTATTAATTTATTTTTGTGTGTGGAAAACAATTAAGTTTAGTCTATTAAATGTTTTGGAACAGCTTATAATCTCTAACATTAATTTTGTTATAAAAGTAACTTAACATCAATTACTCAGTTACTGTGTTAGAGAATTCAAAAGACCGACAACACGAAATAAACTAAATGTGTGCTGCCAAAAAAAAGAAGAAACTAAATGTGCTTCGTTCACGACTCTAGTCTCTAGTTCAACGAGGATATTGATTAAAATATTTTTGATAAAATTAAATAAATTAAAGTATTATTGTATATTATTTGATTTAAAATAATAAATAAAAATATTATGCAAATAGAAGCAAGAGCCTACGTCTATGCATTGACTAACCTATCTCTAAACAATATAAAGAAAAAGTATAATTTGATGTAGATTACAAATTTGCGAAAAGTGAGTAAATATAAATACTACTACTAAATAGAGAAAGACAGAAGCATGAATAATAGTTTGGAAATAGACGAAATGGAGCCCATAATTTGAAACTGACTTTAGAGAGATGTGGTTTGTAGGAGTACCGTTGATGGTGTTGTCTTCAACTTCGTGTCTGCCACATGTGCTCACGTAAGCCCATCTTTATTTTTAATTTTAATTTTTATAGTAATGACTAATGATTAACGAGTTTATTTATATAAGTTTTCTTCTTTTTTTTTGGTGGATCCATTTTCTTTTGGTGTGATCTCGTCGAGTATTTTTTTTTTTTTTAATTGGTCACCAGGATAATGACGTGTTCTTTTTATATTGTTCTCACCTAAAACATTATGTCCTAAGATTCTACATGTAAGATTCCATTTCCATCCGTATTCCAATAAAACTAAAACGAATATTTGTGAATGATTCGAAAGAAATGTTAGTGCATTTGCGAAAGATTGTAAATCAAACAGCTGTATTTACAGTTTTACACCTACCCACAGAGTTATTAGTTCTCCCTAACTGACTAAACAAATATGCTTGTGATGTTGGTTAGTAGGTTGTAATTATATACTCCCATTCGTGTCAAAATAAAAGATGTTTTAAAATGGTTGAACGTAGATTAATTAATGATCTAATTGTTTATCTTTTCTAATCTAAAATATCATTTATTATTTGTCCTAACACAATTCAAAAAACAGCTTATGAGAATTACCATAGGATTTCACGTGAGTGAGTGATGGTGTATGCTAATAACTAATAATATCATCTGAAACCTGAGCTATGCATATGTTATCATGTCATGTGGGAGAACCTGACAGTGTGAAACTATCTTGCAGGATAAAAGGTCGCGCAAGGATGATCCAGATGCGTATGTTGTGGTCGACCCTCTTTTTGAAAAGAGAAAAGAAAAGTTCAACAGATTGCAAGCAAAACAAAAACGAAAATACCGAGAATGGTCAGGGAAATCTCTTGCCTGAATTCTGAAATATTAAGAATTCAAATATTTTGCTGGTTTGTTGCTTCTCAAGATGCCCGGTCAGTGTCAAAAGCTATCATGTTTAAACTTGTATACGTACAGAGATATCTTAAACAGCGAAATTTGATTAGCTGGCATTTACTCTATTGTCACGTATAAGACAACAACAAGAAAACACCAAAGTTGTTTGTCAACTTTCTCTCTTTCAATTTTTTTTCGTGTGAGCGATCACATTTTGCCTTTTTTATTTTTGCCCCAAATACCTCTCTTTGAAATATATATATTCTACAATTAAACGCAATCGATTATATTGAGTGGTAAAATGATGAAGACATTAACACTATTTTCAATGTTTAAAATTACTACTAATCCTCCATTTAATCATGGTTTAAAAACTTTTTAAATTTTTAAAACCTTAGCTGATTTGTATGCTATATACTATATATATATATTTCAAATATATGTTAGCACCGTAGTATTATATCATTTATGTATAGTGCAAGAAAAGTTCACATACAAATAAAGAATTTCTAATTCATTTTCTACTAGGAAAAGAGGAAAAAAACATCAATACTCAGCAGTCAGACAATCCGATTTATTTAGCTCAGCCCTAAGACCGCAAGAGATATTTGTCCAAGTTTGTGGTTAGAGACTTAATATCATCGTTCGTCTTGTCAATGTGTTTCAAGATAACAAGGTATTCACTAGTGCTGGCACGTAAACAACGGATGAATAAAACAAACCAAATAATTGATGCTTTTATATTATAAACAAATTTTCAAAATAAAAAAACATAAAATAATCAATATTTAATTATCTTAAAAGGTCACATGAAATAATTAATACATTATTACTCTTAAAAATAATCATCTTTGTTTTTTTTTTGCTGCAAAATCATCAATTAATTTTGAATAATTGAGTTCTTCAACCAAATCATGTTTTATTGATATCATCGTCAATCTATTCAATCGTTTTTGGGACATAGTTGATCGTAAATAGATTTTTTATGAGTTTTAACTTCGAAAACTTCTTTATGAACAAACAAATTGAAATTGGAATTGTGAGTAAAATGTAAAAAGTGATCCATGTGTTCGGATAACAACCATCCATTATTTTCAAAAATTTCAGCACCTCGACCGTTTTTGTGGTTTCTGTTGGCAAGTTCATCATGCTTTAGAGAAGATTCAAACTTCATGCAAGATATCACTAGCTCATTATTTTATGCTGATCTTACATTTTCTAAACCGAACAAAAATCTAATATTCTTTTCATAACGCTTAAATTACTTAAATCTGATCTAAAGAAATATGTGCAAAATAAAAAAAAATTGATGACTATAATAAATAAATATATCTAAATATAATGCACTTAAATTTTTTATAATATTTGGTATCTAAACCTCTTGTTTAACCGGTTTGAGTCCAGTGCCGAAATATTTAGGTAATTATTCGATCAACAGAATCAGATATATGTGGGAGGAGAGTGAAATGAGTTGAAACAAGTTCATGAGAAATTTTTAGACACGATTCTCATAAAATGATATCTTTGCACCAAAGAAAATAAGGATGATTTATTTTAAAAGTAATAATGTATTGATTTTTTAATATAACATTTTAATATAATTAAATATTAATTATCTTATGTCTTTTTATAAAAAAATATTTACAACAAAAGAACATCATTTATTTACCGGTTTCTGTCTTTGCTTCGATCAAGTCTCATGTGAAGATTAACAACGGATCTAGTTGGGCCTCTTTATACTAATGGGTTGGTAGAGAAGATGGAAGTGGAATTCTATTCTAGACCGTAAATGAGCTTCGGTTGGGCTCAAAAGAGCATTTAATTTTAAGACACGCCTTGTGAGAACGGATTTGAAAGTTTGAAGTTGCTCTCTCTCTCGACCCTAACCCCTAATTTAGCGATCGAAGATGATGCGAAACATGGTTGCTCAGGTAAACAAGATTATTATAGTTAATACCTTGGTTTATTTTTGATTACCTTTGCTGAGTATGTATGTTATTTGATTTCCGTACGGGTTTCGCTTTCTAATTTTATTTTATTTTTCATTAACAAGATCTTTATAGGAGAAGAAAACTCTGGCTCAAAGTCAATAGAATGATAGACGAGCATTATTCAGATCATGTGACGGAGAAACTTATCCTACTTCAGTCAGTAAGTAGTTTACTATAAGGCCAATCATAATTTCATATCATATCATATTGGTGTTAAAATTTAGATGTAGCTTGTTTTGAGGCTTTTCAACTAAACCAGATTTTTTTCCCAGGCCAAGATTGAAAAGGCTGCACTTGAATCTTACAACAGCCGCAAGACCCTCTATAATGTTTTCCTTTATCTTGTGTTGTTACGCGTGGCCTAATCTTCTTTTGCTCTTTCAAGAATTTCTTCTCCCTTGTTCAACTTTGTAACTGAATATCTCAGATATTCTCTATATCTCTCGCATGTCTAATTGATTGAATCATTTGGATCTATTCGGACTTTTACGTTTAAAAAGGACAACGAGTGAGTAGTTTTGTTTTATAGTAGGGAACTTTATTCCACGACAAAGCGTGTTATTTGGAAAACACAGTAATAAAACTTTAAACACAACTAAAACCAGCGGCCGAAAAGTGAAAACCGCTAGGAAAACATTAATTGCTAACAATCATTCTCTTGCTGCTCTCTTACTGAGGATTGGGAGGACGGCTATTAGCAGCAGAGACGCGTGAGCCCCACTCAAGCAACTCTTTGCTCGTATCATCCTTGTGAACTATCACTTCGATGAAACATAGACAATCCTTCTTCTCCGTTGTTGCTGTCTTAATCGCCTCCACTAACTCCTCCTCGTATCTCACCTGTCAAACACACAAATTACTTAATACCGGAGTTGGGGCTAATTTCCATTGCAATCACTGATCAACCGTTTTTATTACCTTTGCAGTCCAGCATTTGCCTTCACCGTTATGAATGGCATCGACAAGACCAGTGTAGTTCCAGTTCTTAATCACGTTATAAGGACCGTCATGGATCTCGACTTCAATGGTGTAGCCACCGTTGTTAATCAGGAATATGATCGTCTTCTGACCGTTACGCAGCATAGTGGATATGTCCTGAGCAGTCACTTGGAAACTCCCGTCTCCAATAAATGCCAACACTCGCTTCTTAGGTGATGCCTGTGCGTATCCAAGAGTTGCACCAACAGACCAACCAATTGATCCATACTGCATCTGAAACTCGTACCTACAATAACCAAACAAATGATCTAACTCTTGTGCTTCATTCACTAATTTTAAATGTAAAAGCTCTTAATATGTTCTTGTTTTCTTGATACGTACCCACATCCTTTTGGCAGCTTTAGTTTCTGACAATTGAACCAAGAATCACCGGTTTCAGCAATCACAGCGGTTTCACTAGAGATCATCTGCTGAATGTGTTGGAACATTGTGTTGACTCTCAATGGTTCTTTTGGTATGCACTTCATTGGCTTACCTTCAGGGACAAAGATCCTATGGTAATTCTCATAAGCTGTTTCGTTACGCTTCAACCTCTTAGCCAATTCTCTGAAGAAATCACTCATCAGAACACACCCAAACGTGGGACCATTAGCCACAGTGACACGATCAGGATGCACAACGATGGCTTTTTCTTTCCTGAGGAGAAGCGAGTAACCAACAGAGCTGTAGTCGTTGAAGATTGGACCTGCAAAAATGTATGCATCTGCAGATTCCACAATCTCAGAGCAGAAAGGAGTACTTACTGCTCCCCAATAAGTACCAATGAAATGAGGATGGTGCTCTGGGACTAATCCTTTAGCAGAAGGCATCACTGCCATAGCATAACCTGAAGCATCAGCTAGCTCCACAAAAGCATCACAAGCTTTAGCCACGCGCAACTTAGGACCACCAACCATAACTGGCTTCACAGCCTTGTTCAGAAACTCCAATGTTGCCTCCACCGCAGATTCTAAACCCATCTTATTGCTCAATCTAAGAAACAACCACAAAAAAATAAAAATAAAATTATGAGTTTGATACTCAGAGAAACTAAGGATTGATCAGTAAGTAAGATTACCTAGGAGCTAGAGAAAAAGGAACAGGATCACGAGTAAATGTATGATGAGGAATGGCGGCTAAGTTACAGCTGATGCTAATATACACAGGTTTGCTTTCTTTCAAAGCTGTTGATATCGCCTTATCAATCTCTTCATGAGCATCCTCCAAATTGTTCACAACCGCCTGAGAAACAATATCCTCATTCACAATCCAAACCAGATTCACATTCTCATCTCAAATTCTCAATAGTAGAAATGCTACAATCATAGAAACTGAATTTGTTTTGATTAGATAAACGTAAAATTCGATCTGAGATTTGTGTTTACCTGATAACAAGTAATGGTCTGGAAGCATCGAAGCTCTTGGCTAAAATCAGGTAATCCGATGGTGTGATGAAGAATACGGTTAGTTCCATAATCGTTGGAGTTAGGACCTCCGACGATACAAATAAGCGGCAGATTCTCACTGTATGCACCAGCGATCGCGTTCAAAACGCTGAGTCCACCAACGGTGAAAGTCACAACACAGGCGCCGACTCCACGAGATCTAGCGTAACCGTCAGCAGCGTAACCAGCGTTTAGCTCGTTACAACAGCCGATTAGGTTCAGCTCTGGCTCAGCGATGAGGTGGTCAAGCAACGTGAGGTTGAAATCGCCGGGAACAGAGAAGACATCGTTCACGCCGGCTTGGACAAGACGACGGGCTAAATGACGGCCGAGAGTAGCGTCGCATGAGTTGATGGCGATGGCGGAGGAGGGAACAGAGTTGTGGATTGTTGCGACGGGGCCCTTTGGTGGACTACCGACGTCGCCATTTGTTGGTTTGCACGTGTCGATCGATCCGATTTTAGTGTCCATTGGAAACTTTAGAGAAATGTGTTAGTGTACTAACAGAGATATTGAAACTGTGTATTGTAAAAAAAACTCTTAGTATTATTTTGGGATGAGTAACAAAATGTAACGTGGAGGGGTTTTTATATGGTTGTGAGATAGAGAATTCGAGAAATACAAGTCTGGTTTTGGACTGCTGGTTTTTGGTTTCTCTGTTTTTTTTCCTTGTTGAAAAAGCAAAATAAATATCTAGTTTTTATATTTTTGGAAAATAGTATAAATGCATTTCGTTAATTCCCTTCTTTAAATGTCATTTTTTTTGTTCGCACCGTTTTATTACCTATATTGTATTACTCATTAACATTTAGATAGTAATACTGATTAATCTGGCACTGCGCTATTCAAATATATCATCGTACGCAGATATACACATACAGTTAAAAGTAAGAGAAACCAAGAACAATAATATTTCAATATGTGTTATTAATTTGGTTCAATATGTGATATTAATTTATCCAAATTAATTAAAAACATATGGAAATATTATTCTTATTTTTTTATTTTTTTATGAAATATTTTTTAAAATTTGGATACTCTATAAATTAATTAATTTATGGATAAATTAATATCTCTCTAAATTAATAAAATTATGTGATTCTAGTATTATTAATTTATAGAGTATTAATTAATTTATAGAGATTATTAATTTATCGAATATTAATTTATAGAAGTTATACTATATATATGACATGTTATGCCAGTATTAAAATAATTTAAAGTGAGAGAGTACGTACTAATTAGCTTTATAAAACGTATATTCTAAATTAGAAAAAAACAATTCAGATATTTAGTTTCGAAGACTCTGAACTAAAATTATAACAATAATTGCAAATGGGATTCAAAAGTAAACTAAAAATATTTTAATCCCCTATTCTTATGATTCTAACATGCGTCTGAGTTGTGGAAATTAAATGAGAAGGAAAAAAAAATACACTTATTTTCCAAAATTAACCATCGATACATCATTAATTAATTATTCTTCTGATTCTCTTCTTAACTACGGTATTCCGTTAAACTGATTTATACGTGGGAGCAAAGTTACAATATCTCCACTTCCAAGTTTAAATATTTGATTTTTAGAGTTTAGTTTTCAACCGGCAACGAAATTTGTATGTTTTAGTTTTTAACTGTTTCTTTAAAATTTATACTCAGTTATTATTTACTTCTACAGATTCGCCTTTAATTAAAAAAAAAAGTAAGTTAGTGGAATTTGACCAATATATTATTGTTTCAATGTGACAAAAGCGTCAACGAGTCAACACAAGAGACGTGGTGCCATTCCGCGTTTCATAAGCAGTCAGCACCCACACATTCGGATCCAAACTTTTTTATTAAAAAAAAAAATTAAATTAAAAACACACACACATCTGGTCAATTGGTCATGCAGCTGGTTCTGGGATTTGCTTCTTATAAGATAATCAATTACTCACACTATTTAGAAAAAATTTGAGTAAGAATTCAGAAATGTCTTCAATTTTTTATTCGCTTAATTACTTTGCTCATATTAATCACACTAAAGATAAACGAGGATATATATATTCTGTGTATACAATGTACCAGCACCCATATATTTGTGCAACTTTCAAGAATTGTGTATCGACAAATAACTTTCAATAAATTATATGTGACTAAACGATATTAAGATTAAGTTCACAATACATATTAATTGTTTCAAGGGGAATATCTTACACTGTTTTTTTTTTGGCATTGCTATTTCATACACCGTCATCAACATTTGATCCCAAAAAAAAAGAAACGAGACATCAACATATCATTTTCATAATGAAAATTTACATAAGTTTATGTATTTTTTTTACTACGTACAATCTCTTTTATTTTGCTATTTTTAATTAAAAAGTTATTCAAACGTACAGTCTCTTTTATTTGGGTTGGAATAGTTAGAAGCTTATAAACCCAAAACTTCTGAAAAACTACAAATAGTTATATCTTAAATTTATTAGTATAAATATATATAGTTTTCTTACGTTATTTTTGGTCAACAATGTTCTTAAGTTTCTAAGCGACTATCGCTACATTATTTAAAATAATAATTTATGATCGTACACGAAAAGACCCGAATTCTCTAAAATAATAATTATATCTTTTTGATTGTTTACAACTTTTCACAAACCAACGGAGTCCACGGTAATCTCATTTCCTGGCTTTCTACTCAGTGACCAGCTAGGTTACTTGTTATCGATTTATATATACAATAATTAAATTCTCCATACTACCTTTGGTTTAAAATATTAATATAATAACTACATGCCAAACCAATACGATCGTATTAAAAAAGAAAGTGGAAATAGTTGGGTACTATCTGACGGAGACATATTTAAGTTTATTAAAATGCAGTTAGCCAGTTAGTTCAATTGATCCCATCAGATAGATGATTAATTTCATTTTACCCAATCCACGTTCGAACTTTATCCCAAGAAAAATCCACATTCATTCAAGCACTGATTGCTCAAGAAACGATTTGCATTCTATAAATATGCAAGACATATTATCCCTTTATAAAATATATATATATATATATATATATATTCTCCTAATTCTGAGGTAAATAGAAGTCTAATACCCAAAAATTATAATTTATGAAAAATTTAGACGTTTTCCTTCTAAACCGTCTCCTAGTTTGGTTCACAAACCAACGGAGTCGCTGGTAATCTCCTTCTTCCCAACTTGGTTTCTCCACAATTAATAATAAATTATATTTCCTACTTTTTGGTTTAAAACATGAAAATAATTAATTCGGAAAATCCCAAACCAGTAGGAAGTATCGTAATCTTAAAGAACGTCGAATCATTGGGTACTTTAGAAAAGCTACTGGCAAATGACTTTTGTTTATTTATTTTTTAATGACCCGCTCTATTGATTATTTTGACTGTAATGCTTCTTCCGACGCTAGGATGTATACACTTATACTGACGAGAGAATAATAAACAAAAGAAAATACATGTACTTAACTAACAGTGTTGCTTTATAAGAGGTGGAAATATACTGTTTGCGCTTATGACACTCGGCTTTCATGCATCTCCTATATTTGGCCCTAATGACGACTAGTAACGTTAAAATATCTAATTTAATGACGACCAAGAACATTTAGAAGTTAAGAAAAAATATATATATTCAGAAATCCAAAATTGAACATATCTCGAGAATCACGCAGGTAAATCTTTTTAACAAAATAAATAAAATAAAAGAAAAGAGGATTGCATCACAAGAAAGGGGCTTGGATCAAAATTTGCTCGTCTGATTCAAAACCCTGCGCTTTTGGGCTTTCGATTGATTTTCGATATTGGGTAATTGGGCCTTAGTGAAAACTCTGCCTCTAACACAAGATTTGATTTAGATATGTCAATGGTACAAGTTTTTCAAGGCAGATTACATATCATTAACTTCATTTCTTAAGTAATTAAGTGGAAAGCTACAGAATGCATTTGGTTGTTCTACTGTATCCGGTTTGTGTTATAACCGCAGGTTTTATAGCCAATTTGGGTGTTATAAAAAGACGGATTTGACTTTCATATAAATTGATTGGATATAAAAGGGCGTTTTTGTAATTGTTCAAGATTCGTATACAATCATGTAACATTGTCAAATTTTGAATCAAGAAATTAAACATTTTATGTCACATATAACTTTCCTAGTGTATAATCTAAAGTCAAATATTTTCACCACAGCTAATACAAACTAAATTGTGATTTAGTATTCGGAGGTTGAGCCTTTTGTACATGCCAAATGGAAAGTTAAGGGAACCTATCTGAATTTTTATAAGTGATTATACATTAAAATCTATGCAAAAGAAATTTGTTTAGCTGTCATTTCCTATATTGTCATGTACTCCTAAAACAACAACAAGAAAACACCAACGCCTTTGCTTCTCAACTCTCGTTCTTTCAATTTGTTTTTTTTTTCGTGTGAGCGAGCACATTTTGCATCTTTATTTTCCCCCAAATATCTCTCTTTGTTTCTATTCCTTGTAAAAAAAGTATTTTGTACAATTAAACGCAAATCGATAACATGATGAAGTCATTATCCCATGTCAAGTTCTCATAAAACTCACCAGTCATAATTAACTATATATATATATATATTCCATTCAGTCATGTTGTGTAAGACTAAATATTTTAGCGAGATGACAGTAAATTTTTAAAAAATTATAATTTCAGCTATGGCCTCGAGCCTTATAGGCTGATTCGTATGCTATTTCTTGTTTTTATCTTTGTTGTAATGGAAATATAGAAATACAGAAAATTTTCTGTTGGCACCGTAGCATTTAATCATTTATATATAGATTAGTTATACTAATTATCGTTTGCTTTGTGCTTCTTCTTCTTCTTCTACTTTTTTGGTTGCTCTTGTACACGTTCTTTTAATTTTTTTTTTTTAAAAAATTGACGTTCTTGTACACGTTATTTTAACTTGACTTAATTTCTGTGTGGATTTTTTATGTGGGGTCGGCAGCTTAGATATTATTTGTGTATGATGCCATCTAGAGTAGCTAACTCTCGGTACCAAATGTAAATGTGAAAAACAAAAGGACACTCTTGTTATGACGAGACCTGCTATATTTCATACCATAAACACTTCCCCATCGTCGCCCAAGCTTAAATTTATGCGGTGTTTCTTTCTGCCTAGTCCATCCTCAACCCACCATAAGCATTTCGATTGAATTTGATGCTATACAGTTTTCAAAGTATCTTGATATGAGTCTGGTTTCTTTTCCGTAATGTTTTTTTATGGTTCTTTATTGCTTTCGAGAGAATGAAGAATTATTCCTGCAAAAATAATATTAGTTGTTTATACACATGTGTACAAATATATGAATAGTGAATCTTCTGCACTCACATGTGTAACATTCAATTCCGCAACAAATGTACAAAAGCCCACTTGCCCTTTTTATCGCCTTTGATCGACCCTGAATTTTGATGAAGTAAACTCCAAAACATTTGAGTTTGACAAAAACTATAAGATACGCCATTGATGTGCTGACACGTGTAAGTAAACGGTAAATGGACGAAAAACTTTTTACTTTTCTTGAATTTCATTGTCTCTAATTATGATTACTACAACGCAGCATTCTGACGGTTTGCTCCCTCTTAGAGTTAGACCACCAGCTTTCTCTGTCTTGACTTGTAAAGTATTAATAATACTAGTATTTACATTTCTAACTTTAAAAAAAAAACAAAAACAAATAACAAACATTTCTCCTCTCATTCTCATACATATACCCAAAAAAAATAGTCTCTATCTAATATATATTTCTAATAAATGTCTCGAAATGCAATAGCTAGCTTTACTGGTTAGTGGTTATGGTTATGGTTGGTCAACCCGATAATAGTGGGAATTTAACATTATATATGATTTTCTTGAATGGTATATGAAACTGAAATTAGCATCGTATATCTATGTCAAATGATAATTACGAAACTTACGTTAAATCATAGATATAAAAGCCCCTGAAATATTAAACTCTAATTTAGCTCCGAGCATAAAGTCTAATATTTCTTACAAATGAGAGTATTAAATATGTCATTTGTAATACAGAACACACAAAGTGTTGAATATGAAGAGTTAAATAGTATATTTAACCTTCGTATTTCTTTCTTTTTGTTTCTTTTTCTAAACCTTCACATTTCCTACTGTGCTTTCCATTCAGTTTCTATAAAAAAACGCAAAGTACTACCGATCGAGATAAATGAGTCCACAAATCGTTGACGTAATGTTAATTAATTTGAACAATATTATAACCTAGATAGTATACTTAAGAAAATCTAGATAGTATACTTAAGAATTTAAATCTAATTAGACCAAAAAAATCTGTAAAGGGGTAATTTTCTGTTAAATGAATCTCAGATAAAAAAATAATATCATATATGTAACCTTAAAACTTAAAACTTAAAACTTACAAAATAAAAAATATATTTGTTTAACTAAAACAGAAGCTGAAAAGAATAAAATGAATGGGAAGCCATCGAATCCTATGCGCGTGTAAAAAGCACGATCCAATGGTGAAGCTAAAATCTTCAGCTTCGTTGTATAATAAAGTATTAAGACGAACTCTGAAATTCCAGTAGTACCCCTGATACCGACACTCTCTCTCCCCAACCAAACGTATGTGGAATTTAAAACCACGCGCATCCATCCGTAAGCGCGTGAGTATATAGTACTAGTGTTTATTTTTCTTGGCAACAAGAAGCGTTACAACTTTATCTGCTTATCAAAAAAAGAAGAAAAAAAACAGTCTCCTCGAATCTCGTATATCCATATTTCCCATATACTACAAGGTGCAGGATTGACACATGTCTTAAGAGGTTCGTGTTGTGAGGGTAAAAAAGTAAAATCGAACCTTCTCCTCCATCATCTCTCTTTAAGAATTTGCCGAGGAGTGGTTTCCGTAGTCATTCTCGTGGAGAGGCCTATTTATTTGCAAGAAGGAAGAAGAAGACTGTAGAAAGAAAGAGAGGAGATGGAAGACATACAGGAGGAAAAGAACGTTACGGAAGAGGAGATTCTGGGATCGAGCTTGACCATGGAGAAGGTGGCTGCAGCGAAGCAGTACATCGAGAATCACTATAGAGCTCAGACTAAGAACATTCAGGACAGGAAAGAGAGGTACTAAACCATCTCCCTAACTCTATCGTTTTCCCTAATTCCCTCTTATTCGATTTGAGATTTGGATTTCGAGACATTGTTTAGGGCATTATTAGTTGTTTGAGCTTGATCCGCTCTTAACTTATTCCTGCGTCTCGTTTAGTTTCTCGTTGATGATAAAAAAACATGTTGGTTACTGCAAACGTTTTAGTCATTTGTGGCTATGGAACATAACCCGGCTTCTTTTTCTTAAAGCTACATCCATGTCTCATCCTTTGTTTAGCCTCAACATTTTTCTTCTTAGAAAGCTATGATTATTTCAGTATTAGGATCACAACATTGTTTGATTTCTTATAGACGGTGGATCTTAGAAAGAAAGTTAGCTTCTTCCGGAGTGCCAAAAGAGGAGCAAATCAACATGATTAAAGATCTCGAGAGAAAAGAGACTGAGTTTATGAGGCTTAAAAGGAACAAGATAAGTGTCGATGACTTCGACCTTTTAACTCTCATCGGAAGAGGTGCTTTTGGCGAGGTTTTTACTACATAATACTGCCTCTGCCTTTTTTACTCTTCTTACACATTCTTGCAGCTCCAGCATTATTAACTTAACTGAGAGAGTTTTTGTTTCTAGTCTTACAAGTAACTTCATCTAACTTACAGGTTCGCGTATGTCGAGAGAAAAAGTCTGGAAATATTTTTGCCATGAAGAAGTTAAAGAAATCTGAAATGGTCATCAAAGGACAGGTTAAATTCGTTTTTACAATTTTTAATAATATGCCAACATATCTAATTATAAGCTTACTGATTATACTTTGCTCTCTTTGGGTCTGTTGATGGGTTTCTCTTAGTTTACCTACCTGTATTTTTGTATCTGACTAAATTAATTTACATTTTGTAGGTGGAACATGTCAGAGCAGAGAGAAACCTGCTGGCTGAGGTTGCATGCCATTATATAGTGAAACTCTACTATTCATTTCAGGACGCTGAATATCTATATCTGATTATGGAATATCTCCCTGGTGGTGATATGATGACCTTACTCATGAGAAAGGAGATATTAAAGGAAGATGTTGCCAGATTTTATATTGCTCAAAGTGTCCTGGCCATTGAGTCCATACACAGAAACAACTATATTCATAGGTGAATTTTGGATATTACCTAAGTTGCTTGCTTCTGGTTTTAATCCTGATATTGGTGTACATTTGATTGATCACCTGTAGTTTGACTTTTGCAGGGATATTAAACCTGACAACCTTCTTTTGGACAAAGATGGCCACATGAAACTCTCAGATTTTGGGCTTTGTAAGCCTCTGGATTGTAGAACTTTACCTTCAATTCAGGAAAATAGGGCCACCGATGATGAAAATATTACAGAACCTATGGATGTTGATGGATGTTTTCCCGACACTGATAACAAGAGAAGCTGGCGCAGTCCTCAGGAACAACTTCAGCACTGGCAGATGAATCGCAGAAAACTTGTATGTTGTTCTTTTGTTGGAATACAAAATTCTGCTCTCCTCATTTTTTGTAGTCTTATCTCTATTTCTCTGATTTATTTATATACCAAATGTGACCTGCGCATATAGATAGACTAATCAAAATGGGGAATAGTGAAAAGTCAGCATGATATTATTCATATTGGTCGAAAACACTTTTCAAACTTGCATCACCTTTACTGTCTGTTTATTAATTTGTATTGGAAGTTACCAACAACTGATCCTATGTTTCTCTGATTGGCTCCTTTCTGAAAGGCATTTTCGACTGTGGGAACACCCGATTATATTGCTCCTGAAGTTTTGCTGAAGAAAGGATATGGCATGGAATGTGATTGGTAAGTTGTTCTGTTTGAAACTTGTCATTTTCAGAATTAACTATCACCAATAGTATATTCCTCTTTTGATAGTGCTTTATATGTTTTAAATTTTCTGGGCTAGTAACCAATTCTTAATGTTGACGAAATTCTTTTGTTTACATTCCGCAATTTTTAACCTCCTGAGCTGGTGTTTATCTACATTTAAATCTTCTCCTTGTCTCTTAGGTGGTCATTAGGTGCAATAATGTACGAAATGCTCGTTGGGTATGCTCCTTTTTATGCAGATGACACTCTACTGACTTGCAAAAAGGTATTAAAGCTTGCTGTTATGTTTACTACCCCTCTGAGTTTGCACTGTGTAAACTTTCAAACAGTTGAGCTTAAATAATTTGACTGGTGTCTTATTTAAGTGAATTAAAAAAATTTAGGTATTTTTTTATCTGTATGATGAATGAATGAAATCAAAACTTTTCTATCTATAAAAGTTGAAGACCCAAGTAGAAGTGCTCAACTGTATGAAGGGTTACAAGTTATATGAAAGGCCACAGTTTGGGCGTGTCCGAGCTAGCAAAATGTTTAAATCATGCTCAGTATTTTCATATATATTTGACAACTTGCATTGATTTGTGGGTAAAAAAACTAGAGATTTGTTTATAAGATTCAGTGACATCTTCATGATGCCTTCATTCCCTCTGCTAGATCGTCCATTGGAGAAAATATTTGAAATTTCCGGAGGATGTGAAGTTGTCATCCGAGGCAAAAGATCTCATCTGCAGGTTGCTGTGCAATGTTGAACATAGGCTTGGCACTGGAGGAGGAGCCCAGCAAATCAAGGTAAGGATGTTCAATGAGAAGATTTATTAGTACTTGTTATAAGCTTTGTCATTTTTCTTTATTAACTTGTACCTTAAATTTGCATAAGGATCATCCTTGGTTCAAGGATGTTGTGTGGGAAAAGCTCTATGAAATGGATGCTGCTTACAAACCAGAAGTGAATGGCGAGCTAGATACCCAAAATTTTATGAAGTTTGATGAGGTATGCCATAAATTCTTTCTTTTTATTTATCTTGGATTATTTGAAAAAATTTCTGAAAAAAATCGTCTCCTCTCATATTATTTTAAGAGCTATCATAAGTTATACCAGTATTAAGGCTAATATAGATTTTTTAGGCTAATATAGATCTTGCCTAAATTTAGTTTAATGATGTGAATTGTACTAGTTATCCCGCAGATAATATCCAATAGTTTATAATACTCTTCGCAATAATGATGGATATTAGACACATTCATCATCTATACTGCCTTATGAGGCAAACCATAGGATGATAGATTTGAGGAAGTGATTCCCTTAAAACACATTCACAATATGTGAATCGATCTATTACCGAGGAATTTGTCATTGCTTTACAGAAAGTGGTACTGATGAAGTCATAAAAATGAACAAGTCTTGGATCGATTTAGGATCATAATTGACAACAGATTAATAATTCAAGTGAATTGTGAGTATTTTTTTGTACCATATATGAACCTTACTGAACTACTTGATATCATCTCAGGTGAATTCTCCTGCACCTGAAAGAACTAGATCAGGCCCCTCCAGGAAGGTTTGTGATTATTATTTATTAGTGTATACATTATCCAGCGGGTTTATGTGCAAGGATATGTGAATGAATTTGGATACTTCAAGTTGTAGTAATAATGCTTTTGAAGTAATAGATATAAGAAAGCATCATCAAATGCGTTGCTCGATGAATTATTTTCTGAAACTAAACCTAATTTTCTTTGGATGTTTCACTTTTGGATGACACATTTGTTTTTCATTTTGTGCAGACGCTTCTTGCTCCCAAGGATTTAAGTTTTGTTGGCTACACATACAAAAACTTTGACGCTGTGAAAGGATTTCGTCATTCACTTGGTACATGCACATGACCCTACTATAATTATTAAATCATTTTCAACCTCGGACCTTGACTCGTGCTATTTCCTAGTCAATTAGCAGTGTCAGATAATATGTTTTACAGTAAATGAGATGCAAGAGTTCATTGTTGACACTAGGAAGAATCTGACTCCTTTATTTTCCAATTCTGTAGAGATGGCAAGAACTATGTCCCTAGATCGATCAGCAGGTAAATTTTGTTTCAACATTTTCAAAACCACCCTTTTTTTATTTTCGTTTTCCTTTTTACATGTTCAAATCTGAAAGCCTCCACAGATACATTTATGTTCATACATGTATATATATAGTCTTATATAAACACTCAAATATAACTCTCCTGTAAAAAATGAAAAGTTATTCATATGTATGCAGCTGAGGCAATGCCTGTGGAGCTGATAAGCGGAGAAACAGCAGAGGCACAGATGATATCATCGATGGATGATCCGATGATAATTTGAAATAGCCAAACAAGTAATAAAGAAAAAAAAAGAAGAAGATGCAAGATTTATTGTCCTCCTCAGTTTGGGATCTTAAGCCTTCTATAAAAAAATGATTGAACAGCAAGCCCGGAAGTTAAACTAAGATCAAAATGGTTTGAGTAGAAAAGAGAGTGAAGATGAGAAAGGATGGAGATTAACAATGTTAACCTTTCCTGATTATTCTGTGTATTAGAAGAAGAAGAGAGCGAAGGGGAAAAAGAGATTATAATATTTGAGTAAAGTCTTCGTGTTATCTAAAAGCTGCCCAGGTTGGCTATAGTAATGTTGCCTTCTCTTGTGGCAGTTTTACTGCAACATTTTTACTCTTTTATTTCTTTTTTATTTGTCCGTGTGTGTATCAACTTTTATTTCTAAATTTGAAGACCCACCGAGGAGTGTGGACTGAGGACTTAGAGGATATAATTTGAGTCACATTTCTAACCAAACTTGGATACTGGAGTTTGATGACACACTAGATTGTATTCTTGGTTAATGTGGTTGAGGGTCTTTATTTATGGCGTTAATCATCCTCTACAGGATGGAAGTATTCTCCCTAGGTTTCTTGGGTTTTAGTAGCTGGAGTCGTAATGAACCTTGATAAACAACTTTATTGATGTCAAATCTTTAGTTTGAAAAGTGCTTTGATTCGGTGTTGAGAACAAGAAACAACAAAGGTTTGCAAATAGAACACGAAAGAGTTAAAACTTTTAGTTTGAAGAGAGCTGAGCAACGAGCTGTGTCAGATTATCTTCCTTCCTGATACTCTCCACCCAATTGGCGTTAATATGCACCCTCTCAATGCTCTGCTTCAAGGTTCTTGCCATCGAAGGCTTTGACCTTGCTGCAAAAAACTCCTCCACTTCTTTGGCTTTCTCAAACGACGCAAAACTGAGAAAACCAACACAAGAGATATTGATCAAGGCCTGAGAAATATAAACATCTGTTTAATTGTATGCACTAAGGGGAGGAGGAACTAACCGGCGATACAACTGCACTTATGAAACGGGTTATGAGAAATCCGGAACCCCATGTGTTTCCTATATACTCCCACTTTTCTTGTAGCCATTTCCAAGCTACTTCACATCCTTCTCAACTTACACCGGATAGTCCATAAAGTGCAACTTGATTACGCACCTGGAGGAATAAGAATCCAATCATACCACATCAATTATTGCAAGCCTAGTTATATGATTAATCAAATACTTAATAGAGTTGAAAGCAAAAGATCCCATATATACCTCATCCGACAATACGAAGTTGAGAACATCTTGAACTATGATGGGGTCTGGGCAAGATGGTAAAGAACCTGCAAAACCACAAAGTAAACATTAGTTGGTCGACGTTAAATTTCTAGTCTAATGAGACCAAAGTGTTTAGTAAAGTTACCTAAGATTCGTGTTTTCTCTTGGCTAAGGTCTGTTTCCCTATAAACTCTCAAAAGAGACTCATAACCAGATTTGTCTGACTTGTTAGCTCTTTGCAGTACAGCAACATAAGCAGCCTGCAAACACAAAACCCATACAAAAGATGATTAAAAGGTTCACCGTTCCAATTTCAAAGCGTTATTGAATTTATATGATAAGAAACAAACCCTTCTAATATCAGGAGGCAGAAGCGAAGTGTTCCTATCAGCCAAGAATGCATCAACTCTCCGAACTGCTTTCTTTAGTGTGTCATCATGCCCAAACACAGCAAGTGCAGTTAATACTTCTCCTCTCATCATAGCATCTAGATGGCTCTCACCCTGTTTAGGGTCCCAACCAAGTTTCCTGTAAGAACAATGAACATTGTAAAAACATTGGGTTTTTTTTTCTTCTTTTCCATTTGGTAAACAGAACATAAAGTTAAATACAATATCTTGATATTGATAAGTCTAAATTCTGTAGATGGGTTTAAACAGCTTACCCAGCAGCAAACTGGAAAACACCGATGAAAAAATGTTTAATCCCAGACATCAGTTCTTGATTTGCATCTGCTCCAATCTTCACAACTTTGTAGCTTATCTGTATGGAAGAAGAGTAAGAGCCGGAATCGAAATCATAACTATGAACCATGGAAAACTGAAGAAAAATGGGCAGATCCTTACAGCAATAAGGTTTGACAGCACCGTATAGTCAAGTTCCTCCTTATTAGCACTAATCAAAGTCAGCAAAGAGGCCAGAGATTGCTGACGAGCCATAGAAAGTGCAAAAGAATCATCCAAAATACCTGTGGAAGAAAAAATAGGACATTCATCTTCACAGAAATTTTATTATGTCAACCAGAAAACAAAATTATGCAAGGTTGAATTACCATATCTATCGATAGAAGTCAAGCTTTTACTCTCTGTTGCATTTCTGAGTCCAGCTGCAAGGCTGTCATCATATTTCACCCTATAAAATCCAGCCTGATCGACATTGATTTTTATCCAAGAACATGTCGCATTGTTTTTGCCACTACCATCGGAAATGGAGCAGCCCAATAATTCCTTTAGATCATATGCTCTAGATTTGGATTCTAATAAGAAGTTTTTGCGCATGTCATATGAACCAAATCACAAGGTTACTGGCACAATCCATTGTCCTTCCTCAGGAGAACCACTTGACAAGAAACGAGACTGCAATTTTAAAATATATTTTACGTAAGTCAAAAATTTTAAAACGGACATCAAGCATGGGAAATGTCTAAGAACCTGCTCAAGTTCCAACTTTCCATCTTTAATTTTAGCTGAGACAACAGGATATCCTTTTTGCTTTGTCCAAGAACTCATAAGCATGTTCACAGGTTCCCCTGATCCCCCTTCCAAAGCAGCCCATAAGTCTTCTGTCTTTGCGTTATTGTAAGCATGATTTCTAATGTATGTAGCAAGAGACTTCTGCTCAACAGAGCCATACAAGTATGGTAAGAAGCTTTGGAGACATTAGGGAAATTGATCACCATATTTTACATGCATAAGATAAGACGATAAAAGCAGCAATTCTTTTGTAACAGAGGGAAAAGGCATGAGTAGAACCTGAAAAACTTCAGCACCTAGATAGCTTTGTAGCATGCGGATGACATATGCACCCTTCCTGTAGCTTATTGCATCAAATATTTCGTCAATCTCGGCAGCATGATTGACCTCCACTAGAAAAAAATTTCGGACTTATGAGAAATAGGTAATAGGGTAAAATCTGGGATTGACAGTGAATAGTATTAGGAAAAAAGATACTCAGCTTTCATGACACATACATTGACATCATTTTTTCAGAATTGTGTCCCACTTAATAACATAGATGCTTATTTTGTTTACCTCTATCGGGTGAGACTCCTCAAGCCCATCTAGCCTTAGACCCTCAGTAGATTCATCTAAAAACTGGGTCCAGATTTTCCATTCAGGGAATAAACTATCAGTAGCCAAGTAGCTGACCTGAAACAGATGCAGAGAAAAACACATTCACAACAAAACTCAAAATCATTGTTTATACAAAGACCAAAGTTTTTGCAATGTACCCAAGTAGCAAAACCCTCATTCAGCCATAGATGAGTCCACCACTCCATAGTAACAAGATTGCCAAACCACTGGTGGGCCAGTTCATGGGCAACTACAGTGGCAACCTAGCAACAGAAGTTTAACTGCTTAAGATAATTGCACAGAAAAGCACAAGACAAAATCCTCTAGAAAATAAAACGACATGTTTGCCGTACCCCCTGTTTGTTAGAAGCTGCTGAATGTTGCTCATCATCGAGAAGAGCTGTTTCACGGTAGGTAACTAAACCATAATTTTCCATAGCTCCAGCAGCAAAATCCGGTATTGCAATCATATCCATTTTGGGAAGGGGGTATGGCGTAGCAAAGTAGCTACAAGAATGGATGGAGTTATGCAACGAGTATAATACAAACTGTGATAAAACCAGCAAAAGAAGTCCAGAATCATGCACGCACATAAAGTTTCCAATGTTGAGGAAAGACCTACTCTTTGAGAGAGCCACCAAATCAGCTGGAACCTCTAGTGTAATCCTGAACATAGCCTGTCGCACAATGTGACAACTTGGATAGATAAAGACAAAGAAAAACAAAACACCACCATGCTGATAAAAAGAGGAGACAAAAGAGAAAGAACAAGTGGAAACCTTGCAAGCAGGTTCATCCCAACATGGAAAACACCTCCTAGCATCAGCTGGTTCAAACTGAGTAACTGCCACATTCTTCTTCTCACCGTTATGTTCATAGGTACTGCATCAAGAGACAAAACAAGATAATTGTAGACTCAATCCTTATCAATGAAAATTGGCACTTGCAGAAAGATAAAACTACAATAATTAACCTTCTGTAGAATCCTTTCATTCTGTCATTTAGAACTCCATTGAACCCCAACTTCAGAAATCCAAATCCATGGGGAAGAGTATCAGCAAACTCAAGCAACAGAATCTCATCCTCCTCAAAAAGGGCAACTTTAAGAGCTGGAAGCAGCTGGGTAGACGAGGCTGACCTTTGAACTGATCCATTATTTTTCTATACTAACAATGTGAGATTGCAGATGATGATGATTCGTTTTTTTTCTTTCTCTAGGATCCTTTATATATAGAAAAGAGATATACAACTGTGGGAATAATATAAAGGTAAAGGCAGGGACTACTATGAAACTTGCAAGCAAGTGTTTTGTGTTACGACACGCGAGAATGAAGATGACCATCGCTATTTATTTGTAGGCGAACCTTAAATAACATTTACAAAACATTAAATTTCTTAAAAATTTCCTGTAAAAGTTTATAAAAAAGAATGGACTCTTTATCAAATTTTATGAAACCGATAAATGGACCACTACATGGAATTTGTAAACCTAATTTTGGTCTCTAAACATTTTAGCTACTGCGATTTCTTTTTGTTTTCTCTGATTCTTTAGTTTTGGCTGAGGTTTTTTTTGTCGTGTTAAACGACGTCGTTTTGCATATTCCATCGTCATCGTCTCAGACGGAGTGCTCACGATCTCGGAGAATCTGAGGTTTACGGGTTTAGTCAAAGGAGATATATAATTCGGAGAATTTCTCTTATGGTCTAATCAAACTTTGTCTTCCCGTTTCGATCAAATCAGGGTAAATTTCTAAAATTTGATCCTTTAAAGTTTCAAAGTTTGAAGCTTTGCATTGTTGGAGTTTTATCCTGATATATCTCTATTTGATCCTTTCTGTGAGTTTAAGATTTCTATCCCTCTTTTTTTGTCTTGGTTTGATCATGTTTCTCTTTATGTAGTCCTTGAATATGTTCCTCCATTACAGATTAAGAGGTGCTCTTCTTTTTTTTGGTCAAAAGAGGTTCTCTTCTATGTTTGGTATTATCTCCTTTTGATTGTTATGCCAAGAATAAATGATTCTTCTTTGAACTGACATAAGCTTTTCTGTATATCTACACTCTTTAAATAAACACATGTTTGATCTTTGTAGAGACACAACATATGGTTTTTGTGTTATGTTCTAATAACACACGTTTGTTTTGTTTCTGTTTACATTGTGAATCTTGTGTTAGATTCTTATTGTCATTCTTTACATTTTTGTTCTTTACTTAAGATTGATATAATTTTTTTTGAATTATAGATGGGCTTGTTGAAGAAAAAGGATTCAACTTCTGTTCGCTCCTCCTCCTCTACTTCGCCCTGTTCTGATTTGCGAAACGCTTACCATAGTTGCTTCAATAAGTGAGTTTTGTTTCTCCTTGAGGGATAAAGCTAATGTTTTTTTTTGTTTTTCAGTTGCTGGGTTTAAGGATTTAGCAATGGTGAACCAAATGGGGATTTTGAGGGACTTCTGGTCTTTTGATCTTTATTGGACTCATGATTTGATGGCATTGTTGTTTTATTTTTTTCTTTCAAATTTTTCCGTTTATATGAAAACATATAGTTGGTGTATTATATATGTCCAGAGCCCTAATTATATTTGATTGCATCCTTTTTCTTGATTTCTGGAGGTGATACTCGGAGAAGTTTGTAAAAGGGCAATGGGATAAAGATGAGTGTGTTGTTGAATGGAAAAAGTATAGAGAATGTCTCTCGGTAACTCACTCTACTTCTCTTCTTCAGCTCTATTCATGTTAATTGTGATTAAGATTATGTATAAGCTTCTCTTTCTGAGTTTCGTTTTTTTGAACTTCATGTCTTTAAACAGGAGCATGTGGATGGTAAGCTTCACACTAGCATGTTGGAGGTCGATGCTGAGCTGTATCTAGTTAAGCAAGCTGGTTCAAAAGAATCTGGTTGATGATACTTGAAAGATCCCAAATGTTTCTCAATAACATTTGTCAACTTTTAAAACATAGTATCCAATGAGCAACTTTTTTGGTAGGAAACCATACAAAAAAATATCAAAGTAGAATGAGATTGTTGTATTCTTTTATTTAAGAATGGAAGAGAAGAAATATATCATCATTTCTTCTTGAAGAGGAAGTGTGAAATCATCCACTCTTCTCCATTGTTGTATCCAAAAAGCTCAGCAACTGCAATGAAAAATGTTCTCCAGTAAACCATCCACTTCACTGCTTCTTCTTTCCCATAAGTCATTTCCATTATCTGTTTGATAGCCTCCGTCTCTTTATCCATTCTTTTGAGCCACTCTTCACTGCAAAAAAGTTGTGCTGTAAGACGTTAAGCATCACAAGATAATTATCATTTTATCTTTGATTAAAACAACAAATATTTGGCGCTTTTACCTTGTCTTTGCATAATGTTTCCCGTTTATAAGCCAATGATCCACAATCGAAACATTTTCCTGAACAAAAACATATAGATATGTTTAGATCAATGATAATCTACTGAATCATACATGTCAAGTTAGTCATGTATATATTACTTGGAAATAAAGGAGAAGATTCGCTGATGGCATTGTTCCTCCGCTGAAGAAGTATCTTGTGATCCAGTCATCGTCATTCACATCCTAAAGCGAGCGAATCAACACAATCCCATGATTGCGTTATTTCCAACAAAACATGGTGAAGTAAGTAGTAATTAAACAAGAAGCAATTTGGACATGAATTCAAACCTCAAAGTGGTAAGCAAATGTCTTATGACAGAAATAGTGAACAAACAGAAGACTATCTTCCTTCATCCATCTTCCTATCTTCTTCAGAAGCTCTCCATAGTTTTTCATATGCTAATCATACACCCAAATAGAAAAACCAAAGCTTAAAAAAACGTATGATCTTTGACAATCAAACATTTGATGAAATACTTGAAAAAAAAAACCTCAAACATTTCAATAGAGAGTAGCCGATCATATGTCTCTTCATGCTCAAAGGTGCTAATATCCGCAACAACTATTTCGACATTCTGAAGCCCGAGTTTCCTTCAAAACATGACAAGTAGAACAACCATTTAAGATTAAATTAAGTCCCACTTATATTAGAACTTGAAGCTTAAGATGTAATAAGAAACATAATTACCGGCATTGCCCATCGATAAATGCTTTCTGTGTTGTTGAGTTGCAGAGACCAGTTAATTTGCATTTGCTATACTTGCGGGCAATGTACAAAGACAAAGACCCCCAGCCACATCCGACATCAAGAACACTTTGTCCATCTTCCACTTTAGCTCTTTCACAATATAGAGCCAACATTGCTTCCTCTGCATCTTCTAAGCTACTTGAATCGTTCGAGAAGTAACACGAGCTGTATTTCATGTTTCTTCCAAGAACAAGTTCGAAGAAAGCTGTTGGTAATTCATAGTGTTGAGTCTTTGGCTTCTCTGTATTGATCGCTATAGGCATCTCCTTTATAGCTGAAATTTATATCATTCATAAGAGACTTTTAAAACTTTTTTAAGTTTGCATTTTGCAGAAATATATTACTGTGCAAAAACTAAAATGTTCTCTTTTCCAAACGTGTATGCAAATTTTGTTTTATGAAAAATACATGTAAAACGCCAATACGAAAATTTGAGTTTGAAACAATAATCTGTGATATATTTGATTGAAAAAGAAATTTGCTCTTTTTCTATCGACAATACATTATACATAAGACAAGATGTAAAATCCATCATGAACAGAACTATCATATAATGAAGACCTTGAATTAGTCTTATATGCTTAGAGCTCGGAGATCCTATTAATAAAATAAAACTGATATGCAAACTTTAATTATTAAAATAAATAAAAGAAGAATAAATTTTGTGTTCGTGGGTTTCTCAACAACATCATCTAAACGAAAAAGATTTATTTTTGACTCAAAAGTTCAAACACACATGAAACAAAATTAATTATTGTGGGGACTAAACCCCGAAAGCAAAGTACAACATTTGGATTTTGTGTTACAAAAAACACCAGGTTGTGTAAAAACCAAACAAAATATGGGCACTGAAATATGCCACTTTTTTGGTACAACATGAAATATGTCACTTACAGTCAACGAAACGGATGAGATCGGAAAGTTGCACCTCCGCTGTGGGTTTGTAACCAGAACGGAGTCGGCCGGCCAGAAGCAGCCGCGTCAGCCTCCTGATGACAACATCCGGCAACAAATTCTTCTCCAACAACGTCAAAACCGCCTTGACGGAGGCGCCATAGGCTACGTCAATGATCTTCTCCATCTCTCTCTCTGTCTGTCTCTTGAGTTTTCTTTTTTTTTTCTAGTGACAATAGAAAATCACAGAAAATCACGGCCTTATTTCTTTCTTAATTCAGCCCACCAAGTAGTTTATTATTATACCAGCTCCATATGAAGGTATCTAAATTATAAAACTAATAATTTTAGAACCCATTTGTACCATTGGAAAATATTTTATATAAATAGATTCGAGATCTGCATTGCATATGTGTGGTGTTTGGATATATATATTTTATTTTAATATTGTAGATATCCTGGTTTCATGTATATACGTTTTATATATAATTTTTATTTAAAATATATGTATAATATTTAAATATTTATTATTTAATAAATATTTATTATTTAATAAATATTTATTATTTAATAAATAATAATTATTTAAATATAATAATTTTTAAATAATAATTATTTAAATATAATAAAAATTTTAAATAAAATTTTTGTATATTTTAATTTTTTATAAAATAAATATATTTTAAAGTATTTTAAAACTAATAATTTAAAATTTTAATGATATTTTTAATTTTTATATAATTTTATATTATTTTAATAGTTTTAACTATTTCTATAGATAATAATGGATTTGAATGGAATATTTAATTCTTTAGATCGTATATATTTAGATTTGAATACTTGAAAATCTTGAATATCTTTTTGAATATCAAGTAGCTGTACTGTACCCATTTGCAAACCATTTAGAACTTCTAAGTGATTGGATAACTTTTAAATTTAATTTAACTATAATACAAAGATGTCTGACGTGTACTACCTTATTTACAACGTTCTGCTTGTTTTATTTTATTTTTCTTTACTCTTTTTATTTTTCCTTTCTCTAGATTGGTTTTCTAGTTTTTACAGTAAAACACAGTAAAACTTCTACAAAACTTATCTTATCTTTTTGCAATACCTAGTACTTGTTCAACTATGGATACCAATCAATCATTATCGTGTCACCATTATGCTAAGCAAAAAATAGATCAGAGTCGTTTATAAACGTGTTACGTGATACTAGTTCACTTTTATATTTAGGATCTTCACAGTAAATGAATATAAACATTTTTACTTATTTAGGCAGAGAACAAAAAACGTAACTGAAGGGCACTAACAATGAAATAACGTGATATCTTGTTCAATAACACAATCAAATCACAAGATGTGATTTCAAAAAAAAAAACATGGATAAAAAATTTCAGAGATAAGGTGGTAATTCGATACCTGTAAATTGTAATCCTGCTACACAACTACCCATATTATGTGTGAGCATTTCAAGTCTCTCTATTTTTGTCATGTCTAACATACCACGTTCAAGTTGCTAGTCAAAATTACACCTCAAATTTATTTCAAATTATAAAGGTATGGCCTTTTATGATTTATCATTTGTTAGTGAGTCTACCAAGTACTAACCCTTTTGTGACAAAAAAATTATAGATATCCTAATATACTTTGTAAATACAATTGCTACAACTTTAAAAGGTTATGATAACTCATGTGCTACATTGTAAACTATATAATGGATAATAAATAACTATAAAGGAACCACAACTTAAAAATCTTACTCACTTTGAATCTAACAGAGACGACTTCAACTTACACAATCAATAATCCTAATTACAAGCCTACCAAAATGAATCCTATGTTTAAATACAGAATACAAGCTCCTCATTGCTGATCTTGCAGGCCATAAGCCGTCCTATCAATCTTAATCCGCATTAACTTATCAAATAACACCAGATTTGCTAAGCAAAAATAGAAAAGAGCTGACTGAATAGCTACGCATCTTCTTAAGAGTTCAGACTTGATGAAGAGATGCTCAGGGACCAGCTCAGTGAGTTCTGAAAAATGATTCTAGCACCAGATGGATAAAGAAACTTATAAAACTCTTTGACCCAAAAGAGAGAAATTTTGCTCATGAACTTGATCAGCCAATATGGCAATGCCTAATATCACATAATCTCTCTTTCCTTCTTCATTCTACATGTAAAGCTTCACTATCCACAGACATCGCTTGTTTACTCTCTCTTTTCCTTGTCACCTGTGGAATCAGAAGGAATAATCTGTTCAGAGACTAGAACCAAAGAATGCACAAAAAATTAAATAGAGCATACCAACTTGTTAGGGAAACTTTGGGCACCATGAAACTTAGAGGGTGCAGAATAATGAGTCTTGTTTTGAAGAATCTCAGTGAGACGCCGCTCGTTTTTCTCTTGCCTAAGTAGATATCTCAAGGAAATTGATTCTTGTTCAAGCTTTGACACCGTGATTTCCAGTATTGCTAAGCTGTCTAAAAGCTCTTGTGCCTGTAATATTTTGAGTGTTTTAAACAAATTCAAAAGCAAAAACAAAAACAACATGGGAAGTATATATTGGAGAAAGGATTGACCTTATCGGGAAGTTGACAAGGTGAATCCATGAAGGGCGAACTAGAGTGCTCAACTGCGCTTGTTAGAGCTAACCTTAAGTTGATCTCCTCTTGTAACTGCTGCTGCAATCTCTTAACCTGTATCATGCCACATATAATTAACAGTGTAGCACTACTTCATGAATAGAATTAAGGACAAAAACACAAGAATAATCAAACTTTCCTATGGTTTCTTTAAATTAAACTTAACCCTGTAAAGATGAGAAAACTTTGAAAATGTGATAAACCAAAACAAGCAAATGGAGTGGGATCTGACTCACTTACATCTTGTTCAAGCTCACATTTGTACCATAATTTTCTCTTTCCTTCAAATCTACCAGTAGTTTGATCAAGCATCTTACTTTCCTGCTTCCGAAAAAAAAATCCAAATTGAGAAATCAGTTGTGTGAGCTTAAACCCGTAAAAACCCTAGATTTAGTAATAAAGAAAGTAGGAGATGTATAGGGAAAGTGGTACATTACATGGAGATGAGGAAAGTACAAAGAACCATCTCCAGAGGAATAAGATCTTCTCGACAATGTACCATTCTTCTTCAAATACCTCCGGATCGAGCTGCCCCTGTGACAAACAAAAGATGAAAAACAACAAAAATGAGGAAACGAAAGAAAAACAAATGGCGAGCATTGTGGAGGAGGAAGAAGAAGAAGATTAGTACCAATTGATGGGAAGACGAAAAGTGACATTTCCAGTGGTGGTGGGAGAAGAAGAAGTAGAAGAAGAAGAGGAAGCAAAGGTTTGATCTTCATGGAGAGCTTCGGCTTTGATACAGAGCATCGTTGGTGAAGGAGCGGAGAAAGAAGAAGACGAAAGACTGTGAAAGGTTCCAACTTTGAGGAATTTAATTTGGGCTCTCTTTCCTTTTTTAATTTTTTTTTCTGTCTCTCACTGTTATGATTTCTCAGCACTAAAATGAAAATATAATATTCAAAAAAAAAAAAAAAAAAACTGAACTGAAAAGTGAAAACAAAGAATTGATTCGTCTCCCAGATCGATCATATGCTCTTTTCCTCTCTATATCTTTCGCCATTCAAATTAGTAGAGGCCGCGGCGTAAACATAAAAGTTTAGTGTAAATTAATAAATAAATTTGATAGTACAATACTCTGTATTTATCTTATAGTACTAGTTTTAATGCATGATTATCATATATTTATTTATTTCCCCGGTTTCAAGTCCCAGGCACCAATGAGCTCCAATGCATGATTATTATTACGTTGGAGCTGCTTTCAATTCTGAGAGTTATATGAATTTTTATTGTTTTCGATTTTCTCTTTCACCCAATTTGGGGTTTTAGGTTTTCTTAATCGATTTGAATGAGATAGATGGTGTAATGCGACAAGCTACGTTATGTTAAAGAGGCACTCTTACGCCATTCTCTACAGAATCACAAGCTTCGATTCACAAAACCCTTATGTCTGCATATTCCGATCCCCTTTTTTTGCGATCTCTCCACTCTCGACCCATCTCATTCAACAGATTTGATGCAGCTTTCATTAACAGATTTGAATTTTACAACTACTTCATCTTTAAAGGTGGACCAAAGCCCAATGGATTCACCTTAACAAGTTGTTTTGATTCTCACAATAAAGCTGATCAAAAGGTTCGAGCTTTAGCTCACCGTCGCCGCCTTCTCCCCGGAACCACCGACCTTGCGGATGGCCGTGGTGCATATCTGCCTTGTAACATGACGAGGTTTCAAGGAAATGATAAGATAGTTGTGGCTGTTGATATAGATGAGGGTATGTGAACCTTGTTCTTTTACTGATGGTTTACAGCTCTTTCGGAGTTCTCGTTTTTAAATGTTATCTTCACTTATTAAACTGTTGAATGGGACTTCTATCTAATCTTGGAGTCAATGAGTTTTTTTTTTTAATCATATAAGCTGCTGACTAGTTGTTAAATGTTCTGAATTGTATGTAGCAGAATATGGAGAGCTTATGCAACTGGGAAGATCCCTTATTCTTATTCTTGGCTTCAGTTATACATGTCTACTCATTTGAACTCTCTCTTTAAGTCGTTTGTGTTAAAATAGTTTTGATTGTGTTTCCAATTTGAGTCTAAGTAATGGTCTTGGTTAGATGGCTGATATGAATGTTTAAAGTGATTGTTATGTCGATTTCTTTGTTTTTTGCTTTCTTATATTGAGATCATATATTTTTTTTCTGTCTTCACTAAGCCATTATTAATTCAAGCTATGTTTCATCTTTTCGTCTTTTTATGTAAGCAGTTCTTGGAAACTTTGTTTCGGCCCTTAACAGGTTCATTGCAGACCGCTATTTGTCCAACCATTCAGTCTCAGAATACCATGTCTACGAGTTCTTCAAGGTATGAAGCCGTAGCTTCTTCTTGAGCTTACCTGAGAAACAAATTGTGTTTCTTCTTGAGCTTACCTGAGAAACATTTTGTGCTTCTTCTTGTTCAACATAAAAGAATACCTTCTTGCGTTTAGCTGCCCGATTTTTTACTCTGCTTTATGACCTTGCATGCTGGGATGAATGATAGATATTGAGTTAGCTTGGAATTAGCCCTTTAGGGACGAGTTTGTATAGGAGTTCTTATTGCTATCTTTGGCTTATGATAAGGAAAGTTGTTTTCTGCTTCACTAATCTAGCACATTGCCCTACCTTGCTATTGTTTACCCTGGATGGGAAAGAATTATGCTAAACTGATGTTGTCAAGTTATCACGAAAGCATATTAAACTCAGGAGCCCCTCTTGCAAACAGGGTTTTGTGTTACGTTTTACCATACAGATATAACTTTGCTGGCTTCCTGGTACAGATTTCTTGTCTATGATTTGTCCTTTAACTTGTGTCTTGTTTCTTGTCACAGATATGGAACTGCTCTCACAACGAAGGTATTTTCTTGGGCTTACTTGCAGTTATGCGTTAATCAAGAGACCAGCTGATTGCTGTCGAGACTTTATGTGTGTTGGCTATTTTGATGGATATATTGAGCCAAATGTGCTATGTTTCAGCTGACATACGTGTCCATGAATTCTTTAAGACATCATATTTCAAGAAAGGGATCCATCCTCTTCCAGGTGCCCACAAAACTCTTCACAAGCTATCAAGATATTGCGACCTGTCAGTTGTGACGTGAGTGGCATGTGATGTAATCTTCTCTGTTGAAATTTAGTACTAAAAATCAGTATCTGAGTGGTTTTTATATCACTGGATAGGTCTCGACAGAATGCGATAAAGGAGCACACACTTGAGTGGATCGAGATACATTTCCCGAGACTGTTTAAACAGATTCATTTTGGAAACCATTTTGCTCTTCATGGAGAGTCTAGACCAAAGTCTGAAATCTGCAGGTGCAATATTTCTTCTGGACAACTAAAAACACTACTGTCATATGATTTGATGGGCTAAACCAATAACTTGAACTGCAGATCATTTGGAGCAGAGATATTGATTGATGATAACCCGAGATATGCTGAGGAATGTGCTGACATAGGAATGAAGGTTCTCCTCTTTGACTATGAAAATTCATACCCTTGGTCTAAGACAGAGTCTGTGGATAAGCATCCTTTGGTGACTAGAGTTCACAACTGGGAAGAGGTGGAGCAGCAGATTCTTTCATTGGTAGTATCTAAATGTTGAAACATTTGCTGCAAAAAAAAAATATGATAGTACTAACGTTTCAAATGATACTTACTGTATTATATAAACTTGAATGAAAGGCGAACAAAACCCACTAAGCTTGTTGGAGAAATAAGTAGTATAATCGACGTCAAAAAAAAAAAAAAAGTAGTATAATCATCCTTTTTAGCGTTTAACTCCAATGTACAGAGTTATTCATTCTGTCTTTTATATATCCCAACGGTTTTGGCCATAGCAGTCGTCATTTGTCCATTCTTTATGTCCCCGAATTCCAAAACAGTAGCAGTGTGGTTTTCTATACGTTTGCTTTCAGGGTACTCCACTTCTACTTCGTGATGTAGAAGCACCATGTCCTGAAACACATATTATGCAAATGCAAAAGATTGTCCAAATTTCATTTCAGCAATGCAAACGAGAGAATTGAAACAGAGACCTGCTCATTTCCGGAGTAGGCGAGTTTCTCTTCCATTAGATAGCAAGTTGCATCAAACGCGTTTTTACACAATGATGGAATCTCCCTCTCTTCATTGAGCCCCAAGAATCTACGACACCACAAAAGAATCAGGCTTAGGTGTTTCCCAGAAGATTTGGTACTAGACAACTAAATCATCATTTTTTCACAGTAGATATGCTTCGCACAAACATTGTTATAGAAGCACGCAGCAAATAGCACTTCTTTCCATTGTTTATTTATATAATATAAGACAAATATACTCCTTGTGACAGAAATTGCAGAACGTATCTATGGGCCTTATTACCCAGTCAGCTAGCTATCTGAAAAAAAAAAAAAAAGAATTTGAAACTTGAACATTGTTTTGGTATCATCGATATCTCTGCAGCGTCGACCTATTTAGATTTGGTTGACGGCTTTTCTTAAGCCCTTATTTAATCAGGTTTATTTAGTTCTCTTTTAAAAGTTGTAATTATATATTAATAGTTAAAATGGGCATGGCCTGGGAAGTGGGAACAAGGTCTGGGCATTGACTTTGCAATGGCACAAAAGCCGATGCTAGAAGAGATTCCTCAACGAGGCTACAAAGTAACAGTGGTCCCATTCTTTTGCTTTTACACCTATCTTCTTTCTTTTTTACAAACATATTTATTCTTTATTCTTGCAAGCAAGCAACTTCTGTGTTTTTTTTTTTTTGGTTTTTATATTGTACAAGCATTACTTGTAAATCTGAAATTCTGTATTGAATATTTCAGTAATATCATATTTTATATTATTAGTAGGCTCAATGATTTTATTTTAATTTTATTTAAAGACTAGACAATAATAAAGTTTGCAAATGAATATTTGTGATGAACCACCATGACATTACGTTAGACGGTGGAATCAGAACTATGCAAGTTGAATGAACATTTGCCACTTTTGGGAGAAATGTCCATTTAGAAACATTTACTTTCAAATGCATCTATCAAATAGCATGTATAATAAGCTAAGTAGTTACTCCCAAAGAACAATAAGATTTACGAGTAAAGCTTGTACTTTTGGATGAAGGATTCAACGCCAAGTTTGACAAAATGATAAAAGACAAGTATGACTTGATGCCCAAAAAAAGACAAAAGAGATTTATATGTTATATGAAATTTTAATTTCATGCCAATTAGTATATAAGAAGAGAAAACACGAGCAAAAGAAAAAGTACAGTAGTTACTTTTTAATTTCTTATTCTGTTTAAAATGAAAGAAACAAAAAAAAAGGAAGAAAAGAAAGAGAAAGAGAAAGAGAAGACAAGCCACAGAAATCGACAATTATGATAGCATAGGTCCATAGGAGAAGAGAAGAGAATAGAAGAGGCAGCTCCTCTCCTCTCCTCGCTTTCTCTTTTGCTTTTGTGTCGTCTTTTATTCGACCGTGGCCGTCCAATGTCCACTGTGTCCGTGCGTCAATCCTGTTTTATTTTTATTCTTCTTCCGTTATAATAATTATTTAAGTAATGAATCCTCTCATTCTTAAATGTATTTTAACATTTTCTTTTTTAGAGCGTAGGTAGGTGTTGGGCAGGCAGTGAAGAAGAAGACAATACAGTATTTGTCTTTTTTGACAGAAGAGAGTATCTTTGTGGATTGTCAACGCTCTTCAAAAGAAAAGCCCAAGAAGCTTCTTCTTCTAACTCTCTCTTTCTCTCTCCTTTCATCTCTTATCTGTCTCTGTTTCTTTCTCCTCAGTTTGTTACCCAAATCTCCAAACTTTTCACTTATTATAGATTTAAAAACCAAAAACATGGGATTGAAAAGAAAATCAGGAGATGAAGAAGACACACTGAGCTCTGATTTCCCCATGGATGACCTCAGCGATGACATCCTCGAGAGACTCCTCTCATGGCTACCAACTTCTTGTTTCTTCCGTATGACCTCTGTCTGCAAAAGATGGAAGTCAACCGAAACCTCCAAAAGCTTCAAACTTGCTTGCTCTCAAATCCCTACTCGAGATCCTTGGTTCTTCATGATTCATCATAACCATTCCAATTCTTCTTCTTTCGTTTTCGACTCCACCGAGAATAACTGGAAAAACCTCTACCACCTCAATCGCCTTCGCCGCCATTTCATCCCCGTCGCTTCCTCTGGTGCCTTGCTCTGCCTCCGATGCTCTGTCTCCGGCGATTTCCTCCTCCGTAATCCCCTCACAGGATCTTCCCGCCACCTTCCTTCTTCAACCTCTCAAGGTGTCAACAAACCTCTCCAAGCTGTAGCTATGACCACCACTCTCACTCTCTCTGGCTCTGGCTACAAGCTCGTTACAATCTCCGGTGAAATCCCAAATCTCAGTTTCAGGACCTACGAATCAACCTCAGATTCATGGAGCAAAGATGAAGAATTGTTAGTGAAGATCAACGATTCATCATCACATGATGATACTGACATTGGCACTGTCTACTTTCTTAGCAAAACAGGAAACGTTGTGGTGGCCAGTAACAATCTCCAGAGAAGTCCATCCAAGCAATATTCTTCAGTTATTACCGTTACAGAAGATGCTCAAATCGTCTATTTTCTCAGCTCTTATGCAACAATTGTAGCTTGTGATCTCACTAAACGATGCTTCACTCAGCTGCCTAAGCTTCTTCCTCCATTTCTAGAGTATTCCATTGACTTGGTGGAATGTAATGGAACAATGTATGTCATCCTTCTCTCTGAGTTTTTTGAAAGCGCGAGCTTAAGGATATGGAGACTGGATGAGAAGAACTGGAACTGGGTTCATGTCGGGATGTTGCCTCCTGCTATGTCTCATGAGCTATACGGTAGAAAAGGCGATGTAAATTGTGTTGGAGGAGCTGGAAACAAGATACTTGTGTGCTTCAATGCCAACCCTCCTGAACTGTATTATAGATACTTTGTGTATGATTTAGTTGCACAAGAGTGGAGCGAGTTACCGAGATGCTTCAAGGATGGAGAAGCTGTGGATTTCGTTTCGGCTCTTTCGTTCCAGCCTAGGATCGAGGCAACAGTTTGAGATTTTAGCATTTCTCTTTTCATGGATTAGGTTCAATGATTTTAAAGTGTATTCTTTCTGCTCAGGATAATGTAATGTAACTTGATTTTTAATCTATTGACACTGGTTAGAAGTTAGAACATGAATGCCGCCCTATGGTAAGCAAAAAAAATTATCTTCTTATCAAATTCCAACTACCAATAACCAACTCAGTTTGCGGGTTTGACCTATCGTCTACAACAAATAGATGGATCTTGTTTTCCACCTCGATCCAACTGAAACCCGGGTCTTTTCTCACTCTCTGCCCTTTCATTGTCGTCCGGGCAAGTTTCATCTCATCCCAATTGGAAACAGCAGCATACATGTTGGATAAAAGCACATAAGCTGATGAGTCCGACGGCTGTAGCTCCACTCTCTTCCCTGTTTTATGTGTCCCCTTGAACTCGGCAAGCTGCAAGAAGATTTCTGTACATCGATGCTGAAGCTTCCATGGACATTGACTTGATCAAATTTTTCTCAGCTTACAGTACATGTTTATTAAACTATTCGAAACAGTGAGCATCAAATCAAGTCCTAAGTTCAATGCCACACAATGAACTTGCTCCTCTAATGCATGATTGGTTTAAAAATGTAACCTTTTAAAGTTGAGGGATGTAATCTTGTGAATCAAGAAACACGGGGAAAACCTAGAACTCTTGAATCTTGACAAAATGATACTAAAAAGAAATAGCAAATCCCTTTAATTAAACCAATATGTGGTTAGGCAACCATGAACCTGAACCACTTAGCCAGACGGTTTAGGCTCTAAATATCCGAACATTAATTTGATTCTGACCGAAACACTAGTTTATAGGTATTTAAAAAAAAAAAACCCATTATGGTAGGAAAGTAATTACTTTGTAATTTGTATATTGAAGAAGAATGGAAAAAAAAAAAAAACTATAAAAGATTTATTACCTTTTAACGTCCCTACCTACACATTGGAATGAAATAAGTTGATGATCTTTTTTATCATTTTCCACCCACACAAAAGGGTAGAGATATGTCGCTGTCTTCTTACCTCAGCCCCACGCGCCTTCTAGAAGGCTACCTCCGCCGCTGCCTCAAGGCGGCAGGACTTACGTCGCAGACTCTTTCCATAGACTCTGAAACAACCATCCATTTCTGGGGCCCACCACCTGGGATCGACGACAACAGACCAGTGATGCTTCTCCTCCACGGCTTCGGTCCATCGTCCATGTGGCAGTTGTGACCATTTTATATTATGATCAATCCGTCATGCTCCTCCCTTGCCTTTAAAACCAGACCATAAAGCAGATCTAATTTAGGTCATTTGTAGGATCATCATATTGAATAGTAGAATGGTATCAAACATTATCAGTTTTTTTTTTTGGTGGGTCATCTGATTTGTAATTTTTGAAAACTTGTTAATAAATACAGAAATAGAAGATATAGTTATTTACATATGTTTTCCCAATAACAGAGATAATAGGAATAGAGAAGTTTTATCAAAGACATCTTTTTATATCGAAAAGTCTTATCAAAAACATCTTTTTATAAACAATTAGGCGGAATGTATGGGAAAGCTAATGGAGAAAACAGGAATAAAGAAGTTTAATGTAGTCGGAACAAGCTACGGCGGCTTTGTGGCGTACCACATGGCAAAAATGTGGCCGGAAAAAGTGGGGAAAGTAGTGATTGCAAGCTCGGGCATCAACATGCGAAAGTGTGACGGTGAAAGTTTATTGCAAAGATCCAACTGTGAGTGCATTGAGAAAGTTATGTTACCATCCACTGCAACTGAGCTTCGGACACTTATGACTTTGGCATCTTCTTGGAGGTTAATTCGTATGTTTCCTGATGCTCTCTGGAATGACATTATTACTGTAAGTATTTTCTTCTTCTTCTTCTCCTTCTTTTATTTTTATTTTTCTTGGCTTTGGGGGGAAAGACAAATCTGGTGACAATGAGTATTATCGTAATTATTATGACATATAGCAAACGTTTATTGACATATTCTTTTCTAGCTAAACAATTGAAACTCATCGATCCGGAGTAATAATTTGGATTTGTATAATGTAGAATTTATATCAAAAGAATAGAAAAGAGAAGGTAGAATTATTGAAGGGGGTCACTTTCGGCCGGAACGAGAATTTAAACATCGATCCTCTTTCTCAGGTACGTACCGCTACTTTTTATTATTTCAAACATGTCACAAAACAATAACGTTACACATTTTTTTGAATAAAATATATAAACTCTTAGGAGGTCCTAATAGTATGGGGAGACAAAGATCAGATATTTCCTGTGAAGATGGCTTACGAATTAAAAGAGTAAGTAAAAGTATTTCTTGTTCAACTTTTTAACGTATACTAAACGAATGGTTCTAGAATGTCAGTATGCTTAAGCATGCGATTCGAATGTTAGCTATAATGGTTGGTATATTTGTGTAGGATTCTTGGAGACAAAACCAAACTGGAAATCATTTACAACACTTCGCACGTTCCCCAGATTGAATGTGCGCAAGAGTTCAACAAAATCGTTTTGAGATTTTTCAAGGGTTCTTTACAGTTGTAAGTTTCTATGTTACATGATTTTGTTTATGTTATTTTGCTACTTCATTTTTCATGCTTCTCCTTTTTTTTTATGTTAACTTAATAACTTCAAATATTGGGTCACATAATATTAAACACTAGATTCGATCCCGTGCGTCATTTAGATTTCTACTTATACGAAAAAGTTATATTAATACGCAAAACGCAAGTTAATTTTCTTTTCTCCGTTTAATTGTTCCTTCTACCGTACACGTATATATATTCTTTAAGAATAATAAATTGGTATGAAGAGAATTATGATTTGGCCACCAAATAGAATGACACATAAGTTGTTGAAAGTTGTAGTCTCCGAAATCACTTCGATGACGTCTGTCCACGCCACCGAAAACACTCTTAAATATTCACATTGTGACATTTATTAAACATAGTTGTCGGCAAAAGTTTGTCCATGTACGAATGAAATCTGGAAAAGCATTAGACTATTATACCAGCCAGAGTCTCAAAGAATTATAAGAATTCATTACTTAATATTTACAAAGATGTTCTACATTTTACAGTCCAAACAAAACAAAAAAAAAACTGACAAAGTTGCACAACTACAAATATATGGCCATCATCATACCGCATAATTCTACAACTACCAAATCTAAGCTTCAACTGTTCATTCTCTTAAAAGAGAAATTTGCAGTACCAAATTATTTTCCAACTCTAATTGATGCATAATCAAGCTCATATGCATCAAATTATCTGCTCTGAGACTGAAGCTGTGGTGGGTTTCTTCACAAGGGACTGTGCACAAGTATATTCTGATACGAATTTTGGTGCTTCTATTTCTGATGGGTCTAAAACTGGAATAGCCTTGTCTATATCTTCTGCAGAGAAAGGAATGCTGCAAAAACATAAACTTGGGCCCTCAATAGATTGATGAAAGACTCTCCACCAAATGCTCAATTTACAAGTATTCTCAGAACTTCACTAGCATATACCTTTAGAATATTTCATTTCACCACAGATTCAAAAATTGGAAGAGAATAATAATACCTCATATCATCATCCAGCAAGAACGAGTTCGATGTTTGTTTTTGGTTATCCTTGTCCAGAAGTACCCTCATTTGAGAAACCACCTACCGACAAAAATTGTATAAAAGTGTTTATCGTTAGACATTATTCAACACAATTACACACCCAGGATTGACAGTTTTAGACATTAACTCGCCTCATTTGAGACGCTTTGTGTTCCGTATTTATCGTCCCAGTACATCGTACTTATCCGATATATTTGCCGTATTGTCAATACCTATAACAGAATCAAATAGTGCCAAGTTCTCGTGAGATTGCCATGAATCAAAAGGAAAAAAACTGGAAGCCAAACAAAATTGCAACGTACCGGGCATAGATCCTGCCTGATTTCGTCCAATGCCTTTTTTCTTTTCTGGTGTATAACCTAAGATAGAAATAAAAATTGCATAAAATGCAAATTCCACTACAAAAAAAAAAGAAACTAAACTTTACCATAAGAAGATGAGTTTTACCAAGAATCCAACAGCTTGTCTAATGTAATTCAACTCATGCCAAGATGTTCCTGCAAACTGCATTCACAAAATTTTAGATCACAAATAGCATCTATCTATGAAGAAACTAACGGGTATGTAACATGGTGTACCTCCTCCTTTGCGTTGGCTATCCACTTCTCCAATTCTGAAATCCCAGATTTTACATATTCCCCATTCGAAAATGTGCAACATTCACGTCGAAGGAGAAGACTGAAGAAAATTTAAGATTAAATGTAGAGAAAACAAAATGAATCGGCGGTAAGCAATAGAACATTTAACTGATGTTAAAAATTTAAGACCACATTTACCTGTTGAAAAGTGAGAGATTGATAAATGAGAAAACCTGAGTCACAAGTTTGCGAATGAAGAACGAGGGTACCTACCATAACAACAATTGTGTTAGAAAAAACACAATGTAGACATTCTTAAAACAAAAACACAATGTAGACATTCTTAAAGCAAAAGGAAAGATGGTACATGAGCATTCTAATTCCTAGTCCTCATATATGGAGAAACGGAAAAATAACAAAGTACCATGTCTACGTTTAGAGCAACATAATCTACACAAACTTAGAAATTTCTCCGTGCCAAAAATAATACTTCATATGTGGCAGCGCTGGTAGAAGCAGACATTATAATTGAAACAAAGGGATGTGCATACATGATTTTCGCGTAGACGGGACATAAGAGAATCCAAGAATTTGAGTATACTTTCCCATTGACTACTAGGTGACTGTTGTGACACACCACCTGGCGATCTAGAGGATTTTCCAGCCATCCCTCGTGAAGCTTTGGGTGCCTTGAGAATCATTACAGAAACATGTGAAAATCATAACATGTTTCCAAAAAAAAAAAAACTGTATTTTGAAATTAAAGAAATGGAAATCTTCACCACAGCTCAGTAGAAGACAAAAAAATTATAAGGCTAACATCAACAAGTTGTAATTTTTAAGGAATAAAAGGTACCAGCAATAAGATCTTATGTCACATTAAAAACATATAATGTTGTAGACAACTTGATACTATGCAGTATTTTCAAATAACAAAACAGTAATTTCTCAGTTTTATTTTGCCACCAGCTCAGTGAAACCAATAATAACCTCAACTATAGTAACGAATAAATGAAAATTACCAAATGGCATACAAAACTGGGTACTTCGATGCATGTTTAAGAGTTTAGAGTATGATATCCACCCAATCAATAGTCTATAAAAGCAATATCAAAAAGTTTTGAAATAACTATCTACTTTTGAATACTCACCTGAATGCATGATCCCAGAAGCGGTGATAATTCTTTCTTCAAATTATCACGAATTAGACCATAAATCTTCTCCACACAAGCTGTCAGCTGCTGTTTAAACAATAGTGCTGGATATCTTGCTTCTATATGTGAAGAACCATCGTCAGATCCATGAATTCTAAAAGGAGACTTGACTGCCTGGCACGCAAGAAGCAGAATATCAGTTTACACAGAGAACATATTACATCAAGATTGCACGCTGCTACTAAATCTAAATAATTAATAAATGATGGAAATTATGTAGCAACTTCAATTCCATAGATACGAAACGAGCAAACTACTCTCGAGTCTCAAGTGGTCAACTGAACTCACATATGCAGCTCTCCCAGAACGCTGAGCACTAGCATTTAAGAAACTATTTGACCGCAGATTTCTCTGCAAGAGGCATAGAAGTGCTGAAGCGTTGGAGAGCCAATATGGTAATAAACTGTTATCATCTCCACCCTGCAATAAATATATAAAACATAGAAAAAACATTCCATGAAAAGTTCCTATCAATTTTTTCAAGGTATAGACACTTGGAAGAAAGTTGTTACAAAACCCCTTCAACAGGAGGGAGATCGCGGAGCAAAATTTGGTTACAAGAAGAATCACCTTAAGGGCTTCATTGATTCCCTCGATAATGATGTTAAATATGGCTGTGCTCTCAGATTCAAAGGCATGCCAGTGCAGAAGACATTTGTATATTACACAAGCAGCCAGCGGCTTATCATCATTGAATCCCAAATTTTCCTTTATACATCTGGAGAGCAATTCATAGTTCTCCTGCAATATAGCGGTAACTTATTTCAAAACTTATATACACAACTTAGCCAACAGCAGCATAATCTCCATGATATGAAAGCAAAACAGAACATGATACAGTACAAACATATTGATTTAAACATGTTACTATCAGTACAGGAAAAAAGTTTCTTCCTTCATGGTCAAACAAATTGACAGCATAATAAAAATGGTAGTAAATTTGTACCAGGTTTCTTTCTGCAGTGAATTTGGATCGACGTGACTCTGGGAGGCTGTGTGAAAAAGGCATGATGTGCTTTGAAGGTGTTGGTGTCTCCTGTATATATTAATGACAAAAGTAGAAAACAAAAGTACTCATTTTCAAATATTTACATAGTAGAAAACAAAACGACAGAGGTCAATAAATAAAGGAAAGAAGGGTAGTTACTTACAAATACAGATCTCCTGTTATTTTGGGCTGGTACAACAGCACTAGAAGGTTTCTGTTGAGGAGAAAGTCAATAATAAACAACTAGGAAAAAAGTGAAGACCAGCGAAAACATGATGACAAATTTGTGCGCAGGAAAAATGAAAGCACATGTTTCAGGGTATTTATCTTTTTCACAGGAGCTATGCTCAAACCTCAATCAAATTAACAAGCAAAGGTGATGGAACGCATGGTTCAAATATCAAGGAATTTCCCAGAATGCAGTACTTCCGCACATGCATATATCAGAAAGTGCAGCAGATAATAGTCAAAGATTACATACTTCACCAAGTATCTGTCCTATTCTCTCTGGGGATGTGCTTAGCGTCCTTTGTCTCAAGACATGGTTCTCGTTTTCAAGATGAGAGAGCTTCTCCTCAAGACTGAATAATACAAACTCAAAAAAAAATGCCTGTTAGACATAAACCTAGGGATGACTTGAGAAAGAGAACTGCAACTACAAACCTTTGAACACTTGTCTGGATTTCAGAGCATCTTTTTTCGGCTTCTTTCAACTTCTGTAGTGTGTTATTGCAATCGTTTTTAGCGTCTATAAGCTCCTTCTCCAGACCGAGATTCTTCTTTTCCAAGGAGTTCATCGAATTCTGTGATTAAAAAGTGATAACAGAAACCCATGGATAACCAAGACGACAGCATTTGTGTCTCTAAGCAAAGAGGGAACGCATTATTAAACAATAACCAATATAATGATATGTTGAAAACAGAAAGAGTAGTGATTACAGAAAAGAATAAGAAATTCTAAATAAAGCTGTAATCATAGTCGAGAGCATTGCTCAGATTCTCTTACTACCCTTTCACAAACATAATAAATACATATCGTATTTCTCACTTACCCGAACCTGTATCAAGTTAAAATAGTCAATAGAAATTTTTTGTATAGACAGAAATAATAGGTGTCTATACTTCAAATTGCAGCCACCACTCTTTAAGCACAGACTGGAAATTATGGAAGAGCATAAAAACATGGCCAACCAGCAGATTATTTAAATCATAATTGTGGTTGACCCAGGGGAAGAAACTTAATGTGCCTTTATGACCAAGAAAGCTGAGATGCTATTAGTACACTCCCAGCAAATCAAGTGTTAGTGGTAATGAATTTCGAGAGAAACAAGTCCTGTTTTCTACAAGCAAATATTAGGTGTTTCAAATTTCTATACAATTTCTGCAAAGTCTTTGCCAATCAGCAAAAGAGAAATCCTACGTAAATGTGTAACTTAAAAGAAAAATGAATGGAGAACAGAGCCCTTACAAAGGTAGTCAAAGTCCTAAACCCTAACACAGCAAGCTCTTTAACATGTGTTCAATATAAAAAGAGAAAAATTACCTTCAATGAGGCGTTTTCTTTTTTTAGTTCAACCATTCCATTAAGCTCTCTTTCTAAAGCAGACTTCTCCTTCATGGATATGCCCAGTTGCTTTTCAAGTACTGCATTCTTATTGCACTCATTAATGGTAGCCAGCCTAGCTGCGTCTAGTTTTAGGCTGAAGGATTCCAATGTTTTCTGAAGCTTGGAAATTTCACCTGACTTGGCCTCGTCACCACTTGTCTGTATTTAGAGCACTTTGTGAATATTTAATCAATTTCAGGAGATCAAAACAATATAAATAACAGAATTTGGCAACATACTCGCAGTCGTTTCTCAAGCTGCAACCTCCATTCAAGATCTTCTAACCGCTTCTCAAGTTTAGTTTTTGCTAATCGCAGAGCACCTGCTTCATTAGCAGTCTGCAAGAGATTGATGTACATGTTCATAGTTTGAGTGATAGGTTGACTACTTATTGAATCGAAATAATCCTGCTTTAGGACCATAACCAAAAGCAAAACATACCTGTTTAAGTTTTCTAAACTCTCTCTTTGCAAGCTTCTGTCGCCAACGACACTGAATAGCAATAATAGATGATTGGCGGTGTCTGAATGCTGAGCGAAACTTATAGATTCTCCAATGAGCCTAAGAAAATTATAATACACAACATTCAATCACAGGAAATGGATTAGAGACTGAAATCATGAACACAGTTAAATACATCTGGAAACTAAACTACTCTAGACTAACCTACATATAAAACTTAATACCACAAATAATTCACACATGTACCATACAAACTTGGAGATCCTAAGTACCTGAATTAGGGACGCAGATCTGTGCTCTTTTTGATGTGAAAACTTTAAGCGAGTTGAGTAAGCACGGATGCAAGACTGTATCACAATGGCAGCTGATAACAGTTTCACAAATGCACGTCTTGACAGCCACCTGCGCACATGCTTTTGTACCAAAACCGCTGCCGCTGAAATCCTTCTGGCTGCATAACTATTTCTGGACAGGCATCCTTGCCAACAAATGTTATTATTAGCCTTATAAATAAAAGAGAGAGAAAGAAACATATACAAATGCAGTAATTTACTAACAACCTCGATTTGCATGGGAAATTCATGTGAAAATGTTAAGCAAAGTAAATCAATACAATTTTTTTCAGAGAATAGGGTGTTGGATATCTAAAGATCTCTCAAGAGTTCATAAAGACTACAAAAATTTTGGTTGCAAGAGAAAAGCACATGCACAAAGAAAGAAGAAGAATAGTAGATCAGGAAGGAACCTCTACAGTATGACTGAATAGAAATTGCAGAAGCCCGCACAGAGATGAAGTTCTGATGCGTAAAAAAAGTTCTCAGTCTTCGCTGAATGAGTCTTGCAGAAGCATCAAGAACTTCAGCCCGCCTAGAGTCCAAAATGCCAATTTGACCAGCTCTTAGGAACACTTTTGTCCTTCCTAGCTGTGAAAGATGTTTTAAATATCAGCATATCAATTAGAGTATCTAACAAGACCCATGAAATAGCGAAATATTTTGTTTTTTCAGCAACCAAGAAGCATACCTGATAATTCCCAAGACCTAATTTCCTCAAGATTTTCTCAGTCAGTGCCTGCTCATCGTTGCTACATATAAAAGTATATATTAACAAATTACTCTTGCTTGAAACAAAATGAAATCCAGATTCAGGGTATTTGTCCTGTCTGACCTAAGTTTTATAGATTCGTTATCTATTTTTCCTTAATCAAGCAGTCACCGAAACATGTCGATAACTTTTGTACAAGTTCCCAAAAATGCAAAGACAGGTATAGGGATAAAAAAAAAACACTCCGACAATAATCTTAGAAACATCAATCAAATAAACACACCTCTCATCCATGAATTCTAGAGATAGCAGACCAAACCGGTCCACAAAGTCTGAATAATTCCTTCGTGTGGGATACCCAGCTAGACTAATCCGAACAGCTTCCAGTACACCCTATCCAATTGTGAGATACAAGACATCACCAAAGTTAATAAATAGAGCATGAACATGAAAAGACTAGTACAACCAGATGATTGTAAGCCACATCACTTCAATTGGTCAACTATACGGACACAGTCATGCAAATTAGAAAACGAGTGTAACAAAACATGTACTATATCAGTTAGCACAATGGGCTTAAGAAGAGGAGGCTAGCGTTCATTTGAATACGTCAATAAATGTGCAGAATGATACATACATGATACATACATAATGCATTTTGATTTTTAGGAACTCCATATTCATATAGATTGTCAGGATCAAAACAAATAATTAGCACAGATATAAAGTTAATAGCCTATCATAGCACAGAAATACATTTGCATTCTGTGACAAGAAATGATATAATCATGCTTAAAAAAAACTTAACACACTTCATTTATGTTAAATAAAAGAAGCATGGAGATACCAAACTAGCTACAAACAAAAATGAACTGAAGCTTTGTCTCATTATAAATAGACCATGATTACCAAAATGAGAAAATGAACTAAGAACAGGTAATTCACTAACCCCACAACGAAGTTGATGTAAAACACTAAGACTCTCAAACTTTTGAGGTCTGTTGAGTGAGTTTGGCTTCACACAACGAACATAGTGAGGCTCTGTTTTACTGAGGGTTTCCATGAGGGCTTGAAGTTGATGCTAAAATCAAAATTAAATGATCAGATCAATGATTGGTTTCACGATCAATAATTCTTGATATACGCAACTTTCGCAACAGCAGATCTTGCAAAGTGAAAAAAAATAGCTGTACAATTTCCTTACCTTAAATCTGGAAGACACAGAAGAAAATTTGTAAGAAGATCTGACAGACTCCTCCGGGGCTGAGGGGAAAAGTCCAGCAACAAAAGGGCAATTGGAGGAAGACAGCAGCTTGCAATGCTCCACTATAGTATAATCACGGTTTTTATCTAAAAAAGCTTCAGTTTGATACGTACCTGCAGAAATGGTGGGGCACAAATTCATTGAGATTTAACGAAACAAAATAACATTAAGCTATGTACTAGAGTAAGACTTGCCTTGCCAGCATAATGAGAGAGAGTAAAATCTGTCTCTGAAAATTTTGCTTTCTCCAATCTAGGATGAAATTTAAAGTTCTGGAACAGCTTCATTGAAAATGACTCATGAGTTGATCTAGGAAACATGCTGCATAAAAAGCAAACCAAGATAAGCCGGCAAGCAAGGAAAATATATGTATTGTGGAGACACAAGATGAGACAAGAATATTGTACCAAGCTTCATCCAAGAGTGCAATTACCCCAATAGGTTTCTGCCGACAGCAACAATAATAATAGTAGAATTAGAGGAAGATATATCAAGTTTACTTCAGATCTGCTTAATGCTAACAAGAAAAACATAAAAAGGAACCCAATTCTTGAGGCTGGCAACTATAATCGGAAGTTTGAAAAGAAAAAATACTATAGTATGTTATCCTGTTATTAAAGTTTACAGTACCAGAATGCAATAAAACTATTAACCAAAACTCTTCTACTCTTGCATTTTAGACTGGAACCTTCATCATCAATATTCTATTATGAGAATCACGATGGCATCTCGTGTAACTTTAGACTTGTGGTAAATGTATTGGCTACATTAACCAAGGCAACGCATGCAAACAGTACAATGTAACACTAATAATGCCATTAGTTTTTAAACTATGCTGACGGAGTTGAGTAATGTCCACGGACAACAATAACATTGAACAGCAATAACTCTTTAGAATTGACAAGATTCAACTAAAGGGTGTTGAACTCTCTTTCTCGAAAATCTACGTAAAATAATAGTAAATAAATGGACGAGATTTTTAAACCATGTATCATAACTAGAGTCATGATCACAATCCCATACTGGAGTTCTGAGACAACCTAGGCTGTTGCAATATTCAGAGCTCACAGAAGGCTAAGGGGGAGGAATTAGAACTAAACAGGACATAAAATCCAAATCTCATTGAAACAGAGAGAAACATACCTTCTCGATAAGGTCCAAGACATCCTGGTTGTCAATAAACTCAATATAACTCCAATTAATTTCTTCTTTTCTGTACTCATCCTGCTCCATCTTGAATACATGCTGAAAACAGGGTACAGATCATAAGGAGAGGAAGCAATATTCTATAATCGGGCAAATTTTTTGAAAATCAGTCACCTATATTACCTCATTGAAATGTTGCTGCAGCTTTTCATTTGCAAAGTTGATGCAAAATTGTTCAAAACTGCAGAATGAATCAGCCCAGATATAGTTTATACAGTTCATATGTAAACATGGTGCATCAAGTAAAACTAACAAAGAATTGTGGCTGAGAAAGGAAAGAACTATCATCGCTAACCTATTATTCTTAAAGCATTCAAAGCCATAAATGTCCAGGACTCCAATTTGAAAACGGGAGTTTGGATCTTGCCCAACAGACTTATTAATCTTATCAACAAGCCTGACAGAAGCATAAAATGAAAAAAATCAAACACAAATGTAATACATTTAATAAAAATCCATGAAAGGAAGGGATTAAGAAAGTAAAAGCAAACCAGTCAAACAGATGGGCGTAAACAGTCTTTGCGAATGTATCCCGGCTAGCAACAGCTGCATTAGGGTCAAGTGCTTTGACAATGATACCTTCGCGGGTTAGAATTGAACGTGTGCAGAGAGAAGCCAGCAAAATATTTGCATCACACCTGATTAATTTTGCACAGATACACAAAATAAACAAGCTATTTCTTCGATCCATAGTTAAAAATGAGTGCAATCAAAAAGTTTTATGTACTTGAAAAGATCAGCAGCCATCTGCAGATGAAGCTTAGATTCCCGATCCTTTACCACTGAAGAGTCGTGCTCCCTCCCTGAGGAAAACTCAACATTTCCAAGATGTAAAATTGCAGCAAGCGTGCGGAATATCCCTTCCTAATAAATTATTTGTGCAGGAAACAAGCCAGGACTTTCAGAAACTGACAGAAGAAAAACATACGAAAATCCAATTAGAAGTCAAAACACCTGCTCATCGTGACTTATGCCCACAATATCCATTGCCCTCCTTGTATTCTTATACTCTTCTGCGTTGCTGACGCCTTCCAGTTCATAGGTCTTGCTTTGATTTAAATAATGAAATTGATTTGGATTGCTTAATTTATATTTCTCAGCGTCCTATACAAAATTAGAACATTTACAGATGAGTAATCAGCATAGGTAAACTGAGAAAACTAGCGATTAAATTCTGGCATAGCTCAATACGAAAACGGAAATTAGTATCTTATGAGATGTATAAAGGAGAAGGAGAGAGAATTACATTCCCCGAAGCGCACAATTGATAAAAACAATGATAATTCCTTTCGGGGTCTGTTATCCGGACTACACGTGATCTCTCCAGAAGATAGGTTCTGATTGCAGCACCAGATATTCTACCATTTGCGTCAAACTGGATTTCGACAAACTTTCCAAAACGGCTGAATGCACAAGAATTTGTAGTTTGGTCAGTAGATCAGCCAATTATAGGGTTCTTAAAATCTAGTAGGAAAAAAGCTAGGCCAACACATAAAGAAATGAGCTAACGTATCATACTTCAGAAAAACAAGATGCAGTACCAACATCTAGAATGCATTTCAAATTTGCAAAATGAGACTCCAGAGTCATAAACTCTAATTATTTCTATACTTACGAAAAAAATTCAAGAGAAAAAAGGAAGATTCTCCCAGTAGCAGTAAGATTATTTGTTACCATACTTTAAGTACAACTGTACAAGGACTATTTTAACTGACCAAATAGTCCCTATTACGCATTTAACACTGGTAAAAGGGGTTTTAAAAGGAAAAACTTGTCAACAGACAATACATCTGAAGTAGAACTACTCCTATACTTCAAGCAAAAGGTTGACTAAAACCATCAGAGGTCAGAATTTGCACAATGAAATACCTAAATCATATAGTGCCATTACCACTGTTTTCTAACAGGGTGACATAATTCACTAAAATAACACCATTTAAAACTGCTTCTATGTGAGTATGTGTACTTATCAGTTATGACGATACTGTCATGAAAAAATTGTTGACGTAAGAGCAATTAAAGAAACACCTCCCAGATTTCACTGAAAAAAAATAAACAGAAGGAAAAACAAAATTCAATAACCCACCTGGAATTATCATTTCTAACTGTTTTTGCATTGCCAAATGCTTCCAAGAGAGGATTTGACTGCAGAGCAAGAATACTAAAATTAGAATAGACCACTAGCAAACAATATGATTTACCCTAAAAATTTATCTGCAAACAAAATACCAGGGGAAGGAAAATCATAGGAATCTAGCCAATTCTGTTTTCTCATTGGACAAGATAAAAGACAAATTATGATAGCAAAATCTTACTTCAAGGACTTGCTGCTCAACACTTCTATCATCTTCAGCAGCGCGTCCCCCAACAAAGGTAAGATATTGCATGATTAGTTTGGTTGTCTCAGTTTTTCCAGCTCCACTTTCACCGCTAACAAGTATAGACTGACTTTGACGGTCATCAATCATCGCTCTGGGTTATAAAGCATAACTGTGGTTAATTGATTAATATGACTGATAGTAAGCGGTAAATTATCAGAATATTTGGAGAAAGAGGAGTGGAATACCTGTATGCAACATCAGAAACAGCAAAAACATGAGGACTGAGCTCGCCAAAAGGTGCTCCCTTGTACTGCTCCATCATGTGCCCATTGTAGAGATGTGGAAGCTTTTTAAACGGATTAACAGCAATCAGAATGCTTCCAGTGTATGTCTGCAAAGGAAATACAATGTATTTCGTAAGAAGATACTGCAGTCAGGAATGATCTACCAATGGAACTGCGTAAAATGCTGACAGGAATGAATGGCAACAAGAATGTGGCTGAAATGATTACCACCAAGAGTTCTAACTAAGTATTATCATCTCAATAGCATAAATAAATTAGACACCAAGCTGCAACCGAAACATGTACAAAGGGGCAAGCCAACATTCAATCAAAGAAATATAGCTGACTACAAAACCGTCTGAAACATAAGTACTTTGACCAACTAAATACGGAAAAGAAGCTCTGCATAACTTTAGACGAAATGTTCAACCTATATATAATTCACAGGGGAATTCAAAAACTAATAAAAATGCTTATGAATATACGAACTTTATTATCCGGTCAATAATAGTGCTTATATTAAAAACTAATATTAAGAGTTGGATCAAGAGGATGTTTGTAGTGCGACTGGATACCAAGTTTTTACAGTGTATTCCTGTAATTATATATGCATCTTTTTCACGATATATTCCCTTTGAGATCTATCTCTTTCCGCTAGATGATATATCATATCACAATTATAAGTCAACATCTAGAGGCACCCATCACAAAGACGCACAAAAATCACAACAAGGCCGGAGATTGGCCCTACATGAATAATTTCAAGCACTGAAGTTGGAGCACTCAGGTCAGTTTTACTGATACCTACGGAACTCCATAGAGAACCGTCAATGCATACTTGACAGCTGAATTTTAAGTCTTAATGGCACCAAAACTGAAAATGGAATATATTTGTGGTTACAGGGGCAATAAAAAAACCCTGAATCCAGTTCATATGGAAACATGTGTTAGACCACAAATGTAAATCCAAGAAACTCCAAAATCAATTTATAATTAGTTCAAGAGGAAAGCTTAAAAGCGAGTAAACGTCCATATGGAATGAAATCCGAATCAATAAAGTACCCTCGGCAGTATAAAAACAAAATTTCAAAATGAAAATAAATTCCATGAAAAATATTGAAAAAGGAGTGAAAAGAAGCTCACGTATATATCATTGAGAGCATATCTCCTCTGTAAATTGTACAGCACACCAGCTTCGTGCAAGTATGTTAGCTTGGTCATATCATCCACTCCATTATGCTCTTCATCGTCGGGATCCCTCCGAAATAGCTTTTCCGGGGAAACGAAAACCTACAACCCCAAAAAAAGGAACACCAGCAAAGAAGTAGCATGAAGAAGGCGCGAATTAGAAGAGAAAACAGAACTTAACCAGCAACAAACAAAAAAAAAACGGTTAAAATCACACCTTCTTCCCTGTGAGAGTTATAACATGGAGCTTGTTACCGGAAGAATCGAGCACATCAGCAGCAATCCAAGCCAAATCTTTATCCTCCAACCAAACCTTGTCGCCTTTCCGCAGATTCATTTCCATTGGAAGACAATTTCTCATGAGCTCGTGATGAGCTCCAAGAGAAAACCCTAGAGAATTTGATTGGGCGAAGCAAGAGTCATAGAGAGAAAGAGAGAGTCCGTGAGGTTGCGCCAGAGAATTTTTCAAATTTCAAATGAAGATGAAACCCTAAGGAGATTTAGAGAGAGAGAGAGAGAGAGATGGAAATTTACTACTGTAGAGTTTTTTATGGTTCAAAGTTAAACCGCCACCGCACAAACAAACAAAAAAAAATACCCAAAAGCAAATAAAGCAACAAATATTACTTCCCGCCTTCTCGGATTGCTCCAAAGTCCAAACCAAAAACAGATGATATTTTTTACATAATTTTTACATATGTTTGAAAAATAAAACATTGCATAATCTTTTTATGACAGGAAAACAGAATTCAATTAATTTTAAAATATAAATTGTTTTGAAATTTTTGAAAAGTTTACATAAAATAGAATGTCATGATTCATGTAAATTTTTGTGTGTTTTTCCTTTATTTATTCATTTATTTATGTTTATATATATATTGTTTGATGATATATCTATCATGTTTATTTATTTTAAAATTTTGATTTTATTATTGCCTCAAACATATAATATTTTATTGATAGAAATCATCGATATTTAGATTTTTAATTAAGTCATAATATTTTGATTTTATTAAAACATACAGATTATTTAAAATAATATTTAAAAAATCGTCTGTCTGTAGGACGGGTGATAATACTAGCATATAAATAAGTATCAAAACATTTAACATATGCATGTGTGTAAACATTTTTTGGCTAAGATTTTCATTGGTTTTCAAAAATTGCGGGAAACTATAAATCGTTTTGTGGCAAATTTAAAATGTTTTTTTAGTGTTAATTAAAAGTTTAAACCAATACCAGTCAGATGAAACTTGTACAGTTACTAAAGAGATTTGAAGTAAAAAAAAAATTGAAATTGGTAGGATACAAGTCGTATGTCAATAATTAGATTCTTGATTTAACACTACAGTCTAAATCTGGAATTTCTCTTGCCTAAATTTTTCTGTCTTTCTTTAACTAGATGCCTGGATATACTACGCCAATTTGTCCATTTCAATTTTGTTTCAGTCTTGGATTGATTTCGACTTCAACAAATTATTTCCTTATATTTCATATATTTATTAGTCCCTTACATGATTTCTATTTTCTAGTAGTCAGCTATTGAGAGTATGTGCTGTAACTACGTAGGGCAATGGACAAAGAGCAATATTATGAGAAAATTGAAGGCTATATGTGTCTCCACAACTACTTGTCCCACGATCAAGAAAAACCTTTTCGTCTCATTTAGTATTTTATCTGTTTTAAATCTATAGAAGAAAAACTATGACGAAAAATAAATAAAAAGAAGACAATATTGTGACGACAAAAAAATTAAATAAAGAAGACGTAATACTAACCCACAAAAAGTTTCTATTATGGACTGTGAGTTGAGGAGGATCAAAGCTTAATTGGTAAATTGATGAAGCAAATAGAAGAACTACATATAATATAATATAATATAATAGTAGCAACAGTATCACAAACCACCAACAACAAAAACACTAATGCTGTTAGGTTTGTGTCATCACACAAGCAGTCTTAAGAGGCCACAGTAAAAGCTCCTGATACCTATTTTCACTACTGAAACTCAAGAATTGGACCCAATTACATCCCAAATACGACACAACACAACATAGCATTTCTATCTGCAGCAGAAGTATATAATAAAACATTTGGCGCAAAGCCCTAATCTTGTAAAATGTTTGGACTGCAGAAGACCACTTCAAACTCAGGCACACAGCATTTCAAATATGCAGCAAATATTCTTTATAATAAAACATTTGGTGCAAAACCCTAATCTTGTAAAAGATTTGGACTGCTGAAGACACGCTTCAAACTCGGGCACACTGTTCGGAACTTTGTCATGCTCACCGAAGATATCTATTTGATCACCAAGACAGGGTTTTAATTATTCCAACAACTCCTGCTTATTTAAACACTATTATTATTATTACCTTTGGACAGAAACGGAGATCCAATGTCTCTAGTGAGCTGCATCCTGATATGGCAGCTGCAACTCCTGCTTCGTCCATGTTACAAGACTACCAAAGACAAAGGTACCAAAGTGTGTTTAGTGATAACATCTGCACAAGTAATTCTCTATTCTTAAAGCCATGAACGAAACTGTTATCCATCTAAACACAACTAAAATATAAACTGAGCCAGTTATGTAGTACAACATACCTGAAGAAAGAGACTAGCCAATCTTGGACAGCTAAGCTTCAACACTTCCAGAGAGCAACAGTTGCTAGACAATTCATTTTTATTAGAAATAGAATTAAGAATAGTTTGATGGAAGATAAAGAAAATAAGTCAAATAACAAATGGGAAATACTCATCTACCTTAGATTAAGTAAGACCAGGTTGGAACAGGCAAGATCGACCTCCATCAAATTGACTGATAACGAAAGGTTCAGTGTTGATAAATGGTAAAAGCGAGCTGCAGGTGGTATCAACACTTTTCTAATATTGGGGCAACCCACACAGTTGAGGTTTTGCAGTAACCGATTGGCTGTTTCAGCTGGTCCATGGGTATACTCACTAGAACTGTAGACATCAAAGTAGTCAAATAGCTGTACATCGCTTGAACCCCAATCGAGGTCATGCATATTTACACAGCCATTCAAGCTCAAATGGGTCAAGTGTGTGCAGCACGCAAGTAGATCATCTATCGCAGTCTGACATAGAGTTCCATAAGACAGGTCTAACTCCTCAAGTGCCGGTAAAGCACCTTCTCTGTATAGAGGCTCCAATGATGAGTCAGTGAGATACTTGCATGCTTGTAATTTGAGTACCTAAACAATTCAAAATATCAAAGCAGGCCGGAAAGCAAAAGGATATGATGGGAATAAACATGAATGGCTCATATACAGAAAATGCAAACAACATAACTCAAGATAAAATATATGACCTACTGCTGACAGAAAGTGAAAACATCCTGCAGCATACAAGTCATAATGCCTTAATTACCTTCAGTTGAATACATGACCTGAAGATGGGCTCCAAATTCATCAAGAAAGTGTACGATAAATCAAGAACAGTCAAATTTGGGAGCCCCTTCAAAGAAGACAAGCCATCAGAACCAATAGAAGGGCATGACATTAGCACCAGCGAGTCAATCAGTGGACAAGAAGCAGTGGTTGCAGACAGACACTCATCCCTCAGTTGACTGCAAAAGGTAATGGGGGAAAATTATTAGCATCACCATAAAATCAGTCACGGAGATGGATAATGACCCAAAAAAATAAAAATAAAACAATTACCTGCAGAACGACGCATCTAAAGATGTTAATAGAGGACAAATAATGGATGCTTCAGACAGTACACCGCAACCTTTCAACTCAAGAGACACCATATAAGGTGCTTCGATATTAAGCACACTCAATTTTGGGCATATTCCTAAATTAAGAGACCGCAGCGCGACCTATTCACAACCAGAAGGGAAAAGTAAGAAGTTCATCAGTTAATATAAGTTAGTTATTTGATATGAGCGAAGCAACACTCACAGGTTGGAAGAATGCAGTTTCAAGATGATCACATCCATCCAAACATATCTGTTCAATGCGTGGGCACTTCAACTCAAGAGAAGTAACAGCACGACAGCCAACAAGGGAAAGGCTTGCTAGTGATGAATTGCAGAACCGCACTGCTGTTAAGCTCTACAAGATGATAAAAATTATAACCAGTTAAGCAAGCAGAAAAATATAACCAATGCCAGCATTCATTTCAATAAATTACTTCACTATAAATTTCAGTCGGTTATCCTATGCAGCAGAGAGCTGAAGGAAAAAAGGAAGAAACTGTATCACACCTCACAATTGTCAAGAATTAATGACTTCAGCATTGGGCACCCACCATCATCACTAAATATTTCACAAACACTGTTAGACAATGATTCACAATCAGATAGATCCACTTCTTGCAAGGAATGGCATTGCAGAATTAATGTTGTCAAATTCTCTTGCTTCTGGAGAGCTAATCGCTGCAACCAAAACAACAAGATATCAACAAGTTTACCAGATCAAAAATTCCAACCAAATGGATCTGCAGTAACAAAGTCATGATAACTAAGTACATACCTGAAGGGACTTGGAAGTGATTGTGATACGGCGAAGCGCTGGACAGTTTGAAACAGTAATCGATGAAAGCATGGTGCTTTGCAAGTTCAGATCTACGAATCTGTTGAACACAGCAAGAAGAGGACATTTGAGGGAAATAATAGCAAAAGGCAAAAGAAAGGCATGAATACTCATCACAAGATCTGCTGATTAAATGAAAACAAAAAGAGAACTATACTTGCGGCAATGGACGAGGCTTATACTCTGTAAACGCGAGAGATGCAAAGATACAGATGTCAACAGATTGCAATTGTCAAGCTCCAGAACCTGCAATAGAATATGTGGTTACCCCAACTGGAAACAGTGGTCTCTACTTAAAAGTTATAGAACAGTATGCATGTGTGTGGAAAAAGTAAAAGCAATCACAGACCTCTAACGCAGGACTATTAGCAATCCAAGTCATAGACGCAGATGTTATACCCTCACAACTATGAAGCTTGAGAACTGTCAACATGGGAAGATGTACTGACTTCAAAGAGGAAAGGGCACACAAGTTAGAAAAACTAGAACGAGACAACAAAAGAGGAAGGTGGGACCGTCAAATAACAGTACTAACCTCAAGAGATACGTTAGGGCAGTATGAAGCATTAAGAATATGGAGATTCGCACAAGCCTGGGCTATTTCACGCAAAGTTTCATCACTGACACAGGAACAGTTAGAAACGTCTAACGACTCTAATTGAGGACACGAAGTGGCTGCTGAACGGATAGCAGCATCCAAGAGCTTATGGCAAGAGGCTATATCAAGAAGCTGAAGGAGCGTACAGTTAAGCATCACCTGTGACATGTTGCTTCTTTTTAACGATAAAGACCTGAGCAGAGGACACCTAAAAGATGGAGAAAAAATAATTGAGAATGAAATGCACATCAACAAATGAGAATGGAATAAATTTCTTGGAAAAGATCTTCACCTGATAGACAAACGCATAACGCGGCATTTTGTAATTTTAAGTTCACGTAGCCTATCATGACTCAGGTTTATTTCCTGAACACAATTTCCCAGAATAGCATCACTTACAGTCACACTCCTTAACATACTACACTCCCCCAACGCCTGGAAAAAGTTTTCATTGATATGACCTTTTCCTATAGTTAAGACCTCAAGATTCCTGAAACAGATGAAAAGCATTACGATGAATATATATATATATATATTAGCTTAAAATTTATGAAACCAATATTTGAGACTAAACCAGATAGGCACCTCAAAGTGGTAACTGCTTTCATAGCCAGAGAGTTAACAGCAGGAGCGCCATAAACATTCACTTCAGTAGCATTTGGATAGCGACCACACATATTTTCAACTGCACACAAATCAACCAAAGTTATATTTTTCCTCTGTATATTAATGTCTTCCGAATGTGGATTAGTAAAACAGAAGAAACACAAGTTTTGAGTAACAAAATGCCTTGGAATAATAATAAAAAATACTAAAAATCGGAGGCATTTTTGGGTGCTTAGAATTTGCTTTTGAAGGATAATTTCATCATAAAAATGCAGAATGAATGCATCAACCTTCAAACAAATGACAAGAGTATATAAACTCGCTGAATTCTCAAATTTCTTCCAGGTTTACACAATCAGCAGCTGATTGTGTATACCTTACAATCATTGAGAAAAATGCCTAGTTTGTTTTCTTCAAATGGCAAATCGCAGAAAAGATAACTTACATTGTTCTGTAGAAATCCTTATATTTTCAAAGTTCAAGACCTTCCAGAAATCCTCATGAACACTCGCTATTCTCCACTGCCGACATACCATAGCAGAGCGACAGATGTCGACATGATTCAAGAACGAGAATACCTGATGGGGAAACAAAAAAACACTAACAAAAAGAAAAGGATATATACATTTTTATATTAAAATGCAAAAATTTCATACCATATGTAAGAGGTCATCAGTCAAATCAATATGAAAGTCAAAATCTTCTGCGTCTGAAGAACCATTGTCATCTCCATCACCTTTTTCCCCATCTTTCCTACTATAATTCAAGATGTAGTTCTGGCAGAACATATCAGTATCCAACGGGGACGAAGAGGCAATGCCAAAACTAACACTCACTGATGAACCAGAATTTCCAGCATCTGAAGATACCCCCGAAACCGACCTGCACTCACTTCAAAACGAACAATCAAAATGAAATGACAGATAAAGGATTGATGTCAACTAATAACGCTGATAAGCCTTAAAACAAGAAACCCAAAAAAAAAACGATTCTATACTAACGTAAAAATGAACATAATCAAGATAAAAAAAAAAATGTTTGTCAAAAGCTGAGGCAGCTGCAAACTCATTACAAGAATAAAGGAGCAGAGGTTACGAACTTGGTTTCAAACTCTGAAAATGATAAACTTGCAAAAAAAGAAAGACAAAAAAACATGATAGTCGTGCTTCTATGACAAGATCCACTTAAGAAAATGCTTCTTTGGCAGGAAACTTTAACCAAGAAAAGAAGTTAGAGAGCTCACGCAGGCCAAAAGTACACTTTGGCACGCTTGTGGTGCGAATCGTGATCGGCTTCCTCCATCGTACTATCCTCAGCTGCTGGTGCTGCAGCATTGCTACTCTCTCCCTGAACCAACTGATCCAAGCGAGCCTCAGAGGACCATAATTGCCGCAACTCAACCCCTGCAGCTTCACCTTCCTCATTTACTCCCACAAACGACCCCCAATGTGCGTTCTCGCTGAAAATTGTACCCTCCGGGACTCCTGATTCCATCTCGTTTTCACCAAAAGCGTCATGGCCGTTATTGTTCTCCATGCCCGTTGCTAAAGATAGTTTCTTCAGTTTACAGCCGTTTTCGTCTTCCTCGTCTTCTCCGGTGAAGCAAGGAAAACACCAAATCCTCATGCACCCTTCAACCCCACCTCCTCAAAAACGAAATCTCGGGTCTCGATCTACCAATTTGATTTTTTTTTTTAAACAGAATTTGGGGGAAAAGTAACCAAATTTGAAAAGCCCAGAAAGAATTCCGAGGAAACAGAATTGAACCTCAAATTTCGGATTGAAAAGGCGACAAGGAGAAGAAGATCAAATGTTAATCTGATTTAAAGACTAGGGTTTGAGAAAATAGAGAGGTATTGTGAGTGAGTGAAGGCGTATTGTGTGGTATGCTTTAGAAAAGTGATTCGATGATATAATCCGGCGATTCGGAAGGGCGAAAATTAGAAAACGAAAAACAAATCGGGAAAGACAGCTCTTTGGTTCTTGCTTCACCGTTCTTTTGGTCCGGAAGGACGCTGATGTCGTTTGGTAATAAGTACTATCTTCTATGTGTGCAAGTAAAGCAGATTCTCTGTATTTCTCAAGAGGGACAACATTAATGTTTAATTTTGCACGATTAATTGGTTACACAGACCGGTTTATGTTTCGTCAAAATAACACCTTTTTTTTTTACTAATTGGACATCTACATATATATAGCAATAATATATATTATATAAATGATAATTTACTAACATATATGGAAATATATTCAAATGGATCTCGTAGTCTCCAAAGTCTCCTAATAATAAATAAGAATATACATACGATAAATGACTAAAAATTAAATATGATTTTTTCATTTGCATCAGTAAGTTACCTTTGTACCATCCTAAACATAAATTAGGCTTCTTTGTCTTTATGGCCCAATGGCATTTCTTCTTTGCGACAAGGTCACGTAACTCTTTGACTCTGCTGTCTTGACTTTTCTTCCTCTTCCATTAACTCTACCTTTATCTTCTTCCCATCGTTTTGATTTTCCTTATGATCAAACAAAAGATAGATTTCACTAGTCTCTATATTTAGTTATAAAATTCATAATGGTTAGTCAAAACAGTTACTAACTATACCTCATAATCGGCCGGCTAGATTACTTAGTAGGCTGTTTCTCTTATTCACTGGTTCCTTTAGATCTTCTTTTTTAATGGCAATGCCAATAATGTTGAGATTTTTGCTGGAAAACATGATCTTCGAAGTTCGAATAAACAGTTGACTTGGTCGTAAGCCAACTGATTGACCCCGTATTCTGAGGCTCATCATGGGATATCTCCTAATTTGATACATACAAATTAACTTTATAATTTAGAAATCTTGTTTAGACCTTAAACACACGATTTCATATAAAGAATAAAAATAGAAGTTGATCCCGAAAATTATATATTTTACACTATAATTTACATACAATAAAGGTGAAGAGTGCATTAACTAAACTAATTAGCTAAATCTAAGTTTTAATGATAGGTAAAAAAGAACGAGGATAGCTATTTTTGTGTCCAAAGTCTAAAATCTAAACTATGCAATATACATAGTCAATGACTCTATATTAAATATGACTAAAACTATATTTACTTATTAATTATTATGCTGCTTCATATTAACTGATATTTAAACTCAAAGCTTTTGTTTCATGTTAACTATTGATGTTTTACTTTCTCAATACAATAATATGATTTATTTTTCTATCTAAACGTATTATCATTTTTCTTCTATCTGATCTTATCATTTTGCTTACGGTTGTTTTAATCATTAATGTTAGAGTCATATGAATACAATCAAGAAAACAGAGCATAATTAAGATCGATATGACGGTGGATATGTGAAACAGCTGCATCCGGTGTGCTAGGCTGCTGATACGATCGAAGCTGAGAATGTCCTTGAATGCGTGGACGGTTGAGTTATTAGGAATCATATAAATTTGTACTATTGTAAGTAAAATTTTTAAAAATATCAACGAGGACGAAGGAACGCAATGTCTGGTGGGAGAATGAAGTTAAGTCCCAATTAAAGATTAAGTAGACCAAGTGTTTTAGATAGAGGTGGACACAGAAGTGGTTGGAATTAAATGCATCTCCTTCTTTTATAGGTTCCACTGACTCAGAAGAACAATATCATCAAAAACCACAAACTTTCTTTTCTTCTTCTAATTATTTTATTTTATTTTCTTGTTGCTAGAAAATAAGGTAATTTTTTAAAAAAAATGTTATGCTGGAAGGGTTTCTTGATCTTCTTGATGTTGGGTCTGTGTGTGTCATCGGAGGAGAATTTGCAATACGATTATTTGAAAGTTCCGGCAAGCGAGTTTGTGAGCTCTATCAACACAATAGTGGAAGTAATAAGTCAAGTAAGTTCGATTTTGTCCCAGTTCGCAGGTTTTAGTGGAGATTACCGGCTGCAGAATGCGGTTTCTGATTGCCAGGATCTGCTCGACTTTTCTTCGGAGGAGCTAAGTTGGTCTGCTTATGCTTCTCAGAATCCAAAAGGTACTTACTTTAAACCCTATTTTACAACACTTATCTAGTTTTATCACCACATTTTGTACTGTTGGAAACTTTGCATGTAGACACTTGTAACTTCTTGTTTCTTAAAAAAATACTTAAGTTTTCTTTTTTTTTTATAAATCAAAACAGATTTTTAAAATAATGAAATTTGGAAAGATCATAATAAACAAATTGGAGTAATCGAAGAATTATGATCAAACGAAAAAATTAACCAAAATTAGCCTTCATTATTGCCGATTTAGGAAAAGTGACGTTTATAATAAGTTGGTTGCTATATTCGTTTACCTTTGTTTTTTTAAAAACTTTTTGCTTGGTATAATTTATTAGCTTTTCCATTTTAATCGATTAGAAAAGGAAGATTTAAAAAATTTTGGTTTTGAAAAAAAAACCAAAACTTAATTGGTTTTTAGGCGGTTTAAATAATTTGAACTCTGTGATTCTGATCAGATTATTGACAAAATGACAACCTGATTTGTTTAGTTTAAACGCGAACGCTTAAGCGTATGTTATCAATCAGTCCAGCTCAGTTATTAATGAATTTATCTATAACAAATATTTATCTACATAATTCAGAATTAAACAGAAATACAGTTCAAAATAAAATAGAAAAGCTATATTGAAAGTTAAACTTGATTATAATTATTGGATAATTGGCCCAATAATGAAACTTGATTAACTTTCAACAAACTACAACATTAACCATCGTCTAAACGGTCTATCCGTTAGACAGCACCCATACATCTGACTAGCGCTTAACAATACTTTCCAGTTATACATACTACTGCAAGGTAGATGAATGAGGAAATTGATGTGAAGTATAAAACAGCAATAACTATGTATTGTTATAAAACAATACGCCTGGACAACTCCACCGGTTTAGACTTTAGACTTTATCAAGTTAGATTCTCCACGACTCGATAGAATAAATGATCTCGTTCATGGATCATGGTGTTAAATAGTACTCCATATAGTAAGACATTTGATCCACAAAGGCTTTCCATTAAAATGGGCTACATTGATTTCTATTGAATTTTGCACTTGCTGCATTAAATTTGATTGCCGGCACGGAATTGATTGCGATACGGTTATTAGGTGGTTCTTTGACCATCCTAATAGGATTACACTATTCCACAACTACAATTTTGCATCACAACAAAATAAATTGAATCGAATTAATTCTACTGTTTTGTTAGCTCAGCTTAGATACAGTGAAAAGAGTTCAATCAAGAATCTTTCTAGTATGTGTAATCAAAGAGCTTAGAAAGATCTTTTTTAAACAAACAAAAAAAAATACTCTAATGAATATATTAGCCATTTAGTGATAATCTATAAATTTTAAGAAGTTTTTTTTTATATCGTAGTTTTTGAGTAAACTGAAATTTTAAATCTGAATATATATCAAGTGATGATAATGTTACATCAACGTTGATCATTCTCATTGATAAATTAAAGCGAATTCTATAATCATTATAGTAACGGCATGTGCGGAGTAGGGACACAGAACGTGGATTCAAAGTTTTAGATTTTGCGTATTAAATGCAAGTGTGAATATATGAAAATTATAGTGTTGAAAAATAAGAATAAAATTATGTCTTGAAATAATAAAGAGAACGCGTGTGATGATTTTGAGTGGGACCAGGTAAGGGCAACGGAACAGGGAACGTGGGATCGGACACAAGGACATGGTTAAGTGCTGCCATCTCCAACCAAGACACTTGTATGGAAGGCTTCGACGGTACCTCTGGTCTCGTCAAATCTCTTGTCGCTGGTAAATAATCTAAACGCTTTTTTCACGTTGTTTTTTGTTTTAGAAAGCTGGTCATAATCAGAACCATATTTCATCTCGATCCGGCTGTGGTTTGTAGAAAGTAGTAGAAGAAGTTAATAGTATATAATTTATATTTTAACATAATGAATATATTTAAATATATTGATTTGAATGAATTTCAAGTTATCCGGTTCGATTCGGATTGATTATTAACTATACCGTTACGAGTAATTGTGAAATTTGGTTCAGTTTTGAGTTGATGATTTGGTTTGGGTATAAATATTTCTAATTTTAGTCTTCTTGACTATAGGTAGTCTCGATCAACTATATTCTATGCTTAGGGAACTGTTACCACTTGTTCAACCCGACGAGAAACCCAAGCCCATTTCTGAACCTGGCCCGACCCCTAAAGGACCAAATGCCCCACCAGGCCGCACACTCAGAGACACCAACGACGACGAGGAAAGTCGATTCCCAGACTGGATCAGATCGGAAGATCGGAGATTATTAGAAACAAATGGTGTGAGCTACGACGTGAGCGTAGCATTGGACGGGACAGGCAACTTCACAAGTATAATGGACGCCATTAAGGAAGCTCCTGATTACAGCTCGAAACGTTTTGTCATATACATTAAAAAGGGCTTCTATTTGGAGAATGTTGAGATCAAGAAGAAGAAATGGAACCTCGTAATGTTAGGTGATGGCATTGACGTGACCGTTATTTCTGGTAACCGCAGCTTCATCGACGGTTGGACCACATTTCGGTCGGCTACATTCGGTAACAAGAATATTTTAGTTGTTAATTCATGTTTTCACAAGAATTATTTTTAATACTTCTGATGGATTTGAAACATTGGGACACAAAATAATGCAGCGGTAAGCGGCAGAGGATTCTTGGCTAGAGATATAACGTTCCAGAACACAGCGGGGCCAGAGAAGCACCAGGCGGTAGCACTGAGATCAGACTCTGATCTCTCCGTGTTCTACAGATGTGCGATGAGAGGTTATCAAGACACACTATACACGCACACCATGCGTCAGTTCTACCGTGAGTGCACTATAACGGGAACAGTAGATTTCATATTTGGAGATGGGACCGTTGTGTTTCAAAACTGTCATATTTTGGCTAGAAGAGGCCTCTCTAATCAAAAGAACACTATCACTGCGCAAGGCAGGAAAGATCCCAACCAACCCTCAGGTACGTTTCTAAGCCTCCTTGAAACTATTTCAATAGTATTCTGATATTCTCAGTCGTTCATAGTTATATCCTGTCCGAAGTCTATAACCATCAATACACCACGTAGTGAGAAGAGCCTTGGCCATGAACGTATTGAATTTATGCAAAGCCTAAGAACCTTTAGATAAGATAAAAAGCAACTAAAAGGCTTTTATAAACCACTTAAAGGCTTTTAGGTTTTTCGTTTTCACCTAGAGCAAACTAGTTGATTTCGATTTCAATTTTTAGGAATATAGTTGAAACTGAATTTTTAGGGTTTTAGGAATATAGTTGAGCAAACCCCTGCTTGAGCAAACTAGTTGATTTCGATTTCAATTTTTAGGAATATAGTTGAAACTGAATTTTTAGGGTTTTAGGAATATAGTTGAGCAAACCCCTGCTTGAGCAAACTAGTTGATTTCGATTTAAGTATGTTATAAAAAAAATTCTATTAGAGAATTTTTTATACACTTTCGTAGTGTTTTACATATACGAATTAACAAAAAGTTACTTAATGATTTGAGGGTGTCCTCCTAAAATGTGATAGTTTCTTTTCATCCAAGAAACTGTGTAAAATTTGTTTTTGTCATCATGTGACCCTGCTTCCCTCGTCTTTCACAATACATAGTCAATCAATCCCAACGAATATATATTACCAATATTAACCTAATCAACTTAGTTATGTATAACAATAAATCAATCAGTGCCTGAACGAGAAAGTGAATTTAACGTGGATTATTTTGGCAAACATTCAGGATTCTCGATACAATACAGCAACATCTCAGCGGACGCAGACTTGGTCCAATACCTAAACACGACACGCACGTATCTAGGAAGACCATGGAAGCTATATTCAAGGACAGTTTTCATTATGAACAACATGAGCGACGTTGTGAGACCCGAAGGATGGCTCGAGTGGAACGCTGACTTTGCTTTGGACACACTCTTCTACGGAGAGTTCATGAACTACGGGCCTGGTTCAGGACTCAGCAGCAGAGTCAAATGGCCTGGTTACCACGTGTTTAACAACTCGGCCGAGGCTAACAACTTCACCGTTTCTCAGTTCATTGAAGGAAATCTTTGGCTGCCTTCTACTGGGGTAACCTTTACTGCCGGCTTGAACATCTAAAATGCCCGAGTGTTTGTATTGTTTAAAAAAAAAAATATTGTTCAGTTTCAATTTTATAATTTTGTTGTGTTCGCTGAAATTGTTTTTATAAGTTGGCGTATTGTGATTATACTGGTTTTGGAAAATTGGAAAGTTTATATCGGGTGACTAATAAAGTCGTTCGTTGGAGTTGAACCAATCATACCCGCCTAATGGGTTAATTGATTATTATTACCCTTTTAAATGTTCTTACGTGTCTAGATTTGTAACACAAAAAGGAAGCATAAAATCACAGAACAAGAATTTATCGTCACCAAATAATACATAAATTGTGGCAATGATTCAAACTTTTTCTATCGATCATGTGACTATAATTAAAGAACTCACCTCGGCCGGAAAAAAATAATTAATAATAATAATGAGTCATCACCACACCAGTACAAGTTACGTTACATTTGAAGCCAATTTTATTATTAGGATGATTCCATTACGAAACGCTTTAAAATATGTTTCGTGTCAAAACATTTGAGTACAACGATCTTTAGAACAAAAAGTTCAACGTTACCTCACCTAGGTTATGTTCTATTTTTTCTTGTATAATCCAAGATGGAATTTCACTATACACACATGAAAATGATATCACTTAAAAGGAAAAAAGAAAAGAAAAGGCAAGGTCTCTAAGAAGCATCAAGGATCATAAAGACCAAATTTAACCGGAGACCCTATGTCATGGATCCATTCCCCTAGTAAGAATGGTCCCACCGTATATTTCATTGCCTCTCCCTTGTTTATAATCCTAAATCCAGGCCACTTAACCCTAGAAACTATTGCTCCGCTTGGAACTTCGTTTTTGTATTCGGCCTAAAACAATGTATCAATCGCAAAATCCGTCTCTTGCCATCTCATCCAACCAACAGGATCGATCACATCCTCGATCGTTGATTCCATCACGACGGTTCGAGAATGGTTTTTACACGGCCGACCGAGGTAGCTCTTAAATTCGGCCTTTACTGGTTTAAGATATTCGTTTGAAGCAATTGTACATTTGTGAATCACAAATCCTGTCGTCTGAAACTTATCTACTCGTCCTTGATAAGTCACTGTGTTCTTCTGGCCCGGTAAACTTTTTCTGATAAAGATGTCACAGTTCTGAAATATGGCAGCCGCATCACCGAAGATGAAATCGACTGTTCCGACAATGACACAACTTCTGTAATATTGTCGGTGAGTGTACGCGTACAACGTGTCTTGGTAGCCTTCAAATCGACAGTTTAGGAAAACCGAACGGTCGGATTGGACACGTATTGCGACCGCTTGGTGTCTCTCTCTCTGACCCAGCCGTGTTACGGAACCCCATGGAATGTGCCATGAATCCTTCTCCTTGTGCCACTATAAGTAAACCAAGCTCAAAGAAGGTTATTGCACCTCAAAGTCAAGCCTCCATGGTCTCTTTGCGTTTGTGTTTAAATTTACAATTTAATATGAACCCACAATTTTAATTATTTTAAGCAAAATTAAGGTTAAAGCCAAACACAAACACACTAAGATAGCAGGACATACCAAATGTTGCTGTGAGGAACGTGCGGATTTTGTTAGCGTGGCTTTTATTTCCGGTCACTATCGTCTTCTTTAATCCATCACCGACCATTGTGACATTAGCTTTCTTCTTGTCAACTATCACAGATTCATCATAAACTCCATGTTTTATATAGATGGTGTACCTACAAAAACGAAAATGTACTAAGCAAATAATTTGATTGCTGAACTGTGAAACCAAATAAATAATTGTAGTACTTTAGTGTGTCACTAAACTATCAAATAATTTGGCCATGAAGCCCTTTTATAAGGTATGAAGCATTATCATGAGTTAATGGCTGGTACCTTCCTTAGTACTTAGCAGGCATTGCTTTAAGTGCATCATTAATGGTTGTGAAATTTCCACTGCCATCTTTAGCTACAATAGCATTAGGTTTCAAAGCTTTCACATCAACAGCTTTTAACATTCGTCTCTCCCTCTTGCTTAACCAAGTAGTAATAGGATCTGCGTCACTAGCAGAAGATATTGATCAGTCAAGAAGATGTCGCGTTTTGACCTTTGGAACCGAGGAATGACTAAAGATTTGATCATCGCGAGCGTATTACTTGTCAGAACTTGGGAAGAATTGAAATTCTTACGTATCTCCATTTTGAGTTTCCCTTCTTCAAAACCATCGAGACATGTCTCTTGATAAGACATGGCTGCACTTTGCCAACTGTCTAAATCAGGAACTATTTTAGCAAAGTTATTAACCTCTGTGTCGTTGATTCTGTTCACAGACGTGCCAAGTTCTTCCTTCGCTTCATCCACAAGCAACATGCACTGCGCTATGGCGTCTTTGTCATCTTGGTTCTCTGTTTTCAAACTCAAAATATTTTTGAAAACTCTGTCTAGATCGTCATTTACAGCTACAATGGCGGATTTTAAAAGGGTCCTAGGATCAGTCAGAGGAGTATCTGTCTTTGTCTCGTTTTTAAGAGTTTCCACACAAGTTGGTTTGTAAAGAGTGGAATTGCAAAGTGTTTGGATAATCTTATCAACCTGGTCAGGTTTCAAAGAGTGTGCAGCTGACGTTGGTGGTTTCTGGCTCGGGCTCTCACTTTTGCTTGAACTATCCTTTAAGCTTTGGCTCGGGCTCTCCCCTTTGCTTATACTGTCCTTCGAATTGTTATTTGTGGTCTTCGCTTGTTCTTGAGTTTTGTTTTTCATATGTAATATAAGAAAAAGCACCTCCAATAATGGCAGCAACAACAACAAGCGCAGAGACGATTCCAACGATGATTCTCTTCCTGAATTTACGTGTTCTCTCTGCGTTTACGCGTTCTTGAATCTTGTCGAAGTCTTGAAAAGCCATTTTTGCTTAAATGTTTTTCTCTGTCTTTTTACTTGGAGAGAAATAACTAAATCTTCCTCTACCTTAGAAGCAAGCTAGGGCAGGGAGGTCAAAATGGAAGATCAATCTTTCTATTTTTTATTCTGTGTTTATTTATTTCCCTCTGTTTTGATTGATGCCAATTGTTTATCTCACATGAGCCAATTTCACACCATCTAATTTTAGCTTCCTTAACGAAACAGTAAAATTTATGCGTTACACTTTAAATTGACAAGTCAAAAGAGGAAATAAGAGAAGAAAAAACGATCTTTAAACTCTAAATCTAATCGTCTACTGGTAGTTCGATTCTCACATCTGATGCGTGTGGCTGGACTAAACGACCTTAATATGCAAACGAGAACAACACACAGTTCTTGAAGGATCCCATTTTAGGTAGTCACTGAGTTAAACAAATGCATGCGTTATGTATTTCTAACTCATGAATAGCATATATCTATTTGACATCACTTACTACGGAAAATGTTAATAAACAAAAGTAACGAATAACTAAAGATAGAAGCAGAGTATGTACAATTGCATCTTGCTTTTATTACTTTGATGCAAAGGTGATGGACGAGGCAATATGCCACATAACGCTTAGGGTAAAACATAAACACAGATTACCCAAAGACCATTCCAACAAAAAAAACAAAATCTATATGAATATTGGTACGCCTCTTGCAGAAAATGATTCAGGACTTGTTACCTACATTTTGAAGATTGTCTCTCTCTTCTTCCTCCTTCACATCTGCTGAAGAACTGTTGCTTGGCACAACAGTGGCAGGCGACCATTGGTCAGGAACCATCAGAAAATAAGCCGTCATCGCTTTCCTAAATCGTTTCTTGTATTGCTGCGGCGATATAATTGTGGGAGATGAGTTCTTGGGTCCTCCAAGGAGCCCTGAAGTCTTCACCCAAGTCTCCAGATGTTTGTCCAAAGTGTATTGCCTCATGAAATCGATAGTTCCTAGAACCAGTTCGTTTCGTTCCTCATCTACTCCAACGAGTAAGGAGTAATCCATTACGTGAATCGACTTCACCAAAAGAAACAAACCAAGACATGTCTTGGATCAGTAACATGTAAAGCCCCAATAACGAATTTGGTAATTTAAAACTGTTCAAAAAAGACAATCAGAAACTTACAGCAAGAAATGATGTATCGTTCCAGACGGCTCTCTCAAGAAGCCGTTTTGCTTTGCTCCCAACAAATATTGGAGATGTTGGCATCGCTTCAACAAGATTCTGGTCCAGCAAAACTGTATTGCTACCACTTGTATCGGGATTGTAACGGGCACGCGTGGAGCCTTTTAGGTCATAAAGCCGAGAGAACTTCCGCTTGAACAAAAGATTCTCCATCACCAAGACGTCCATTTTGAACTCCTTTCCTCCTTTAAGGTGTTTGGATGAGACCTTCAAAGATTTTGGCAAATAATTAATCAGTCTCATTACATGTCAACAAAAGAAGTAACAATAACAGTCACGGTTTGATCCGAACAAAAGCATTCTCAATCATCATGTAATTCGGAGAGATTGTTATTCTTTGTACCTGATAGATTCCCAAAATCTTTGCAAGGCTTGTAGGGCTTTTAGTACTGATGGACTCAGTCAGGTATTTGAAGTAAGCTGGCCCAAATTTGATGAAGGACTCTAGCTCTGTCTTTGTAACTTGCTTGATGATAAAACGGTCATCCAAGGTTTTTGCAAAGAAGACGTTGCTTTTTCCACCCTGGGCTCCCCATTTTCTACAACGACCAAGAGATCTAATGAAATCTGTTTCTGAAGGGCAGCAAATCTTCCTCAGGGCTTCAAACTCCTTCGCATAATAACACGTCACAGAGTACTTCACTTTCCCAGGAGGACCTTCATCTGTAAACGAAACTCTAGCATGCAGATCTTTCAAATACAAGGACGACTGTAGCAACTGCGAGACTTGTTCATCAGCAGAGCTTAGACTTCTACTCATGTCAACTGATAAATCGCTCAAAGAGTTCAATGAGAAAAGATTAACAGAATCAAAAAGGGAAAAGGAACCTCCACTATCCAAGCGATCTCTTGACTTATCTGATCCAGACATCTGGGCGCTATAGTCTGATGATGTAAGGGCATAAGCTATGATACTAGTGGGTTCATCATCATATACTGGCAGTACCAAGTCATTCATTCCCAGAGGAAGTAGCAGCCTAGCACCAGTTTGCCATTCAAGCTCTCTATATGAAGAAACATAAACAGGGCGGTCTTCAGCCATAATATGCTTGCGAGAATTAAGCGAATAATTCTCGTCAAGTGAATAGTAAAAACTAGGAGATGGCATCTGAACTTGTGTTGTATGTTCCTCATTCGTAGGGCCTCCTTTGAAGTTGAGCCCACTTTCTGAGCTCAACAGCTTCAAATCAGAAGTCTGAGTTCCATTTTCTGAAGCAGCTCTGCCAGGCGGACGGGACATACCATTTGCTGAAGTAGTTTGTTCACCTATCCATGCTGCATCAAGAGTATTAGATAAGTCTGTTGCTTGAGACTGGCTTTCAGAAAGCACTGATTTAGCCACCTGCGAAGGCTCCACAAAATTTTCTTTACCACTTTTACTGTGATTGGACTCCATCCTAGAATCCCGGGGTGTGTCTGAGCCTACATTTTCTTTACCGCTAATATCAGAAAATGATTTACCCTGGTTAAGAGAAGTATCACACCCTGCATCCTGGAGAAGAGAGTCATTACTACTTGCAACATGGGTCGGTATCGAGCTTATTTTTTCATCACCGAGCTTCTCTAATGAGACATCACGACCCATAACTTTTGGGGTCGAATTTCTCAGAGCTTCAGAATTGTAACTTCTTACCATACTGGCAGCCCCTGCTAGGCATTCATCCCAAGCATAAGAATCGAAAATTATCAATCTTCGAAGTTTATTTATCAGAAGAATATCAATAGTAGGTTGTCCATCCTTAAACACACATAACATCTGCTGCAATGATTCCTGAAAAACAGCAACAGCCTTAATCAGTATTGCATATAGAGGCAACAGAAAAATCATCCTACAGTGTAGAAAGGAATCCAGGCGAAAAAGTTGGGTAAAAGACTCTGATCCTACAAAGGCCAGCAGATCAGGTGACAAACTTCTACAATTCTTCAGAAGAGAAGTTTCAGATATCTTTTTGAGAACAACCAAGCATCACAATACGAGTGTAATGAAGGAACAGTCCATTCACGAGTGTGGGGCGTGTGTTTGTGTGTGTGTGACTGTGACTGTAACTCATGTGAATGCGCCAAGTACATGCAACTCTGTTTCTTCTTAAGTCTAAGTGTATGTAAGTTGCATGACAGACTACCTTATATTCCTTTTTACGTTGCTCAAGCAGTCCTGCAAGTTCTTCAAGAGAAAGTTGTATCTTGTTAGTAGTGTCGCCCTTGGAACCTGCACCCATTTTTTTCGCTGAAATCTGACTGAGAGCCTCCTGAACCTCATTAAAAAGGACTTCCGCCTTTCTAATCACCTATATAGTATAGAAACTATAACTAGTAAGTATATGTGTTGAGTATGCACTAATATTAGATTATAAGTACAGGAAACTTGTAACCTCTTTTGATTCCTTTTGGAGCCATTCCTGGTTCTCAGAGTTAAACTCAAGTTTTGCCGGTGGCAGGCAAACTGCATAAATATTTATTGAAGCATAGCGGAAGCAAGCCACCATTCTCCCGAAACTACAGTAAGGAAAATATATGTGATAATCAGAACCGACGTGTTCGTGTTCATTTAACACAAGGTAACAACCCTTAAACATAGACTGACACTTGTCATATAGATTACAACTCGAGATATGAATGACCAAACCAACTAATTATGCAGAGCCTACATAGACAGTACGTCTGATGTAATGTATAATACGTGCTAAGACTGACTGTATAGTCAAAAGCATACTAAACATGCTACTTGAGAAATAGACATATGGAAGAGGGAACACCGGTAACATGTAGTAAAAGCAAACGAAACAATCCAAAACAAAAGATTTTACTAGGAAGTATCTTTTCTTACCCGTAGAACCGGAGACAGTCTCTGTGAAGGGAATGACCACAGTTGGCCACACGACTAGCCGCTGCATGGTTAGAGAAGCTCAGCTCCAAAAATTTGCCAAAAGACAGTCCCCACGCAGCATCTGACATCACAATTCTGCGTGTGGCTGGAGGAAAGCCATTGATCCGAGGACATTTCAGGCACCTATGCCACATCCAAATCTTTCCTTCACGTTGCCCAGGTAGTAATTCAGGCAGTTTTTTAACAGATATTGTCAGACTACCTTGCCTATGAGTATAACAATGAATGTGTGCTTCCGCTGGCATCGTACATGATGGGCAGGAATGATCCTAAACAAGAGATTAAAATAAGCCTCAGCTATTAACAACCATAAGTTTATTATACCAACATAATAGGCTTCATTAACTTCTGGTCTTACACATTTAACTAGCCTGGAATCTTTGAACCAAATTAATATCATTTTCCGCTTTTCCCTCTAGTCTTTACTATCTCTCCTAAATAAACTCTCCTATTTCGTGGATTGCTTTTATGATTTGATGAACCTAGCACCTACTTCAATTACTTCAACAATTATATATGCCAAAATAATAGGGTAACAAGTTCGTAACCATATGACTATAATTGGATTAGCGGGTCCACGTGGTTCCATCAGGAGTTCAATATCCTCAATATTGACTAAAAGAAGAATGGTGTGTTAAGAACTAAGATACAAAAAACATACACCAAAAAAGGAAAGATACCTGATCAAAGAGATTATCCCTCAAGAACCGTCCTAAAGGCTTGTCAAAGCTCCCATAGTATTTGATACGGAGTAGATGAGCCCGCTCACACACAGATCCTTTCCACACACATCTTGTTGATAAGGAGACCAATATACTCTGATGGTCAGAAGCTGACGGAAGAAAGTCTCCTTTTGAAGAGCCTATCTGTTCCTGTCTACTACAAATTTGATCTCCTCGTACTGCAGATTCATTTGTGTAAGCACCATCAGTTACTTGTCCTGTGTTACAGGGTAAAACAGACGACTGGTCTTTTTCAACAGAAGCTTCTTCTTGGTGAAATGATAGCTGCCTGGGTTCTTGAGTAGGAACTAAACTATCTTCCTTAGAGGTAATAATTTCTGGAGACTTACAGTAAACAGTATCCAAGTTGTGAAGCAGGCTTTCAGAAGGGTCAATCCTGTCGTTTCCATCCAATTTCCCTTGCACATGAGTCTTGCTAGAAGGGAAATTACCAGTAAGCTCGCCAAAGGCTTTATGTGGCTCACCCATTAATTCAGTTGTTAGAGGCTTATCAGCATTTGACACAGTAAAACCAGGTATAGTGGATATTGATCTGTTAATTGTTGATGGTTTATCAGGTAAAGCCACTGTAATTGACGTCTGCAGATGATGTTCTGGAAGGGAAGCACCTTCATCTGCTAGGAAAGATGTCTCAAGAGCCAAGTGATATGCTGCAAAAACTCCATACTGAATCACATGTTTCACCTTCTTTAGCTCATCTTCATGTGCCCCCTTGAGCAGTATCTGAAAGAACCATATCAATCAGCCATACTTTACATTCCTTGGATCAGATATAGCATATGCATAGTCATAATAATAGGTCTAGGATTTGATGTGAAAACACCTAAAAATGTTGCGGAACTTACTGTACAACCCAAAGGCTTTGGGCAGCCATCAAAAAACATTAAAGTCTTGGCCATTTTCTTCACAGCTTGACAGGGATTAGCATGTTTCTCGACAAACTTTTCCACATGGAAAAGGTCACAACAACCCAGCTTTGGTGATGTCAGCTGATCGATTGAAGGGACAATCTGCGCACCAGTACAGCGGGATATGCGCTCTAGAAGGGACCTCTTAATATTCAACACAAGAGATATGTCCTTAGCAAGAAGATATTCCTGCGCAAACCGCGAGACAGATTTCTCCACCAAGAGAATGTCGGGATTGTGAGAATCAATTTTGGCAACAGCCATCTTCAAATGATCCATTTCCTGAAATACCAGAGATAACCTTTAATAATGTAGAAAAAAAATTTCCCTGAAGTGACAGAATTATGCTTTTCATTTTCTGTCAGTCCAAAGTTCATGTCCACAGTTATAGGGAAAAAGTATGGAGAAGAAAAACGATTCAGACCTGTTGCAACAAAGTGTCAAAACTAGATAGCTGGTTAGAGATGCGCTGATATTCCAGAGCTCCTCCAAGGATTAGCAGACGGGGCTTCTCGATCTTTGAAGTCATTCGCCGATGAGCCACATTTTTCTTACAAACAACTCCTCTCACGACGACACTACAAAAATTACCATCCCAGGCTAATCAGTACTACAGAGTTTAGCAGTCAATTGACAGAAATATAAATCCTAACAAAACATTATCAAAAAACATATGAAACTAACAAAAAAAGCAGAACAATATGTTTTCAACTAGACTTTACATAGTGAAACTATCAATAATGAATAACAAAAAATCATCCTGCAAGCTTTCGGAAATTTTTACTTAGCATAATGAAACTGAACAGAAGTGTAAACATTCTTATAATCTTCATGCTACATATAGAAAGTGTGACTATTAAGGTAATGATAATTGATGAAAGAAAATCCAGGAACAGTCTCTCATAACTCCAAAATAAATGTCATTCTAATTAACCCTAGAGGAGAAGTGATGCAATGCAATTGTCAACCATGACGAAATTACGCAGAAAATCAATCATATAGTTCCAAAGAATGAATAGTATTTGAAAAACCACAAATGTGCCACTGAATCTAACATTAAAAAATCCCATATGAAGGGTCCAAAAAGTCACCTTTCACTGCGACTTCCACATGGAATGCATTTAACCTTTACGTATCCTCCTGGATCCATTCCTCCACTTTTACTTGTATCTGGCTTGAGAAACGTTGCAGCCTCCCAGGACAATGATGTAACTATATCAAGCCAGCCCTCTTTATCGCCTTCATTGACCATAGGTAGGTTATCAACCTCCAAAAGTTGTGATACCAAAGCCCTAAAATGCCCCTCAACAACATTTTTCATAGCACCACCGGACTTGTCCTTAGAGTGGAATTCCTTATCGTTAAAGCTGTTTGATGGGCGAAGATACCCCCAATCACCTCTATCACCTTCATCACCATCATCATCAGACAGCGCTGCTTCTCTTTCATCTTCTTCATTCTCTGGCTCTGGCGGTAACCATAATAGTCCATCGCTCTCAAAATCCACTACTTCGGGCTCAAAGGACTCTTCACAAGGAGAGCTTCCCACCTTCACATCACTCCATCCATTTTCTTGTTGTCTGGTTTTATCTAGCAACTCTGTATTCAGTGCGTCAAGATCTTGATCAGGGGGAAAGCGACTTATGCTTGGCTCTATATTTACATCAACGCCATGAGCTTCATGTGAACCATAGATATGTTCTACTTCATCGAGGCTGATGGCGCCATAGTAGTCATTTCCTTGAGAGTAAGATAGTGCATAATCAGAGTGATAATCTTCATCATCATCAGCTTCACCATCACTCCTGCCACTACTAATTCCGAAAATGAGCAACTCAAAAGATAAATTCAAACTGAGACAATAGTGAATCATATTTAAAAACCTGGTATACCACACACAGTTGGTGATGGCCAATACATAAGCCTCTTAAGCGTTATCAAAGACAGGGGAAAAATGAAGCTACACGGTAATAGTATATAAAAAGACAAAAAGTTACCTGTTCACAAAGAATTCAACTTGACTTTCAGAAGAATCTAAGACATGTCCATAAGGATGCGATGATGCCTTGTGCTGCTCAGACTTGTGAGAATCCATGTTTGATGAAACATGACAGCTAGCTCGGGGATCCATTATGGGTCTAGGGGAAGGTCCAGCGGTTGAATCAAGAGTGCAATTGCTACAGTTAGAGGTACAATTGGAGGTAGTACTAGCGACACTTGTAGCAGAAGAGGAAGAACTAAAATGAAGGCTAATTAATGAAGCCCCGTTATCAGGAGGAGCAATCCCCTGTTCCCACTGTTTGTAGCAGTAATTACAAACCCTAATCCTGTCAGGTTCCTCATGAGTGTCGTTAGTAGCATCTGATGGAGATGGAATAGAATTAGCAGCGCATTTGGCACAAAAGACTCGACCACAAAGGCGGCAATGATGTCTTCGATTAAATACAGTGAACTGAGCATCACACTCGTAACACACAGGGCAGCTCTGGTCAGGCATCCAAAAATCCCTCGACATATTACTAGAGGATTCAGTCATCCTAGGGATCCATGATTTGACAATATCAACAAATCCATGTGCTTTGTTATTATCTGGTGAGTCCATTAACAACAACAAGGAGAGTCATCATGAGACACCCATTTGCTTAATCGCATCAAGTCTAACCTGAAGATGATTTTTAGCCACGAAAAATCAACATTAAAGGACTAAGGAACATGAAAGAGATTGATTCGAGAGAGAGAGAGAGAGAGAGAGGCTAGTGAAATTACCGCTGAGATTCAGACTAAAGCCACTGGGTCACACTCCCAACTTTAAAAATCCAGACTTTATAAAAGATCCCTAATATCCACTGGTCTCAATTTCGATTTCTCATCTGTCTGATCCTTTCCAGAATCAACAAATGCCAAGAAACTCTCGAATGCTAAACTACACGAGCAAGAAAACGAATTTAAATCTCAGAGAATAAACCAAACAAGCACCACAAAAATGAAGGCATAAAATTTCATATGGATGAGAATTGAAATCAATTTCGAGGAATCATATAACCATAAATAATCTCAAAGAAAAAAAAGCATGGAAGATTTTCTCGGTTACCCAGTAAGCGATTTGAAGAGAAACCAAAAATGCAAAAGCCTGAGATTTTGATTGAATGGAAAATGGGAGGATATATAAGAAGGTTTGAATGGTTACATAAACGATGAAGAATTTGCAGTTTCTCTGAGTTCACGTTTCACGGCATGTCTGATTTTTGTTGTCTTCTCCATTTCACTTTATTCACGTTTATATCCCTTCCTTATATCCGACACGTATCTTAATTAATCACTTCAGTTACGTCTATCACATTCTATATGTCTTCTTTACCCTTCATTATGTCGACCAAATTAATTGTTCTATTGTACTAAACATAACCTACATATACTATCTTAATGTTCTTATTTTTATTACGGAAGTATATATATACATATATTTTTTTAAATTAAGAAAGTACATTTGAAATTATAAACCTAAAATCTCACCTAAATTACATTAAATGTCATTGTTAAATCATATTTTAAATAACAAATCTACACATCTCATTGTAATACTCCATATATAATATATAATCTAAGCAATTTAAAATCCAACATTGTTCCTCTTTAAATAAAAATCATTAACACAATCTTATCAAACATAATAGATATAATTTTCAACTTTAACAAATTCATCAAAAAAAAAATATATATATATATATATATATATATTCTACCGTATTAGTCTGAATTTACAAATAGACTTTTTGGGTTAATATTTACAAACAGACTTGTAATAAAGTTTAATCAAAACTGCAGATTTGAGACTGGAACCTTGCACCGTCAAATAAGAATTGTAGGACAAAACAATTACACTACAACCACATTTTCTGAAAATAATAACATATACTTTCGATGCATATGCTTGTTAGGCTTTAACCCCTATATACAGTATATGACATTTATATTAATCCTTCCTTGTTTGCAGACGTTATTTTTACTTATAAAATTCAATTATTACTTTTGTTAAGCGATTCAACAAATTTACTCTTGACATTTCCTTTATATACTCGATCATTTCTAAGTTAATGTCAAATACCATTATTTACTATTTTACGGTATGAAACATATTAGTTACATCAACATCAAAAGTGATGGTCTTGGAAATAACTATATCGTTCATAAAATATTTTAGGCAATCTTCTTAATTAAGAGATACTGTAACTAATTATATTTTAATCAGTCAAAGTGTAGAATAAGAAGAAATGGGGAGTCAAAGTGTGCATGGGAAAAGAGAATAGGAGCACTTGACACGATCTATTGTCAAACACGTGAGCTTCCAAATGGATGGTTGTCAATCTTCGGATGTGATCTGTTTAGAGAGAACAATACATAGTTGGATTTCAAACGACCTTAATAAGCATTGCCCGTTCCCATATTCCAAGATTCAATTCAACAATAAAGATTTGTTGTTAAAAAAAACTGAAGAGTTTTGGAATACACTGGCAGCAAGTAATCTAGTAACAAACCCTTAAACAATAATTGAAAAGGGTAATTTAGTAACGGTGCTTACGGAGTATATAACTATGTCATCCAAATAATCATATACCAATATCTTCACTGTCAAACTAGGAAAGAAGCTAAGAAACAATCTTACGACCTTAGTTATAAGATTGCAAAGATCAACTACTGAGGAAACGTCTTGATCTACTAGATGAAGAAAATCCCCCCAAATTGCAAAAGAGGAAATGTAACACATTACAGTGTCTTAGAGTGTGTATCACAAGAAAACTAGAGACAAGGAAAATTCGCAGTGTTCTCATAAATTGTTTCAACCAAGGATGGGGAAGATGCGAGCGATGTGTTCCAAGGGAACATTCTCACCTATGTTTTTCTTAAGCTCTGGATGGTTGAATTCATTTTGTGGTAAGACAATACTTCCATCTTCCTTCTCAACAATCCATCCACTGTTAGTCACTTGATGCTCAATGAACTTGTCTAGTGATGCCCCATCCAAGTTAAGAGCCTGTGCAAAATGATCATAACTAATAAGTAAAGGCATTTTTTGACAAGAGATGGTCAACATAATAAATTACCAGAACTAAATTCAATACAGAATTATACAGAAGTAAGAGACTTCACATCCAAAGTTCTGCCACTTTGATATCTTAAGCTATCCACAGTGAAAACCAGCCATGTGTCAAGAATGAGAAACCCAACATCATACCTCGGCAAGCACGGATCTTGGAACCTTTTGGAAGGTTAAGCTAAGAAGGTGACTTGCATATGCTTGGATAGCTTGCTCAAAACCTGCATTTAATAATCTCTCACATTGAAGACATCTACACTTAAATCATAAAATGAATAGCCAGTACCAGAAAGCACTACTTAGGAATTTTATTTGGGCTGGCAATTCTAGACGACTTATTTATCCTCGAGTAATCTAGATCCTGCACTTAGTTATTACTGGAAGATTTATTTAGTATTTGGAACTTTGTTACCTGGAACAGCCTCGAGAATGTGACGGTTCTTGGCAGCTTCATCCCAAAACTGTTGAAACCTCCCAGTCTGCAAAAGTAAAACAAGTAGTTTAAATACTCAATGTATACCTTCTCGGCTCTTAACTAAAACTATTGTTGGCGTACCTCAAGGTAATGTGATAGAACAATTAATGCCTTGAACTGCTCCTCCATTTGCTAAAAACACATTTCAAACAAGTGCATCTGTTAATTCTCAAAAGTCCACAAGATTGACACTCAGCTTCATCATTAATCCTCAGTATAAAGACTGGTCAACAATTTTCCAGTAGCACAGATAATTTGAGTGCTAGTGATCAAATACTCAATCTAGTTCATTTGTCAATCATCAACAACTGAAGATTTATCTCTGAATAGGGAAGAGTCAACTTATATAAGTAAGAGAGCAAACCACAATGAAGTTAAAAGAAAAGAACAGTACCACTCTTTCTGGAATCAAGAAGAGGCAAAGGCTGAAATCTGGAGTTGGCATAGCCATAATAGCCTTAAAAAAAGAGAAGAAAAAAAATCACCGAGAGTAATTTATAAGACAAAAAACATTGTTAAACTGAGAGTGGTCTGCTACATACCTTGATCAAGATACAAGCCACGATATGAGTATTCATGCGCTCAGGCTCAAACTACATAAAAAACAATAATACCAGTAAACAATGGGAGACACTAAAATCTTTGGACAGGTATGACAATGATCATGTGAACAACTAGAGCACCTGATAAAGCCGAAGCAAGCATAGATTTGCATCCAGGCTATACGTTTTCGAAGTAACCTGATGTTCATAAACAACATTCATCAACTTGGCATGAAAGAAGATTTTTATAACAGAAAACTATATACATTCCAATTAATTCCTTCCACACAATACAACAAAATCTACAGACAATTTTGATAAAGCTAATTCAAAATCAGAAGCCGGCGAAAAGAACCTGCTCGTTCACGTAGTTTTCGAGATCAGGTAAGATTTCAGGGTTGAAGGGATTAACGGCGACGAGCTGCTCAACGGTGTAAGAACTCTGTTCCTCCGGGGATTGGATCTCTATTCCCATCTCTTTCTCCGTTTCTGTTTCTTAGCTTATCTTCGGTCTCTTCGCGCTCGATGAGGCTGAGAGGGTGTGCAGAGAATAATTCGCGGCTGAGACGGATCTAGGGTTTAAAGTCAAAACGACGAAGCTTTATTCACTGGGCTACCGGTGTCAATTCACAAAAATTAAAGGGTTAATTTAGGAGGATACAAATACCTAATACTCGTTTCGTAAATAATATTTGTTTGAAGGACTTCAAGTGGATATCATGAAGAGTGTAAAATCAAAATCTTTTTTTTTTTTTTAATTTAAAAATTCAATGTGAGTATCATGAAGAGTGTAAATCAAAATCTTTCTATTTAAATTCAATATTTACAATCTCTCTCTCTCTTTTTTTTAATAGTCTAATTCCTGTAATAAACTTGACAATGTTACAATGTTACAATGTTAATAGTCTAATTCCTGTAATAAACTTGACAATGTTACAATGGGGTTCAAGAAGAATGAATCCCATTTGACCCAAAGAAAGAGTTTCAATCTGTGATCAATGGGTTTCCTGGTTGTGTAAGTCTTCACAGTATCAACGAATACGATTCACATTAGAAAATGGCTCATGTGCTGCTTTTGAAGCAGCCTTTTTGGTGGTCTCTGGTACTCCAAAAACATTCCAGAACCTCAGAGTCTCGTCTCCTGCTGCTGAAGCTACGGTACAACCATCAGGACTCTGTACAAAACACAACAAGCAACATAAGTTTTAGGGCTAATGACCTCAAAAACTCAAACTACTTTCAAGCACCTAAAGAAATTGATTAAATTACCTGGGCCATGTATAGAACTCTTGATGTATGACCAGTGAGCTCAGCCATCTTCACCATGGATGGGTACTTCCAAAGTGTAAGCTGGTTCTGTGTAAACCCATGTGAGCTAAGCAACTCTCTTTCGTTCTTGCTCCATAACAAAGAACAAACTTGAGAGCCAGTGTCTACTGAATTCAAACAAGCCCCAGTGTGAGTGTTCCAGAACTTAATTGTCCTATCTCCTCCACCACCACCAGTTGAAAGCAGATTCGCTTGGAAAGGGCACCACGCAAGAGCTTTCACAGCAGATGTATGTTCCTCAAGCCTGTGCAGCCATTGCGTGGTTGAGTTTGAGGAGGCGACAGAACGATCCCATATGTGTACCACATTGTCGTTGCCACCACTAGCAAGTTGCTGTCCAGATCCTGACCACTTGAGACCACAAACCTCTTGAGTGTGACCCCTGTAGGTTTCCACAATGGGTGATCTGATCCTAACATCATTGTTGATGATTTGTCCATCCATTCCCCCAGTTGTCAGAATGTGATTGTTCCATGCCAATGATCCTACTCTTGACTGGTGACCACCCTTCAACGTTCTCAGCTGTAGAAAAAACACACACACCAGTTTAAGACAAGACAAACATCAGATATTATATATCAACAGAAAAGAGGGAGTTCAGTAATTACTTGACGGTTGGAAGCAGAGTCCCAAAGCTGCACTTCAGAGTTGTTGAGCCCTACTGCGACATGGCGACCATCAGGTGCCCAGTTGATACTCGTGACAGGTCCCTTTTCCTCATCAATGGTTATAAGCTCAGAGGTAGAACCACTAGAAGCATCCCACAAGTAAACAGTGTGTCCCAACGCTATGGCTAGGACATTAGAACTGCCCCAGTCCAGCAAGTTAAGGTAGAAGTCATCCACAATGTCAGGCGCATCCAAGGTTCTCTCAGAAGTCTAACATTACAACATAAAAGTATTGTTACAACACATTAATACAACTCCAAAGCAATAATTAGGTGGGCTCTTTTCGTACAGACAAAAGAAGAAAATACCTGAGGAATGTATCTGCGAGGCTTAACGGATATAGGTTGTTGGTGAAGAGAAGCAGAATGATTGTTGGGAAGAAGTTCGAGTGGAGCTTGAGGTTTGTTTCTGAAGGCAAGAATGCGGGTGTGATTCAGATTCATAGTCTCAGCCAGTTGCTTCCTGTAGGCCTCTCTGGATGGTGAACTTACCGCTGCTGCCTGATCTTTACCTTTTCTTCCTTCAGTAAGAGCGTAGTGAGCATAGTCGAAATCCATGGCTGATCTGTTGGGTATGAATCTGTCCAGCTGACGGAAGATATAAGCAAACAATGGTTACCTTTCATTCAATATCACAAAATCTTATATATTTATGCAAGAACAACCAATTCTATTTTGCTTATCACACAAAAACAACAGAATCAACAATTCTTTCATCTAGTATCTAAAATCAAGGGGAATCATCATCTGTGAAAAAATCCAAACCCTAATTCTGAAGAATTAAAGAGCACCCACAAATCTCAACCCTAATTCCTAACCACGAGAAACTCACGTTTTGCTTGGAATTATTTCTGGGAAGAAAGTGTTCTTGAAGTGGGCACCGAGCCTGCGCTTTCAAGTGCGAAGAAGTGTTCGTACCTGCATCCATCATCACCAAATACAAAGAAATACACAAACAAACAATAGCGATGATTTTTTCAAAACGGATTAGAAGATCTAACAAAACTAGACAAAGACGAATCTAATCAAGCCTGCAGAGAAAGAATCGTTAGTCAATTCGAGCAGAGACAGAGAGGGCGAAGAAGTGGTTCGTGGCTGAATAATGTTGGAGAAAGGTGTACGAAATTTGGGGTTGTATAGCAAATTAGGGCTTTGGTTCTAATAAGAAAGTTCCTAACGGCTATATTTCTACGAGAGCCGTTGAGAACGGAATAAGAACAGCAATTGTTTTTTTTTTCTTTTTTCTTTTAATAAATGTTAGACAAAAACGAAGATAATTTTATCACATAAAAAATAAAATAAAATACTGGTTTAAAAGTCATCTCAAATCTTATAAACCATTGCAAAACCAATTGGTTGTGATGCTTGACTAATTGGTCAATTTTGTATTTGTTCAACAAAAACTGAACCAAAAAGATAAGAGATTCGATTCGGTTTAGTTAATAGACGCACTGTAGTAGAAGACTTGTGTTACAATTTCCGTGCTTTGTACACAAAATTAGGCTGCATTTCACACACCAGGACAAGTATGTTAACCTTTACATACAAAGTATTCATCTACACATACTTTCAAGACCGGGTTATAACCCTAGTCAACCAATGTTGCAACAGTTGCATGCGAAATAGAGTCTACAGGCAGGGCTTATCACACAATACTAGGAAACTAGTGCAATGTGTGTAATCAGTAAGTAAGAAGACATCCATACCAGCTTTACTATCAAGATTGTTGTAACTTGTTTCTCCCCGCATCTTCTTATAAGTGCTAGGGGAATACTTCCCTTCACTGACTCGCCCGGCACTAGTTGAAGATGTCACAGGAAGCTGGCCAGATGCTGTATCAATTTCAGACTTATTATGTTCTTCTTGATCATAACTATTTAGCACATTGTATCAATATCGATATCAATGAGGTCTTCTAGCTCATAAGTTCATAACCAAGTGGATATATTACAGGTTGCTGATTCAGTGTAGTTTCAGTGTAGGTTAATGAGTCTGTTAGGAGATCTTGAAGAGCTGGCAGTAAAAACTGTACCTTTGGTAATAGCGTTCTTACATGGTCTTTTCTGCATGTCCACATTTCCTGACGAAAGAAGTAGGTTTCTCACATAAGGTCTCTCCATCGAAAACCAGCACTTCAAACTCAGACACTCCATGGAACGTGAAGACCAACAGATCGTTCTATACTAGCGAATGGAATGATCTTTCACAAACTTGTCCCACCCACAAGAAAAAGCCAGTGTCTTTTCATCATCTTCCTCAACTCTCACACTGCATATAGCACCACTTGGACTTTTGAGAGTCACAGTCTGAGGTAACTTCCTTTTACAATGAGTTGAAAACTTTTGAGGTATGGGCTGCAAAATTGTTTGCAAAAAGGAGTAATTTTGATGTAAGAAATTCTCATACTCATTACTTGAAAAGACAATAAGATCATATCTGTTAGTGCTTAAATCCTCGAAAACAATTTTTTAAGAGAGAAAAGCAAAAAATTGCTTAAACCCTTAAGTGGGTTCAATACATTTGTTTGTAAAATCCCCAAATCACGGAATCTAAGGAGAAACAAGAATAGGTGAAAGATGAATAAGGTTAGAGAAAGTGATTTGAACATACGAGGCGATTGTGGAACCCAGGAAGTAGGAGCTGAGAATAATGGAGAGTTTGGAAATGAGTCCAATAGAGTTCTTCTGCCCATTTCATGCAATCTTCGCAATTCTCTTCCATCTTCTTCTTACACCGAGAAATGTTTGGAGTGGGTTTGGTTCCTTAAAACTTCTTACACATCAGCCGATCAAGGATATTTAAGGGAAATTAGTGAAATTTATGTTCCTTCAATTATAAAACACCTGGCGTCTCGACACCTATACAAGTGTTTCATGGATAACAATTCATGAGAACATATAACACTAAATCATTCTAATAAGAAGATTGAGATAAACAAAGAGACTATACAAACTGAGTTGGTTGAAAATGTACTGAGAGACCTTATTAAAAAGCAAAATATTGATTCACACAAAGAGAAGCTTAGACTAATCCCCTATACCATTTAGAGGTTTAGGATCTACTCGTCTAGCCAATCTAGGCTGAAACATTTCTCAGCAGCATCAATCTTTAGTCCTGGAACGGCCTTTTTAACTTCGTCCCACATAAATGCAACATCAGTATCACATATTACATGGCGTAGAGACTCCAACGAAACAGCAGAGCTCGGTCTATCCGAGAAACAGCATTCTCTCATGTCGATCTTCTCCAGCTTCTTTAGTTTTCCTATTTCCTCTGGAAGACTACTCAGGCTGACACATTGCGAGATGTCGAGGTACTTCAGGCGAGGAAGCTCACAGATTTCTGCAGGCAATGCCTCTAGCTCGGGGCAAGCATATAGCCTTAGAAGTTCAAGACCTTGTAGCTTACTAAGATTCTTAGGCAATGCACCGAGGCGGGGACAATTTGTTATGCTTAAGGAGTTCAGAGACACCATTCGGCAAATACTTGAAGGTAATGCCACAAGATCATCACAGTGATCTATCGTCAGATCGCCCAAGTTTGGGAAGATATTGGCAACATCAACTCCAGTTTGATCAAAACTGTTATTGATCTTACACAGAATCAGAGACATCTTGTTGAGATTTTTCATGGGGACTGTTGTGTTTGAGAGTTCCGGGACGTGAACTCTCTCGAGCCAGAGACTCCTTAATTTCGACAAATTAGAAAATATTGAAAAGTCATGAAGAACCGCAGGGGACATGCCGTTGTTGATTACCACTAGGACCCTAAGCCGGTTCATCTTGGTGATAAAAGGTGGAAGAACATACTTGTCCGAAGAGAAATTCAATATTAGAATCTCTGCTTTGGGGAACTCCATGTCAAACCATTCCATTTCATTCATTTTCCCTGCAAAAGCAAAACAAACGATTCAATCCAACATTAAGATCCTGGTGATTACCTCATAGAGAACCAAGTAATATAGAGATTGCAGTGTAAGAAAAACTCTTGCCAGTATGAATAGAGACAATCTGGGCAATGTATTGGTCATCATTGTTCCTTTCCCATTCTCTTGGAAGCTCTGCCTCTCTTTTCGGCATCAGCAACCGTTTTCTTCTGTTTACTTTTCCTACGTTGCTTATATGAAGTGCTAGGTCTCGCAGAACATCATGCTGTGTCACAAATATATCATAGTGGCTTGCATACAAAGAACCAAGCCTGAAAATTAACATACAATAATAATTTCATAAGACTTTTAAACCGTTATAAAAAGTGAAGATCTACAAGTAATGTGATCCCTCACCGTGGATCTTTCCCAAGAGTAAGGAGATTCTTGTTCGACAAGTCAACAAGAATGGCAAAAGCATCTCCCTCCCCTATATCATGTATCTCAATCCACATGTTGATTAGGACATCAAGAGGAATCTTCCTGTCTTCAGGGAATGCGCCAAGATCCAAGAAACACTCTTTGGCAATCGGGTCGAGATTTAGTAGACTAGCTTCCATTTGATGAAGCAATCTACTCTCGTGAGTTTCGTCAGCAGGTTCACCTCTTGATAACCTCTGCAAAACGCCCTCCCAATATTTTTCAGGTTTGTCTTTTAATGAAGCGCCAGTAACTTTGAGAGCCAAAGGTAGACCTTTACACTCATTAGCAACCTGCGTCAAAACCATTTGAACTGTTGAGAATCGAAAAGAATTAGGATATAAAAGGAATGTATCAGTTGGAGAAGAAACCACAAAGCTTTTTTACCTGCTTAACCAGATTTTTGCAGAAACCAGAAGGGACAGATTTCTGACCGAATGCACAGAGACAGAATAGAGAGATGGCTTCATCTTCCGTAAGTACTTCAACATCATGAGTGGATTTATGGTCAGTGAGTTTAGAACGTGAGACCACAAGAGTTGTGCAACCAGGAATATTAAACGACGTCAAGCGGTCCAGAGCTTGTGTGGTCCAAACATCATCAAGAATGACCAGCTTCCTTGTTTTAACCACCTCAGTCTCAAACTGAAAATTACAGTCTGGAACAGGAGTTGCAGATTCACAACCAGAAACGAAAAACCAAATACGTGCCCTAAGCTCATCAAGAATGGGAGATTGTGATACAGTGAGAAACAAAATCCGGTTCTCGAAGTGAGCTGAAGACAAAGCAGTGTAAAATTAACCATCTCACAAAACTATACAGCTCGAGAAGAAGAGAAGAATGAAGAATAACTTACATCGGACTTCATCGTCGCGTTCAAGCTCTCTGGCAAGAGTGGTTTTACCTACACCGCCCATACCAGTAATCCCAAAAACTCCTCCGTCATGAGAGTTGAACATCATCTTCTTCACCTTCCTCTTACCTAATTCCAATCCAACCCCAAATTTCTCCAAATCGTCGCTTGTCTCAATCTCCATAGCCTCGGCTAACTTAAGCGCATCGATGATCATACCTCCTCCCCCGATTTTCATGGAATCCAATCGCTCACTCATTAACTCGAGGTTCCGGTCAACCCGATCCAAACGAACATCGGCATTTGCCCGGAGAAGATGAATATCAGCGAGGATTTGGGTAAGAATTGGACCTCTAAAGAAAACAGAGATGGCCTTCTCAAGCTTCTCCATTTTCTTAACAAGGTAGATCTGTCGAGCAACATTCCAGCGACGGCAGCTTAAGCAGTTCTCCGTGAGTTTCTTACCCTTCTCAAGAGTTTCAGAGAGCATACGAATTTGAGCCTGGCGATGAGCAGGCAGCTCCACGCCGCCCAACTGAATCTCCTTGATCGTTGGTTGGACGTTCTGGATCAAGGAGATCAGGTTGTCGGCGGTGCCTTTGTAACGGCATGTTTTCGCTGATAAAAAGAAGAGCTGCTTCAGGAGCTCCGTCGCTATTTCGCCCACGAAGAAATCGGTCACGGCCATTGGACAAGATTGCAAAGCTTAGTTAGGCTCTCGGTCTAAATAAAAGGATAGAGAAGTAGTGGAAGACCTCACCTCATTGCTAATTTCCTTGTAATTTACACTGACACTGACACTGACACTCACACATATTCTATTGTCTTCAGCTCAATTGTTAAATTTCCCAGAAATTATCAAACAAGAAACTACCAATTAATAATAATTGACTAATTGGTAACGAAGACTTGCAAGCAAACAAACAAACAAACAAAAACGATTTTGCATATAAATAATAATCAACTAACACGTTACGGGCCTGAATGGAGACCTTGTTACGGGCCTGAATGGAGACATTGTTACGGGCCTGAATGATTCCCAAATTTATTCGCACCTCTACAAACGATTAGAGTTAAAAGAATAATCGAGATAAATTAAAACTCTAAGTTTGAGAAAAATGAACAACATAATGTAGTCTAGTCAGATCGATTATGGGGTATTTTCACAAAACAAATACGGATCTCCTAAATCTCAAATGAGCAAACAGAGAAGAATTAGTAGCTAAACACATGAGATTTGTAACAAAGATTAAAACTCATTCCTAAATAATTATAGGACTCTCATAGACATTGTTTTCGAAGAAACAATAAAAATAAAGAAAAGGGACAGTAATGAGACTCAATATTATATCTGTTAAAGAAAAGAAAAAAAAAACTAACCTATCAAATAAGAACGACGTCGTCTCCGGTCAGTAACATTGATCTTCCAATGGAAATCAGTTGAACCTCTAAGCTTCGCTTTCCTCCTCTCCCAATTGATCTCAGTCCTCCGCTTCTTCGTCAGCCTGCAAAACCTCTGCAAATCTTCATCCATGGCTAGCATACACCAACTGGTCGTCCACGTCGTAGTTGCAGTCGTAGTCTCTGTAGCAAAGCCATGGCTTCCACCCCAAGTAGTGAACCGCGTAGAGCTGAGGCGGCTCGGCGGCAAAGAGGTTGTTCTTGATGTTCCTTTCATTGGTTGTGTTCGACCAGAAGTTCTTTAGAAAGTTTACTCGTCGAGGCATTCGGTGCCACCACACGAATATCTCGTTTAGATACCTGAATATATGTAACACCATACATTTTTTGGTTTAAAATTTATACATGTACATAACATTATTATTATTGTCTTAGTTAGACTTGTTATTTTGTTAGTGTTTTAATTTTCATGAGGCCACATATATGAATTTGATGCATTTTCAGACAAAACAAAATTGACGTATTCATTCCAAATTAATTTGTTTCGGAATTTCAAACTTCTATCTGAAGATATATGGTTAAACCTTTTTTAATAACCGATACCCGAATCCGAACCCGAACCCGACCCGAAGTAAAGAGTTCGGATCGGGTACGGGTATGTTAAAATATCCAATCGGGTGTATATTTTTTACTCATCGGATACTCGTATCCGATCGGGTATACCCGAACAACCCAAACTCCACCCAAAGTAATCCAAAATTGTATAAAACTTAAATGTTTTAGTTTTTTTTTTTTCATTTTCATATATGTTAATTTTCATATGTTAGTTTAGTTATATTATATAATTTTTACTTGAAATTTTTTGTTATTTAATGTTAAATGTTTCATAAATTCAAGAACAAAGGAATAAATAAATTTTGTGTTTTTGTTTGGTAGTTTGAATTTTTTGGGTTTATTTTGATATTCTATCTAGTTTTAATGATTTTGGATTGATTTAAAAAAAATAGTGAATATATATGAATATATATCAGTTTTTAAAATTTGGTTCAAAAATTATTTGAGTTCGAGTATACCCGAAAATACCCGAACCCGATGGGTGTTTACCCGAATCCAACCCAAAATTCTAAAATACCCGATCATGTCTTATATCTCTACACCCGAACCCGGTCTGATACCCGAATGTCCAGCCCTAATTGCCACAGTCGAAACTTGCTGTAGTTATATTCATTGTATGAGTCTTTTTCGGCTAGTGGGTTTCTGATTCGGGTGATCATTCGAAGCTTCCATCCCGCAGCAGCGAGAGCTCGAAGTTTGGCGATTGAGATGGAGTCATCGTGTAGAAGGATAATATCGCCTTTGGTGTTTGTCTGAAGGAGGCTTTGAGCCAAAGTTATGGCACCACAGACATAAGACTCGGAAGAGTGGAGCACGGTTACGTAAGCTTCACGTTTTGGTCGTTTTGTCTCTGCTTCTATCTTGGTTAGGTCAAGTCAAGTCAAGCAACATTTTTTGTTCTCCTGTCAACATCGGTTACAGAAAGGATCAATGCTTTTCAAACAATCTCATATCAATTTCTTGCTTACAAACAATTTGTTTCTTAAACCGTAATGACTAGTTTGTCCCTATCAGATTATCTTCATTTATAAGCTAAGATGTTAAAGCGATTGGGCAATGAGAATTAGGATGGTAAAACATAATAGTGTAGTAGTATGTATTAGGCCTGGACATTTTCGGATTCGGATCGGTTTCGGATCGGATTGAGTCGGATTCGGATTATTCGGATATTGGATTTTATAATCCGAACACTATCCGATTGTATATTCGGATCGGATCGGATCGGATCACAGATTTTATATGTAACCCGATAAAAACCCGAAAATTTTTCGGATTCGGTTAATAAATCCGAATAACCGGAAAAATCCGAAAAAATCCGAAAAATCCGAAAAAAATCCGAAAAAATCCGAAAAATCCAGAAAAAATCCTAAAAAATCTAAAAAACAAATCCAAGTTTTTTTTTTAAAATAAATAAGAAATTTAATCAAAAATAAAATTTTAATTGAAAAATATAAAGAAACATTTTTGAATATATCATATAATTATAAATATTGATAACTAATATATATTTTGTATATTTAAGAATATATATAATTATATATATAACTATATATATTATATATTTCGGATATCCGATCGGATATTGGATCGGATTCGGATTATAACCGAAACCGAAATTTTTTTAGAATAAAAACCGATCGGATTTTATAAGGTGTTCGGTTCGGATTCGGTTCGGATATTTTCGGATCGGTTCGGATCGGATTTTCGGATATCGGATTTTATGCCCAGGCCTAGTATGTATACCAGTTTTAACCAAGAATTAGTCTAAACCTACGTATCATTTAGGTGCCTCAACCTCCTTTTCCTTAGGGCCGAGTTATATAGACTGAAAGATGGATTACATCTTACAAACAAGGTTTATGGTAGTTGACTAGATCCGTATAAACCATGATACTTTTGGTATACAAGCAAGATAATGAAAATAAGAGTCTCATGGCGATGGTGTGTTAAGACTTAAGTGGTAAGAGAAACTGTGTTGAGTTCTTTGGCAAATTGATAACTGATGATGATGTATAAGCAAAATCTCGAGAGTAACTGTTTTATTAATAAGAATACAACACTTTGTGTCTCTTATTCCTTTATAACCTCCTGCATGTGTTGTGCATAACTTCTTCCCGGTGGAATGAATATTACATCTTCCCAACCTGAATTCCTCTCGCTCCTCTACATTTATTCAATTCAGATTCATTAGATTACCGGGCTCTGCGTTCATAGTTTTCGATTTCATTAAACAAAGAAGAGTGAGTACCTCCATTTTTCTTAAGACATCTTCTAGACTCCCAACCTGTACAAGACAAGATTAGTTCCATGGTGAAGATAAGAGGACACATAACAATGCTGTAACTTCTTTAATAAAATTGATCTACATTATACCGTAATAGAAGTATGAAATGCAATTTTAATAACGATAAACCTTTGAACTCATAGAATTATGAAGGGATGTACAATATGAATTTCCTTCTTTTCTACAGTTTGATAAACTTTTCCCTTTCCATCGCTGTATTTCCTCATGACATATTCTACAAATCACAAATGATTCCATTGCAGCTACTATCTACTCCTACTTTTTAGTAACCCATGTCTTTCGCTTCAGATGTTTTCATGTTAAGTGACCTATCAAGGCAAGTTGGAATCATTACCATAATTTGTTGATCTCCTCTTGATGCTCTTGTATACTTTGAAAGTTCCCTCTCTATATCTTCCTGAAAGTGATTACCACAAATTAATTTTCATCAACAATAAAGTAAACTTTGGCTTTGAGCAATCTATTCTTTAATGTGCGGGAAGAAACTAACCAACCTTACTGAAATATACAGGGCAATAACGTTTATTTCTTTTCCTCCAACAAGAAGCTCAGACTGCGAGAGATGAATATTAAGAGAAAACAAAGCAACCACTTCAAAATATAACGAAATTTCATTGGTGAAGAGAAACACATAAAATATTCCATTAATACAAGATCTGCCAGACATATCAATGCATCTATTTAAGCTTAATAGCAAACGAACTTCGAATAGTCATCCAAATTCTTTAGCATCTGAGCATTAATAATGGCGAAAATATACAGCCAAGTATAGGATAGACAACAGATGGCAAGGAATTGAGTAAAGGGATGTACCTGGAAAACTGGAACTCCATCAAACCCATTCTTATTACCTGAGGATTTGAGCTGGGATGCAAGGAAATATAGGTTTAGGAGAAGGTGTAGTGACAAAATAACAACAGCAGGAGGTAGAAGAATGAGCCAACCTCCAGTGCATTCTTTATTTGGATTGGATCTGGCAATAAGCGGAAAGAAATCCCCTCAACTTTTAACAAGTAGACCTGTAAAAATATAACATAAATTTCCCCCTAAAGTATTTGAAAGTTCCAAGACAAGTAAGAGTGATGATAATCATGCAACCACTGGTAGGTGTTTCTTGAGTAAGATAACACCATTCATTCTCCATTGATGTAATGCAATGATAATAGAGAATGGTAACTACCTGGTCTAGATTAATGGGAACAACCTTAGCATTGGTTTTCAATTCTCTTCTCCGAAGGCGCGCCTAAAGGATATTAGAGAATTGCGAGCTCAGAAAAGAAAAGAAAAGAAAAAAAAAACGCTTTTGGGAGGAGCAAAAGTAAGAAAGAGCGGAAACCTGAGCAAGGAAAGCTTCAGCATCCTCTTGGCGAAAACAGAGCAAACCAATAGACTTGTCACTGGTAGGATCCGAGATAAGAACGAATTCGTTATTGGTGTTACTAACTGTAAACACAGACGTGCCAGCAAGAGCTTTAGCGACGTGAGAAGGATTCAATGTCGTCGGGGTATCAGACTTGTTGGATTGCGAGAGGGAGGCAAAAGGCGGGGGAGGAAGAGAGAAACGACGAGTAGCTAGGGTTTCGGCGAAACGTTTGGTGTCTTCGATTCGGGCGAAGAGGTCGGAGGTGAAGCGAGTGCAGTGGTGGTTAAGGAAAGAGGAGAAGGAGAGGAAAGGATTGGGTTTGACTGATGACTCCATTTTTGGATTTTCAGAAAAATAAGAAGAAACTGCTCATGAACGAATTCAACTAATGTATCAAGAGACTGAACTTGAACTGAACTACAAGGCTTACACTCATCTCTGGGTTTATTTGGGCCTTTCGTCAATACTTTTCTAATCATCTTTTGAGAAACTACAATTATAAGTTCATCAGGCCCACAGATATATAAAATTTTGAAAGAAAAGGAAAAAAATAACACATTCATATCTTCTTAAATATTTGAGATTTCATTCTCTCTAGATATGAAAACAATTTTACATCGTTCTGCAGTTATAAAACCTTTCTTGTATTTTATAGACAAAAGGCAATCCACATAAAAGCAATTGCTTCTTTTCAACTTCCACACCACTCTATATTCATGACTTACGAAAAGCTTTGTCACTGAATATACATGTACATGACATTTTTTTTTTAATTAAAATTGTCAATATAAATATTACTAGACCAAGCAAACTACAAAGAGAGAAAACAAAATCAAACAAAAGTTTTAAACCTCAATAAGTGAAAAAAATGTAGTAGTCATCATATTGAACAAATATTATTTAGTTCATTTCAGTATTGAATGACGCCCAAACTCTTCAACCAAGGGAGCATCTCCTCCAATCCTTCCCTTAGACTTCGAGGGCTATAACCAAGTTCTAGCTTAGCTTTGTTACAAGAGTAAGCCCATTGATGTTTCAGCACATTCACTGCCTGTTCATTACAAAATACTACGACTTGAGATTACTGTATATCAAATAAGACACAATCTATAGTATATTGGCAACTAATGTATGCAATTGGAAACTCACTGGAGGACTGATAACTGGAAGCTTCCCTGTAACTCGAGAGATTAAAACAGATAACCATCCATATGCTTCGATTGCCCATAACGGAAGGCTAAATTTTGGTTTTTGGGTTCCAGTAATGAGTGCAGACATGTCAAAGACAAGCTTAAAAGATGCATTTTCTCCAGCGAGCAAGTATCTTTCACCAAGCCTACCTTTTTCCATTGCAGCAACATGACCCTTCACAACATCATCAACATGGCTGAACGAGTATCTATCATTCCCGGAGCCAATATATCCAGGTAATCTCCAGTTAAAGCGCTCAATGATCTAGAACAACAACATTTGCAGATAAATTGTTTAGTCTAACTATAGTTTTGACGGAATGCAAGAACTCAACCCTAATAAAAACACAATCGGGAATGAGAAACATATACTCTCCAGTTTGGTAAAAACAACCACACAAATAGATCTTGAAAGGTGGACACTTTCAATGTGATTGTAACGAATAGAAAGAAATTCAAATTCTGTAACATTATCCAAGCTTCCTATGTATCTCTAATCAGAAGTAACAAAGCAAAAAGAACAGATTGAAAGAATATGATACCAATCTAGCAACCATATTGCCTGTGGTGAGCTTGCCTGGACCATAGATAACACCAGGATACATCATAATTATGGGCACACCTTCAGAAGCAGCATTCAAGGCAATCTTATCAGCAGCAGCCTTGGATCTCTCGTACTCCGTGCAGAAGAACTTCTCACTATGAACCTTTTTCTCAAAAGCAGAGCAAATTCGAAATCAAATCAAACATGAACAAACAAATAATGAAATTTAGAATATCATACTTGATCCTCATTAGCAACATATCCATCGGTAGAGCCAAGGGCGAAGAAGGAAGAAGTGTAGATAATCTTCTGTACCGTTTTCGTCTCCTTAACTGCTTCCAAGACGTTCTTCAGTCCACCAACGTTGACCTAAGCTTCAAAATCACGCGTTACCACACGATCTCTCCGATCTTCACTCACAATTGACTTAAAGATTAAGATGTACAAGAACGCTTACTGAGACGAATCGAGATGGATCAGGAAGCCAAGGCTCAACTACAGCGGCAGCGTGGAAAACGATATCGCAACCGGAGCAAGCATCAGTTAGCGTACGGTAGTCAGTTACATCACCATAGGCGAGCTCGAATTCGTCATTTACTGGAGGTAGGTCGGAGAGGTCACTGGTTGGGCGGACCAAGGCGCGAACGCAGTGGCCGCGACGAAGGAGGGCATGGCAAAGTCGTGCTCCTAAGTAACCAGAAGAACCGGTGACTAATATTTTCATTTTTAGTTTGTCAAAGAGCAATGTTTGTATTATGATAACCTATAGAGCCGGTGACTATTAATTATCAACTAGATTAGCGAGATGTAATTGTTTGTAATTACTAATTAAATACAAGTGGGAAAGTACACTATCCAAAGCAATTTACTCAGCACAGAATTTTAAAGACAGATATTCTGAGACTTACAGAAACAACCACCCAAAAGCGCCTTCTATCGTTCCATGGGTTTCAGATGTTACAAGGGTTTGAGCAAAATTCATGTGGACAGATTGATGGGAGAATAGGAGATTGTTTTTTTTTTTTTTTTTCTTAGTTGTGTAACAATTTTCAGAGTTTTGAAATTGATGTGTACCGAAGATGCTAACATCTTTGGCCAGTTGTATACGAGAATCTTTGATTTTTTTTTTTTTTTTCAATCAGTCCTCATATTATCGGTGCAGTCTATTTTCTATTACTCTCACACTCATACATAAGTAATAACACACAACTCCATGCTCTTCTTACCTCGTTACAATCTTTAAGTAGATAGATGCCATGTTATTACATTATCCCTCAATATTACATGTTTTTATGTGTGTGTTCTCTATTTCATCTATTTTTTTTATTTGTTCCTTGATTTTTTTATTTCATCTGTTACATGATTTTTTATTTCATCTATTACATTTGCAGATATCTGTTACTCTCTCCTTAAGATAGACTACAAAAGAATATGTCCAGCGGTTTGAATTGTTACCATTCTTGCTGTTATCAGGGTAATGAAGTTAGTATATATTCCCTAAAGAAAAATGTCTGTAGAATATGCAGAGGCCAAGAAGCGTACAATCAGAGGTAAGATGCTATTTGCCTCCTATTCCATCTCTGATAATGCAAAATTGCTCAGTTTATTGAGATTTGAGCTCTTGTGAGAATTTACAGACTAAAGAAAAAAGACAGAATTTTGTTTTAGATAAATCATGCGTGTAGTATACTAACATGTCTCATTATGTTTATATCCCTTGTTTGGTAATGTTTATGTGCAGGAGATATAGTAGAGATTGGGGATATAGAACAGATATCAGAAGAGAAAGAGTTGATGGGAGAGAGAGTGGAGAAATTGAAAGAGGAGTGGGGATTCACAGAGACTTTCATTCTATAAACAAACCACGCTTGACTGTCTCACAATGAAACAGAAACAAGCGGAAGACAATGGCATTTGCGTCGATCAGACCTTGTGTCGAATGTCTATCTCCATGTTCTGACACTGAACTGTGATCAGGTAATATTAGGTTCTGGTTGTGTGAAACAGAGAACTAGGAGAATATACAGTATTCAGTATCTAACAAGGGGATTAAGGATGTTAAATAGGTTAAAGGTCTTCAATTTCTAGTATGTTAGAAAACATCTCAATAATATGATAATAAATGAAAAATAAGAAAGTGAAAATGAGAGGTTCATGAATTTGTTTTCGAGATTATCTCTTTTCTAATTATAGAGTTTGGAATTGTGTACCTCTCTTTTATTGTCTTATAACTTGTTAATCGGAAAATCAATCATTATCATATATTTTCTTCATTGTTTCCTTTCTCTTGTAAGTGTCTTGTCGTTGATTCTTTCTTTTGGTGGCTCTTCGTCCAGTTGAGTTTCATCTTTCTTGGTTCTTTATGTTTATCCCTCTTCTCACAAGAGATAATCATCCTCGTTGATTTCCATCTAAAGTTCTGTTATTTAATTGATCTTTCTTATTTTTGTGTTTCTTGCAAACATAAGGTGTCTTTTTTTCCTACATTGCTTTCTTTGGTTGTTACAATGAAACTATAACATGATGTTTGTTTTCCATATCCATGAACTTATCACAAATTTAACAATTTAAAGAAGAATGGTTCTAAATTCATTGATAGTGTTAAATTTCTCTGTTTTTTTGTCGGGATTGAATCTCAAGTTACTTACAAGTTTTGCTTTCTAGATTCCTGCAATGGAACACTCTAAAACAACAGCCGCGGTATCTCCTCCTCCAGAAGGTTCTACTGTTAGTGGTAATGGTGGAATTATAGAGCCTGAGTTGCAGCAACCTCAAGACATACCAACAAAACTAGAGAATAATGAAGAAGCGATTCAACAATCTCAATGTGAAGATTCAACTGAAAATGGGAAAATTTATCTGGATGACACTTTTTTGCCTTCCATTTTATCAAACTCTCAAGTAGAAGAAATACAAGATTCGCCTACGACTCCTACTGCTATTTCTCTCTCTGTTGAGATTGGTCTGCCTTGCTTAAACACCAAGTCTGGAGCAGAGGGCACCACAAGAAATGGGGTGTCTCTAAGATTTCTGTCTTCCCCAAGAAGCATTGGATCTCCAAGAGCCCTCGTGTCTCCGAGGTTTGCAGGATGCTCATCACCACTGAGCAATGGAACACCCAAAAGTATGGATTCTTATAGAGACTCGATTGACACAGCATCACCTTTCGAATCTGTTAAAGAAGCTGTCTCAAAGTTTGGAGGAATTACTGATTGGAAAGCACATAGAATGAAAGTATTAGAGGTATAGTTATTTGTATCTGTATCGGACTTCGTTTCCTTTGTATTGGTCGAGAAATGTGCTCATTGCTTTTGTTGCAGCGACGCAAATTTGTGGAACAAGAGCTTGAAAAGATCCAGGAGGAGATTCCTGAGTACAAAAAGAAATCGGAGATGGTTGAGATGTCGAAAATGCTAGCGGTTGAGGAGCTAGAGAGCACAAAGAGACTCATAGAAGAGTTGAAGCTTAATCTTGACAAGGCTGAAACAGAAGAACGACAGGCAAAGCAGGATTCTGAGCTTGCTAAGCTGAGGGTTGAAGAGATGGAACAAGGAATTGCAGATGAAGCTAGTGTTGCAGCCAAAGCACAGATTGAAGTGGCTAAGGCAAGACATACATCTGCTATTTCAGAATTGGAATCTGTCAAGGAAGAGCTACAAACTTTGCAAAAGGAGTATGATGCTTTGATAAAAGAAAAAGAGTTGGCTGTGAAGGAAGCTGAAGAAGCGGTTTTGGCTTCTAAGGAAGTTGAGAGAAAAGTTGAAGAATTCACTATAGAGTTGATAGCTACGAAGGAATCATTAGAATGTGCACATTCTTCTCATTTGGAGGCGGAGGAACATAAGTTTGGAGCAGCCATGTTGCGTGATCAGGAAACTCATCGTTGGGAGAAGGAACTAAAGCAAGCAGAGGAAGAACTCCAAAAACTTAAGCAACATATAGTTTCTACAAAGGAACTAAAAGTAAAACTTGAATATGCTTCAGAGTTGCTACTTGATTTGAAGAAAGAATTGGCAGATCATATGGAATCATCCAAATTGAAAGAGGAAATAGGGGAGATGATAACAAACAGTGAGATTTCATTACAGGAAAAAACTCATACAGATATACAAAAAGCTGTAGCTTCTGCAAAGAAGGAACTCGAAGAAGTGAATGTGAATGTTGAGAAAGCAACTTCTGAAGTGAATTGCTTAAAGGTGGCATACTCTTCCTTGAGATTGGAAATTGAGAAAGAGAAATCAGCACTTGAGTCAATCAAACAAAGAGAAGGGATGGCGTCGATAGTGGTTGCTTCTCTAGAAGCTGAGATCGACATAAGAAGGTCTGAAATAGCTTTGGCCGAGATTAAGGAAAAAGAAGCTAGAGAGATATTGGTAGAGCTACCAAAGCAACTGCAGCAAGCAAGTCAAGAGGCTGATGAAGCGAAATCATTCGCTGAACTTGCTCGTGAAGAGCTGCGAAAGTCTCAGGAAGAAGCAGAGCAAGCAAAGGCTGGAGCAAGTATAATGGAGAGAAGATTAATTGCAGCACTGAAAGAAATTGAGGCTGCTAAATCTTCAGAGAGGCTGGCGTTAGCTGCTATCAAGGCCTTGCAAGAGAGTGAATCTAGTTTAAATGGCAACGCTGCAGATTCTCCAAGAACTGTAACACTGACAATAGAGGAGTACTATGAGTTTAGCAAGCGTGCTCACGAGGCTGAAGAAGAAGCCAACACAAGAGTTGCAGCAGCAGTTTCTGAGACCGAAGAAGCCAGAGAAACTGAAAAGAGAAGCTTGGAGAAGTTGGAAGAAGTAAACAAAGAGATGGTTGAGAGAAAGGAAACACTTGCAGGAGCAATGGAGAAGGCTGAGAAGGCTAAAGAAGGGAAGTTAGGTGTAGAACAAGAGCTGAGAAAATGGAGGGAAGAACATGAAAAAAAGAGAAAGAGTGGTGATAACGGAGTGAACATAGAAAAAAATCATGGAAGAAGCATTGAAGGGTCCAAGGAAAAAGAAGTTGAAACTAATGAGTCAAACGGAACAGAAACAAACCCAGCCCCACAGGCAAATCCTGGAAAGAAAAAGAAGAAACTTTTCCCAAGATTTTTTATGTTCTTGATGAAGAAGAAGTCCCATAAGTGAGTTTGATGTAAAGACGTTGATTTTGTAAAATTCTATAAATGTAAATCAGAAGAGTTAAAGCATCTCAGTGTCTAAAACATGTCTTGAAAATTGATTTTCTAAAAGAACTAAAACACATGAACATAAGCTTATGATTAAGGCTTTATAATTCATTGGTACAAAACATCTAATAACCTTCTTTCGTTTATCTCAATACAGTAACTTAACTTGTTATTCCGAAGAAAATGATCCAGTTAAGCCGAGTGAATTTGACTAAATTTCTTCATGCTACTTCTTCCAACATAGCTTTTCTCAAGTGAAAACAAAAACCAAAAAAAATTCAAAGTCAAACCAGATAAATTTAGCAACATCATTAGATGTCTTTTCTCTGAATCTAACAGCGTACTAAGAGCCAGAACGTTGGAATTTCACATGGTTACAAACAGACTAGGATTGAAATTATGTAAACTTGTGGTCCGACTTGCTTGCTTCATCGCTTGTTGGATAAGCTGAAAGAGCTGACTTTCATGGGAGTTGCAATGACCAAAGGCGCTTCAGGTGAACCGGAGATTGCAAAGTTGTCATTCATGAAGCGACTGTCCACAATAGATTCATTCCTAAGGACTATCTTGTAGCAGTAGCATTTCTTCAGCCCTTCCTGCTCATGGTAGCATTCATGAGATCCATTCTTCACTTGCTGAAAGTTCCATATCACACTGAACTTGCCAACAGTTGCCACCACATGACGCTCCTGTTTCCCATCCTCTGTGACCTATATATCAAAAGTTAGGAATCACCTGTTAGTAAAAAGATATTTCAGTAGATGAATGATTCATAAGTAGTAAAAGTTCCTTTATCAAATATCAAGGTTGAAACACGATGCAAGTGAGAAACGCCTAACAACCTGTAAATTGAAAAGTTTGTACAGATCAAAGAAGACAAAGTACAGTTAGGCCTGCAGCAGACTTGACAATTTTTTTTATTGCATACTCCAAGTACAAGTGGGAGAGAGAAACCTCATCAACAGTCAATCAAGATGGAAACCACTACATAAAGTCACCAACCCAGCCATGGGAAAGGCGTTAAAGAGATGCATTTCAGCTAAAAGAGAACTATTCTTTGAGTGAAAAAGAATGAAATCGCATAGACAATTCTAGTATTGGTGTGTAAAAAGAATTCAGGCAACCATATGTTTGTCTTCCAGAAGATTTTAGACTTCAGCTATTATATGTACTAAACTATGAGCAAAACATGAAAAATTTGACGCGGTTATCAAGGGCAAGAATGTCTCTTTGTCAGCACGAATATAAGCTGCAATTAGAATTTTGCTTACCCAAGAAAACTGAGCATTGCGGAACTTATTGTCAGATCCAGCTAAATGAGCATCAAGAGGTCTTAGCTTTAGCAACCTTGGTGCAGCAATCTTATTACCCATGCGACCCTCGAATCCTGTCTTTGTTTTGCCACTCTTGTCAGTGAAAAGGGTACAAATAACAATCAAATATGTGTCAGTTGTACCAACTATCCATTTGCCATCGAAAGTAGCATCCACATGAGTTACAGGTGCACCAAGTCCAGGGAAAGCAGTCTTTGCCTGCCTCATAGTGTTGCTAGAGTAGAGTCTAATCTTCCCATCAAGAGAGCCAACAACAATAGAGCCATCACCAGTGGTTGCAAAGCACTGAAAGTTAGTCCCTCTAGAAAACTGATGCCCCTGTGCCCAATTCAAGACTGGAGTATTCGCAGTAGCAAGATCCTGAACCATTCCATATCGGTCACGCATATCCCACCTGCAAAGCCTATTGTTATCCAGACCAAGAAACGTAGATGCTGATGGGTCCAATTGAGCAGCTTTACCATCATTAGTAATGTCACTCATAGAGATATCAACTCCATCTTTCTCAAACTTCCACTCTGAAATAACCTTGCCAGTTTCAATGTCAAGCTGATGGATTCCTCTTGAATGAGGCGTTTGGCTCATAGGACTCATAAGCAGCATGTTAGTCTCAGCTCTCATGAGAAGAGCCTTTTTGGGTGCTGAGGAGTGAGCCCTACTATAACCAGCCTCAAAGTTAACACAGACACCTTTCCCTTGAATCCCTTGCCTCATGTTCTTGAAAACCTGGATACCAGAATCTCCCACAAGAAAGCTATTATCTAAAGCACCAAGAGCTAAGCTATGTATGCCCTCACTTGTAGCTTCTTCAAAGGCCTCAGTCAAATCGAGTGTATCTCTCGCCGGAGTTGCAGATCCTGGAGTTTTAAGCAAAATATCATCAGCATCTTCCCACATTGAATCATCAGCAGCTTCAGGATTCGCCCAGCCAATGAAATCTTTCCCGTAGACTTTAGCCTTATTAGCCTCATTAAACTCAACCCCATGATTGTTCTCAAACAAGCAATTGTTAAAGCTGCTTACAAAAGACGAAAAATCTTCGCTGGTTGCAAATTTCATGGCCCAAACAGCTTTGGCAACGAAATCAACACGGCGTTGATCTTTGTAAGCCTTCAATTGCAATTCATCTGAAACCTTTTCTCGAATCTTACTACCTACCTTCAGAATCCACCATTCCGTTTCCACATCCGTATTCACATCGTCATCTTCATCATCTTCCTCAACTTTGGAGGTCTTAACGAAACAAAAAGCAGTAAACTTTTCAGCTGTGACCCATTTAGCTTTGGGAGTGTTTCCGTTGATGTAGCAGAAAAGGCGAGCCGAGTTCTGTGTAGTTTCGGGTTGCGTCGATGAGTATTTGAGCTTCAGGGCTCTGAGCTTTGCCTCCACGTCGTCAAGTGATGAAGGAGATTTAGTCCCGAGACGACCGCCGGCGGAAGAAATGTGTAACGTATCGTCCCGTGAGTCCTGGAAGTTGTCTTCTTCCTCTTCTTGTGCGTCTCTTCGTTCTTCATATTCTTCATACTCATCCTCATCCTCATCCTCGGAACATATCTCCAGATCTTCATGACTGTGAGCTGCTCCCATCGTCGAAGAATCCTCAGGTAGATTTGATAAAAAAAAAAAAAAAAAAGCTGAATTAAAGGGAAATGAGGGTGGGAAATTGTAGAAGAAGAGATCTTTTTCGAAATTTGAATAAAAATAGGGTTCTCAAAAGCTCTTGTTCTCTCCCTTTACACAGATTTGAAAATAACAGGCTACAGCCAGTAAAACAAGTTAATACACGGATTCTGCTATCGGAGCAAATACCGGCTATAGCCTGTTGAAACTTAGCTAATCTGTTGTTATTCATTCAAATTCAAAATATGCTGGTTTTCTATTGGCCCCATTTTTTTAATAAGTACAGTTTTGTTTTATTTTTATTTTTCTGGTCAAATGGTTTTCTTATTTTAATTTTTTTTAAAAACAAGAAGAAATTGAATAATAATAATAATAATAAAAAAATTGTTCACGTTACGTTTTGTTTTAATCTGAGATTTATTAGGAAACCAATTGATTCATAATAATAATAATACGTAAGCTAAATAATATAAAGTTTGATAGAAATAGTAAAAATACCCAAATACATTTGGTCCTTTACTCGACGGAGACGGTGGGACAGAGGATACAAACCTCTTTCCCTGGCGACACAAAGCTTTAGATTGGATCATCCATGTTCTTAGCCTTTCCAACGAACCACGCTTTCTCAGGTTTGACTCTTCGCTTCGTACCTTGCCCCTCTCCAATCTAATTTCGCCTCTTTCACTATTTTGATCTTTGTTTTATTGAATTGTCTTTCTGCTTCATTTCCACATTCATTGTTACTCAGAAATCAGAATAACTGATTTCTGACAATATCTCGAATTTATATGCCCTTGGAGAACAAACTTCTTCAAATTGATACAATTAATTTAAAGACCAACTTGTTTTTTGATTTATGAGTTTATTAATGAAAAATAGACACTTGAATCTTTGAGAACTCAATTTTAGCTTGAGTTGTGAACATGTAACACTATCAATGTCTTGCCAAGCTTATCTGTTGATGTCCCGAAATTGTATATAGCAATCACCCTTGTTCTGTAAAGCTCGTAAAAACTCAAAAGTCTTTTTGTTTTTTTCTTTTTAAAGCTTACATGAGTTTTTGGTGTGATTTCATCTTTTGCAGGCTTAGGGGATATAAATAATCTCAAGGAACTCTTTTGTAATCATGGAGACTCTATGGACTCTTTTGTATCTGCTAGAACCTGCTCCTGCTACTCTCATTCTTACTGCTGTAATGGTGACATTTGCATCTGCTTTCCGTGCACTTAACTATGGCAAAGAGATGGAGAGAAATCGTGATTTCTCTGAAGCATCCATTACACTAGATAGCTCTCAGGCCTTAATGATCCCAGTTATGAGCTCTTGCAGTTTGCTTCTCACGTTCTATTTGTTCTCTTCTGTTTCTCAGCTCCTGACCGCGTTTACAGCCATCGCCTCTGTTTCATCTCTCTTCTTTTGGTTATCACCATATGCTATATATATCAAGTCGCACCTTGATCTGTCTGATCCCTTTCTTTCACGCTGCTGCTCCAAATCTTTTACAAGAATTCAAGGATTGCTGCTGGTGACTTGTGCCTTGACAGTTGTGGCATGGCTCGTTTCTGGGCATTGGGTGTTGAACAATTTGCTTGGGATTTCCATTTGTATTGCATTCGTCAGCCATGTGCGTCTTCCTAATATCAAAATTTGTGCTATGCTCCTCGTGTGTCTCTTTGTATATGACATATTCTGGGTTTTCTTCTCTGAGAGATTCTTTGGTGCTAACGTTATGGTGGCCGTGGCAACCCAGCAAGCATCAAACCCAGTTCACACAGTAGCGAACAGTTTGAATCTTCCTGGATTGCAATTGATCACGAAGAAACTGGAACTGCCCGTGAAAATTGTGTTTCCGCGGAACCTATTGGGTGGTGTGGTGCCTGGTGTGAGTGCTTCCGATTTCATGATGCTTGGTCTTGGCGACATGGTACAGACTAAACCCTTCTTTGATATTTAAGATTGGTGTGCCTTCCTATGTGTACTAACAGTAAGAAATGTTCTATCTCAGCTTATAACGACAAGAAAGCTAAACAATAAATCTTGTTTTTAACTGTTTTGTTGTTCCAGGCTATCCCCGCAATGCTTTTGACTTTGGTCCTCTCTTTTGACAATCGAAAAACGAGAGATGTGGTGAATATTTTTGATTTAAGATCTTCCAAGGGACATAAATACATATGGTATGCTCTTCCTGGGTACGCCATTGGCTTGGTGGCGGCTCTAGCTGCAGGTATCTTAACTCACTCACCTCAGCCAGCTTTACTTTATCTGGTAAGAATATCTCGATCTTTGGAACTTCTTTGTTTCTGTGGTTGGACATTAAAAGTGTATATTCTACATGTATCAGCATTTGTTTTAACCGAATGTTTGTTTATAGAACTTTTCTAGTTTCAATCTAATGTTTATGTTGTAAGAAATCATCTTTGCATATTTTCATGAGCTTGATCTGTGTGAAGTATATTTTGTTTAATCTTGTTTCAATGTGGAATATATATAGGTACCATCTACGTTAGGACCGGTGATCTTCATGTCATGGCGGAGAAAGGATCTTGCGGAACTGTGGGAAGGACCTGCAGTATCTAATTCATCTGAGAAATCTCATGAAATAGAGATCTGAGTTTATTTATATCAATCAAGATAGCTCAGAACCCAAAAAAAAAAAAAACATATAACGATAAACAAAGACGTTTAGTAGGAACGAAATCAGATCAGTTCGTGTATTCTCAACTGAAAGAAAAAGGGATATGGAGCAAATGACTGAAATGAGAATTCTCTACTCTCTAGCATAAATTATTATATCTTTGATTTTACTGCAGTACGTTATTTACGTATATCCCCACGTACAAATATACAATACAAGTATACAAGAAAAATATTCAAGGAAGAAAAACAAAACAAAAAATCTCTTTTTACAGTGAATTACATATAGCCAGGAGGTTAGACATGTATTTTATATTTAGGATGAATTCATTAAAGTATAAACTTTTATTATAACTTTTATTTGAAAATTCATAATGTTCTGCAAAATTTGTCAATAATCCTCGAGAAGTAACACTAAAAAATATTTGGGTTTTAGCTTTCAACATTCAAATCCGTTTTCATATAAAACTTACAAACCCAATCTGATCCTCATGTATTCACTTCAAAACCAATAATATAGGGCAGCAGAAACTAAAACCCACAATAAATACAGAAAACCACAAAAGACATAAACAATTCGTGTTGTTGGAATCTTATCTTGGACCCGATGGATACTCGTTTTCGATCTGGGAAGTGGAATCACCGATAATCCAGCCAGAGATAGCCGGATGATGGTTTTGGTAGTTGAAATCTTGTCTGAACATTTCCTCCTTTTGCCACTCTTCCCATCTCTCAGCTAAACCATCTCCTTCAAGCATTCTTACAACTTCAGACATTTTGGGTCTTTCAGTTGGTGAACTCTGAGTGCAGAGCAGAGCCACTTGGATTAGCTGTTCCACTTCTTCGTCTATATAATTACCCTGAAGATCGACATCTACTAGTGCTTCCAACTTCTTCTCTTTCAACAACCCTTTGACCTGTTGAACCGTACAAAACAAACATTCATAATTAGCACAAGTAAACATTGATCATCAAGTATACAACTTGGAGACATATGTATACCCAGTCTAGTAACATGACATCATCGTCATTCGCGAGACGAGCAAGGTCGAAAGCCCTTTGTCCAGTGATCAGCTCAAGAAGCATGACTCCATACCCAAAGACATCAGTTTTCTCTGATGATTTTCCTGTAGAAAGGTATTCAGGGGCAATGTGACCAATTGTACCACGCACTGCGGTTGTCACATGTGTGTCTTTGTAATCCATGAGTTTTGCGAGTCCAAAGTCACCGACCACAGCTTCAAAATCTTCATCCAACAATATATTTGCAGCTTTCACATCCCGATGAATGATCTTTGGGTCGCAATGATCGTGTAAATATGCAAGCCCCCTAGCAGATCCCAATGCGATACGCTGTCTCTTTGGCCAATCAAGTGGTGGCTGGGACTCGGGACGTTCTACATAGAGTACATAATGTAAGATTTCTTACTATTCAACACTTAATGAAATCAGTTTCCCTTGTTAGTTGACATAGCAGAGCTAAACTACAAGAGGAGAGATACCTCTTAAACAGGAGGCAACACTTCCATTAGCCATGTAGGGATAAACAAGCAATCTTTCTGTCGGAGTCATGCAAAATCCACGCAGCCGAAGCAAGTTTCTGTGAACTGCCATACTGATCATCTCAACTTCGGTCTGGAACTGCAGTTCGCCACCTTGGGTACGCTCCTCTTTCAGCCTTTTAACTGCCACTAAAGAACCATCGGCTAACCGCCCTTTGTAAACTTTACCAAAGCCACCTCTACCCAATATGTTCTTGTTGCTAAAATTATCTGAAGCAACTTGTAGTTCACGCAATGAAAACCTCTTGAGCTGTCCCAAATGAACCTCTGGGTCCTCTTCAGCTGCAAAAAAATGGTAATAAGAACGAAATCAGCCAGCGAATCGTCAGTGGGAAAACAGACAAAGCAAGTTGCTAACCTGGTACATCAAAGAAGTGGTCCTGTGGTTTTTGCCTTCGCCACCAAGCAAGTGCAATGGCCGGAACCGCAAATAGAAGTGCAGCACCTGCAGCAACTCCTCCCGCAATTGCTCCAGTAATTCTATTACTTCCTGCATATGTATAACTTCTTCCTTAATACATAACAGACCGGCTTTGAAGTTTTTCTTAATAAGTTACTTTTCAAGGGAAATATGTGTAAAGCATAATGAAACTAAACATCACTTCTCAAATTGGCAATGCTATATATAATCTGTTTTCCGTTATACCTTATAAACTGATGTATTTGTGACAGGTATTAATCTTATTGAAAAATACTTAAGATAGTTCCAATCTTATTGAAAAATACTTCAAATATTTTAATGGTCAACCAGAAAACAACTTAAGAATATACTGGCTATGCAATATACTTGAAGATTTGATACTATAAGGGTGGAAGAAGCAACAAAAACACCTATAAAATACAGTTCCATATACAAACAAAAAACCTGCAGGTGATGGCTGTGTAGGAGAGATAGGAGGTGGCGGAGATGCAGGAAGGGGAGTCAAATTGGTGTTGGCAAAACTGCAGGTAACTCTCAAATAATTAATCAATCATTCTGAGCTGTCCACCGAGATTTAAATTAAGGGCATGAAGGAAAACCTGATAGGTGTGAAAAGTGAAAAGGAACCATTAACAGGAATATCTCCAGTGAGACGATTGTTTGAGAGATCCCTGCATTTTAAGATGACAGATGATATAGTTTTCTCACTTAATGCCCAGGTTGGCCAAACAATTATAAAAAAACATGAACACAAAGGAATTTGGGAGAGACAAAGTTACACTCACAGAACTTGCAGCGTCGAGACAGCAGTTAAAGACCTTGGAATTTCTCCAGATAAGCTATTGTTATTAAGACGCCTAATCACCAATAGCAAAATAACACGTCATGAATACATTACTTAATAATGAGTTTATAGTGGCAAAAGTAGAGCAAAAAATACAATCAACCTATTAAAGAAATTTCAAAAATAGGGGTTTTCTTAAATCTCATCCAACTGATATGAAGATGATAAGGAAATTTTAAAAAATAGAGGGTCTTCTTAAATCTCATCCAGGTGTACATCACTTACAACTAATCAGTATCAATATTAATTAACACTTAAAGCCCAAGGCAAAAGGATATTGTCTTCTTAAATAGAACTTAATCCTTCCAGAACTAGACCAACTTCATACGAATTAAGTAAGACAATAAACTTCCACTGAAGATCACACAGGTATTAGACGAGTACTATCAAACGCACAGTAACACTGAAATTGTAACAACATACAGCTCCAGTGTAATTAAGTGAACACAAGAAGAATCTGTTACTATAAAGTTCTTTTTAAAATTTCTCAGAATATCAAAAGGATCATATTACACAACATCCTGGTCTCCTGGATAACACCTTTTCATTTAGAAAAATAACTTAGCATCTATAGACCACACTACTTTGTGAATCCTACAAAGGTGCTTGCATTTGCAAAAAAGGTTATGGGAATAGCTTTTTAAGGAACACCGACACACAGAGGAAACTGAAGACAATAATTAAGCTGATTGTTAAAAAAATGCATTAAAAGAAAAGGGTTAAATATGGGTGCATACAAGAAACGGAGTTTCTTTAGTCGGCCGAGAGTTGATGGGATGGGACCACTCAAATTGTTTAAGTAAAGATCCAAGCTCACCAATTCAGTCAAATTTCCAAGCTGCTCTGGGATTGTCCCAGTAATGTTATTGCTATAGAGCTCCCTGTAATTACACTTTCTTTAAATATTAATTTGTACATAAGATGGGAAATTTATCAAGCCTATAAAACTTCTTCACCCATATTATACTATCACTTAACATATGTCCTCTTTACGAAGAAATGACTTACAAGTACTGCAAGTTTGGAAGCTGGCCAAGTTGCATTACGAGCTGTCCAGATAGATTGGCATTCCCAAGGTCACTGAGTAAACATGAAGACCAAAAATTCCTTAGTAGAATTAGATACAAACAGCCCAATCATCATTCTAGGCGGGAGACAAAAAGAAACTTACACACGTGTAACACTATTGTCGGTATTGCAAGTAACATGAAACCATGTACATGGAGTAACAAGAGTAGCATCCCAACTTTGAAGAACCTTGTTAGGGTCAGCTAAACTGTTTTTCAGTGCACTCAGAGCATCACCTACAATAAAGTAAAGAAGAAAAAATAAATCAAAATCACACGCAGTCATCAAGGGTCACGAGGATACAACATCACTGAATCGATCAAAACATAAATAAAAACGCAACACAACATAACTCAAGTCGACACTGCAAAACAAGGTACACAAATAAGTAAAAGTGCCTTCTTCTGGGCGAGGGCAAGTAATAATAGGATCCAGTAATGGAAAACTAATAATAATGGAGTAATCAAAACCCTAAGCTAATGAAACCAGCAAAATTCCCAGCAGTCAAGTATAAACAGGGTAAAAGGAATGAAATTTATAGAGAAGACGCAGACCTTCGGCGTTGCCCGCTATTCTGAGAACCAAATCGAAAACCAAAATGAGCCAAAAGAAGCCAGGGATCAATCTTCGTTCCATTTTTTCCAGATTAAAAACAAACCCTAGAATAGTCCTTCACCGGAAAGATCCAACATGGTTTTGACCCCCAAAAGACAATTAAAAAGCCCTCGATTAAGCTACTACTAACAAACAAGGAAAACCCATGATGAAGAAATTAGAAACAAAGTAAGAGAAAAGCCCTCAACGCGTATTCATCCGTTGACTTAATTTGATTAGAAACCCCAAATCGATAATTGCCAAATTTCAAAAAAAAAAAACTCAGCTAGACTTCCGATTGAAACGCCGAGATCGCTGACCGTTGACTCGGAGAGAAAGAGAGATTGAGGAAACGAAAGAGGAAGAAGATATTTCCTGGAAAGAATAGTAAAAAAAAGGGTTGGAAAGAGAGAGGAGAAACCAAACCAAGTTATGGGAGGAAGACGAACTGAATTAAAAAAAAAAAAAAAGATTAAGCAGACAAAAGTTATGAAGAATTTTCTGCTTCTAGAGAAAAAAAGGTGTTTTACTATGTTGAGTTGATACAGTGAAATTAAAATGACATTTAAAGGTAAAGTTAGACTAACAAAAAGACAAAAGTGTGATGACGTGGAATATTTAGTTAGTCAAAGTCAAAGACGCACGACTTCAATTAGAAATAGAATGGTGGTGTCTGTCTGTTGATTATGTTCGCACCATCTCACCATGATGCTGTGATAGTGACCAATGACCATCATCATTATCAATTATCATCATTATCAATTATCATCATTATCGTTTGTTTATCCTAATCGGCCCATCTCCCAGCTGTTACAGGCTTATATTGGTTTGTGGGCTGGATAGAAAGTTATAAACCAGTCTATTTATTCCAAGGAGTAGCAAGATAATTTCTTCACAATCTAAGCTAAAAAAATTATATTTGGGTCAATGATTTAAACGGTGTTTTCTACCCAATTCTTTAACATTTATTTTCTATTCTTATGTTTTCATAGAACAAGGAAGCGGTTTTTAAGAGAATTTGGTCTATGATGCTGCTGCTATAAAGCTTAGGCTTAAAAGAAACATCTTGTCTAAACAAAACAAAAAAAGTAAAGGAACAAAAATATCAAGGAAAATACCAAAAAACAGGTACGAAAAAAACAAAGTTGGATACACGATTATACAAAAAAAAAACAATTAACATTCTTGATACATATAAGCAATTTAAATAATTAATTGGTTGCTAGTTACTGACCAAAAACAACAAAATTGGCTGATATTTTATTTTCTTTATTTAAATTCATTACAAGTTACAACAGATATATAAGAATGAAAGTACAAGATATTTTTAAAAAAATATAAAAATAATAAAGTACGGACATATACATTTGTAGTTTGTCACAAAAAAAAAAAAACAACGACCAGTGACACTACAAGAGAAGAGACTAATTATTTTTGTTTTTTAAAGAAAAGAAAAAAGGAGACTAATTAAAGGTGGAGAGAGTTTCAAGTGATAACGAGATGTAACGGCAAATCGTACCCGTGAATCCGTGATCTTTTTTTTTTTTTTTCTGTGAAGTTGGATGTTTACTGTCTCCTTCCACCTCTGACCTTTGACAATTCACATGCACCATCCATATTCCATAGTGCTCTTTTCAGGACACATACACACTTATATATTTATTTATATATACAACTTTCTATTTATATAGAAATAAAATAAAAAGAAACAAAGAGTGTGTGTGTGTGTGTCGGATTAAGAAGAAGTAAGGTATCTTCCCTATATATCTCTTACACCTTCGTTGTCACCAACCCAAGCTATATATAATCATTGCCCACACATGCAATTCTTCTTTTCTTTCAAAAAAAGTTGCATTTCAGTATTCTTCTGTTTGTAATTATCTCAGAGCTTCGTCAATTCTTCAGTATTTGAGTTTTTCTCTGTTCGAAAGCAATGGAATCGGAGAAGAAGCCCACCTCAGTTTTGAGTGCCATTACAAGACCTTCGTGGGCGTTTCTTCTCCTTGTCTTCACCGTCTTAGCGATTCTCTCTCACCAAATCTCTTCCAATTCTTTTTTCCCTCTCTGGGTCCCGACACCTCTACATGAACCCATTACTTGCTCTGCCTTTTTCCGCTACGACCCTTCCCCTAATCGGATCGTCATGTCGATTACCAATTTCGGAGGTGTCGGAGACGGAAAGACGTTGAACACGGAGGCTTTCCGCCGTGCCGTACGGCACCTTGAAGGTTTTGCGGCCCAAGGTGGGGTCCAGCTGAATGTCCCGAGGGGCACTTGGCTCTCTGGAAGCTTCAATCTTACCAGCAATTTCACGCTGTTCCTTGAACACGGCGCTGTCGTTTTGGGATCCAAAGTATTATCCTATTTTGATATTATACAGCACTCCAATTTATATAAATCTCCATTGATATAGTTTTCTTCTTCTTTATTTTTCTTCTTGGGTTTGGTTCTGAACAGTTTAAAGAGAACTCAATTTGGTTAATCTTTGTTGGGTATGTGATGATTGCTCTGTGACGTGGGTTTGTGATTGCTTTTTGATTTGTGGCTTCATAAAGTTTTGTTGGTAAACACTATCGATTACGCTAATCATGGTCACTCACTGCTGAAAATGGACCCACCATTGTTTGATACAGCCTTAAGTTTTCTTTGGTTGGTAAAACTCTCTTTTTTTTTGTCGCCATGAAATCAAAAATTATTGTTTTCACTTAATTTTTTTATCAAATTCCAATTTACTTGTTAAATGTTCCTTTTTTATGTCAATAGTAACTGTCAACAAAAAACAAAACAAAAAAAGTCTTGGAAGAAATCATTTTCTTATATTTAGATTCTAAAAAGAGTCACACAGACAACTTTTGTCTGAAGTAGGGTTATGTACGACTTGGATCTATCAGATTACTTGGGTTGTCTCCTAGTTTATATTAAATTATTCCTGATTTTTCTGTCATGTGGTATGATACCAAGAGTTTTCTGTTTTTGATTTTGATTCAAGTTTGTATGCTAGTGTTTTAGCACATTTTCATGTGTCATATAAACGCAAAAGTCATCTGTAATTACAATATTGATTTAATTTTTGTCTGGGATGTTGGTTCGATAGGACCTAGACGAATGGCCGATAATAGAGCCATTGCCTTCTTATGGAAGAGGGAGAGAGAGACCTGGAGGTAGACATATTAGCCTCATTCATGGAGACAATCTCACTAATGTTGTCATTACAGGTACTATGCTCTTTCATTCCTTGTATACAGTGTTCTGTTTTATTTGCTTTCTTTTGCTTTGGTAAGACCATCTGCGAAGACATAAGTTGAATATTTCTCATTCCTTGACATGACTTAAAATATTAGAATACAATCTAGCATCTGAGTATGTGGTGTTAGCTTAATGGTACTAAACTGATGGTGATTTGATAAGCATCAGAGGATTGATATCAGCAGGAAACAGAGACAGTTTGAGAGTAAAGATGATTTCAGACATTTTTTGTTTTTTTTTTAAATGGTTTAGGAGAGTTTGGAGTTCTCAAGAATTAGCTCTTTGGCTTTACGGTTTTGTTTTTCTCCTTGGTTCAGAGTTTGTAATTTGATTCTCTGTGAGGAACAAAGCAAAATCAGTTTCTAATTCTAAACATATTGATTTAAAAACTTCACAGGAGAAAATGGTACAATCGATGGACAGGGAAAAATGTGGTGGGAGTTATGGTGGAACCGAACATTGGTGCATACGAGAGGCCATCTTATTGAACTGAAAAATTCTCATAATATTCTCATCTCTAATCTTACTTTACTCAATTCTCCTTTCTGGACAATCCATCCTGTTTATTGCAGGTTCTCAATCCCTCCCAATTATTTTTTTCCTGCATTTATGCTGTGTCACAGACTCACAAGTGTGCATTGTTCGTGACCTCTGGGACTTTTGTTTTGCAGCAATGTTGTTATTAGAAATATGACCATCCTTGCTCCGATGAATGCCCCTAACACCGATGGCATAGATCCAGGTAAATGCTATATTCTGTATTGCGCTTTTCTAGTGTCTCCTTTGTAATCAACCTCTTTTAGGCCTTGATACTATCAAATGCCAATCTTTGCGTTTTTGTTTTAGGCAAACAAACAATAGAGGCTTATCTTAATTCTCTGAATAAAATTGCAGACTCAAGCACCAATGTCTGCATTGAGGACTGTTATATCGAAAGCGGGGATGACCTTGTAGCTGTAAAGAGCGGGTGGGACCAATATGGAATGGCTGTGGCACGTCCGAGCTCAAACATCGTAGTCCGAAGGATCTCCGGTACTACTCGTACTTGCTCAGGAGTTGGAATAGGCAGTGAGATGTCTGGTGGGATTTTCAACATAACCGTGGAAGATATTCACGTTTGGGACTCCGCGGCTGGTCTCCGCATAAAAACCGATAAAGGGAGAGGCGGCTACATTTCAAATATAACCTTTAATAATGTGTTATTGGAGAAAGTGAAAGTCCCAGTTAGATTTAGCAGTGGCTCAAATGACCACTCGGACAACAAATGGGATCCAAAAGCTATTCCAAGAGTAAAAGGGATTTATATTAGCAACGTTGTGAGTCTGAATTCGAGAAAGGCCCCAATGTTGATTGGTGTTGAAGGCGCATTATTTCAAGACATATGTTTGAGGAATGTTACGCTTCTCGGGTTACCGCAGACCGAGAAATGGAAATGCAAGGATGTTTCTGGGTACGCCAGTGACGTTTTTCCTCTGTCATGTCCGCAGTTGTTGCAGAAGAAGGGCTCAATATCTCAGTGTTGATATATAGGAGGCCATGAGTTTGAGCAAGTTTTTTTGGGGTGAAGATTCATGGTCATTGAAAATTGTCATCTTAGTTTGTGTTGTGAATCTTGATTTTTTTATACATACACTTTTTGTAACGAAATATACTCTGAATTATTATCATAAAGATTTTTGCTGATTCATTGTTACTGTCATCGTCTTCCAGACCGTTTGTATTTCACCCACTACAAAAAAAAAACTATTGCGTTTAGGTGCGTCAAAGCGTCGTCGTTGGTCAATGAATTAGTTTTTTACGTAATGTAAAGAGTTATCTTAGAAAGAAAAAATTTAGACATATGCCGTCATTTTGTGTATTTAAGAACAGTTTAATGAAATCTCTTTGTTATGAAAATTTTCTAATCACTTTTACGATATTTAGATATTTTAATGAATACAAATGAATAGTTTTTGTTATAATATGTAGATAATCACTTTACAAATACTAAAGTTATTGAATAAATTCAATAATCTAGAAACGACAAAAGAATGCATGAATTTTTTTTTTTTTGTTAAAAATAATGCATGAACTATCTACAAAAAAATTAGATAAAAAATAGCCATAATAGTTGTGATTTGGGGAAAATTGGTTACTGATGGAATAATAATTTATCTCTACGAAATTGTTAAAAGAAAAAAAAGAAGAAGTAATTATTCATCGCTACGAATCATGCTCACGCGCTAATCATCCATGGTAATATTCAAGTTGCATAGTTTTTTCTTTTGGTAAAATTGCATAATGAATAGTTAAACATTTTACATAATGAATATAATGCATAGTTAAACCAATTAAAACACCATTCTTTTGTATATTATATAAGCACGTCCTTAAAATAAGCAGACAGAAAAGGATTTATCCTTTTGCCCAACAACATGCAAATTTTTGTGTAGTGACGGTCCAATGTAACTAATCGCACTAAAAAAATCATATTACATATGTTTCTGATTCAACTCCCATTTAGATGCACAGTTTAAGTTTAACAAGTTCCCATACATTAGCGATTTGGTAATTACTAATTAGTAGTACCCAATTATACATGCACATCTACGCCCTACAGGCATATATATACGTACATTTTTGTTATAAGATGCTGTATAAAACGCAAACCATGCAATATACAACCCCATTTATGTACCAACGTAAGTATATGATATAAAATTGAAAAGATGGAAAACGATCGAGGGTAGTAATTGATAGAAAATCCACATATATGAGAGTTTAAGGAAGCAAAAGGCTGAAAATGATAGCTAACCCTAATGATATAAACCACAAAATCTCTAAGGTGTGATATAACAATCTAAGAAGTTAATCCAACACCAAGGAAATCAATGAAAGTAACATTGTTCTTCTCAACGTCATCTCCCATGGATGGTCCAGCTTCACCTGAGGTCTTCTTACGATCTGGCGCGGCTGCGTGAAATGTGTAATTGTGAAGATCCACCAACTCTTTCGACTTTCTTCTCTCGAGATAAATTTCCTGGCGTGCATTAGATACTGATGAAGATCCAAATTGATCATTTCGAGGAGCTGAAACAAAATTAGTGCAAGGCCAGAGACCGCGACTTTTATCCTTTTGATACCTCCATAGCCCAAACTGAGATCTATTAAACTTTGTAAGACTAAAACTAGGACTCAAAACGTTATGAAAAGTTTGGTTGAACGTAGAAGTGGCCATGGAAGAGAAGCTTTCACGTTTGCGTCTAGCCATGATGACATGAAAATGGTTCTTGACAGCGTTGTCGGTCCTCCCAGGGAACAATCGTGCTATGGACGCCCAACGATTCCCTTGAATCCGATGAGCTTTAAGCAGTCTCTCTTCTTCCTCTTCAGTGAAAGGTTTCTTGGTGATGTTTGGATCAAGTTGGTTGTACCATCTCAATCTACAGCTTTTCCCTAAGAATCCATACATATCACTCATCAAATTCTTTATAAAACACATAGATCTATCAAAAAGAGGTTCATAACATATATGGAGAGTATCAAGATATGAATATATTGATTACCTGATCTTCCATAAAGATGTTGAGCAATGAAATTCCAGTTCTTTGGACCGTATTGATCCACGAGTTGCCGGAGATTGTCGTCTTCAACAGGTCTCCAGTGACCTCTCTGGCAACTAGTTTTCTTATTGTCAAAACTGTTGCTTCCTCTAGACATTTCCATGGATGCTATCTCTATCTCCACCTATAGCAATCTGAGCATTTGTTGAAGAAAGAGGAATTAGAAATATTAGTCTAAGGTGAAATGATAAAAAGGATGAAAAATAATACAAAGAAAAAAAAGGAATAAAAAAGAGAGGGTTGGTCTTGGTTCTCTTCTCTTATCTAGGGTTATAGATGATAAGTCACTTTTCTTCTTTCGACAAGACACCCTCTTCTAGTATATAAACAATATAATTATTATAGTCATCTTTACAAAACTTTTTCTTATAAAGGTTTTCACTTATTAAATTGTCTCACAATATGGTACATATATAGAGCCTTGCATTCTCACTACATAATTCTATTTTATATATTTACTATTTCTTGTGAGAATAGTTTGATTTTAGTTTTTATGCAAATTCTTTTTAATATAAATAGAATGAAGCACAATCTAGACAAATATTTTTTTTTATAAGAAGCATATTTTATATTTACATACTAACTGCGCGTTATATATATATATATATACTTTTGTGATGAAAATATTTAGAAAAAACTCTTGATGGTTGTGAACCAATTTGCAATGACGATCATTCTTATTATTTTCCAAAATGTCTACTTTGTTGCGCACACGTTATTGCTCCTATTCTCGAAGATGCAAGTAACTGTAGTCCGATTTATTTTTGTTTCTTTATTAATGAGTTATAGTTCGATTACCTAGGCTAAAACAAACGATAAACATTTTAGTTATAATTATAGTAGCCATCACCATCGGTTGCTATAAATAAATATCCTACTGTATATACATTGCAGATCTTCACAAGTTAAGCAGTCAAACATAAATTAATATTTCTGTTACACTGAAGTGCGGTTGATTTAAGTCGTAAAATTATGCTATTTTAATGCGATAGGATTCGAGTCTAAATCCAATGTGTTAACGTTTGAGAATTGTTTATTTTATCAGCCATAGGAATTATCAAAATATGATCTAAAAAAAGAACTCAGATTCTCAGACCTATAGAGAATTTTGTGATAATAATATAAAGTTTTGAAGTTCTACCATGGTTAAAAACATGTTTTGTTCCTGCCAATATTTCATTTTGACGAAGTAATGAGAATTATGGTATAGTCTAAATAGGGACATACATAATTGCTCGTAGAACAGCTGAGAATCAATGAACCAATATCGAGCCCTAACTAAAATACCATCTACAAAACTCTATGATCACAATCTTTCACAAAAGCTTGTAGCAAATCCTATAATTTTCATTAACTATATATATATATATATATCTGCTTCAATAGAGGAAGTTATTAACCGATTTGATCAATGTAAGTCGATTGTTTGACCTTAATGAAACTTAGATGGTGGCTGCATCGCGATGCCGCATACTGGAGCTCCTCTAACCGATGTGTCACCCATAATGCCGTCACATTTCCTCCTTTCTTAACATTTATTAGATCTTTCACAGCATTGATTACACCCAACTGCAAAAGAAATAACCCAGAAAACAATATACATCGATTAAGAGAAGCTTAAGCAACATAACATTTCTATCAAATTCATTTCATACTTTTAGATACTTTATCAAATGTGCAAGTTACTCACTTCCAATGACCAACAAGATCAAAGTAGCGCAACACAATCATATGCTGATGTTACAATATTCTAATTAGAGAAAGACTGTCCCGCAATACTAGTTGTGTTTCATTAGCATTTTGTTAGATAAAAAATCAAACCTTACCTGGTCAGACTCATGTAGGAAAGTTGTGAGCTCATCCAACAATAGCACTTTGCATGCTTCAGCTAAAGCACCAGCAAAGGCAATTCTTTGTTTTTGACCACCACTGAGAGTTTGAATAGGTCTCTGGAAACAATACTAGAACGTAAACCACCTTATGGTTATTCAGTTTACGTAAACCGACCTGCATATAGTCACGCATACCAACAGCATCCAAAGTCTTAATCACCCTAGACTTAACTTCCTCCTGATTCATGCCATGGTACTTGCCAAGACCAAATGCCACATCAGCTTCGACAGTAGGCATCACTACCTGCAATGGCAAAGAACGTTCAGATGTAGCCAGGATGAAATCCAAACGTTACTAACTGATTTGCCTCAGCAGTAGCAACAAAACGATTCTTCTTGATGTTATTAACAAAACTAGAAACATTGCTTTCATTTCGAACAAAACTAAAGGTTTGAATCAAGGTTGTCTGTGATATAGAAAAAAGAAGCTCAAAACAAGAATATAAATCAGAAAGAACACTTCACAATGAAAACAATAAAGATGTGAAAAGTAAAGCACCTTTGATATATAATAATCAAATACTTTAATCAAATTGCAAGAGCAAGAAACTTAACCTGATTATGATGATTCTGAAATACAAAATTCTTGGGCAAAGACAGTGCCGCTGGTTGGATTCAGTACACCAGCTAAAATCTGCAGAGTGCCAATCAGTAAATGAAGATAAAACAGTTAATTCGGCATTTCTTTCTAATCAGTCTAAGTTACACATACAAACAGTATCCAAAGTTTTGACTTTTCCCTCCCTGAGCTGAGATTCATGTAATACATACCAAGATTAGCTATTTAAAAAAAAAAAACAATGTGATGAAGTAAGAAGTACTTAGTCTAGGCAAGGATAACGAAAGCTACATTCCAAAATTGCAATGAGAAGTCAGTTAATTGGCTTGGCTCTGTCAAAAGGAAAAGAAGAAAGACCTTCAAAAGGGTAGATTTTCCACAGCCATTGGGACCAAGAATCATCCACAAGGAATTCGAAAGGAGCAATCTTGGAGAATGGGAACTGATATATCTTGTCTTGTACTAACGGAGAAACAGAGATCTCGACACTCAACGGCGACATGACAGAGAATCTGATTCTGTAACTACCGGAAGGTAAGAAACAGTCGATGATATAGAGCCAGGAATTAGATAAGCGAGGAGGGAGGATAGGCTGTAAATAAACAGTGGCCATTCATTTTCAAGAATTCGCTTTGTTAGACTTGAAATTGCAGCTTTCTTCCTCTTCGTCGAACCGGCGCTTTCTCGCTTCTGTAATCTAAATCCAAACCAATCCGCTTTTCGATTCGATATAATTCGGTTTTGGTTTGATACGGTCTATGTTTCATTTCAATTTTTATAGATTTTTTTGTTGCTCAAGGAAAATAAATATAGTTTTTTTAGTAAAGAAATAATGCTTCTAAACGTGGAAGCGATTCTATCGATATCTTGACTTAGCTCAATCCTTAAGTTTTTTATTTTGTCGGGTCAAATTTATCGGAACAATTATTTTGTTGTGTGGTTGACTGGTTTGTATATATTACGAGTTTTGACAAGAGACCTTAATTATAAAAACATATTTTTAAAGACAAAAAATTAAATTTCTCCAAGCAATAAGAGAATACTTATCAAGTTTTGGAGCATGGGGTGTACTAATTTGTTTATGGTTTCTTGTGTTTTCATGTGTTTGATTCTAAACATATATGTTGAAGGTACTATACTAAAGCTTTTATTGATTGCTTTTAAACTCAAAAGTAACGTTGCAAAAAAGAAAAAAAAAAGCTGTAGAACTTGACGCAATTTTTAAAATTGTTATATTCCTAATTTTTTTTTTAATATGTAAGATAACACTGTATTTTGGTTGATAAAAAATAAAATAGATGTGGAAGCTCAAGCACCTCCGAAAGATTGTTGGAATATCGTCCCTTTCCCAGGAAAATGCGGCTTTCATGGAAAGAAAAAATGCTTCAAAGCAATGGAAGCTTACTATAAACAACGCTTTATTACTTGCCACTGTACGAACGAAAAAGATTGGAAGGAAAATGATTTGAAGGAAAATGATAAGAACGAAAAAGATAAGAAAGAAAAGGAGGAGGAGAAACATATCTGCAATTGTGAAAGAGAAAATCCATATGAGTGTACTATCTAATCTTAAATTCCTCTTTAGAAAATTTCAGCCATCAATACTGAATTTTGTTACTAGCTAGCGAATGCAATAATAAGGATATTACTCACCCGAATACGTGGTGTTGACGCATATCGTCAAAATGTAATGTCTTTTCCAAATAAGAAGTAGTTTGTGTATTTCTCACAAACCTTCTCTCTTAATCAAATTTTCTAGCATGTAAGAATCAAATTTGTTCCTTACACATCCTTCCTCCCTTAAATCATCTATGGATGTTAAGAAAAACGAAATAAGATATGGGATTTAATTTTAAAAAAATAATCAAATTTGTAACTTTATTTGTCAAACATGTGTGTGTATATATATATGCATACTTATAGCCACATAGATATAGAATTTCGATTCAAAAAGACAAATACCATCTATAGCTTTTGCATTTTTACTATAAAGTTTAAACTCAACATATAATCCAACTCCGTAAGTACCAAAAAGGAAAAATATATAATATACCTGAATCTGATGATATAGAGAATTTTCAAGAATTAAAACAGTGGTCAAAGAGGCTAGAAATAAAAATGGTTGATCATTTTCTATGATTTTTTGTTGTTGTTGTCAATAATCATTTTCTATGATTTTTCAATAATTCGCTGATAAAATTTAATAGTTGTAGTTTTTCTTCTTCTTCTTCTTCCTCTTCCTCTTCGCACTACCATTAAACAAAAAAGATTGGTCAAACTGAAATACACAAAATACAAGGAACATAAAATCATATAGACGCTCTCTCGATATTACTCGGGCTAGTATAATGATTCGATATTATTTGGCTTAGTTTGATACGAATTAATCAGTTTTATTTTTTGTTGTCAATAATCATGCTCTCTCGAGCATTTTCTATTTGATCGAGATGCAACGTCATGGGCTCTGTCTCTATCGACGGCCTCCTCTCTAACATCTCCATTCTCTTGCCTACCTCCATCTCAGATTTAACTTGAAAACAAAATTAAATGATTGCTTATAAACTGTATATAAGAAGAAAAGATTCAGGAAAAGATCCTTTTAAAACATCTCATGTTTTTATAAGTAAGTACGACGTAGGGACCCAAGTGCGAGAAAAGAAACTGTATCACGCAACGTGGCGTGGTGGGGGTAGGTGGAGTGGTGGATTGTGACACGTGGTATGTGGAGGATGGTGGTGGCCATACACGTGTCGAATTGTTTTTAGGATGGCAGTCAAAATTCGAATGCTGTTTTGATTTGCATGAAAGAGATATTCTATATTAATTTTATAAATTTTATGGCGTTTGGTCGGCGTGATGAGATATTTCCCTTTTGATTTTAAAATGATAAGAGAATAATTACTTACGTGAAAGTTTTGTTTTTGTTATTTATATGGACATTAGGTGTGTGACGGTCGTCTGTTTTGGACTCATTTGATAGGTTTACTAGAAATACCTACGCCTCAACTTTAGTATATAAACAAAAATCATAATCATTTCTGTTTACGTAATCAATATTGTTTACAATGATATTTTTACCTAGATAAGTTAATATATAATGAGAGTTGATAGTCTAGCTGCAGCTGTAAAACAAAAAAAAATTACTTTTGATATACCAAAATATCTATAAAAATAATGTTTTAGTAGTTGAACTTTCGTATAACTTTTCACAAATCTTAAAACATGAATTTTACATTTTGATCCTGAAAAAGTATATAAAGATACTCATAATGATTTTTACACATGATAAATATACACTTTTGAAATTCTATATGTAACCACAACCTGCTTCTTTGCTTTTAGGTGTCAAGTATATTAATATAAGCAATGAATGCTTATACTGTATATTGTTTAGTTTTAATATCCACAGCTTTCCTCCTTATAAGCAATGAATGCTTTTGGCTCTCTCAATTGCATCTCGAACCTTTCTCATTGGTTCATCATACAAGTAAGCTGGGTTATCAAACTCTGATGCCAAGCTTTCTTCTCCAAGCAATGCTCGAAACGAGTCTGTCACTGATGATGAAAGTGATTCAAGATTGTATCCTCCTTCCAAGAAAAATACACAACGCCCTCCACATACTTCTTTCGCTAACCGCTTTATATCTTTCGCCAATGAGTAGTATGTTCCGGTTGTAAACTGTAGATTTGCTAGTGGATCCAGGACATGAGCATCATACCTTCAGCAGAAGGATTTGTAAGAATATGATGATACAGTTAAAAAAAGAAAAACCAAAACTTATCTCCATCACTAACTCACCCTGCAGAAACAAGAATAAGATCTGGCTTGAACCGTTGAACACATGGAACAATGATTTCTTCAAAAACGGTTCTCATTGCATTATCACCTGACCCTCCAGGTAAAGGTAAATTTAGAGTTGTGCCTTCACCTTTTCCTTTGCCTATGTCACTGATTTTACCTGTTCCAGGGTAGCTTCCATCCTGTGATTTTTAGAATGTTAATGACATGTTTTGATTTTTGAAATTTTGTGTAATCCAATCAATGATCTTACAACTTTAGTTGAACATTCATGTACTATTGAGTTATCGATTTTTTTTTTTTAAAAGAGTTGGGACTTGTTACAGTCCATGTTAGAGACTTACCTGATGAGTTGACAAAAAGAATATATCAGGATCCTCAGAAAATGCATCATTTGTGCCATTCCCGTGGTGAACATCGAAGTCAATTATGAAGACACGCTTCAGACCACATGAACGTTGGGCATAGCGAGCTGCGATTGCCACATTACCAAAAACGCAGAACCCCATTGGACCTTTTGGTACGGCGTGGTGTCCTGGAGGTCTTATCAATGCAAAACCAGTGGGAGGATCTCGGCTGTTTCTGGATGCTGCGATCTGAATCAAATAATCACAATATATCTAAGAAATCTATGACCATTTCCAACATAATGAAACTGAAGCAGTAAAAGCAGACTAACACGGTGAGATGAGAAATCACCACTGAATCAACTAAAGCAATTCCAGCTCCTGCTGCGGTAAGTGAATCTTGGAATGTCTGTAACAGAGGGAATATATTTAGGCAGGGAAAATGGTTCCTCTAGAGATGTGAACTGATGAGCACAAAGCAGTTACCGTTGAAGTGGCATATGTTGGTCCAGAACCTTCGATGAAAATAAGTCCCGAATCTGAAGCCTCAACCATTGCCTAAACTAATAATGCTTTGTAATGGTCAAAATCAAACTCATACATTCTCATCTACACACCTACTTACTTTGCTATTATGTGTCAATGTATTGGTTACTTATGGAATAATAAGTTGTCAGTAATTTCTAATACCATAACATGAGGAGAGTATATAACCTTCTCTAGGCCAAAGACATAAGCCTTATCGTGAACATTTGCAATATCTTCTATAGTCGCAGTCTTGAAATTAGTGAGTTCCAGAATCTCTGAGCCACGGAACTGAAATACATGAGGAAAACAAAATTCACAAATGAGAATTACATTGATAGATCCTAGGTCATTTTCACAAAGTATCCAACAAAAAGAAGAAAATAGCAGAAGAATGGGAATGGAGGCTTTGAAGACACTGAGTGGTGTATACAACAAAAGCATCCCTAAGGCGTATATCTAACATTATTCAGAAATAATCCACTAGTTTGGATGCTGAAGTATTTAGCATAGGAGAAGAAATGTGCAATTCTAATATTGCAATCATGGTTAACCAAATTTGTATAGCTATATATGTGCATTAAGTAGAAGAATGTCACTTAAAAACGATAGAGATAGATTGTTTCATGCCTTAGGGGTGAGCTCATTCTTCTCAAGAGCATTAACAATGGCAGGCACTCTTGCGCTGCATTCTGGATGTGATTCCTGTGAGCAAAAAGATTACTTAAAAGAATGTGCAAAAAAGGATTGAGAGGGATAAAACAACCAAAGAAAGTAAGTAAAAACCTTGTTATGACCCAATGCTGCAGATACACTATAAATGAGACGGGCATTGGTTAAATTGTGGATAGAAGGTAAGAGAGGATCATTCTCTGTACTTAGTGAGCAACAAACGGAAGCTCCATTGGGGTTTAAAAGATATTTTCTCCCTAAACTCAATCCTTTCCGCAAATCGAAACCAATCCAATGATGATTCTTATTGCATATGCTTCTAGCCGCAGAAATTCTAGCACTTCCTAAAGCAATTAAAATGTCATTTCATGGAACTTCCAGTATAAAGAAAAACAGTGAGAACAAGATATCGAAGCCAATCACTCCTTTAGTTGAAAGCATGTGTACACATGAAACCGGTTTAAATAAAAACCATGCACGCCCAATTTTATGTCATAAATGAAAACAGAGGAGCAGATGAAACATCCCCAGAAGAAATCTTGCTGTAATTTACACAAACTGTTTAAGATTGAAAATAGAATGCAGATCAACCCTTTCTTCTGATAACTATCTAATGGATTACTAATAGACAAAATTGGTTGACAGAGGAAGGCGTTGTACAGAAGAAAGAGAGAGAATTACCAGGAACAAAGAGAGGTTGAAGGGTTAGCGCCATGAACATGATCGTCACTGAAGCTCAGAGGTTACTGAAGGCAGCCATAAAAATAAAACTAAAATAATAAAGAAACCCCAAAAATTGATTAACTTTATAATTTTATTGAACGGATAAGTTTTCTATGGTCCTACTTCCACCAAAGCACAAACAACACATCATTTGTATTTTGGGGAGTCGAAAACTTAAGTAGAAGAAATATGAATGTTACAGAGGTTACTGTAGAATACTTCAATACCTAACGAATAACGTTTCTGCTTTGATGTTTGCTGGACTCCCATTCAAATTAGCAAATTCTATTCCCAAGGATACAAGCAGTCAACAGAAAAACGAGTTTTTATGAAATAAAATGATGGGAGAAAAAAATTAAATTACAAGCCATTGCAATTATAGAACATAAAAAGAAAGCTAAGTAATCCCTACAAAACTTTTAAATCCTTTCCCCAAGCAGTGATTCCAGAAGAGCCGCCTCTTCCTCCTGCACAAACATTACTTACCACATTCAAAATCATTTTTTTTTATATATCAGATACCTCTAATTTTAAAGTTTGTTTATATTCTCTACTTACCACCAAGGCATTGAATTCTGTTTCCTCATCTATGGCACTGATAACAGCTGGGTCGTCTAAGAGCTCCTGTAATAACCCATTGGCATACAATGGTCTTTAATTCATATTGACCATTACACAAACATTTTTTTGCAAGGATTATAAGCAATTCTAACTTCAAAACCAAAAGTAACCAAGAACCAAGTTCTGTTTCCCCATCATTGCTATAACATGTGTGCTCGCCAAAGCCTATCACATTTCTACTTGGATCAATTCTAAACATCTCCTTTGTTCTATTGGTGCAGCTTTTGCTTAAAACATTATTATTAACCCAAAAGAACCCGTATGGGTCCCAACCTAATTGCATAGGGGGAAAAAATGCAATAGAGTACAGGTTCACTTACATCATCAGCAATTTGCAGCAGCCCATCTCGATCCTGCATAGACGAAGTTGCGAATTATCACTCCGTTTTCTCTACATTTACTTCCTAACGATTCCATATCGTCTTTCTATGAAACTAACAACAGAAAATTCCCCTTTGTGCCACAGATTGGCAATACCTTTATAATAAATAACAAGATTACCTTAGCAGCAACAAAAAGAAGTGGATCTGAAGGCGTGTAGACCATATAGTGTGATCCATCCTGAATCAGAATTCATACTTTCATACTTAGACAACGAAAAAAGGGCACATCATACCTCTGCATTTACAGGCTCTACAGAAATTACACCCATACAATTCACAATTTTTGGGTCCACAATGAAGCACTAAATACAAAATTGGTTTAGCCTTATGACACATTGAGAAAGTGACTGGCATGTTTAATGTTTTAAAATGTGCTATAACAGTAATATCTCCAAAACAATTTCCAGAATACTATAAAAGGCACATCAAACACATCAATAAGCAAAATGCTGAGAGCAATGGTATACCAGATGGAAACACGTGATCTCAATCCCTTCAGTTGGCAAACCTTCAACGTCTTGGCCATCATCTGCAAATAGTGGGTGTTCTACACATTTAATGATATAAGAAAAGTAGGGCACACAAGGATAAGCTGTAAGTATATGAGCAGAACCGTAACAATACCTCACAGTTAGAATGAAGTAGACAACTAAACATGAGAGGAAGAATGCAGATAACCACATACATATGACTAAAGATGTAAGTTCCTAGGACCACCATATTAATACTCTTCTTTGGTTATTTTTTCTGAGTTTTTATCCTATTGTTCATCATAAATGTAATCCCATAACGATAACTTAAACTGAAATTTAATCAAATATAAAAGCATGATATCCTAGATTAACCATATATATGAAGCCAAAGTCATTTAGTGTGCTCATATAGAGCAGATGCTGGGGAATACTAATTACAAGAATTATCAACATGCATAAATATCAGAAGAAAAAGCTTGTTACCTGTGCGAAAATCAAAAACATTATCTTCGGTGTAGCAAAAGCCTCCCCTTGCAGTGTAACAGAATCTGATTTACAGTGATAACCCATTAGATGGTATCAGGTACACAGGAACAAAGGATATATCCAAAATGCCATGCTTTAATTAGTCTTGAAAGAGGGCATGACCTTACCCGCTGTGTACTAGATGCATATGGATCTTAGCAAGAGCATAAGCAGCAGCAGGAAGAAGAGATTCAACCTCTTCATCACTGACCTAAAAGGCAGAACCATCCTAGATAAGCAAACAAACGGTCCTGATAGAAGCAATTTTCATCTAAAAGATGACTATTCTACAGCGAGTAACTGCTGAATTAACTCAAAAGCATGGAGTTGATGCATCCAAAAGGTTTATCTGGACCAGGAGATGTGCAGTCCTGAAGCAACAAATGAGAGAAAGATTCATAAAGGAGAAAACTTACAGCTGACCATCCATCTATATTTGTGCTCTTCAAAATCTGAACTGGCCTGAAGTAACAAAATGAATCAACCAAGCTGGAAAGAAGAAGTTGCTAAAATAACGAGAAGCAAAAAAGACAAAAACTCACGTATCCACAGGGCAAAGCAGCATACAATCCTCTCCTTTACTACTTGTAAACACTCTTCTTATAACACAATCCAAAGGGCTATTGGTGGTTGAATCAACCTGTCTCAAAACAAAACCTTTTAACAAACACCAAAACTTATTATGTCCATAACCAAAAGAGAAAACTTGAGTTACCACAGTGGCGATTCGCTTCTTAGAGGCCATAAGAACTCTACCAGTTTCATCAATCACGAACCCAGCAGGTGGTTTGGGTATGGTAGGAGGAGAGTTAAAAGTTGCTAGAGAACTCGAAGAATAATCTGAACCATCATCTTCATCAAGACCATCTGCATCACTCAGTTCCCAATTCTCAACAGGTTTCGCACTTTTCCCCTTTTTCTTTCGTTTCTTATTCGTACTACTACTGCTGCCACTACCAGTCGAGGCCTTCTTCGTCGGCTGTCCTGTTTGCGGATTCACTGCAGAGCTGATAAGGAGACGAAGATGGCTGGTGTTGTTTGGGGACGAGACAGATAACGATACGGGGAACGAAGAAGACGGGTTAAGAAATGGATGGATATTGGAGTAAGAAAGAGTCGAACTTGGTGATGGCAAAGTTAAGGAGTACGAGTAAGCCATGGAAGAGAGATAGAGAGAATTTTGGGTCCTGCTACCAAAGAGTAAGTCGCCGGCCGGAGATATGTGTGGTAAGTTTCAACCGTAAAGTTATGATTGCTTGGAGTAAAGCACTTTTACTAGTTAAACATAAAATCATAAAGCTAATAAACCCGTCAACATCAAAACTATACTCTTCTTATTTTTATTTCATTTGTAATTCAATATTCATAGGGTTTGATTCTATCAGGAATTCTTGGAGCATTACAATTCTAATTACATCTATCAGCTTCCTTTTCCAACTACATACATTAACATTTCTCAATATTCATACACTTGAGCAGCTTTTAGTGAAGCAAGTTCATCGCAATCCATTGGCATCCACCCGATCGATTGTTTCTCGTTATCATAGATTATCATCTGATCTTGCATCGATATATCTGTCAAAGTAAAGAGAGAAACAAGGGAGTTAATATGTCTAATTGCCATACCAAGATCCTGAAACTGCAAATGGATGTATGTATTAAAGACTTTACCGCCGATGAGGTTTAAGTTCTGGAGACCTATTTCAGTGCCATTCAAGATTCCCAAACATACATTTCCCTTCATCTGCAACATTGTAATGCACAGCATTTTTAGCATTGTACAAAAAACACACAAAATTGTACAACCGCCATAGAAAAATGCTTACAGAAATGATTAGATAAGCTTCTGGGGGTATCTCAAACAGACTTTTTGATCTCCACCCTGTTTTGAAGCTTAAAGCTAAAGGCTTGAAATACTTCTTCACTTCTTCAATGCTCATGAACGGTCTTCTTCCTTGCCAGCATAGAGGCAGCGTGTGATCATCCCGTGCTTCTTTCAACGGTTTTCCACTTCCTTCTCTTTTTAGCTACAAAACGGACAAAAGACTTGATGAGAAAATCCCATCTTTTCTCTCTTTCATCTCCAAAATTTCAACAAGCTCCTTACCAAGTATGTTACGGCTTGGTACGCCTTCGAATTGAAGTATGTGTAAGAACTTCCACTGTCAAAGACTGTTAATAAATTCTTCAATCCAGTTGTTCTTCCCCCGAAGAGAAGTTCTCCTCCCATTGCAGGAGAGTAGTGTTTTCTGAGAAAGAAAGTTGCAATTTTTTAAAAAGGAGAGAAAAAGGTGATCTGGTGAAAGTTAAAAATAAGAGAAGAGCTATATATTTACGAGTATTCACGGGACATTGGCGTCCAAGAGACTCTTGAAGAATCATAAAGATCGTTGCCAAAAAAGAGAATTCCTCCACCTAAACTGCTCAAGCAATGACCGATAACATTCTTGACATAACCTTGGCTATGAAGCTGTGACAGAATGCTTACTTTTCCCCTACCAAGTCCCAATACTCCATCTAAAGGATGATGACTTGAAGCCCCTGGGATTTGATCGTATCCGCATCTGTTACACAAAAACTCCAATGAGGACTACTAGCTAGGAACTAATTCCTTGAACCAACTTGAAAATTGCCAGTCCAAGATTGTATAAAGATAAATATATACCCGATAGCAAGACGTGGAGTGAGCCTTAGACCCTTTGTATAGTTCAAAGAGAAGACATCTCTAACAAGAACACCGAGAGAAGATCCTCCATCAGCGTACTCAACCTCATAGTCACATTGCTCTGGAGTCTCATATCTCTGATTACTATTCATATGCAACGCCTTACAAAGTGGATCATTGCTAGGAATAAGATCGTTACTAGGCTGATAAAGTGGATGAGGTGCCTGAAACCAAAAAGAATATTCAAAAATTTGCAAGATGAAACAATGACACTGGATCGGGGAAAAAGTGAGCTGAAGATGACACTTTTATTACTATACCTCCAAGCAACGAACACAAGGTGCATCACATTGGAGCCAAGTGAGATCACTACCCGTATCAAGATCAAGATAATAAGGTTTTGGTGGTTGTCCTATGTTGATGGTAACATTATAATACCTGCTCCAAACCAAAGAACAAATTTTAGAGAATTTCTGAAATGAGAGACCATAAGTAATAATTGTGTTAAGTTGGGGTCTGAAAATATGTATATATACCCAAGAGGATAAACGTTTCCATGAACTGGGAATACAACTGAAGAGGCTGCTCTGGTGGATCTACCAGAGAATCCTGCCGTTTTCCTCCATCTGAAATCAACTGCCGATGAAAACCCCAGAACCAGAGACATCATTATCAACAAAATCATAAAACGGACATTTATTTTCTCCATTTTCACGGCTTGTGACGAAATAATAAAATAATAAAACAGTTAACTCTATTAGCCAATCACGTGAAGATGATGATGATGATGATGATGATGATGAAGGTGGAAAACGACAAAGGCAAAGACATTTACGAGTTGTAGATATTTTATTACAAAGAATAGTCTTTTTGTCGACAGCTTATGGGGTTTTGCATAAGCAAATAAACAATATTTTTGGGTTTGGTATATAAGTAGAGACAGGTAATAAGGATTCTTGGCTTAAACCATAGGAGACTTGAGGAAAAAATATTCCAGGATGTTTCTTAGTATCTGCGAAAATGCAAGAATCGAGTTAAGGAATATTGCTGATGAGAAAGAGTAGAGCTAAAGTATATCTTGCTGCTGAAGTAAGCAATCTTGTTGACATCTTTCTTCGATTCAAATTAACAAAGAATAATGAGTGACCTTCACAATCATAAATCCATCCAAGTGAAAAGCACATCAACACAATCTTCGTCGTCATCATCATCAGTCCACTTGTAGCTTTCTGGATACAAATCTGCCATCAGAGGGGAAAACGATAAATTTCAAAGCTCAACAACATCTCCATTTGGCTATTAACCCAACAAAGGAAAGCTATAGTGACATAAAGATCTTACAGTAATTCCCAGAGAAGGAGAATGTAGATGAATAAAATTGTATGTTCATTCGATTTCATCTTCGTCATCTAATCCATTTCTGTAGCTAACCAACTCTGCATCAACCTTAGCCTTCCTAGGGCTCATCAACACAAGCTCAGCTAATCTCCTCCTGGCTAAATACACATCATTTGGTTGTACCAATTCCCCTTTCTTATACGCCTCTCTTAGAAACACAGTATGAAGTTTCCCGTAATTCCCACGAGTCGATATGTAAAATATACCCTGATGCTGCAGAAGAAACTCTTTCAACTTCTTAGGCAAATTCATAACATTCCTAAAATGAGCAATTCTCTCAAGCGTAATCTTCTTCTCGACAGTCAAAGACAACAATTCGTGGATACAAGCAACAGCTCTCTTCTCCAATCTATTCTGAGCTTCCATGGATCTCAAATCGTAACCAGAAATATCCTCATAAGGTGACCAATAAGGAAGTCTCTGCCATTTCCAAACAGCAATTCGAAAATACTTTCCAATCTTAAATCCAGGAGGAAAATTCACAAGGAAGGAGAATCTAACATCCTCAGCGTCAATTCCTTTTGTTCTATACTCAATCTCTCTAACTCTCTCAATTGCACAAATGGATAAACTAGGATCCTTGTCTACAATCTCAATGTACTTATCTCGAGTCTCTTCAGCATCAATGAGTCTGAACAAATGTGGATGTTTGAGAATCACAGAGTACTCAAAATCTTCGGGGAGTCCAAATTCAGTGCGAGCAATACGAACATGTTCAAGACGGATCCGACCTGTATTGGACATCATAAGGAGTTTTCTCAGGCGGGTGACGGCGTCGGGTATTTGAGCGAGGACAGCTTCGTGCTCGTAACGGATTTGATCCAAAGCCTTTCGGGTCAATCGACAATAGAGGATTCTTTGAACAGGGTGCTCGTAAATCTCAAAAACGTGTGGGAATTTGAGGAGGAAAGCGCCTGGTTCGTGTTGCTTGAAGCCGAGACCTAGACGACGAGCTAGCGTGTCTAGGAGGGAGATAGCGATGGTGTTGTTGGGCTGAGAGAGAATCAAGCTGTGAAATTTGACGACTTTGCGAATTTTCTTCTCGACTTCCATGTAATTGTCGTAGCCATGGTCACGAACTCGATCCTGTTTTCTGGGAATGGAGGTGGATTGAGACAAGGGTTTTACGAGAATCACATATATTGAAGGAAGAATCGTTCTCGCTAGATTGTTCCTCCTAGGGTTTAAGCTTGTGGAAGCGTTTCTCAGAAAAGACTTCATTTTTTTTTTTGTTTACAAGAATCTAAGAGGTTTGTATAAATTTGAAGAGTAGAAAGCTCTTGACGAAGCCCTTTGGTGTTCTTTTTTTCTTTTTTTAATTACTTGCTGGGTATTTCTTATGAATAATGATACAATTTAACCTTTCCTTTGGGTCTTTTTATGTTTGTTTTTGTGTGGACGTCAAAGTAAGCTCAATATGTTTAACTCATGAATGATCGTTTTACTCCACAGACCATACTGTACATTGTTTCTCTCGGAAGATGCGTATTTAAGTCAACTAGAGACAACTTTTACGAGTGAAACAATGACTGTAACAGCATCAAGTTTACCACCTTTGTGTCCATCGTATCCTTCTTCTTTTGCTGCGTCTGCAAACGGCGTTCTTACTCTTTCACTTCCTCCCACCTCTTGTGCCTTTCCAGCTACCAACTCTGCTATTTTCTGCCACATTTATCAAACTCTTATTATCCCCAACACAATTCAACATTTTCATTCATACGCTTTTCGTCTCAACAAGCAAAGTGAGCACCTGAGGTTCCAAACTCTGTTCCAGTGACAAGCAAACTATTGAAACTATTTCTTTCTCGTACAAATTGTCAAACAGTCCATCAGTTGCTGTGATGACAACATCGCCCTCTTCCAGGTTCACATGGAATACCTGCAGACCACATATGTTGTGCATATATTCTGCTTTTAGATGAACCATTCAAGAGCTTTATGTAATGTAGGGTCGTACCTCTGCAAGTTTTAGGACATCATCCCCTTGTGTAATTTGCAAGGGAAAACAAAAATGATGAAACATTGAAGACGACTTCTGCAATACTGTTCCATCCCTAATAACCATGAATCCCGAATCTCCGATATTGACAATATGGAGTTCCTACAAAGTAATTTTACATTATCATAGACTAAACCAAAACGTTTGCCAATGTAACAAATATGGTAGGGACTAAGTCTCACATTGTTGTCAAGGTGAGCAATCAAGGCTGTCGATGATCCAGGGGACTTAGTCTCATTGACACTTTTATGGAGAACTTGAACTGGGTCAGTTATCTTAGCAGTTTCATCAGAGATAATCTTTTCACAGTTGCTCATGAGTTCTTGTGCATACGTTCCCTTATTTATTCCTGAGAGATGAACCAACCATATATTTGGCAAGAACAGATACAAGTGAGCGAGTTTCTGCAAAACTTTGGAAACTATGTGAAAAGAAAAAAAAATTTAAATGTACCTTCAAATGACCACTGAGATACTCCATCGGCAATACCTATCCAGTTGTGGTCAGAGATAAAATAAGCATCATCCGTACCTGACAATGCCTGGACATAACATCAATATAAGGAATTGAAAATTTTAAAATGGTCAGAATGTTAGAAACGATGTTTTTGAGGTGGTGGGGGATGAGAATGTGATTAAGATATTCCAAGACAAGAAAGATCTTAAGATAACCTTGTACTATACTATTTCTTTGTTATGGTTTGTTTAAAAATGAATAGTTCAATAACTCTCCTTTATACTAGTTTATATACTATGTCTCCAAAGTCCAAATAAATTACAGTAACAATCATCTACACAAAGTCTCTGAAATTGTAAGATTTTAGAAAGCAAGATTGCGAAGACTGTTTGATTAGGCTCCATATACCAATAAAAGGCAGCAAGTGACTGCAAAGAAACTACTTTGCACCTGTTGAAAAAAGTGAGCTGCAAACAGAAAGAATCACAAGTACCTTAGAGGGGCTTTGGAGTGAAGCAAAACCAGATTCCAAGTAAAATGCTTTGGACACAAGTTCTTCCCTGTTTAGATGTCAAACATCCAACCACAGAAAAACAAGCATGCTTTTATAAACGCTGCAATATGATTCCTAGCCAGGTATGGAAATATAAATAGATACATATAGAAATGCACGTAAGACAGTATCTATGAAAGACAATAACACAGGTTGTTAAGCATTCATAAACACAAGAGTTAAATATATAACTTACTAACCTGCCTGAAGCCACTTCAATGGATTCAAGACTGCCAGTTTCAGGTGAAGGGAGTTGGAGATCTTCGCCTTTTAAGTCATTGACAGTCTTACATATGCTACCATTGTCAAATTTTGTGTCCCGCACAGTTACTTCGTCTTCTATGGTTGAAGCCACATTTTCCTTCATGATAAATAACTAGTGAGAGTGGTGGCACAATAATCTGTTCAATGATGTCTCTTTCCTTCTACAACTGTTAAAACTACTTAATGGGGTTTAGAGTTACGACTCACCACTTCAGACGTATCAATTGCAGGCTTTTCAGAGATCTCTTCAACGCTGCCATGTGTTGCTCCTGGTTCAACAAAAGTATTTTCCTCAGCTTCAAAAGTTTTCATAGGGTTTTCCTCAGACGTATCAGTTACAGGCTTTAGAGTGATCTCATCAGCACTGCGAGATGTTGCTTCTTTTGTTGAAATGAGTTCTCTAGGATACACACCAGCTGCAGCTGTTGGTTTAACGACAAGATTCTCCTCATCTTCAAAAGTTTCAATCGGGTTTTCCCTCACATCCGATTTTGCATCAATTTCAATGGTGGACTGGGAGACATGTTGTGAAGTAGATGATCTTGAGCTTGCTTGAACCTCAATACGATTTTCAGTGATTGGTTGATAACCATTTGTCTCACAGTCTCCTATTTCATTTACTGAACCATTCTCCATGACTTGAGAAGAAAGAGGCTCTACATCATATGACTCAACCGTGAGTTTATTCACATTTACTGGCTCGTCATTTCTAAGGATTATTTTTTCAGTAGAGCTACTAGGAATAGTCTCTGCTACACTAACTATGGAGCTCAGATTGGACACACTAGTGTTGTTAGCTTCAACTTTATCTTGGCTCTGGGATACATTAACCGAAGTTGAAGTTTCTCTCTTTTTCTTAGTAGGAGAACGAACCCTTTTGCGATCCTTAATTTTGATGACATTGCTAAGATTGGAAGGATCAGCATTTTCCTCTTTCTCAGAACCTGTTTCAATATGAGAACTGACTAATTTTTTCTTCACATCCAATATTTCCTCCAATTCAGAAACTTTGTCAAGATCTTTTACGCTTTGTTTCCTTGAAACTTCACTGGCTTCTGCTGCAATCTTAGCATGTTGCTTCTTCTCTACTTCAACGCATCTCGCTTTTTCTTCAGCCTCGAGATATTTCTCAATTTCACTCGCATCACCGAACCGGAAGACATGGCTTCCATCCTTGAGCTCTGCATATCCAAACAACTATCAATACAACTATCAAATAAAAATGCATGTTTGATACTTGAATTCGATAATCTTGTAGTTGATGCTTAAAAATCAGGGAAAAAGCTAAAATTCAAAACTTGGCTGAAGACACTAGACTGATTTCGGGGAGGAAGAGAAAACAGAAGAAGAAGATGATGAAGCAAGGCTTACGAGTGCTGCACACGAGATCGAAGTTCTCCGAAGCAGAGCTCGGCGGTGGATTGGGAGAAGAGAAAGACGAAGACTGTGAAGGCGAAGTGGAATTAGCCAATTGTAGTTGAAAGGACAATCGGAACTTGGAAACGGAAAATCCTATTCCATTGGGAGATCTCCGAGAGAAACCCCATTGACGGTGAAGAGAAGAAGGGAAGATCAGAAAAGGAGGAGCTTGAAGAGAAAATATCAAATGATCAGCCATAACTTAAACATTGAAGTCTGTAACAACAGTTACAAATGGTCTAGAGAAGACGATGACGACGATATTATTGGGTGACGTTAAAACCGGTGGTAACCCTCTGTTTTAATCAGATGTGTTTGTTCGCTTCGGACATATGTGGCTACTGTTTTTTTTCTTTTTGATAATTGGCTATAAAAATTAAAAATCATCACTTTTTAGGCTCGTCTCTCTATCCTCTGGCGAGCCAGTCGTCGATCAAAAATTCTCAAAGCAAAACCAGCGATGGTGACTTTAAACGCTTCTTCTCCTCTCACGACCAAGTCGTTCTTACCCTACCGCCACTCTCCTCGCCGTCCGATCTCTTTCTCCCCCGTCTACGCTGTTCATTCAACTGACCCTAAGAAATCTTCCAAATCAGCCTCTGCTTCGGCCAAATGGAGCTTGGACAGTTGGAAATCGATGAAAGCGTTGCAATTGCCGGAATATCCAGATCAGAAGGATCTTGATACGGTTCTACAGACGCTTTCCTCTTTTCCTCCTATAGTCTTTGCTGGCGAGGCAAGGAAACTGGAGGAGAAGCTCGGTCAAGCGGCCATGGGTCAAGCCTTTATGCTCCAAGGTGGTGATTGTGCTGAGAGTTTTAAGGAATTCAACGCTAATAACATTAGGGATACCTTTAGGGTTCTTCTCCAGATGGGTGTTGTTCTCATGTTTGGTGGCCAGTTGCCTGTTATCAAGGTGGATTTTTTCACTCAACTTGAATTTTTATGGATCTCTTGTGTGTTGATTTGGTTACTGAAAGTTTATGACTTTGTGAAATTTCAGGTGGGACGAATGGCAGGTCAGTTTGCCAAGCCGAGATCAGACTCGTTCGAGGAAAAAAATGGCGTGAAGCTACCGAGTTACAGAGGGGATAACATAAATGGCGATGCTTTTGATGAGAAATCGAGGATTCCTGATCCTCATAGGATGGTTAGAGCGTATACACAATCTGTGGCTACGTTGAATCTCTTGAGAGCATTTGCAACTGGAGGTTATGCAGCTATGCAGAGAGTTAGCCAATGGAATCTTGATTTCACCCAACATAGTGAACAGGGTGACAGGTTCGTAAACTTCTCTGTATGTGTATAATCTTGTTTGTTATGATGTTAAACCAATTGCAGATACGCTTTTTCTCAAGTCATAAACGGTTCTTATTTCTTGTTTGTTGTGACTAAACAGGTACCGTGAATTGGCCAATAGAGTTGATGAGGCTCTAGGATTCATGGGTGCAGCTGGGCTTACCAATGCTCACCCAATCATGACTACGACTGAGTTTTGGACATCTCACGAATGTTTGTTACTGCCTTATGAGCAAGCACTCACAAGAGAGGATTCAACATCCGGACTTTACTATGATTGCTCTGCTCACATGGTTTGGGTTGGGGAACGAACTCGTCAACTTGATGGTGCTCATGTTGAGTTTTTGAGGGGAATCGCTAACCCCCTTGGAATCAAGGTATGTCGTGATCATATGATTTTTCTTACTGTTTAGCTAATTGGGAATTTTTTTGTGAATTTTTTTTTTTTATTAGCTACAACTAACAAGCTTTGAAGAAGTTAAGTGGATAAACTTTTAGACAGAGGTTTACTGTATCTATCATATGGTCGAATGTAGCAGATTTGAACTGTTGTGAATTGGTTAGATAAAAGTTAGTTGGGGCTGGACTGATAAGGATGCCTCTGCAGAATGTCTTGGGGTGGATTTTTAGAGTTTAGTTGAGCGTTTGGTTAAGAGTTGAGAGTCTCTTGATATCAAGTATTGTGGGTGGATTTATAGAGTTTAGTTGGGCGTTTTATTGAAAGTTGAGAGTCTTTTGATATCAAGTCTCTCGGTTTGATGAATTGGAATATGAGTAAGACTTTCATAGCTTTGTTCTTATAAAAAAAACTCTGAACTGTTGAGGAAATAATCAAACTTTGTGTGAAATCTATGTGTTGGGTTAACCACTCAAGAACTGTGGGTAGCTATATATATGATACCCTGCAATTCTCTGTTGCCACGTATGAAAGAAATTGAAAACCCTAACAAAAAAAGGTGCAATGAATTTTGTATGAGAAATTGACAGATGATGGTCGGTGGTGTACTTTGATGCAGGTGAGTGATAAAATGGTCCCTAGTGAACTGGTGAAGCTGATAGAGATACTAAACCCTCAAAACAAGCCTGGAAGGATTACAGTTATAGTGAGAATGGGAGCTGAGAATATGCGAGTCAAGCTACCTCATTTGATCAGAGCAGTACGTGGAGCCGGTCAGATTGTGACTTGGGTTAGTGATCCGATGCATGGAAACACTATCATGTCTCCAAGTGGGCTAAAAACTCGTTCTTTCGATGCAATTAGGGTAATAATTCTGACTTCTTTATTATTCGACTCTGTATATAATTCATGTATTTATCCCATTTATATGGTGTGTTATCAGGCGGAATTAAGAGCCTTCTTTGACGTGCATGATCAAGAAGGGAGTTTCCCTGGTGGGGTACATTTAGAAATGACAGGGCAAAACGTGACAGAATGCGTAGGAGGGTCACGCACCATCACGTACAACGATTTAACCTCTCGCTACCATACTCATTGTGACCCCAGGCTCAATGCGTCTCAGTCTCTGGAGCTTGCATTCATCATTGCAGAGCGTCTGCGAAAGAGAAGACTCGGTTCCGGGAATCGTCTGTCATCTATTGGAGTCTAGAGGATAAGACAATGCTTGTCCGAGTTAGGATGTGTGTAAAAGCTCCCGTTATGTTATAAAGTTGCTAAATTTCGGTAATTGAGGTTGTGTTGGGTTCGTACCTCTTTACATGTTAATATGGCAAGTGTCCGACTTAATAAACTGGTAATTCAGTTTAATACAGCATTGTCATTTCATTGTTAAACTTTATACAGCAGTTGGGAAAATAGCCAAATAAATATGGTCTTGTCTCTAGATTAAAACCTCTACGTCACGCTTGGATGAAAAATTCAATATGGTATAAAAATTTGACTCAGACACAAACTTTGAACCTTTTGACAAAACCAAAAGTTTAGGAAAGATTTGGGAAAACTCTAATGGGGTTTCACACCTGACACCACTCGTTTAGAAAACAAGTCAACAAAGATAACGAGACTCGAGAGATTGAGAATTACAGAGCCACTTCCATGGAGCCTACTACATTCTCTGCTTTCTCAGCCGCCACGGCCACAGCGATGGCTAGAACTGTTGGTCCTTCACTCCCTCTCCTCACAATTTCTAAAGCTCTTAACCGTCATTTCTCCGGCGCCAGACACATCCATCCTCTATTGCTCGCTCGCTCCTTTCCCGCCGTGCGTCGTCTTGGTGGCTTTCATGTCACTCGCCTTACTTCGTCGAATTCGCTTGGTTATTCTTCTGCTTTGAGAAGCTTGGGAGCTGCTGTTTTGCCGGTCATCCAACACCGTTTACAGTGTTTGTCGAGCTCATCGCCATCTTTCAGGAGTATCTCAAGTGGCGGCGGCGGTGCAGGATTTGGGGGATACAACGGTGGAAGCGGCGGAGGAGGTGGCGGAGGATCGGGTAGTGGTGATTCCAAGTCAAAATTGGGTGCTGCAGCAAGTGATAGTGTCTCTCTTCCTTCCTCAGATATCATTATTCTCGACGTTGGAGTGAGTTCTCTCTCATTATCTCTATTCTATATTGTTTCCAATTCACTCCAGTACTTTTATGTTATCATCATCGATGTTATACTTTATTGAAGGGGATGACATGTGGAGGTTGTTCAGCGAGTGTCAAGAAAATACTGGAAAGCCAAGTACGCTTAAGACCAAATTTGTGTGCTATGGTCCCAGAAAATGGTTTCCCGATTATTTTGATTAAAAAGCTCTCTTTTTTGGTTTTCGATTTCCTTGATGTAATAGCCTCAAGTTGCTTCTGCTAGTGTTAACCTCACCACCGAGACAGCAATAGTGTGGCCTGTACAAGAAGCTAAAAGTGTACCTGATTGGCAAAAGAGTTTAGGCGAGACGCTTGCAAATCATCTGACCAATTGCGGCTTTCAGTCTACTCCTCGAGGTGAGAGAGGCTGCAGTTTCCATTTAGGAAGCACTTTTCTTTCTGAATTACATCAACAATTAATAAGAATTTGTTCGTCATCCTTTTCTTTTTTCGCTGAAAGTAGTGTTTACTATACCCTTTCCAAAGGTCATGATCTTGCAGCTATTTTCCCTTATATACTTGTTTAGGCCTTTTTGTAGACTCAGTCTTGCAGCTCTTGCTTGTTTCTCTGAGTATCTTTTTCTGTGTTTGAAGTTTTTCTGTAATTTTCGCAATCTAGTGTCTAGGAATAGGGTTCCTTTTGAATCGATCAGGTAGCAAATCTGGAGATGAAAGGTTAGTTGGCAAGATGATTGTGCATTATGTTTTGTTTAGAAATGTCGTGCCATGACTTTAGTGCTTCAGTAATGCCATCTGACTGGAATTAAAAAAAAAAATCTTATCATCTTTTTGCAAATCTGGTGGATACTTGTGGGGTAGGGGTAGGGGAAGTTCCTGAAGATATCGCAGGAGAGTTAGCACCCTGATTGTACAAAAGATTTCTCCTGCAGAAATCATTATTATTATGGTATGTTCTTTGTTTGAAGGGATTTGAAAATTGTCAATTATTGATTTGAGCCTATTGTGGACTGCTTTTTAGTGTACTAACTTGATTACTTCTCCTTTCACAGATGATTAAAAGCAGCTGCTAATGGCGAATGGATTGTAAACATAATTTGTGGTGCTAGTGGTTTCATTCGTGTAGAATTTGCTGTCTGTCCTTGTGATAAATCGATTATCCTAAGGCCATGTATTGATTTTATGTTTTACATTCCTGGCATGCCTTCTCTGAACCAGACAGCATAGCTCTGTAATGATGATCGTGCTATAATGGTGGATTTTCCATTAGGATACTTTGAAAGCTATAAACTTTCATACTACTTCAAGGCATTCGATTTATGTTTTAATGGTGGACCTTCATTCAGTCATGGTTTTCAGAACTGATGTGTCTACTTGATAAAGCATTTTAGCTTGGCTAGGGAATGGAGTGATTAGTCACGAACTAATTTCTTTGTACTTTTCTAATTAGTTTCTTTGCTAACTCTTATCTTAGAGTATGATTTTGTTTTTTACATGGTTAGTTTTTGGTATTTCTCCTTATCAGTAGAAGAAAGATTCTGGATGCCCCTGCTTTTCTGAGTCAGGGTAGTTTACAGTTGTCTTTCTTGGTATGGGCACTAAGTATATATCTTTGTTCCAGATTTGGTGACAGAGAATTTCTTCAAAGTTTTCGAAACAAAGACAAAAGACAAGCAGGCTCGCTTAAAAGAGAGCGGTAAAAATGATTTCCCGAAATTGGATATGCTGTTATATGAAATTGATGTTTTGTTTCTGAGATTTCTATATCTCTTGATTTATTTACAGGCCGTGAGCTTGCTGTTTCATGGGCCCTGTGTGCTGTATGCTTGGTTGGCCATTTAACTCACTTTCTTGGTGTTAATGCTCCCTGGATTCATGCAATCCATTCAACGGGATTCCATGTGTCCTTATGTTTGATTACTTTGCTTGGTCCTGGGCGAAAACTAGTACTTGATGGCGTCAAGAGCCTTTTAAAAGGTTCTCCAAATATGAACACGCTAGTTGGTCTTGGGGCTTTGTCATCATTTTCTGTTAGCTCACTGGCAGCCATGATTCCAAAATTGGTAACTTCACTATCCTTTCCCTCACACCCTCTACTTTTTTGAGGACATAAGCTTTTATTCAATTCTGAACAAAGTTTTGGTCTAAAAGTTATATATGCAACTACCTTTGACCTCCATATTTATATTGGTTCTTGTAATTGATGACTGATATTATAAACCTGTAAAACTGTTTCGATATTCAGGGCTGGAAGACATTTTTTGAAGAACCAGTTATGTTAATAGCTTTTGTATTGCTGGGAAGGAATCTTGAACAGAGAGCTAAAATAAAAGCCACCAGTGATATGACTGGTCTTCTGAGTGTTTTGCCTTCAAAAGCTCGCCTTCTACTTGATGGGGATCTGCAGAATTCAACTGTTGAGGTTCCATGTAATAGTCTCTCTGTCGGTGATCTAGTCGTCATACTACCAGGAGTAAGAAGAGAGAATTCTTATTCTCATGCATAGTATGTTGTTGTTTTCCCATTTAGTTATATTTTATTGCATGGGGTGTTTTTGTTTTACCAACAGCTTTAAGAAATTATCCTGCTATTCTTATGCAAAGTATTTGTCTATTAGGAGGACGAACATCTTGTTTTTATGTTCTTCGTGTATCCTTGTCATTGACGCATGGGTTATGTTCTCCTTATTTACCCAGGATCGAGTTCCAGCAGATGGTATTGTCAAGTCAGGTAGAAGCACTATTGATGAGTCAAGTTTTACTGGTGAACCATTGCCAGTGACAAAAGACGCAGGGGTAACTTTCTACTCCACCCCTATCTATATCTAGTGTATTCTGAGAAAGATGAAAATATTATCATCATGAGGTTTTTGGTTCTCTTTGCACATACTATACATTTCATTTGCTCCTGGTAATTTCTTTAGATGTAACTTAAGTTTTTTTGGTCAAAACATTCTTTGGGCTAGAGTGAAGTCGCAGCAGGATCTATAAACCTGAATGGAACTCTTACTGTCGAAGTGCATAGATCAGGGGGTGAAACTGCAGTTGGGGACATTATTCGTTTGGTTGAAGAGGCTCAGAGTAGAGAAGCACCAGTACAGCAGTTGGTTGACAAGGTCTCTTCTCTCTTCCCTAGTGCATTTTAATATCAATTTTCATTGACCATGATTTCCCATAGAATATTGAGGGGCATCAAAACTTCAAGTATTTGCATAGACATGGCAATTTGACAAACTTGTCAGCGAATTCCTGTTACTGAATGGATATTTGATTGAGAAAATCAGTTCAGTCATATTGTATGTTTCAGCGGAGAAACTATCTTGTCTATTGTCTTTATAGATACCACGAACATGTTGTTGAGAATTGTTGATGGAAGTTTTAAAAGGAAAGATACTAGTTATCTTATGACAAACTTGTCTCTATAGGTGATTGCTAATTAATATGACTGATATGTTTTCCTATTCTTGCTCATTATAAAATTATGGAATCTACTATACTAATTATGTGTTCCAATTTCGAAATAATATGAATAGTTGAAATATCCACTCTTTGCTTCCTTTCTTTTCCTGTTTGGCCCATGTAGTATGCTGTAAAGCCACACTGATGTTAGTAGTTTTTAAATAGGACCCTTCTGAGAAACTACTGGCAGAGAGTTTTTATAGAAGAAGACATCTTTTTGGTGGTTGGCTTTGCCTTAAATGTTACGAATTTGCTTTATTTGCATATTTAAATTTAACCAGGACTAGCCTTTTTTTTTTGCACTTTCAGGTAGCAGGGCGCTTCACGTATGGAGTAATGGCACTCTCTGCAGCTACATTTACATTCTGGAATCTATTTGGTGCCCATGTTCTTCCTTCTGCCTTGCATAACGGGAGCCCAATGTCTTTGGCCCTTCAACTATCTTGCAGTGTTCTGGTATGCTTATAATTTTTTTCGTTACGCAAAGAAAAAGAATGTTTTAAAGTAAGAGAGGAGAGACTATGAATTTTTTTTCCCTCCAAGTTCTAGTTGATACATTGCATTATCTACAAGTTTCAAAAACTAAAAGAGTTTTTTATTGAGAGGCACCTTTTCCTTCAAAATTGATTTATATGTTTAGGGATTGAGACTTTTTGCTGTTACTGTTAGCATCACCTTTCTCCTGCTTTACCCTTGGTAATCATACCTTTATTTTGGATACAGGTTGTGGCTTGTCCATGCGCACTTGGGTTGGCTACGCCAACTGCAATGCTGGTAATATTTTACTGAATAAACAGTTTTTCTGCTATGAATCAGATAGAGTAAGATGTTGAAGACCGTGATATACTCGTTAGGTTGGTACTTCATTAGGAGCAAGAAGAGGATTACTTCTTCGTGGTGGTGATATTCTTGAAAAGTTTTCCTCAGTGGATACTGTTGTCTTCGACAAAACTGGGACACTGACGAAGGGACATCCTGTTGTGACTGAAGTTATTATTCCTGAAGATCCAAGGTTAGGCTCTTTGCTTATTCGAAATAGTCAATGATTGTGTTCTTCAAGAGTATATTGATGCTTAGATCATTTCCTTTAGGTTTTATAAAATAGACTTTAAGATTCTCTCAGTTTACTTGAATGTGAAACTGTGTTGAAATCATTAAAGTTAATATAGCAAACAATGAATTTGGATGTCGATTAAAATTAGCTGGGAATCTGATGGGAACAAAATATACTAGCTTAACATGGGACATAATATTCGTCTTGTTTCATTATGAAGTTTCTAACCTACAAACTATTGTTACCTTTTCACATGCAATTTCTTACATCTCCAAATTTTGCGCCTAAAAGCTTTGTCAGGCTTGATTTAATATTATGCTTCTGAGCATAGCTCTTCGATACTTGTGAACGATACTAGTTGAAGCCTTTTACTGTCTCAAATTAGTTTTATTCTTGAAGTTTTCTGCAGACTTCTGTGTTTGGTGAAAACATCTGACTCCTCATGTTCTTACACAGACACTTGAATGATACTTGGTCAGAAGTTGAGGTTTTGATGTTAGCAGCTGCGGTTGAATCAAACACTACTCACCCTGTTGGAAAAGCGATTATAAAAGCAGCCCGAGCTCGTAATTGTCAAACAATGAAGGTAGGGCTGTAAGTGTTAATTATTTCCCTAGTTTTATGAAGTTAATGAACTCCATCACTGCAGGCAGAGGATGGGACATTTACTGAGGAACCAGGGTCTGGTGCCGTTGCTATTGTGAACAACAAGAGGGTTACAGTTGGGACCATAGAGTGGGTTCAGAGGTATAGTATGTTAATCATTTGTATAAGTGGTTTGTTATCTAGTTTAGGAGCGATTTGGCACCGGATAACAATTAACCATTGCAGTCTCTTATATCTTTCATGTTAGTATTATTTATGTCAGTGTCACCGTTTATGCATTTTCCATTGATGATGGGGTCCTTGCCGTCACAATTTTGACCTACTTCTGCTAAGTGGCCATAACACAAGATTGTAGATATCTTCTTCTTTTTTCCATAGGATTGTAGCTATTAAGTATTTGTAGGACATGTGAAGTCGAATAATTAATAAACAATACATGATGAAGAATATTTCTGATCAAGTATAAGGAAGTTGCAAGATTTTAAACTATAAAAAGACAGAAGCTTCCTTTTTTGATTCACTCTTACGCTATGCAGACATGGAGCCACCGGGAACTCATTGCATGCATTAGAAGAGCATGAATTTAACAACCAGTCTGTTGTGTATATTGGGGTGGATAATACACTTGCTGCAGTCATTCGTTTTGAAGATAAAATTAGGGAAGATGCTGCTCAAGTTGTTGAGAATTTGACTCGCCAGGGAATTGATGTGTACATGCTATCTGGTGACAAGAGGAATGCTGCCAATTATGTAGCTTCTGTCGTAGGAATTCATCAAGATCGGGTATGTTTTTTTGTTTACATGGATCTATAAAACTTCTTTATGAGTTTTGGTGTGCATGGTTTGCTTAAAGGTGGTATTTCGCGAGTCAGATATAGTTCCTGCAATCTCCTTAATCCTGTAAAAATTGCTTATGAATTTATATGATAATGTAGGGCCAAAAGACAATGCCTGATCTAGTTTATTATACAGGTTATAGCAGGAGTTAAACCAGCAGGGAAAAAGAATTTTATCAATGAACTTCAGAAAAATAAGAAGATTGTTGCCATGGTGGGCGATGGAATAAACGATGCTGCTGCTCTGGCATCATCTGATGTTGGAGTGGCCATGGGTGGTGGTGCAGGAGCAGCCAGTGAGGTGTCTCCCGTTGTCTTGATGGGAAATCGGTTAACACAGGTTTCTCATATTATCCCTACTATTACACTTGTGCGTTTTCCATTTTATTGTCCTAGAAAATGGGAGCTCTGAACAATTACTACTTCAAATTATACAGTCAATGCCGTATTGATCCAATATATGATATTTAGTGCACTGCAAATCAAATTACTTTGAAGGCATGATGAGATGCAACACATGTTAGTACCCAATTGCTCATTAATTTCAAGAAGATACTAAAACTAGTTTGTCTGACAGTACTATTGTAATACAACAATGTACAAACTGAAGTTTACCTCTGATGAAACTTATCACACGTTTAAAGTTTGTGGAGTTGTCATTATCATTATGCATCATCATATAGTTGTATGATGCGTATTCGATACATATTACTGGTCATATGAAACTGCAGTGTGTTACTGAATCAACGGTTATAAATTTTTCCTTTCGGATTTTATGAATATGAACACATTTAGTTAGTAGTAACAATGATTTATACACAGTTGATTGATGCATTGGAGCTAAGTCGGCAAACCATGAAGACCGTGAAGCAAAATCTTTGGTGGGCATTCGGATACAACATTGTAAGTTGTTCAGCATTTTTATGTTTTTGTCTTCTTGCTTTGTTTGAATATCTATTGAGTTAATAATGTCTCTTGTTTTATTTATTAAAAAAACTATGTAGGTAGGAATCCCAATTGCGGCTGGAATGTTGCTGCCATTGACTGGAACCATGTTGACTCCATCAATGGCGGGAGCTCTCATGGGTGTAAGCTCTCTTGGTGTCATGACTAATTCTTTACTTCTGAGGTACAGATTCTTCTCGAACCGAAAAGAGAAAAATATCAAATGGGAACCAAAAAAGGGAACAAAGCAACCACATGAGAATACAAGATGGAAGGTTAGCTCATAAACTAGGTATAGTGGTGAGAATACAAGATGTCAGGTTAGCTCAGAAACCAGGCATATCCACTATATTGAAGCATGTTATCATGATTTTTGCAGAGATTTGATCACTTTTTTCGTTTCTCATTTTCATTTGTAGCGATAAGTTCAGGTCTTAGTCTTGGGAGGATTTGTAAGGGTAATGATAGGCTTAAATAACTAAATAATTAAAAGTCCACAAAAATAGGCTTAAATAACTCGTGACTCGGCCGTATTTTCTCTGGAATTTGGCGTTTGACTTTTGAAAGTGACGTTTTGTTGACTCGCTTTCTAGCAGGTGTTTATATCAGTGTGGTTTTTGTCATTAAGAAAAAAAAAAGAGAGAAGATTAAAAGAAAAACTTGAATCTGCAAATTGTGTATGGTCTGCTTTTTTTGTAACTCCACACAAACTTTCATTTGATCATAGGTACATATCAGCAGCTTTAGTTAAGTTTTTTTTTTCATGTAGTCGATATAAAAAGGATATAAATTTCATGTAACAAAAAGATATACATCTCATTATATAATTATATATTAAAAGTTAGAATAATGATAAAATAATTAAACTTAAATTATCTTCTTCGCCAAAAATTAACATTAGGTTATTTTTCTTACACCAAAAGTTAATATTAAATTATTTCACATTTTGTTATCTCGTTTTGCCTCTAACGAATTAATTAATACATCATGAATTAGTTAAGACTAAGTGAAACAAAAAAGAAGTAAATAGTTAATGTGAAAATCAAGCCCACGGATCACATTTATCCTCGGATATAAATAGTAAAGTAGTAACTCAAAAACCAGGAGCTCCCCGATTTATAATACTAGTGGCTTCGTCAGAGTTCAGCCTCTTGTTTACCTTCTCCATTCACCTTTATAAACCCCAGTTCTCCATTCAACACACTAATTTTTCATAGCTAAATTCAAAGATCAAAAAGACACTGTCAAAGGAGCAAAAAAAAAAAAAAAGAATAAGATGAACGCCGGTAAGCAAGCTTCGTGGGCGGTGGCGACGGCGATCGCAGTGGTGGAAGTTCTCAAGGACCAAGGCGTTGCTCGGTGGAACTACCCTCTCCGTTTACTCCACAAAGAAGCCATGGCTCGCGTCCGTACCATCAAAGTCCCATCTCGTCCCTCTCCTCCGTCTCCTTCTTCTTCTTCTTCGGCTGATATCATTAGTTCCAAACGGACCAAATCCATGACAACATCCTTTGAGAAAGCAATGGAGATTAGCTGCTTTGGTCCCACCACCGTTAGATTCTAGATCTTTATATGTTTCTCATTCGAATTGGTCGTGCATGTTCTACGTAAGCTACTCAGAATGTGCGTCTACGACTTATTTTTGTTTACCAATATTATCATCTTTATAGCTCCATCGCCATTTACTTGGAACCATTGTTCTAACATTTTATCTTAATTAAATTTTATCAATTTGAAACAAATTTGGCTCATGGGTTTGGTTTTATACATAACTAAAACAAACCGAGTGCGAAGCCGGTTTATACTATACCACATCCGGCTCGATAGAATTACATCATGGCCTTGTGTGTCACAATCGGTCTTAAGGTGCCAATGAAGCATCAGTCAACATTTTCTTAAAGTTTAATCATTTATGTATGTTTGAATGGAATATAATGAGCATTACACTAAAAGATTTATTCAATGATATTTTATATTCCATTCGTTTTTTTTTGTTTTAAATTATTCCATTCGTTTTTATTCCATCCGTTCATTCATTTTATGCTTACTATTCATTTTATTTCCATCCATTCATTAGGAAAGAATTTCGTTAGCATCATACTGCAAATGAATTGTTGACGAGTAAGAGTATGATCACCCACCATATTTGAGGATGAAATAAACTTGGTTGTTCCTTGTTATGACAGCAAATCGCAAACACTCGGTATCCAAAAACTTCGGTAAGAAAGATATACAAAATTTAAAATAAATTGCTCTACAATTATATATTTTTCTTTTCTATGATACCATTTTACCAAATCATAATTAGTTGCTAGAAAGAAAACTCATTGTGTAGAAAATTTTCAACATATATACAAACTGGACCAAAGCAAATCAGACTCTTAAAAAAAGCACTCTTAATATTTGTTAATACTTAATACTAGACCCGCGCAAACAAAATTTTGTCGCAATAAAGTCCATATATATACTAATAATATACATAATACATCACATAAACAACTAGGCAGTGGACGCACTTTGTTGAGTGGTGGGAGAAACTGAGAATATTGCCCACAGATATCGCTATCGCTCACTTCACCATTTTGGTGAAAAACACTTTGCCAACTTCTTAATATCAACAATTTTGGTCAAACTACTTTGCCAACTTCTTAATGAAGCTGAGCCTAATTGTACCACAACCACACACCACGATGATAAGTCAACAACTACTCCCAAATCCTAACCCAGCTAAACCTAATAAATACAATTTAATATTATACCGACTTTGTGAGGGTGCATATGCTTCTTTTTTTACCAAAACATATTAACCATTGATATTTTTAGTCTGAAATAATATTCAAATGAAGAAATTTCAGGTTTACTTGTTTAAATATTTGATTTTCTTTGTAAAACTTGTACTTTTAAAATTGTTACATCTAAAAAACAATTATATTGGTCACATTAAATGATGGATACCGTTCAACTTACTTTTGTTGACCAAACTTGATTCTAAAGTAAGGAAGCAAAGAGATAACAAAGGAGAATACGCTCTCCTCTTCTTCTGTCTCTTTCTCTTCCTCTTTAGCTTGTTGATGATCTTGAAGCAAGAATCATGAGACTCCTTCACAGATTTCTGTCGGAGGATATGACCAACAAAACGTTGTCGGACTCGCTCTGTTATTGGGGTTGCAACGAAGATTTTAACAAAGTTGGATCTTGTTCATTTGTTTGTCTTGACAAGTGTCCTGATGTCTGCAAGATCCTCGTAGTTACAGTTCTGTCTCCACCTCCGGTGATTCACCAAATCGACAACTTGAGGAAGATCTTGATCATCTCGGCTTCATCTATCATCACAACTCTGTTTCTCCTTACTTTACTTGTTATGTGCTTCAAGTTGTACAATAGGAGAAGATCAATAACAATTTCAAGAAGATGGAGCATGGGAGAGGCTAGAAACTGGGAATTTGATGAACCGTCACCAGTATCTATGGATCATCCGATTTGGCATATCAGAACCATCGGGTTGAATCCAAGTGTTATAAGTTCGATCAAAGAATGCAAGTATAGTAAGCAAAATGGTGTTGTGAAAGGAACAGATTGTTCGGTTTGTTTAAGCGAATTCGAAGAAGACGAAACGCTTAGATTGTTACCAAAGTGTAAACATGCTTTTCATCTTCCTTGTATTGATACTTGGCTTAGATCACACACCAATTGCCCGCTTTGTCGTGCTCCGGTTGTTGTGGTGAATGATGAAACTAGTGAAGGTGTAGAAGAGATCCGTGTGAGTATTCCAGAAGAAAATGGAGAAACCGAGGAAGAAAGAGATGAGTTTGTAAGTAGTATTAGCAGCGAACATGGTGAGTCGACGCAGAAGCGAGTGAGACGATCAGTGTCGTTGGATTCGTTATCAGGTTTAAGAGTAAGTGAAGCTGCTTCTGGTAGAGGAAAAGAGAGAGTAAAGAGAGGCAATATTGGATCTTCCATTGTTGGGAGGTCAAGTTTCTTGAAGAGATCTATCTCTTACAGTGGTAAGTAAACACTAGCTTCATTCCATAAAGCAAGTTTCATGAAGATGAAGAAAATCAAAACAAATCAAACCCAAAAGATAGATTGTATTGTATGTATGAATATGATATAAGACGATGATTGCGCATATATATATGTTTATCAAAGCTGTCACTCTTGTCAAGTTAAGAGAGTTTTTTTTTACAGCTTCTACTCTGCTCTAGATCCTCTGGTTTTGTAAGTTTAAAGATCACTTACTCTGTTATTGTCTTTGAACTACCATTTGGGTCTTATTTAAACTCAGATTCAACTGTCTTGTGTATGGATTGTTTATTTAGTATTCAACGCTGCGTTTCATTGAAAAGGATAAATCAACAAGAACCTGCTTCTTCTTCAACGAGAACTCTTATACTTCCCTCACAACATTCCAAGTTGCCATCTTTCGCCACTTAGGTCAGATTCGTGTCCAATTTCAGAATTTGAATTGATTTACGGTTTAGTTTCAGGGTCATTGTAGCTCCAAACTAACTGATGAGGTTAGGTGGGTGGCTGCTACAATTTAGGTTGGATTGGCATACAAGTTTCAAGTGCTCCCTCTCGGGATGATTGAAACTCACATTTTTTTTTTTAGTGTGACGATTGAAACTCACATTTTTGCAGGTTTATCGAACCCGTTTTATGATGCTCGGTTAATGTTTTATTTGTACATTAAATTAGGGCTTTGTTTTGTCATCTGCTTACAAATCATGCTGTTTTCTTTCTCTTTAAATCAACTTCACGCTGTTTTCTTTCTCTTTAAATCAACTTCACGCTGTTTTTACCATAGAAAATGACAGACAAACGAGGCTTTACAGATTTGTCAAGCCAGTGGATGTTTTACTGGACGGTACATATAGAAAGTTTATCAAATAGTTGTCATTTGCTAATAACAACTTAGCAGATTACGATTTACTACTTGATTAAAATTATAAATCTTTAACTTAATAGCAATTTCCATAAACATGATGATAATGTCAAAAAAAAAACAAAATTAATGAGTGGGGTCCAAAACTGACACGACACGAAAACTTTGGGTTCTCCGTCTTTGTTGGAGAAATGCAACCACATCCACTTCTTAAAATTTTGAAGTTTAAATTTCCAGATGAAGGCTCTTCAGATGCCTTGTGCCTTGTTGATCCAGATTCGAGATACCAAACTTTTCTCTCTACACCTCTTTCATGGCAGCCACTCCCACGCACTTGTCTATCTCCCATGATCCTACTTCTTCCACGTCTCTCACTAATCTCCAATCCCAAGCGGTATGTTTCAACTCTCTCCCTTCCCTCATACTATTCAATCCCATGCCTTTATTTACTCACTTGCATTTTGTTTTAGATCTTCGGTTCCAAGCACTGTTTTAAGGAATTTGAGATAACCCGGTTCACAATTCCTGCTTCCTTCAGGTAATTTCTGGGCTTCAGTATCTTTTCAGTTGGGATAAGGATCAGTACTTTTAATTTGGGATTGTTGCTCTATCTGATATTCATTCAGTATTGTCAATATAATATTCATCTCAAGAGAAATCACTTGGTGATGGCATTGTACATCTTATCTTTTAGTTTCTTTGGTTATATTAGTAGTGTGTCTTCTTAAGATCTGTTTTGTAATGCTTCAAATCTGCAAAATCTATAAGGAGAAGTTTTGCTTATATTAAAATGTTCAGATTTGGTTTTTTTTTATTGGTGGTGTTTGCAGAAGAAAAGGTCTAAACTTGCAAATGATGGCTTCAGGAACGACATCTGGACTGACTCAGGAAGCTAATGGGGTTATAACTGATAGAGAAAAGAACACTGATGTATTTGATGACATGAAACAGCGGTTCCTCTCCTTCAAGAAGCTTAAGTACATGTAAGTGACGGAGAACCAATTGTCTTCAGTATTTTGCTTTTTCAATGGTTGATGAATTATTTATGGCCTTTCTGTTACCTCACCTGATGATATATTATTGTACAGGGATAATTTAGAACACTACAAAAGTCTGGCAGATGCCCAAGCTCCAAAGGTAGGTTTTTTACACTTTTCAAATGCTTATTGTTCATGGAAGGCTTGAGATATCTTCTGTGGTTTAATTTTTGGTATGGAGAAAGAAACTGTTGCTAACAGCTTAAGCAACAGTTTCTGGTGATTGCTTGTGCAGACTCGAGGGTTTGTCCTTCTGCCATCCTGGGATTTCAACCGGGTGAAGCATTCACTGTTCGTAACATTGCAAATTTAGTACCTTCGTATGAGGTATACCATTTAGTGCAGACCACAACATTTGTTTTTGTGATGGTTAACATTTGATCTAATTGCATTTTCCTGTTGCGTGAAGTCTGGACCTACTGAAACAAAAGCTGCTCTCGAGTTCTCTGTGAATACTCTTAATGTAAGTATCTATGACTGTTCAAGGTTCTGTTTCTTTCATGGCTTTCAACGGGGTTTATTCTTTTCACTTAAACTCAGATTTCAAGGAAACATACGTTGCATAACTCAAAGTGTAGTTATATTTTTATATAAACATTCATTATAATTCTTGTCTCATTGATAAACTTGTAGGTGGAGAACATCTTAGTCATTGGTCATAGCCGCTGTGGAGGAATTCAAGCTTTAATGGGCATGAAAGATGAAGTAGATTCCAGGTTTTTACCAGTTCTTGGTTCATTTTATTGACAAAAAAATCATTAATTGTTGATCTTTGCCAAAATTTCATTTCTCTGTTAACAGTAGTTTCATACAAAAGTGGGTAATTACGGGGAAGAAGGCAAAGGAAACCACAAAAGCTGTGGCTTCAAACCTCCACTTTGATCATCAGTGTCAACATTGTGAAAAGGTGATGTCTTTTGGTGAATCATTGGAACATATATCTTATATTAATCAGTGAGCTTATATATATATATATATAAACCTTCAGACGTCGATAAATCAATCACTAGAAAAGCTGCTTGGTTACCCATGGATAGAAGAGAAAGTGCGGAAAGGATCATTGTCTCTTCATGGCGGGTACTACAACTTTGTTGATTGTACGTTCGAGAAATGGACGCTCGATTATGGAGCAAACAGAGGTAAGAAAGAAGGCAGTGGAATCGCTGTTAAAGACCGGTCAGTTTGGTGCTGAGTAAGGGATTTCTCAATCTTCATAGAGCTTCTTTCATACTTGATAAAAACATCAGATCCCTTGTGATGGGATGATCATATGTATGTTCCGCTTGTGTGTTGAAGTCATTTCATATTTCTGAGTCCTATTATTGCTCCCCTTCAGGGACTAGTGTTGTATTATCCTCCACTTGTCTATTCTGCATTTGTGCAATGAATCGATTGGTTTTTATTTAAGATGTTATCATTTTGCCCATTATAGTGGGATCAGAGGCATACAAAGCAGAGGTATGAAAAACTTTAATACTCCAATATATTTGAGTGCAATTTATGAATGGGGTTAGATTTATTTGATCAACATAACAATATTGTATATATCGATTTCAAGATAGTTACAAGTAAAAGAACAGAGTAATATTACTCATCAATACGATAACCACCAATACATATTTAGTTAGCTTATGTTGAAACATTGAATTAAGAGGAGACAACTCAAGGGCTGGAAGTTGAAGTTGATGGGGTAGTACTAGTAGGTGGAGAGGAGAGAGACGGAATGGGCTGGACGTTTCCAAAAGGTGGTCCATGCGTTGCAGGAGGGAATGAAGGGAAAATTGAGGTAAAGGAGAAGGGAAATTAGGAAAACCGGGTGTTGGAAACCGAGGAAATTGAGGTCTAAAGAAATTCGGTTTTAAAGTTTTTGTGGTAGGTTGTTTAGCGGCTCGGCCTGAAATGATCAAGGAGGAGAACATAAGAGCCATGAGGAGAGAAGCAACTAGACAAATTTTAGAAGAGGCCATTGTGCTAAAGAAAAAGAAAAAAAAAAAGGAAACAGAGTTCTTCAATAAACCGATGTGTGTTTTGATTTGAATATTTTCCGTTTGTAATAGACTTGGATTTATATAGGAGCAAACTCAGAAAATATAACGAGTATAATTTGCAATTCATTTGACTAACTTTTCTTTTTATAGATTAACATAATGGTTTTATTATTAAGAATAGGAAACCGTTTAATATTGTTATCATTTTGTTTCTCTTGGTTTGAATATATGTTTGTTGTATCAACAAAACATATCCATAAGATTTAGAACCGACCATATTCCTCATCAAATTGTCTAGTTTTGTTAGCACTTATATCCCAAAAATGATTAAAGCAACTGTCTAGCGTTCTTACAGACAGACATACATCGTCTATCAATATCAGGAAACTGACATAATTCCCCAACCGGGTCATGCCAAGAGCCTTCATGTCTCATCCCTGACCAATTAGCTCCCCATTGGTGCACAAGTTGACCAACTCCTGCAAGCTTAAGCCATTCTTTGGGGGAAAACTCCATCACACTACTATTTCTATCCATTATAAACAAATTAGTGAGTTGTGCACCGTGTGGTGATACTAACACATTGGTCTTCTTCATCAGCTCCACTTGCTCTCAAAAAGTTAGGTTATTCGAATAGGAAACATCTAATTTACATCCATCTACTTACTTACACTCTCTCTTAAAGACATCGATCACCGTTGACTCGTTTTTGAAAGATCTAGCTCCGGTTCTCAATAATAATGTCATACCGATTTGCGGCTTTAATGTCTCGAACGAGCTGATGTTGCAGTAGTTTCTTGCTTTGCATCGAACGATATCAAAGACCTCCAGTCTTCTCTCCTTTGACATTCCATGCTCATTATGTCTCATAACAACCGCCTTCTCGAAGCAAACCGGCTTGTCCTGATCAACAAACCGTAAAAACTCTGGTTCCTGACCGTACGTTGCTGTGATTATCTCGCTCAACCAATGCCCCATCCCGAGCCTTAGTTCTCCCCAGTGGTACAAAATCAATCTTTGAGGCTTTTCGCGTTGGTTTCTTAAGCTCCAAGAAAAATGGTGATAAAGAACCAAGATTTATTTTCTCTTTGTGAATAAATTTTAACGAACCAAATTTTTATATTACCAAGAGTAAAGAACCAAATAAAATCTTTCATAGAATACAAAGAAATGTAATCAAAAGGAAATTAAAGGTATAATATCATCAAACGGGTATGCGTATTCAACCAAACCAAAAGACACAATGAAACAACTCAATACAACAATAATATAATAAGGGTACATCAAACACATGAAGTGACAATTCAAGGACTTGTTGTGGTGGTAGAAGGCGGAGGAGAGAAGAACGGAATGGATGGGAGATTAGTTGGAAGAGAAGGGATTGTTGTCGGAAATGAAGGCAAAGTTGGCATTAAAAATGGAGGCGTTGCAGTGGGAATTGTGGGAAGAATTGGTTGTGGCAAAGTTGATGGCATTGGAAATGGAGGCATTACAGTGGGAAGAGTTGGTTGTGGCAATGTTGATGGTAATGGAGGTAGTCCCATTGTTGGGATAGGAAAACTTGGCATTTGAGGAAGAGGTTGTTGCTGGAGAAGGCGACGTGAAGCTGAGCAAGTGTTGATCATAATAGAGAAAGAGAGGCTCACTAAGAAAACAATGAGAAAGAGCTTGTTTGATGCCATTTTGGGTGCGTTGATGAATCTTAAGTATGGTTCAACCTCTATCTAATTGCTTCTTCACTTATATTGCGTTGTGTTGATGATAAATTCTATTGAGTTTATATAGTGGCAAGCGTCTATATAGATTACAAATACTCTTTGTATAATTTCTTATATGGTTTTTGAATTTTTTTGGTCGGTGTATTTTACGGTTTCCGAGTGGTTGGATTGAGCCTTTGTTAGTTCAACTTAATGTGTTACTAAAATATTATATTGACAATTCAAGGATGTTGATTCAAGTTAGCTCAACAATCAAAAACCTCCGATTCGTCTCTAATACACGTGTTGTACATATCACGACATCTTATCCAATTCTAAAATGCATTCTAAAGCTTAAACATGCATGATTACACTTGCTAGTTACCACCGCTAAATATTGTATATATTAGAAAATCTTATTTAAATTTTCAACAAATATTTTTTTTTTTAATGAAATACATCAAATAAAAAAAACACTGTTTTGTGACACCTGTAGTAATTAGTAATTTCCATTCAAGTTTCACGATCTATGAATCCGTCATCAAACCTCTAATTTCCTCCAAAATGAAATCAAACCGGAAAATTGAAACAAAAAAAGTTGATGGTTTAAAACTTATAACGGATCCGACCGGTCAAAACCGTAATAGTTTGTATTTCTTTCTTTCTTCTCAATATCGGTATGATTTTCAAAAGGGACTCGGTCATTTTCCAGAAGTCAACCGAACCGGAAAAGAAAAGAAAGGTGTGAGAGTCTGAGAGAATAGAAAACCAAATTCAAATCCCAGTCTCTTCGTCTTTGGTGCATCGTACAGAATACGCCTCGAACCTTCTCTAGCAGTTAGAACTCAAAACTCAGAATTCTGGCGGCGATGAGTATGCGTTCAGTTAAATCCCGCGGTAAGCGCAAGCAGATTGGAGTATTCGATTTTACTGACGAGGACTCTCGTGTTGAAGAGATGTCGAAGAAACTGCTTCGAAAATTCGATTCCCAAGCTACTAAAACCTCCTGCTCCGTAGATAAGTATGAATTTCTTCGAGTCTGTAAGTTTCTCTCCTCTGAGTTCTCTATTGATTTTGTTTTTGTTTTTAATTGATTTTTGTGTATCCTGGAAATGTTTTTAGTTTATGATAATCGGAAGATCAAGGTGGTCTTTTTACTCGAGATACTTATTTTGTTGAATTTGCGTTTGTTAGTGTCTGGGGATTTGATCATTGATTCTAGAGTTATTCAATTTTGTGTTGTGATGTAGCTAAAATTATACACGACTAATCATACGATGTTTTCTTAGAGCTATGACATCAAGTTTTACATGGCACCACAAGTGAACAAAGATCGTATTCTTGGGTTATATCTTTCTATTGCAGTTGCTCAGGACACCCGAAGCGAGTTAAAAGAAGCGGACCACATAGTTATTGACGTTGAAGGTAAAAATTAAGACAACTACGTTCTGGACGATAGTTATCCACTGCGAATGATGATTTTTTTGATTCAAGTATTTGATTGTATGGAAAAATGAATTATCATCACTGATCGTCTACATAAGTTGCTCCAGAAGCTCCGATCCAGTGATCACTATGACTAATTTTGGTTTATGCAGTCTCGGCAAAAGAAGAACAGTCAAGGTGTGAACTCAGAGGATGTGGAACTGTAAGACCGTTCCATGGAGGAGTCATCATAAGGAGTAATATTGTCAAGAAATTTTCTAACTATTTTCGTACAACATTTTGCAGGCTGACCTGATTGATGTAATCTCCGATGGCTCCCATGAAAGGATTGGAATCAATTCACTAGCTTCATCATCTCTGTCGGAAAATGATGAAGGTTTTTGTAGCATTCAGTGTTCTGTATCTAGCTTCAGTCTTTCTTTTGCTGTTTCTTCCTTCAAGATTGCTTGCTCTAAATAAACTTTTGAACTGTTTTAGCCTCAACTGGAAAAGAAGCCACAAACTCTGCTTCTGATTCACATGAAGTTGTAAGTCTTTTCGAGTATGTACTGTTTTTTTCATTAGAGACTTTTAAGGATCATAAACAAGATATAAATCATAAGGTTTTTTCCTCTGAAAAGTTGTCAATTTACTGTTTGTTTCAAGAGTTATGCACGTGGGCTTATATGCAGACAGTAACTCATGCTTTTCTTTTTCTGCTTTTATAGGATTCCGAGAATTCCCAAGTTCTCATAACACCTGATGTTATTATATATGGAGATATATACTGTACAAACTCTAAGTTAACATTTTCACGGCACTGTATGAATGTTGAAAGTTCATCTGTAAATGCAACTAAAAGGACCTTTAGTTCTCAGTGGACAGTAGAAGATATCATCAAAATTGAGTCTCAGTGGTGTTTAGAGGTGAGTTCTGCTAGAGCTTCATTTATGGTTTGATGGTTTTTTTAATTATATTTTAGTTGTTCTTTAGGTTGAGACTGCCTTCGTCAACGTCCTTCTGAAGTCCAAGGATCCTAAAGGAGTCGACAATGCGAACGAGATTTCAGGTTTACCATAAAGCTCACTTTTGTTTATGTTAGTGCGGGAATGTTTCTTTTGTTTCACGCAATGGGATTTCTTTTATTGGAAACTGTTAGCGGAATAAAAAGGGCATCACATGATTCACATCATCTCTCTATTAGTAGCTTTTGATGTTTACAGCATTAACACTAGTCTACTAACATCTAACCCATGCTGACAGGGATTGATCTCCTAAAATTCTCTGTCTATGACCCTAGATGGTCTAAAGAAGTAGAAACCATCAAATTGCTGGAGTCGAGATACAAGGATATTTGGTTTGATACCATAACGTAAGTCATCAAAAGATACTTATTGACAACAATGTCTTAGTATCTTCATTTCAGTTCTCCCCGCTTACTTGCCTTCCATAGTATATGACTCAACTGGTCTTTTGCTCAAGTCCTTAAGTTCTTTTTTTTTTCCACATCATTAACAGAATTGATGGCATAGTGAACAAATTATATTTTTGCTCCTATAAAAAGTTCTCTTGCGTTCAACTGTTTCCTCTTTAGCTAGATAGATTTATTGGAGAATGTAAAAGGGATTTTGACTATATAAACAAGGACCACTTATGGCTCAAATCCTATAAAAGTTTAGGGAGTAAGAAAATGAGAGAGATTAGATCTTAAGATAGGAAATATATTTGAAGGGTTCTAACTTGTAATTTGTGGTTGTTGATTGTTGACAGAGAAAGCAAGGAAAGTGCTTCTAGTGGATACAGTTTGGGAACTTCACTCGCCACGTGAGTATGAACTATAATATTCTTGATAATGAGGTTTATAATTTAGAATTTGGTAAATGTAATCTGGCAATGTGGTGATGCACTCTTATTTCTGTTGTTTATGACTTGTGTATGCTGGGGTTACCTGAGAGTTAGATGCGTGTAAATTTATGGTAAGAGTTCTCTATTAGTTTAGGAGGCGCGATATGTGATATATGTAGTTCTGGTGCTCCATCTTGTTCCTTGAATTATATACTCAACATGTATAGGCATGTCATCGTAAAGCTTGGTGCTTTAAATTAATTTAGATATTTAGATCATAGGTATCGACCCTATTTAATTTTATCTTACCTCTTGATATGTGCTGTTTGTATTCTGATCTTCAGTCTTGCTGATTCAAATCTATCTTACCTCTTTATATGTGCTTTTTGTATTCTGATCTTCAGTCTCGCTGATTCATTTGAAGATCTAGTATATCCTCGAGGAGAACCAGATGCTGTAGTAGTTAGGAAGGAAGATATTGAACTTCTGAAGCCACGACGTTTCATCAACGACACCATCATTGATTTCTATATCAAGTAGGTTACTATCTTTCCGATGAATTGACATTTGAAGGAAATAAAAACTGTATCTGTAGAACGTAGAATGCCTACAAGCCAAAAACTGCAAGACTAGGTCTATCCACTTTTCATGAGTCAAAAGTTAGTTCTCCTATCGTAAGTTGAAATTATGTAAAAACTGTAGCATGAGTACATGTTATGCCGTTGACAAAAAAAGTAGCATGAATACATGTTAGTGGTTTGCATTATAATTAAAAAACTTTGTCATATTATAATCGCTTTCATTGATATTTTCCTTTTCCATGCATAAGCTAGTAGTAAGCAGCTTGTAAAGTTGGGTTTAATATTCGCAGGTACCTTAAGAGTAAAATTCCACCAGCGGAACGGGGCAGATTCCACTTTTTCAATTGTTTCTTTTTCCGTAAGTTTGCTAACTGCGACAAAGGTTCACCTAGCACGCTTGGAGGAAGGGAAGCGTACCAACGTGTGCGAAAGTGGACTAAGAATGTGAATCTTTTTGAAAAAGATTATATATTTATTCCTATAAATTGCAGGTGAAACATATTTCACACACATGAAATTTTTCTTGCTGCTGATAAGATGACTTATACTTGCGTTTTATGCAGTTTTCACTGGAGTCTGATTATCATTTGTCATCCCGGTGAATTGGTTCCTTCTCATTGTAAGATGAGCTTGCTATGTAATTCTCTTATGCTCGTTGAACTTAGTTATATAGCTTATCAATAAAGTTTCCCTCTGCGGATGATGAAGTCGAAAACCCACAAAGGGTTCCCTGCATCTTGCATCTGGACTCAATTAAAGGAAGCCACAAAGGTGGTCTCATAAACATTTTTCCGAGGTATGCTCTAAAGCGTTTCACTTAACTTCATTGCCATTGCATTTGCACGTTCTTGACATTTCGATTTCAAGAGACCATTTTAAGTTGCAATAAATTTAAATCTGGCCACTCGAGTTACTGCTGGTTAATATAGTCTTCGGGTGTAAATTATGCATTGGAGGCTGGATAATTCTTTTGTGATCAAAGTTGACTGTGGGTTGCTGGGTTTGCATTTCATGATTCTGTTTTCTTTTACCATGGAAAGTCTTCACTAAATTACAATCCGTGTACATCGTGTTAATTCTTCCATTTTTCACTTTTCATTATCATACCAAGTTAAATGCATGGATTTTATCATGAATATTTGTTGTACAGAATGAGTGAACTACTAATATGTCCATCATGTGATCGTAGTTACCTATGTGAAGAATGGAAATCGAGGCATGGAAACACAAAAAATGACTTCTCAACTGCTCTAAATATGCAGTCCATCTCACTTGAGGTATTGCTTCTAACAAGGATGAAATAATCTTGAACTCCGATAGAAGGCACATGCCAAAAGCTAATATAATTCTCAATTGTGTAAACTTATGGTTCTAAATTATCCTTTTTTACATAGTACCTGCATGTATGCGTGCAACAAATAAATGAGCTTGATAGGTGAAGCTTTATTCGATAGAATTGTTTGTGTCTAACATATCAAATCAGTTTTGGTAGGCTTTCGTCGATAACATGTTCCTATTCTAGTGGATTTAACCAATCTTGTTAATGTAGACATTATGAAAATTTGTTCAATGGCGTTTCTGATGCCATTGCTTCATTTGACAAATTCAGCTCCCCCAACAAGAGAATTCATTTGACTGTGGCCTATTTTTGCTCCACTATTTGGATCTTTTTGTGGCTCAAGCTCCTGCTGAATTCAGTCCTTCCCTTATCACAAGATCGGCCGATTTTGTAAGTTGTTTTTCCATCTCCTTGAATATGATGAAGTTGCATCTGATTTGACGATTTTACTGTGCCATAGTAAGCAGAACATTGTTGGAGTACTACTTCCTTAAACATAAGAGTATAAACATGCATTTGGGATTTCTTTTCTGTTGGCCATATTCAGTTCTGACAACTATTATCTGTTAATATTTTAGAGAATTGATCAAATAAAGAAGAATCTTATAAACGTTCAATGTGGAGTCTTATCGAGCTGTAGTGTATGTGATTTTACACGTACTTCTGCAAAGCTCTTCATTTTTCTTATGATATGAAATTACTCCAGCAGAAACAATGATTTGAAGGGGATGCTTTAATTTGTTTTCTGTTTATTTTCAGCTAACTAAGAATTGGTTTCCTGCGGAGGAAGCTTCACGTAAGCGTAGATTCATCAGAGAATTGCTTTGCAATTTCCAAAAAGGTCATGATCCAAGTATTTTTCCAGCTAATTCCAAAAGTAAACCACCTAATAGTGAAGTTTGCGATAAGAACGAGCAAGAACACGGAAGCAAGAATGTGATTGAGGTCTGTAACTGGAGAAAACCATTGGATGGTTCCTCATCAACCATCGCAGACATTCCCCAAACAAAGACTTCCTCTTCAGATCTGATTCTTAGCAAAGAAATTTTCTATACAGGAGGTTATGACCCTAAGTCTTCTAAGCGCCTAAAGGTCTTTATGTCGCCTATAGTGGTATATCCCTTTTATGTGTCTCTAATTTAGATTCAACTGCTAACTATCTTATGTTGATATCGATTATATACTTTCTCTCAAATCAGGAAGAAGTTGAAGAAAGTGGTGAGAAAGAAACCCATTTGCCAATGGAGATACAAGAATCTATTGGTCAAGATATAGAAACACTTTACATTGAGGACAGTGATGATGAAGAAACTCTTTCAGTAGAATACGTCTCTGATTCCGATTCATGTGAAGTTGAAGTTGAGGATACTGATGATGAATTGCTTATATTTACTGGAGAATCCGCAGATATTAATAGAAGCAGAGAAATCAAGTCTGATTCAGGATCGGTCGGAAAAAAAGAGAACAAGAGTAGAGATTTAACTGCTGCTTCTTGCAATGATAACATTCTTCTTGTGTTATCTGATGATGAGAGAAGCTCAGACAAAGAAAACTTTGTAGTTACAAGTCCTAATGTGAAGAGGCCAAGGACTTGAATGATAAATATATATATATATATATATATTCTGTTGATATATCTAATGCGGATCATTATTTTTCTGGTTCGCTTACACTGATTACTAATACAGAAGAATCAGTTGCTCAAACTAAATCATTTTATGAGACTCATAATTTTGTTTTTGCTTAGCTCACCCTTTGGCCTTTGAAATGATATTAACATTCGGTAATTTAGTAATATAATTTATATTAACAAACAATATTGACAGCCTTTAGATTAATAAGAGGAAAAATATCAAAGCTTTAAAAAAAACTGCGGTTATTATCCAAGTGGGAGGATGAAAAGAGAGAGCTCACACAATCTTTTGAACAAAAAGAAACAGATGAAGCCCATTGAATGAAGCCTGTACTTTTGAGATCACATTCACACGTCGTCTCTATTCCGATGCTCCAAGAGCAATTGTTCCAACTCTTCCCTGCGTCGCTCTATCTCCTGCAATAACAAGTGTCAATGATTTATATACAAGCCCCAGTTAACGAATATGATGACAATGAAGCAAATAGACTATGTAAACTCCACTCAAATACTTGCCTCAAGATCCTTGACGGCTTGTTCTCTTGAAATTTCCTTCTGCTGTCGAGCACGCTTCAGAAAGCCCATACATAGAACTCCCTGAAGTTCAGACAAGTATCAAATATTGACAGTGAAAGCATAAACGACAAAGCTGGCAACTCAAACTTTTCCTAAGAAGCTCATTTTAATAGATTAGAGATTTGCTACCCACCAAATCAACCACTTATTTTTCCAAAGTAAATAAATACTAAAGGTCTGGGGGCAAAGTGCTAACATGGTTAATACCGGACAATACCATAAATCACATAAAATAAGTGGTGCCCTTCAAATAAGATGCTAGAGAATTCACTTAAGATTCAACAGTAAGGGAAGAAGAGAGGAAAAATACGCAGATATGATATTTTAAGCAAGGATGAAATGTGAAATCGTACTGATATGACATAGAGAAGACCACAAGCAAGGAGCAAGTAGCTAGCGATATTTTGTAGAAGCAGGAGATCCTTCTTTTGAGCCATATAGTCAGGGAAAGCTCTTGTCATCACAGCAACACTGAAATGACCAAACCAAAAACATAAAAACATAAAAATATATAGCAACCGAGCAATGGTCTCATTCTCAGCAATTTGGAATTGTGAGTTTCAGACCCATGGCCTTGGCAGCACTTGAAAAACCACTTATAAAAAAAGCATCAGGTTCAATCTAAGAAAAAGATGTAGAAAATGAGGTTAGAAAGCTGTATGTAACTTACAAAATCTGAAGCATTCCTCTCCCAGCCCAGTATTCAAGAACCTGTTGTAAAAAAAAGAGTAGAGAAAATTAAAGATTTGTAAAATTAGAAACATATTATAGAGTAGAAAAAAAAGGAAAGAGAGAAAAGATGAAACCTTGGAAAATTTGAGGATGAAACCCCATTCAGTCTCGGCGAGAACAACAAAACAAGCAATCACCACAGCATAACACCGGAATATTCCATCGAATAGCTGCTCGGAAAACAAATATCAAATCTAATGACTGCACATAGACACACAGAGAGAGATAGAGAAGAAGAGATTACATCGTGGCTGTCTCGGAAGGAACGAACGGCAGCGAGAACATTAACAACAACGCAGAGAATGGCGATGAGAGAGGTAACGAGGCTGAAGCATCTACAAACAACAAGGAAAGGGTCTGCTCTGTTTCCGAGCCTCGATTTCAATGATCCGGTGGAAGGCCCGGCGGGAGTTTCTTCGATTTCCTCAGTCCTGGGCTCCATCTGAAATCGAAATGAGGAAGCTTTTAGGTAGAGATCGAAACGATGTGATTGTTTTAGAGATGCACAAGTGTAGAAACTGGGGAAAGCTTGATTCTTTCACCGGCAGTTCAAGCCTCCCTCCTCTTTTATTATTATTCTTTCTTCTTTCCTCTTTTGGATGTAACTGTGTTTGCTTTTTATATTACATCTCATTAACTATTGTTGCTAAGATATTTTTATTGATGCTTATCCCTATTATTCAATATTCATCATGACCACATCATACAGCTTCAATGTCGGCTCTCCTAATTGGAGAGGCTCCACCAAGATATAGTAAGTGAAGTTTTCTTATACTAAGAAATTGGGGATCCTAAAGCTAATAAAAGGTTTCTTTATTTGGGCATCGTCTCCTGAACTATAATCTCTAAAGAACTTGCATTTTTCCTGAAACTGAACCAAAGATATTTTATGGAGTAAATAGATAGTGAGTTAAACGACGTTAAATGCAACAAACAAAAAAAACATTAAAGTTTAAACTCTTAAATTAAATTTTAAAATAAATGATGAAGATATGAAGTAAGATATTATAAAGCTTTTGGATAAGTAGTGTTGCATTTGTTTGCTCTCTGAGCTGAAAAAATGAGACGACCACAAAAATGAAATCAGACAAACGTAGCGTTAGCGTTTGCGGTTTGGTTGGTTAAAAACACAAACACAAACACAGACAATTCCGTTGGAGAATCAAAAGGCCATAAGTAGATTATAATCATATCATCCAGACGACACCATATTATTCCCCACCACCTCTCTCTCTCTCTCTCTCTACGGCGATGTCTTCCTTTTCCACGCCGCCGTCTCAAAATCTCGCTTTCTCTCCCGCCGCTGCCACGTCATCCAGACTCCCTCCCTCCAAAATACCTTTTTACCCCCATCGTCTCCCCGATCCTACCGCCCTCTGCCGCTGCTCCTCCTCCGATGATGATAATCCCAGATGGGACTCCGCCATTCAGGATGTCCTCAAGAGCGCCATCAAACGCTTCGATTCTGTCTTCACTTGGTACACCACCTCTCAGGATAAGGATGCTGGGGACGACCTAGGATCCCAGAACTTCGACGATGATTGGGATTGGGAACGATGGAAGAAGCATTTCGAACAAGTCGATGACCAAGACCGTCTTCTCTCCGTCCTTAAGGTTCCTATTGCTGATTGTATTATTCATTGCTGAAATTCTAGTTATTATGCTTGCTTCTGTATTAATTTACATGGTTTTGTTATTGGATTGTGTATTTGGTTACAGTCACAATTAAATAAAGCCATAAAACGAGAAGATTATGAAGATGCTGCTAGGCTCAAGGTGGCTATTGCAGCTACAGCTACTAATGATGCTGTTGGCAAAGTCATGTTCAGTTTTAATGTAATTACTCTTATTCCATGTCAATTGTGATTTTTGGGGAGACATCATTTGATTCTGAAAGATTCAATTTTTTTTTTTTTTTTGGCATTTGGAATAGAGAGCTGTGCTAGAAGAGCGTTACATGGATGCTGTCTACTTGCGAGACAAAGCTGGTGCTGGGTTGGTGAGCTCATTATTTGTTTTTTTTCCATTCTTTTATAACTGTTGTTTAGCGCTTATAGGTGGATAACTTCTTTATGGCTGAGGTGTTAATCGTCTTCTCTATATGCCTTGCAGGTAGGGTGGTGGTCAGGTATTTCTGAAGATGTCAAAGATCCTTTTGGTCTTATTGTTCAAATTACTGCTGAGCATGGAAGATATGTGGCAAGAAGTTATAATCCTCGGTACTTCTATCTTCTTAGCTCATCAATTTATTTGTAGCAGTGAGGGTTTTATGTATCAAAAACCTCAAGCCATTCTTTGTTTTTGAAAAAGTTTTGTTATATGACAATCCTTTCTCTCTCAGACAGCTGAGTACATCTGCTGCTGGTGCTCCTCTTTTTGAAATCTTTCTGACACTTGATGGAAAAGGCAACTACAGAAAGCAGGTTTTTGTTTCCTCCTTAATTCTATGTAGTTACTGTTCAAGTCAAGTAACTGTCATATCATGGGAGAACCATGTTCAGTTTATTTGAAAAACTTGGGGATGTTATAGGAAGCTGACCTTTTTTTTTTTGATTAGTTAGCAAACTGTAATTTTTCTACGTTACTTAAAGAAAAATGTGTCTAGAATATCTAGGTGGAGATATATTTCAATGTTAAACTGAGACGTGTGCTTCTTCAGGTCGTGTATTTGAAATGGAAGGAGATCTTTCCCGACGTACCATCTATACCCTCCAGAACTTTAAATTCTGGTAGGTTTTTTACTTCACCGGGGAGGAAGGAAGATACGGGTAATCTTGCTGTTGAGACTAGTGAAGATGAAGAGAGTGATAATTCAGATGATGATTCTGATCTCCTTGAGGAATCTTCTGGTTTCCAGAGTTTCCTGCGAGATATGATTCCTGGAGTCAAAGTCAAGGTTATGAAAGTTACTGCGCCTGGAAAGGTAGACAAGGATTTCATCTCAAAAGTTATTGAGCAGATAGCTGATGAAGAAGATGAAGAGAATGATTTCGATATAGAAGATATAGAAGTGGAAGATGAAACTAAAGCTGAAAGCGATGATAAAAATACTGACATCGTAGTGGAATCCGTGACGGATGAAATCGTTGACAACAACGGAGGGAGAGAAATTGCAGTTAAATTTGTGATTGGTGATATTGTCGATAGGCTTTCTGGAAACCAACCTCTTAAAGAGTCGCTTCGATCCCCTGCCAATCTGGAGTCTGTAAAGAATTCTTCATTTTATCTTCGGTTAGAGAAAGATCTAAATGTAGAAGAGTCTAAGAGTGTGGAAGGTACATTAGTTGATGGAAAAGGTAACCGCCAAAGTAGACGCAGAATTGATAACATTATGGTTGATCTGGCCAAATCCATTGAGAAAGAGAAGAAGATCTCTCTCAAGGTTGGTTTTGCTGTTTGACTGTTTTATAACCTCTTGTTTCACTAGAGAATGGGAGTCCCAGCTTATTTTATAAATTCGCTTTGCAGATGCTTAAAAATGTTGGGGAGCTATTAAGCCTCACTCTCAGCCAGGCTCAAAGCCGTCAACAGTTGTCGGGTTTGACGAAATTTCGCCGCATTGATGTGACACCATCGCTAGATCCTCTAGACGGTGAGTGAGTAAATTTATTGAATGTGGCTTTTATGCAACTTTCTAAAGAAAATGGAAATAGACACTCCAAATAATTAGTCAGTGCGATAGAATACTTTCACTTTTGAAACATTTCCCTGGAAATACCATTTTCTCACACGAGCTCAGTCTGAAACGGATTTGAAATTTCTTGTGTTCTTCTCTATCCAGGACTATATATTGGCGCACATGGGCTGTATACATCAGAAGTCATTCATTTAAAACGTAAATTTGGCCAATGGAAAGGTGGAGAAGAGTCTAAGAAGCCAACAAATATTGAATTTTATGAATATGTAGAAGCTGTGAAACTAACTGGAGATCCTTATGTACCTGCTGGGAAGGTTAGCCTTATGTTTACTCTAGTATTAGGTGTTAAGTACTTGCGTACTTACAATAGTTGCTGGTGAACCTAATAGATGAATCAAAAGATACTGTGTTGCCAATCTGGTGAAAAAAACGAGCTGCTATGTTCTTGGTTCTTTCATGAACCTTTCTAACTACATAAGAAAGGGACATTATCGTGTAGTATTCACTTGGATATATCAATGCACACTTGCTCACTTCCAAAATCACCTTTTGGTTGTTCTTTCCAGATGCTCTTTATTGCAACGTCATGATGTGTGCCTTATCACTGTCTTATCTCATAACAGGTAGCATTTCGCGCAAAGATTGGTAGACGTTATGAGCTCCCACATAAAGGACTCATCCCCGAAGAATTTGGAGTGGTGTGCTTTCAAAAGCTTAGTTTTCTTATTGGAGTTCTCCTTTGTGTAGCTTCATAATGGAGTTTTTCTTAAAAAAATACAGATTGCTAGATATAAAGGACAAGGTAGGCTTGCTGATCCTGGATTTCGTAATCCAAGATGGGTAGATGGCGAGCTTGTTATCCTTGACGGAAAGGTTTCTCTCTTCATCTCACTTGTCCATGATCCAAACTCAAACGTATGACATTTTTTGTGTGATATGTTTTTGATATATTGTTTTGACGCAGTATGTAAAAGGAGGACCCGTTGTTGGATTTGTATATTGGGCACCTGAATATCACTTTGTGATGTTCTTCAACCGCCTAAGGCTTCAACCCTAGTTTTTTCTTGTCTTCTAGCTGTACAATCGGAAGGGTTTTCTTCTGGCTGTAACAATTGTAAGTATAGTCCTGGATACTGGGTAGATGTCAAGTTTGTCGGGAGAAAAGTTTTAACTGAAATGGTTTCATGATTTGCAGGTTCGTGGGATTGGTCTATGCCTACGGTTCAGTCTTGTCTTTTGGCACGTCACTGGCCTTGTGTAGCCTTGGCGTAAGGTAACCCAAATTGCGGCAAGATTTGACACGCAAGAGACTCTTTGATGATCCAGTCAGCTAGTTGGATTGTAAAGCTGGATAAGTTTATAGAGATAAATGTAAATTAATGTATTTTTTCCCGGAGATTGCGCAATATTCTGGATATAAACTTCGTTGTAAGAGCTATTATTATATCTCCTTAGTATATTTCAGTTTATAAGGTAGAAGAAGAGAACAATTTGTTTTTGTTAATTGTTTTGGTTGAATGCAACAACTGAAAACGCATATATTGTATATATATTTGATGCCAACAGAGAAGCAAATAAAATAGTTGATTGATCTTCGAGTTAATCATTTCATACACACCAGGAAATAAAGATTAACAGCAAAAATGTGAACTTAGGAGGAGGAGGCTGCAGCAACAGCAGCTTGTGGTGGTGGTGGTGGTGGTCGGAGAGTGATCTCAACCTTGTCGTGAACGCCTTGAAGCAAAAGTTCACCTTGAAAAGCCACAATTTTGCGTTTCTTGGCAGCTCTCAGAGTGCCAACCAATGCTTCAAAGATATTGGCACATCGGTCATCATTGAACAACACACCAAATGTTACCTGAATCCCCAAATGAACAAATCAGTCATCAGGATCTGATGTTATCTTATCAATCAACACTTTTTGAGATCTGAGGGATAAAAAAGCAATAGACAATATAGTAGGGTGGATTGAAACTAAAATACTACAGATTCCAGATTTAGGGAGATGTAAGAATAGCAAGTAGAAAACAGAGACCTTGTAAGAACCATCGGTCTGGAGAGAACCGAGACGATGGATCTCTTCTTCTAGTTTTTGAATCTCCTCTTCTACGTTCATCCTTTCTCTTCTTCTTCCTTGGATTGAAGGAAGGAGAGACGTTTTCAATCTTCCTTTTTTAACCACAAGCCCCATCATCACTTTTAAATATTTTCAACTATAACAAAAAAAAAAAAAAAAAAAAAAACAATTTATCGTACCGAAATTTTCCTTAACCGGTTTGAAACCTTAATTTGATCATTATTTAAATTGTGATTAAGTTAACATTTTTAATCTCCAAGGTGAAATGCGGCTTCTTCACGTATTGCAAAACTCTTACCCAAGTAAAAACAAGTATTTTTTATTTATTTATTATTAACAATAATAAAAACGAGAACTTGATGATATTTAAAATAGATACAAAAAATATTCTGAAATAAAATTAGCTCCACCATTGGTGAAAGGATCTGTGTTCTCGATAGAGTTAAAGACGAAGAAGAATCAATCGAGTATTGACCTTCTCTTTCCAGCACCATATTTCTAAAAACCCTTTTTTTGATTTTTTCAAATCCGATCTATCGATGACTATTGAACAAGTTACCGGTGAGTCTCCTCCTCCTCCCTCTTCTTCCTCCACCGCCATCGCCTCTACCAACGCCCCGCCGTTAGGATCCTCCGTTATTCCAATTGTTAATAAACTACAAGACATATTTACTCAGCTCGGAAGCCAATCTTCCATCGAGCTTCCTCAGGTTGCTGTTGTTGGAAGCCAGAGCAGTGGCAAGTCTAGCGTCCTTGAAGCACTCGTCGGCCGTGACTTTCTCCCTCGTGGTAATGATATCTGCACACGTCGCCCTCTTGTTCTCCAGCTCCTCCAGACCAAAGGCAGGTCTAATGGCGGATCTGATGACGAGTGGGGAGAGTTTCTTCACCTTCCTAAGGACACTCGTATCTTTGATTTCTCTGAGATACGTCGAGAAATTGAGGTTTTTTATTCTCTTTTTTTTTTTTAATTCCACTTTTGGTTCTTACTTGCTAAGTCTATTGGAACGTATTAATTTTGATGCCCTTAATGTATTGAATGCAATATCTTTGTAGGCTGAGACGAATAGATTAGTAGGAGAGAACAAAGGTGTAGCAGACAAACAGATTCGTCTCAAAATTTATTCCCCTAATGTATTGGATATCACGCTTGTGGATCTCCCTGGTATAACTAAGGTGCCAGTTGGTGACCAGCCAACTGACATTGAAGCACGTATTAGAACGATGATCTTGTCTTACATCAAGGCACCTACTTGCTTGATACTTGCTGTTACCCCTGCAAATTCCGATTTAGCTAACTCAGATGCCCTTCAAATTGCAGCAAATGCTGATCCTGATGGTAACTTTTGTTAACAGGTCTAATGGCAAGAAAAAAAATGATGTCTTTAATGGGTTGTATTTGACATTGCTCATCTTCTTTACCTTTCATGTGTCTATACTGTGTCCCAGGTCATAGAACGATTGGTGTAATCACAAAGGTGGATATTCCTTGTCCAAATATTTGTTTAATTATCATTGTAGTCTGGTTGTAAAGATAGCGGTCCCTGTTTTTTACTATATTTTTAATAATGTTTTCAGTTGGATATTATGGACAAAGGTACTGATGCTCGAAATCTTCTGCTTGGAAAAGTTGTTCCTCTACGACTTGGATATGTGGGAGTCGTAAATCGTTGCCAAGAGGTAAACCCGTGGTTGCTCCAACAGTTACAGAAAGTTATTTGTTTAGTATATTGTGGCTATTCTTTAGAGTGTCTTGAGCCAACTTACCGCTGCTTCTGTGCTTAATTTTCTTATGCTGCTCTTGCTAATAAGTAATTTCTATCATATAATACGCTGAATCTTCCTGTACTTTTTATTATTTTACTTTTATTTGCGCCTTTTTTTTTAGTTTCAAACAAATCATTTCAGTGCTGTGGTGATAATTCTTTTTTTTTTTGGTCTGTGGCCTCTGCATACGCACAGTGTAAAGAATTTATTTTGATCTTTATACTTTATAAACAGGATATTTTGCTAAACCGCACAGTCAAGGAAGCACTTATTGCGGAGGAAAAATTCTTCCGGAGTCGTCCAGTATGATTGCATCATTTTCTCTATTCCCTTTCTGCTACTCTTGGTATTGTTTCCTGATTATAGCTGTTTTTTGTACATACACAGGTTTACCATGGTCTTGCCGATCGTTTGGGCATTCCTCAGCTAGCGAAAAAGTTAAATCAGGTATATTCTGCAGTTTTGAGAGTTCTCTGTTTTTTCAGTTAAGTCATTGTTCAGTAAGGCATCAGGGAGACTTTCTCCACGTTGAAATATCTACTATGAGTTGATGCTGGAGTTAGTTATGCAATATTCACATTTTTAGGGCTACTTACATGGCTTGTGTAGATTCTACCCTAGCCTGGAATAAGGGCCTTAGCAGGATATATTTTTTTGCCCTCAAATGAATATTTTTGGGAATCAGATCCAATGCTTATTATGAAAGTTGATTCATTTTTGTTGTTCATTGAGTAGTCTTTTTACCCTTTTTACTTCCAATAGATGGCATGCTGTAGATTTCATATCTCACACTGGTATGTATTGCATTAGAAGATGTCTAATAAATGCTAGCCTTTCTGTTGCTTTCTTTTTAGATCCTTGTTCAACATATCAAGGTCCTGCTTCCGGATTTGAAGTCGCGTATAAGTAATGCTTTAGTTGCTACAGCTAAGGAGCATCAGAGTTATGGTGAAATTACAGAATCCAGGGTAATTATTTACATATTGAACTGAATTTCTTATATGCTACTTTTTCATTTTTTTGTGTGACTTGCTTTGTCTCTATGAGAATTGTCTTCAATCTCTTATTAGTCAAACTTATCCTATTCTGTGTGTCCTTTCCTTGATATCCTTAGGCTGGTCAAGGAGCTCTCCTCCTCAACTTTCTCTCTAAGTACTGTGAAGGTAATATCTGATATTTGAGTTGAGACTGTGGATATTTATTTTATGCTTTCTTTGGTTTATAGTGAGTCTCACGGTTATTTTCATTTTAAACAGCATACTCTTCATTGCTGGAAGGGAAAAGTGAAGAAATGTCTACGTCCGAGCTCTCTGGAGGAGCAAGAATTCATTATATTTTCCAATCAATCTTTGTTAAGAGTTTGGAGGTTCTCTTGGACATCTTTAAAAAAAATTCCTTGAGCTTTTAGACAGTTATAAATTGTCCTTTTTTTTAACTAGCCGATGCTTTCCTTTTCTTAACTAACTCATTCATCATACATGTATGGCTAAATAGTGACTTGTCTCCTTGCTTAAACTGTGTATGTTGTCGGAGCTATTTGAAGTGAATTCCTGTAAGTTTAGCCTGTTTTGACTTCCTTCACAATTCACCTTGTCTCTTCAGGAGGTTGATCCATGCGAAGACTTGACAGATGATGATATTCGGACTGCAATCCAGAATGCGACTGGTCCAAGATCTGCATTGTTTGTTCCAGACGTAGGTTTCTTAACATATTTCTAAGCATGTGTGGATGTCATCCTGGTTGTCAGGGCTTTCATACATATGTTCCTTTATCGTTTCAACTTCCCAGAATATCTAATTACAATCTCTTGATTTCATTCTATTCTGCATAGGTTCCATTTGAAGTTCTTGTTAGGAGGCAGATATCTCGTTTGTTAGATCCTAGCCTCCAGTGTGCTAGGTTCATTTTTGACGAGCTAATAAAGGTGAGTTTTTTTTTGGTTTGTTTTTGATTAATGATAATATTAACTTCATTTTCTTCATAATTTTGAATTTCTCTGCAGATTAGCCATAGATGTATGATGAATGAGTTACAGCGCTTTCCGGTCCTGAGAAAGCGTATGGATGAGGTTATCGGGGATTTCCTGCGAGAAGGTCTTGAACCTTCAGAAGCAATGATCGGGGATATCATTGATATGGAGGTCTGTATAATAAGTTGAAGATCCCTATGATAATTGAACTTGTTTACCCAATAATAGTTTTATCAATTGAGATTCTGTGATTGATATGTTGGTTGACTAGGAGCCTTTTAAATCTTGAGCAGTAATTTTCTCGTTTTCGATTAATTAGTCTCTTTTAGATTTTAAAACTAAATTATTAGTGCTGGTAGTCATGATTGCTTCAGTGGTGGTGTGTTTGCAGATGGATTACATAAACACTTCACATCCAAATTTTATTGGTGGAACTAAAGCCGTGGAGGTTGCAATGCAACAAGTGAAGTCTTCGAGGATTCCCCATCCTGTGCGATCAAAGGTATGAAGTACTCTGAGCAATACGATTAAATTAGTTGTGCTTCTTATATGATCTGCAGTGTTTCTTATACATTTAGTTTGATATAGCAAGACACAGTGGAGACTGATAGAACATCTTCTTCCGCGAGCCAAGTGAAATCTAGGTCTTTTCTCGGCAGACAAGCTAACGGAATTGTTGCTGATCATGTATGTCATATCTTATGTTATATAATTAAATACTATATATCATCTTGCACTGTGGGCTGGCCCTAAAGACCCATGTGGAAAGTAGACATTTCAAGGTAAAAGAGCGACTATTTTACCCTTAACTTATGATTTTTTCTAGGGAGTTGTATCTGTAGATGTTGAAAAAGCTGCACCAGCTGGTAATGTTCTTTATCTCTGTCATTTTCCGCCTTTTGTTGCATGCAAGAGACCACCTAACATGTTTTAAAAGAAATTGGGCTGTGATGAGTCTCTTGTTATGTCTAAGAGACTGCTTGCATGCGTTTAATTATTGTTTTATTGGAAATTGATGTATGATAGCAAATGCGAGTGATTCAAGGTGGGGTATCCCTTCAATTTTTCGAGGGGTTGATAATCGGGCAGTTACGAAAGACAACTTGTTAAACAAACCATTCAGTGAAGCTGTTGAGGATATGTCTCAGAACTTATCGATGATCTATCTAAAGGAGGTGTGTATCAGTTGATTCATATTTCCAGATGCCAATACATGCTTACCTATTCGACTCATACTGTTTGCTTTGCGTTTCTGAAGCCCCCAGCTGTCCTGAGGCCATCTGAAACCCATTCAGAACAGGAAGCAGTTGAGATTCAGATAACAAAGCTGTTACTAAAATCATACTATGACATTGTAAGGAAGAATATTGAGGACTTGGTACCAAAAGCAATCATGCATTTCCTGGTAAATAACCTCATCTCTCTCCCAAGTTTCTTGCGGTATCTCAAACTCGCACAATATATCAGCACCTTGATATTTGATTCTTTTTTTTTTAAATTCTCTCTTTAAAGAGTATGAAAAGCAGTTAGTCCATCCTTAGCAATAGAACCCTGTTGCCATCTTAATGTACGTTAACTCTGAAGATGCTGATACCTTTTCTGTATAATACTCAGGTAAACCACACGAAACGTGAGCTGCACAATGTTTTCATCAAGAAGCTTTACAGGTGATGCCTGTTTTTTTCTTATTCCTCAACTGTGATTGGATTATTCATTTATAACTGTGTATTTGTATCATGTGGTGCAGGGAGAACCTGTTTGAAGAAATGTTGCAAGAGCCAGATGAGATAGCAGTTAAGAGGAAACGCACGCAGGAGACTCTCCACGTTCTTCAGCAAGCTTACAGGGTATGTGCTCAGCCAGACCTGTTTATTCAATTGTCATAGACCTCTCAAGGAGATGTTCATATAACCATATGGTTTTTTTGGGTTAAACAGACACTAGATGAGTTGCCTCTGGAAGCAGAATCAGTTACAACAGGAATGCCAAAACATCAGGAGTTACTGACATCTTCAAAGTATTCCACAAGCAGTTCATACACGTCTTCTCCCAGTACAACGAGTAGATCGAGAAGAACAGGAGATCAACACCAAAACGGATTCTAACATGATCCAAAATTGAAATATCTCTGACTGCGATAACGCATTTCATTCATTTAATGTACTCTTTCAAGTTTTGGTATTAAATTATGTGTTGGCAAGGTGAAGAGCTTATATAGGAAACTGTGGTTTTGGACTCTGCATTTGGGTTAAGTACAAGGGAGTGAAGGTGATGTATTTTTTATTTTCTTACTTTTTGTTTCAAATGCTCCCAAAACAATAACTGGAAGCAAACACGTTCACTCGTGTTTCTTGGAATGGCTTAATTAATAAGTGATATTACGGGTTGGGTCCTAAAGACCCTATAAAGTGTGGCCTCTTTCATCATTCTTTTCAAAGGAAAAACCTAGTTGAAAATCAACGTATTTACAATCTATCCGTTTCAAAATTGAATTATACGAACAAGATTAAGATCCGCAATCCCTATCACCGAAGCAAAGAGATGATTTGCTTAGTCGTTGGTACAGAAGTGGACACATGTTTCTTTGTCAAACTCCATTCTCTTATTTGGATAAAATGCATATCTACCTACTGCCACATGCGTAGCACCTTAACGCGAATTTTAGTTTAGTAGTAGCTTCTAGTTGAAATTTCAGTATTTCCAACACACATTTATATACTTGTTTTTCTGTCTATAACGAATCAGAAAACTGAAAAAAATAAGATTTCCTGGTTCCTTTTATTAAAGTATTCTTGAGTTCAAAGGAGGAAAGATCCCCGCGAGATTTATGGTGCAACTAAAACCAATTGTGTTCTTTTTTCTTTAATGTCTGGTCACGAAACCAATGTTATTCTTAGCTGCAGAAATAAGGGATACATGCTGTGTAAAGGACAGCCTTAAGTCTAAAGCAAACAAGAAAGAAGTCGCATTAAATCACAGCCCTTATTACATAAACTTCATAATAAATTAATACACGAAGAGTGTTTTGAAACTTAATCAAAGCAAATGATGGTCGGGTCACAGCAACACTCATCCACCAAGCAGCAACAACACAGAGCCGCTAATCTGAAAAATCAAGACACACAACACACATCACAATGGTTTTAAGAGAAACCTCTGAAGATCGATGATGTCTACACTGACACAATTACAAATTTATCTAAATTTTTCACATGGTTAATCAATACACTTCATAATGTGGTGTGTTAATTATAGAAACAGTTAGTCTCATGAACACTTACAGTCCCTCAAGAAAACCAGGTTTCCGCTGTGGTGGTGGAGGTGGCGGTGGCGGAGGATAATACTGCGGCGGTACTCCCACCGGCGGCGGCGGACCCTGTGGATAATTTCCTGGTGCAGGGTAAGGATATGCATACTTTGGATCACTCATACTATGGCTAGAGAAAAAAACTAATAAATTATAGCTTTTGAATAGCAAATCTTATAATTTTGGAAGCAGATGAAATAATAGAACACGGATTTCTAATCTTTTTGAGCGCAAGTGTCTCCTTGATGACGTGTATTTATATTTGCCAAAGAAAACATCTTGAAATACAATAATTCTTAATAATGTATATATATATATATATATATTTTTTGGTTTTGTGGAATGTGGAGAACAATCTTGAAAGTACACTCAGAAAACGGTGGGATTGTTAAAAAGATAAGAATCTGCTTTGTTGGAAGATTCTAGAGAGGAGAGGAAATATCGATGGTGATGTAAAGTGGTTGCTTTTGCTTTTGAAGTTTCTTACATTTGTTCTTCTCTTCTTTTCAAAGTTTTTATTGTCCAAAGATTCCTCATAAACTTGTTCACACATCGTTTCTCCTTATGAGTTGGGAACTTCGTGATAGAGTAGTTTTACGAACATGTTCAATACTGAAAACACTTAATTGAGGACGGTTCTAATGAACAACATTCGTAATTTATCTTTCATCTCGAGATTCATCAAAAAAAAAAAAAAACTTTTGAAATCTCATCAATAAAAGTTTGAGTTGGTTCATAGCAGCATTTTTCTTAATTGGTTCATAGCTTATTGATTTACAATTATATAGAGTGATTAATTATAATTCTTATTTATTTTGATAATTATATAAGAATAAGATGTGTAGTGTGGGTTAGTGTATCTTTTGGTTTTGGTCCCAAGTCCTTGACTTTTAGAGTTTCTGCACTACACGGTATAGTCACGAGTTCTGCATTGGCGCAAGTTAGCCTTGCCACGTGCCATGAAATGATTTGTTCTATGTGGATATATATAAATAATTTGTTTACGTCGGTTGTATTTGGATATACTTTTATAGAAAACAACGGAAGCTTCTGTTTCAGCCTTGGTCCCAAAGAAACACGCTCACCTACTCCCTTCATATTTTATCCTCTCCTCTTATATTAATACACATCGAATTCAATCTCTCCAATTTACACTCAAAGCCTCCGAATTTCTTTAAATTTACTGATTTAGATCCATCAATGGCACTATCAGCTCTGATGTCCATGCTCCCTCATCCTCCAATTCAGAAGATAACAACAACCAATACTCCATCACCACCACCTATTGTTAAATGTCTTCTTCCTGCAAGAAACTCATCACAGAGTTCTGATCTTTCCAAGTTTAGTCGTTGGCTGTTTGGCGATCCCGCTACATATGACAAGAGGTTCCAGGAAGCTATTGAACTTGGTTGCTGGTAATGAAAGATTTTCAGTTTTACGCCTTTTTGTACTTTCTTCTTTTTGTGTTTGTAAATAAGAATATTGTAATTCTTCCATAATCTCACCACGTTCTGTAATTTATACAATAATGAATTCCATCCAAGGTGTTTCCATCAGTTTTGACACCTAATAAACTTTATTAATCATAGCAATCGAGTTTAGACTGTTATACACACCATGACACAGTGAATGCAGAAGCAATTCCAAGAAGCAAGAAAATATTTTACCAGAAACACAAATAGCGGTTTAGTTCTTCTGGATTCCACTTGGCCATGTCAGATTCTTTACAGGCTCGAGAATAGCTTCAACCTCAGACAGAGTTTCTTGATCTATCCCCAAACCTTCAAGCTCTGTAATTGCTGCAACATTTTCTTCTACCTGGTTCAGAAAACACATCGTATCATATCTAACTCCAATTTCAACATAACTATGTAAAAAATTGGGACTTGAGAGGGTAACCAGAAACGTGAATACCTGTGAGACAGAGCTCATTCCAACTAACACCGATGAAATCTCCTTGTTTTCTAAACTGTATTGCAGAGCTAACTTTGTGATCTTCTTATCCTTTGATTTGCAAAGAGAAACTGCGGCTTTGCATGCAGACTACACAAGACAAAAGAAGCAGCAACATGTTTTGAATTTCATATGTGAGAACAATTTGTCAAGAAAATAATCAGTATCTTCCTTTATTGCTCACTATATCAAAGTAAAAAAATCTAACAAATAACAAACAACCCTTGGGGATTAACTAAAGAGCCCCCCCTACGCTCATACCACATACCAATCTGCTCATACAAATGTACAATCCTCAACTTATAATTTCATCTAAGATCAGCTAACATGTTAATTCATGTAACACAATTCAGAAATCTCTTCAATCTTCTCTATGAAGACTTCCCACAATATTAGTCAGAGTTAAGAAAGAGAGGAATTGTCAGTCCCACAAGTATAGCCTTTTGTCTATAGAAAATAAAACGTCTACGCTTGAGAGAGTGGTGCATGAAACAATGTTCTGACACTGGTCTCTTATAAGATATGTTTGAATCCAAGTGTAATAAAGTATGTAAACAAGAATCACATTCTTTTATAAAATGCCAAACCTTGATCTCAGGGGAAGCAGGGTGCCATTCAGGAGGACCTTGTTCAGTAAGGAGACCCATTGACAATGGGGAAGCACTTATCACACCAACACCTTTGCTCTTCAAGTAAGGTAGTAAATCCAGCAAAGTTGAATCATTAACGCCGTAATGACAGTATGATAATATCACGTCGACAGTCCCTGGAGGTACTCGATCAAGAACATAAGTAAAAATATCTAATGGAAGACCAGTGATACCAATGAACCTGGTCTTCCCCTCCTGTTTCAATTTCTGCAGAGCAGGAATAGTTTCAGTCACAACCTGGCAGCAATGAAATAACAAAATAAGTATAGGTAGAGAGACAGAGAGTGAAATTGACAAAAGCAAGAAAGAAAGTAGTAAGTAAACCTGATGAAGAGAACCGAACTCAATGTCATGGCAATGAAGTATGTCAACATAATCTAGCTGAAGCCTCTCCAAACTCTCGTCGATACTCTTTGTAACTCTCTCAGCACTGAAATCAAAACCTTCTTTATATCTTCCACATTTAGTGGCCACAATGTAGTCACTTCTAGGAACTTGTAGAGCCTTGAGTCCCTTCCCAAGCATTATCTCCGAAAGTGTTCCTCCATAATAACTTCACACACACACAAAAAAAACTACATATCCTTAGAGAAGAATCACTCAATTGAAAATTCCACTAAAAAGTAATTGGCTTCAACAGTTGTAACGATTGATTAGCCACAAAATTGCGGCTCAAAAGTGAATGAATTTTGAATCCGTAAATTCGTCACAGAGAATCAGCAATTAGTTAGGAAAGAAGAGCAAACAGGTCAGAGATCGAAGAGAGTGATTACGGGGAGGTGTCGAAGAAGTTGATACCGAGACGGAAAGCCTCGCGCACGGTGGCGACGGCATCAGCTTCGGCGACTGGACCGAAGACACTTCCGAGCGGGGAGGCGCCAAAACCAAGAGCGCTAACCTTAAGGCCAGTGTTCCCCAGAGGACGAAGCTCCATCGTCGCCTGAGGCATTGCCATTGGTAAAGGATCACTCAACAAAAATTGGCTAAGTTGTATGTAACATGGATGAGAATACGACACTAGTTTTGGATCATTGTACACGTGGACATGAACTAACTGAATTTACGGAAATACCCATCTATTTCCAATTTTTAAAGAGATCGATCTTTAGGGCCCAAAAGAGCTAAATAACAATCTTCCATACAATTCCAGAAACACACAAAGCAAAGAATATTATTTCAACCCCCTAGTCAACTAATTTAAGAGGGTGATGATTACAGTAAGGTTCTTCTTCACTTATAAAGCTGCTTGAATCTTCGACATGCCTCTAAGATGTTCTCTCTGTGACCAAATGCACTGACTCGAACAAACCCTTCACCACCTGGTCCAAACCCACTTCCTGGTGTTGTTACCACATGAGTCTTCTCCAGAATCTCAGCGAATACATCCCATGAGCTTTGGTTTGGGAAGTGTACCCACACGTAAGGCGCGTTCTTTCCTCCATATACATCATACCCAAGAGAAGTGAATGTATCGGTTATTATGTTCGTGTTTTCTTTATAGAATCCAATCACCTTGTGCATTGCCTAGAATGTTTTAAAAAGACAAGAAATCAATTTTTCATATAAATACATGAACTTGTGGAACTGGTTTAAGTTTCACAATCTCTCTTTAGTTGATTAGCTAACCTCAAGTCCTTCTGGTGTAAGGCAAGCAAGAGCACCAGCTTGGGAGAGATTAGAGGCACCATTGAAGCAAGTGCAGATAATCCGGTTGAAGTCTTTTGCAACAGGGAAGCCGTCTGAATAGAGTAGCTTTTTCGGGATGACCGTCCAACCAAGTCGAACTCCAGTGAAACCGGCATATTTGCTGAATGAAGCTGTCTCCATAGCGACCTGCAAGTTGATGTCCATGAAGAAAGTTGTTGAAAAAAAAAAGACCTTTAAATGTTATAATCAATCACTCTATTACCTCCTCAGCTCCAGGGATTTCGAAAATAGAGCGTGGGTTATCATCAGACATGTACATTGCATACGCGGAATCATACACTATTATTGATCCGTTCTTCTTTGCAAACTGAACTAACTGCTTGAGTTGCTCTCTCGTGGCAGCAGCGCCCGTAGGGTTATTTGGGGAGCAGAAGAAAATTATATCTGTCCTGCCAACAGTGGATAAGTCGGGAAAGAAGCCATTCTCTGGAGTGCATCTCATGTACTCAATATTTTCATACTTCTGCACATCAGTGTTAAATTGCCCAGTCTGACCCATGATAACACTTGAGTCGACATAAGCCTGCATAACCCAAAAAAAGCGAGATAGCATAGTTCATAGTTAAAATGAAGCAAAGTAGACAAGACTACAACCGAAATGTGGTTTCATATCTGCCCAATTACCGGATATGAAGGATCCTGAACAGCAATTGTAACATTGGAACCAAACATAACCTGCAAGAAGTGGAATCAAGAAACAACATTTCAGCTACCCTAATTTTGTATCAATTACGGATCACTAGTCAGCAATAAAACAAACCTGGAGACGTGAGATATCACATTTAGCACCATCAGAAACAAAGACGTCATCATCTCCTATGCCAAGGCCGTTGTAGAATGTTTTCGCAATGGCAGTTCTGAGTGGCTGTTTCAATGTGTAAAATTAACTTTGAGGGTTGAATACTTAATAAATTAAGCTATCATATTGTTACAAATATGAACAGGTTAAGACTATCCATCTTCTCTTGAATTTAGTAGCAGTTTAAGTCTATCCAAAATCAAATTAAAGTGAGTTGAAAGAACACAACAATTAAACGATAATAAGAACGCATTAATGTGGAAATCAATCATGCAGTGACCTTTGCCCCTTGTTCAGCACCATAACCACTATATCCCTCTATTGTGGATAATTCGTGAGCTTTCTGCCAGAGAAAAATGAACCATAATTATTATTTAGAAATTGCATGCATTCGTGAATATAGTATATATATATATATATATATACCAGAACAAACTACATTAAGTTTTCATTGTTAGATTACAGAGAGGTTCTCTTTTTCAATTCAGATATGCCACAACAGAATATATTGAAAATGTTTTTTTTAGTCAAAATGAACTGGAATGAATAGTGGGACAGTATTTATAAGGAAGTACCTTTGCCATAGCAGAAGTTATCACTTCTGGAATTGGCTCAGTTGTGTCGCCTATTCCAAGACTTATAATTTGTGCATCTGGGTATTTCAGCAAGTGTGCAGATCTTCTTCTTCCAATCTGTTTGCATTAGCCAAAAAAGAGGAGAACTAATGAGGATATTTTAACTTATTACACAGGTAATCCAACGGGTATGGCTTATTTATATTTCAGATCACAGCAAGCTTTCAAAAATATTAACTTTGAACCGACATTTTCTCTGTTAAGTGAAAGCAATGTATATACTTGATGGAGTAAGAGTTAGAATTGAATGAAGGTCATCCCTTGAGATATTGCCAAAAGATTGAAAACTAATAAAATAGCAAAACGGCAACAGGTACAAACCTCCGGGAATAGGTATCCAGCCTGAAGTTTGGACATGTTTGAGTTCCGTGACACGTTCGTCTTATATTCTATAAAGAAAACAAAGAAGACAGAGATTGTGAGAAACAGATAAACTTAACAATCATACTAATTATTACAGCAAAAACTATATGGAGCTATGTTTACAAAGAGCAGGAAGACGATGAATTACCAATCTTCTCTTGCGGAGTTTTAACGCATTTGCAAGTATTGACCCGTTTTGCCATTGGTAAGCTAGCATTTCGAGTTCTGAAGCCAAAAATGGAGACCACAAAGCATAAACCAAACCAGAAAAACGGAGAAAACACGAGAAATTATCACAAGGTTATATCATCGCAAGAAAATGCACTGTTCTATGTCCATACAACAACATCCAATATTTACTTTAAAATCATTTTCGTCACTATTCTATGTTAACAAAAGCAGAGAATTAAACCACACAAAAATGAAGCAAACATAAAAGAGAAAAAAATATACTATTGTGGAAGTATAAATTCCGATTGATCTTCATCCTCCTATATTTTATTAGCCAACAAACAAAAAGTAAAGGAAAAAAAAAAACGACGAACCTGGGATTAAAATATGAAGGGGCTAAGAAAGTGGATGAGGATGAAGAGATCATTGAAGAAGCTAATTGATGTGTCGACGACATTTTCCTGCTTTGCACAATGATTTCACTCAAAAGTTGCTGTAACTGCGTTTATAAAACGATTTTTGGGTTTTAATCATGAGACAGTGAGAGTGAGAATGAGAGTGATAAACTAGGGTTCTTCTTCGGGTTTGCTGCGAGGAAACCAACCCGGTTTATCTTTATCAAACCAAACCAAATCGAAAAGACTCTCCCGTTCCGGTTCGGTTTATTAGTTTTGGCTGATTAAAAACGACGAATTAACATTATCTTTGGCTCGGGCGATAATTTTGCTCTGCGTCTGCTGTAAACAAGTATTCTAAAAAGCGGTCTAGGTTGCCGTCTAGGCAACGCTTAGTCACTAAGTCCTTTTAAACCACCTGATTAACACCTAAACTACTTAAATTTTAAAAATATCAGTTTATATTATACAGATAGTTAGATTTAGCAAAATATGCAATAATTAAATAAATTAAACGCTAATTATATGAGTTATGAATTATGTGGGATATGCAGATTTAATAAATTATTTAATATCTATGTTTTATAAAAAAAAAATATTATTTAAAAAAACTTAAAATTATAAAATATTGATATTTTCACGTTCTTATAATTTAAAAAATTTAAATTATTCAATTTTATAATTTTATTTAATTTTATAATTTTATTATGTTATATTATGTTATGTTAATATATATGTATTTAAATATATATATTTATTATAAAATTACTTAAGCGCCTAAAATTGGCTAGGCCCCGACTAGGCGTTTTAGGCGCTAGGCGGAGGGTTACCGCCCGACTAGCGCCTAGCGCTTTCTTGAACATTGGCTGTAAATTGGGAAAACGCCGAGTAATCGCACGATTCTATGAAGCTTGATTTCGATTTCGTGGTAAAGTTTCATCTTCGATCAATTGTCAAACCAATCACGTCTAGTCGTTGATTTAGAGTCGAAAGAACATAGCTTTAATGGTAGTTGTATGATTGGGATGAAATAATTTGGATAGTTTTATCACTCTGTAATGTATTTAGTTTTCGAATTAGGTTAATGCGAGAGTTCTATCAAGTTATTGTTCAAATATTTGATCTTGTGAGTATGAACTGATTTGCTGTTGTTATCTGAATCTCAACGGCTCTGTTCCGAGTGGGTTTCGGATGGCCTCGAGACAGTTGAAGGCTTCAGAAAAGCAAAGCAAACAGTTTTGATTTAGATAGGTAAAACGTTGGCAATGGCCAATGAGTCATTTAAGACATCACAGGAAAAATTAAGAATCTTCTCTCTCATTTCCAATTAAACCACAGTTAAACTCTACCTAGAATCTCAAGCTCTTACACTATATGTGTCAAGGCCCAAGAGATTCATCATACAGCCAAGTAAACGATCTACTTATCACAGAGGTTAACCAATAAAAAAAAGTCACTATATAGCAGATAACCTACAGTTCTGGTACAAAAAAATTCAGCATTATGCAATCAAATCAGATGCCTAATGTTTATACATCCTCTTTCATGTTAGACTTCTTCGAGTTCTTCATCTTCTTTTGTTTAATCGTGAAGACCCAGCTCGGCCAGCTGCAGGATGACCGATTCATTAGTGAAATCATTGGTTTGTATGGCTACAACGATTTATAAAACAAACTATATGTTTTGACTTACTAGATCCTCAACTTTTAGTGTCTTCAGCTTCCCTTAATGATTTTAGCTTTTAGACAATAAAGTTCTGAATCATCCATTTGACCACTAGATTTGCATATGCAGACAGCAGTGTCAAAGTACCTGAAAAAGCAGTTGAGTTAACACTTTTGTAGATAAGATAAAAAAAAGTATAAATTCAAATAATACATTTTAAGCTTACATTTCAGCAAGCAGCTGACTGTCAGATTCAGCATTGTCAGATTCAGGCAGACGTTCTAAACATGGACATGCCATTTTTTTGTAGGTAAGGATTGTTATAATACCAAATACAAAATTCTATCCAATGGATTATTTTTTGTTTGATTTGTGGTTGCACGAGGAGCTCTTTGACAAAACGGATGACCATTATAAAGACACCACTTCATTAGGTTTTTAATCTTCTTAGCTTAAACTTAAAAAGAAGGCAGAAAAAGTTATTATGACTCATTACGGGGCCAAAATAAGATATTAGTCGGGCCAGTATGTTTATCACAATATATATATATATATAATCATATTTCTCTTCCAGTACAACCAAAGCTCAACGCACAATTTACAACCAAAAAAGCAATTAACGCTCATCGCCACCATGATCGATCATAAGTTGGAGTTCGAAAAGCGCAAGAAGAAACTGGAATAGACTTTAGTCGAAGTTTATCGTGTGTTCATAGGCGAGCCTTTTAGGATTAAAGGAGATGATTACATAAAAACTCGACCGAGCCTAAGAAAAGGCCTCGACTGATAACACCGGCGGGAAGATGGCGGCGATGAACTTGAAAGGGCGGAAAAGCTCATAGATGTAGGAAATTATGCTCTAAGCGGTTAAATGCTTTGCTCTAAGCTTGAGGTATGATTTCACGTTTGTTTTCTTTTCAAGAATTATTTGGAATGTTGTTAAATTTAGCAAATTGGTATTGTCTTGTTAGATATTTTGTGATCTAGTTGATTTAGGAAATTATATTTGCACGTAACAACAAAAATAAAACCCAAAATTTTTCATTCTTGATTGTCTTTGATCGTTGGTTTCATGGTATTTATAACTTCAGATCAATGATAGAAAATTTTGTTAATGATAGAAAATTAGCCTTATAACACAGATTGTTATGTGAGAAATCATACATATATATCATGCTATTAATATCTGTTTTTGTGAATATTTAAGATAGAAATGTCTATATAAGAAATGTAGGAATAAACTTTAGGTGAAACAGAAGTCCAGTCAACCAGCAAATCTTAGTAGAAATCATTGAAACCTTAGCATATGCAGAGTACACCTATACTTCTTCCATTGTATATTTAAATTGAATATCTATAATTCTCAATGCAGCACCAAGATCATCTAGACTCTTTTACAAATTATGATATTTACTATTTTTTATGACTTAGCCAATTTGAGGAGTGAGAATCTCAATTTATGGGAAAAAGTAAATATCCTAATTTGGAAATGAGTACACATGTCTTTGTTATTGTATTGAAAATTATAGATATTCAATTCGGAGATACAATGGAAAAAGTGCAGGTATATTCTGCATATGTTAAGGCTTCGATGATATCTAGTAAAATTTGCTGATTTACTTAGACTTTTGTTTCACCTTTAAGTTTATTGTTAAATATTTTACATATATAATTTAATCCTAAACATTCTCAAAGAAACATATATTAATATCATGATATATGTAGGGTTTATCACATAAACAATCTGTTTTATAATCCTAGTTTTCTACCATTAACAGAATTTTTGATTTGATCTAAAATACTAAACATTCATGAAACCAACTATTAGAGATAACCAATAATAAAAAGTTATGGGTTTTCTTTCTGTGGTTACGTGCAAATCTACTTTACTAAATCAACCAGATCACAAAATTCCTATACTAATTTGCTAATTGCACTGTTTCACGAGTCTGACTGAACCATAACATCTATTCCAGTTTAAAGTCTATAAACACACATGTTTCTTCTTGCTGACTGAACCATAACACACGATAAACTTCAGTCAGACTGTTTTTCCTATGAACATACTCCTGAAACAGTGTTATGAACCATAATGTGAACAAACTGACTGAGATATACTCTGCAAATTTGCAATAAACCCAACAACAAATGTTAATATAATGATTTGCATTTACATCTCAGATAAATGATTGAAAATGCTCACGAATTGTCTTCCTATTGAATATTAAGGGGTAGTCTTACCTCACCAAAGAGTAGAATCGAAATCAAAATGGCCCCCTATGTCGTCACAAGACCATCAAGGAAAATAGGAAGCGTCTCATAAAATAAAAAGATTACTAACACCACACACAACATTCACAAATCCTTGGTCACACAGGCTAAAGTGAAGTTAAAAGATTACCTCCATAGCAGCTGCATTGCATATAAGTAAAGTGCAAAGCAACAGATGCTGATTTTTTACCACTGGCAATATATTTGCTGCGGCAAGCAAAAACACATCTCGTTATTATTGACAGAGAGAAAGAGTTCTAAAAGAGCCATAAAATCGACCAAATTGATCATGCAATCATGGGAACAGCTGAATTATCGATAACAAAATAGCTAAACTTGCTTGGTTAGTAAAGTTAGAATAAGACCAAAATCTTCAATAGTATAATAAAACTCACACGCGGCAATTGAATATTACAGAAACCAAACTCAACCTAATTTGAACATATGCGTTAATCAAAACGGCCAATCGATGAACTAATTGATAACCAATACGAATATAAACACTACAAACAAAAAAAACACGTGTATGCCAATCAAAATTTGTCAATTGGTGACAAATAACAAAACTTTAGTTAGCAAAATTGTCAATTAGTGAAAATTTCAAAACTTTAGTAAGCAAAAACTAACGGGAAAAGTAGAAGCTAAGTAAAATAGGAGTAAAAAGAATCAAATCGGCGAGAAAAGGGGAACCCAAATATTTTACCAGCATACTTGCGATATTCAGGTGTACCGGATTTTGCGAGAACCTCAAGATCAACGAGACTCATGGACATAACAAAAGCTCCGGAAATAAATAAAAACACTGAACCCTAGCTCACTGACACTCTTCAAATCTTCTCATTCTCTAAAAAGTAATCTTACTTCGAAATCAGAATACGAACAGTCTCAGACTCAACTGATAACGGGTAAAGCCGAAATGAAGCACAATGAGACTTGAAAATGAAGCTCAGGGAGTATCTGACAGAACAAATTCGTGAGTAATTTGCAGAGAAATTGAAGCAATTATGGAGATGATTAAACAACAAAAGCTCATGCGTTGGAGATCCTCTGCACTGCACTTATAGGGCCCGGCACTTAGATATACAATGACAATATTACCCCCGTATCAGAAACACAAGTACGTTCTATGGCAAAGGGTGTTTTAGTAGTTTAAAGTGTGTTTGGAGTTTCATTAATTTTTACTTGATTATTTGCCTTTTTCCTTTTGTAATAATGAATGGCTGATTTTAGTTTTCTTATACATTATTTTTAATTTGAAATTCTTATTAACTTATTAAGGAAAAGAATATTCTTATATCACCCAAAAAAAAAAAGTTTCATATGACAGAAAGCTTTCATTATTACCTACTTTTAGGTCGGCAAATCCTTATTAACTTATTAAGCAAAAGCATTTTCAATTTCACATACAATATTTTAGCAATTGTTTGTTGTATGAACCTGGGTACTTTAAACCTTCTCGACCACAATTTTTTTTTTTTTTGATAAAATCTCCACCACATCTCCAGTATTTTAAACGTAAAAAACTTAAAAGCACGACTTTGGACATTTGGAGACACATAGCACATGTTGTAGAGTTAAAGAGAAAGATCTCTGTGCTTCTCTTTTTTATTGGGTCAAGATTTCTATTGTTTTTCTATATCGATATATTTAAGTATCTAAACTTATAGGCTACCAAATGTGTGGTGGTCTACTGGTAACACAAGCGAAATGATTCGTTTGTGCATTGGGTTCAATCCTCCTTTGGAACGGAGAAGCATTATATTAAATAGAAATGAATCAATGGCTGGCTACGGGAAACCAATCAGAATTTTGAATCAAAATATATAATATCGGATTTATACGTAACTTTTAAGCCCCCCCTTACTCCCTTAGCCGACCGAGATACTTACAAGTTATAAATATCTCTACAACACAATCCACCTTTTTGCACACCTAAACCCCTACTAACGTGCCTACATCATTTCACAATGTTTGGTAACTTTTTATATATAACTTCTAATCAGATTTACTTAAAAACGTGACTACAACAACTAGCCATAAACTATCATTTGTACACATAGAAGTATTTTCAACTTTAAGTATCCATGAAACACAAACAAGAAAGTAATTTCACATTAAGTTAACAAAAGAGGTCGTTTAAATGTTTCATAAGGTTGCTATTGAAACCTTGGTTCTTTTATTTCTCATCAATTAATTGACCCAAATAGATGTTTCATTCGCACAATGCTGCCCGAGCCGCTGTCAGTGTCAAGCCTCTACGATGGGACTTCGGTCTAGCCGCTGTGGCTCAGGACTACGCAAACCAACTAGCGGCCAGTACCTGCAGTCTCGAACATTCCTCTGGACCATTTGGAGAGAACTTTGCCTCGGGTAGTGGAGACATGTCCACGGCTCAGGCGGTTGGGATGTCGATAGATGAGAAGTCGTACTATGATTACTACTCAAACTCGTGCCACGGTCCGGTTTGTGGGCAATACACGCAAGTCGTATGGCGTGGCTCAGCTAGGTTCGGTTGTGGTAAAGCTAAAAGTAATAATGGTGAAAGTATTGTTGTGTAACTATGACCCTGCAGGCAATTATATTGGAACTAAACCATATTGATTTCCAATTTAAATTTTCTTCTTTTTGATGAAATAAAGAAACTCAATAAATTGTTATTGATTATTTAATGTGTGTAAATATTGTTGTACGAATTACTTTTCTTTGTTTTAATTGAGAATTCAGTACATGAGAAAACTAAATGGTCAACTTCTTAACCCAAAATAAAATAAAATAAATAAAAAACGATACCTTTAAGTCGAGTTTAAACTTAACTCGGCTTTGAAATTTGGAATCCTTACGCTGGGAAATAGCTGTATGTTATGCCATTAATTTCACTGTATCAAAACCTGGACCTACCTCTATAATGCATGTCGCTACATTCCTTATTAATCGATGGGGTTATTGGTGGGTATGTGCAACCTAAAACAACAGATACTAAATATAATATGTTGATTTGAGTCATATAATAGTATATGTTGTTTTAAGTTGATTATTAGATATAGAATTGTGGTAAAATGGTTCGAAGGAATTTTACAGTTATGGAAAACATTAAGGAAGCAAATACATGTTTCTGGTTAACTAGGAGGGTCATGGACTCACGGGCCTAAAGTCAGACTAATTTTCCGGAGTCTATAAAATTTTGGGTATTCTGGAACACAGAGATTATTAGATTATGGGCTTCCAACTCAAAACCAATTGGCAATGAGTGGATTAGCCCATATACCTTATATATTAGTGTTGGTCCCTTTAGTTATCCGATGTGGGATCCTAACACGCCCCCTCGAGATGATGGTTCTTACCATCTCATCTCGAACCGAATCCCACTTTAGGACTGGTCATAAGCCCTTCTTGGGCCACCCTACTTGGGTCACTGAGGCTCTGATACCATATTAGATTATGGACTTCCAACTCAAAACCAATTGGCAATGAGTGGATTGGCTCATATCTCTTATATATTAGTGTTGGTCCCTTCAGTTATACGATGTGGGATCCTAACAGAGATATGTATATCCATAACAGAATTCAATATCTGATTAATTCTAACAAGACTAGCCGATAGCATTAAACCACAACAGTCTAACACATTGTTATTTATTTTCATTTAAACTATTGTAAATTCCTATCAACGCCTTATTAGTTGAAGATTTACCAAGTCCGTATACTTGGTCCCCATTAATTGGAGTTGAGGAAAAAAAATCCTTCTGATAAAAAAAGAGCATGTTGAGAAAAATAACATAAAATAAGACAAGAGCACATATCAGACTGTATATCAAATGAGTAATTGTCCCATTCTCTAGTCTACTTTGTCCACTTCAAGAATGACTCAAACACATTAGGTTACCTAAAAACAAGCGTAACGAACTATTATATTGGATTTATAATAGTTTTATTTTATATTTTCTTCATTGTCATGATTTTGTAAGTTCTGATATTGGATAATTTAAAGATTACATAATAATAATTGCAACTATTATTAAATCTAACTTGTTTTATATAAATAATTGGAAAATTATTCCCCATAAATAATAATGAATAAAAAATGGAGGGAGCAGACAGACAATAGCCATCGCTTCACCCGCTTTGCGTTGTCACACTCTTTCTTGTTCAAAGAGTTTTTCTCTTTATTTCCTTAACTATAAACTCTAAGCTCCAAAGCTTCTCTGTCTTCTTCTCTTAAATAAGTCTCTCAAACTCTCTCTCAGGTACTTCTACTTCACAAAACGCAAACTTTATTTCTTTCTAGTTGTCTCCGAATCTGATTCTTGGCCCTTCTGTTAGCTCCTCTTTTCCTGCAATCTCTTTGTGGATGTTCTTGATTTTTGCTGTAAACTTAAGCTATTTTCACAAATGATTTCTTTATTTGACTCCTGTAGCTGTTTAAATCGGAACTGTCGTGGGTGTTCCTTTTTTACATGACCATTCTTCTTCAACTACTTTTTCTTTGTTGAATTTGTCTACAAGATTTGGGGATTTTTGGTTCTCAGTCTCGTTTTGCTGATTAGGTTTCAATTTGTTTAGTTTGGTTTTACTTGCTACTTGCTTGTATCACGGTTGTAATTAATTTGATTATTTTCCTTTTGCATGTGACATCTTCTATTCTTGTTTTTAATTTTTAATTGAGTTCCAAAATCAAGATTTGGTTTTGAAGTAATTTGATGACTATTCTATAAAAGCTGTTCTTTATCGTCACTGGTTAACAACATTAGTATGTTTTTTTTTGTATAACAAGTTTTTTTTTTTTTGTTGAAGATGAAGAAAACATCAACCAGAGGCCAAAGAGGGAGTAAAGGTATCAAAGGGAAGCATGTCTTACAGATATGTGTTCTGCTTGGAGTTTGCATTTGGTTAATTTATCAAGTAAAGTATTCTCATGACAAGAAGAAAGAATTCTATGAGAAAGATGGCAAGAAATCAACGGTGTTGTTTTCAGAGAACGAAGAAGATGGATTGGTGAAGCTTGGGAGAAAAGATCTTCTTCCTGGTTATCATATCCAGAAGGTGAACGAGAAGCATGTGGATGAAGATGAGGATGATGAAGAGATTAATCATGGAGGAGAAGAGAAGGAGAGTAAGAGTAAAGAAGAGAATGGTAATCATGAGGAGGAGGAGGAGAAAGAAGAAGAAGAGGAAGTAGTTGAGGAGGATGAAGAAGATAAGAATAAGCAAGGAGAGGAAGCTGTTGAAGAGGATGAGGAAGAAAACAAACATGAGGAAGATGAGATTGATGAACAAGATCAAAGTAAAACCAGTGGAGATACTGATAAGGATGATGAATTTCTTGAAGTAGAGAAAGAGGTCGGATTGGATGAGAAAGAAATAGAGACTAATCATGCTGATGAGATTGATATGTCCGTTGATGAAGCACGCGAGGAGCATTACAAGGCTGATGATGCTTCCAGTGCGGTGTCCCATGAGTCCCGGTTACTGAACACTGAGAAATTGAAAGAAAGTTCAAATGAAACAGTTCAGGATAACAATTTGAATGCCACTGGGAGCGAGGTCCAGATCCAGAAGGAACCTGACTTAATGATAAGAGAAGGCGAAAGCGGGGACTTTGTGAACAAAACAACCACAGAAGTGGATGGCAGTGAATCTTCCAGTTCTGAAATAAAAAGCATGGTAACTGAACCGCTAGGTGATACAGTGAATGGCAATTCGACAGTAGCAATTCTTGAAGCTTCAGGGTTTCTGCAGAACGAAACAGAAATCATGCAAGATCGGAGTCAAGAAGATGATGCACCTCCTGCGGGAATCTCTGACCTACAACAGACTGTTATCGAGCTTGAGCAAACTCGTAATGAATCTGATCCCAACATCACTGTTCCTGCAAACCTTACCAGCAAAGTTTCCATTCAAGATGAGTCCAAGAACTCAACTTCAGAGTCTTCTCTACTTGAAAACATCTCAGGTGCAAACACAATCGAGATGAATGAGGATTCAAGGTCTGAGGGTAATGATGAATCAGGTGAAAAGGAAAACTCAGACCTTATATCCACAGAGCAAACAGAGGAAATAGATGATACTCATGAAACCTTAATATCCCAAGAAGAGATGGATATTCTCACAGATCCACAAACTCTGCCGGATATAAGAATAGAAGGGAATGAAGAAGATGAAGAGGAAGCACTTGCCGCAGAGAGAAAGAAGCTCTAATGGGAAAAGGATGAGTTAAATGTGACTGTTGTTCATGCTTTTGCGGCCATGTTATTGTAAAAGCTAAAAACATCAGTCTGTCTGTCACTTAGTTTCGCAAAACTGTATATTCATTTGGATATTTGGCTATGGTATGCTTTCACTGCTCTTCATGAAACTTAAGTTCAAAATCAACAGTCAAAGAGCTCAATGATTTAGTCACTTAAGTGCGATGTGGTCTCTCATAAGAATTCTCTGAAACATTTAACCACCATATCTGTAGTGCTTAAGAAATTATAAACTCTAAAGTACCTATTGTGGGTCTTTTTTTATGAATGTTATAGTACATGGTCACTACTTTCTCAGGCCTCTTATTTCCCATATATAAGACATCACAACGCTCTTTCGGCGTTAATTATAAGAAAATAATATCATGACATATATGATAACTCGGGTAAAGGAAATAAAGGAGATCCCAATTAAGGAGAGCAAATATTGTTTCAAAAAGTGACATTCATAGCAAATTTCTTGAAAATCAATAACCAATTATGTGAAGAGTATATAGAAGATTTGGAAAAGAGTTTTGACAAGAGAAATACCATTACAATCTCTTTAGTTAATCATCTTCTCAATAGCACCAAATATACAATTGTGTTGAGAGCTACTATTGGGTGCGGATGGAGAGATCTTCAAGCTGCTTTGGATCGACTTCCGCAGGAGTCCTTGTTAGGGCACATTGGGCTGTGGTTGTCTTTGGGAAGGCTATTACATCTCTTATAGAACTCGCACCTCCCAGCATCATCACCATTCTATCCAATCCATAAGCAATTCCACCTGCAATTTCGAATCAAATTATGATGCTTCATCAAACATGCTGACCAATCTTGTTCAACATCATCATGACAAGAATACCAAGTTATAGACTAAGCGTCAAAAACGTTTTCAACACCATTTTTTTCTAAAGATCCTATGCCGAAACTTGTCCCCACCCAACAAAACACAGGTTGAACACGTCTAGACTCTAGACATGGACGTTAAGATCATGTAATGTTCTTTTTCTTACGTCTGATGTTCAATTGACCTTAAGGAAAATTTACATACCATGAGGAGGAGCACCCATATCAAGAGCCTCCAGAAGATAGCCAAACTTTGCTTCAGCCTGTTTGTAAGAAAAACACGAAATAAGGCTATCTGTAAATATTGCGTAATCCATTAAAATTGATAGTGCCTGAATAAAACGAAAAATTGATTCTTACCTCTTCAGGCGAGATGCCAATGATCTCCAAAACCTTTTCTTGGATATCCCGCTTATATATCCTCAAACTTCCTCCACCAATCTGGTTTACATCAAGAGAGTGTATCAAAAGATCTCCCAATCGATTGTTCCAGAGAGAGATGAAATGGTCAAGACGTTTGGTTTACCTCTACCCCATTATAGACCATGTCATAAGCGAGAGCTCGTGCAGAAGGTAAATCATCTATATCTTCAGGCCTAGGAGCAGTGAATGGATGATGTAATGCCTGAAGAGAAAAGCGTTTTCATATTAGCATACAGCATACTTGGCCATTAATCTCATTCTCGTGCAAGAAATCAAATTATAAAATGACATACCTCAAGCCTCTGTTCTGGCTCATTCCACTCAAACATTGGGAAATCTGTCACCCACAGAATCGAGTGCTTGGACTATATAATATACAAGAAATTGCATAAATCTCATGAACTGTCATCAAGTGGAACAAAAAAGTGATAGGCCAATGGAAAAACTTACATGGTCAATCAAATCCATGTCATGGGCTACAAAGAGTCTTAACCTGTCTAGAGTTTTATTAACAGAAGTAACAGGACCCACTCCAAATAATATCAGATCACCGGGTGCTGCTCCACATTGTCTCAAAAAGTTTGTTTTACCCGCCGAATCTAAACTAGACACTAATGCTGCAATTCCTTCGACCTCGCCTGCATCAGAAATTTAGACCTAATCAGAGCTGAATGTACAAAGTATAATCGTATTACTATTGTTAATAAGAAAGACGAAGAGAAAGAAGTAAGAATAATTTATCTACCATTATCCAAGACCTTCAAGAACGGCAGACCCTTTGCTCCAGATTTTATGGCTTCACTGTAAATATCTCCTTTTTTGAGGGCTGAGTTTGAATACTTTTTAGCACCCAAAGGCACACATAATATCTTAATGATTCCACCACTTTCAAGAGCTTCCGTAAAAACCCTGAAGGATGATTCTGTGAAAACGTTTGACACCTGCAGTTTCAGAAACTAGGGATCAACTTTTAAATAGACTTCTAAGTTTATGAACAATATTTGGGAAACAGTTATAAAACACACTTCCTGGTTCAGGAAAAAAAAAACAGCATGCGCGATAATTCCCAAGCAAAAAACAAAGGCAGGCTAAGAGACATATATATACTCTATAAAAATTAACTAAACAACCGAGAAGCAGATAATATTACATTTTTCAACTCAAGATCAAATCTTGTATCTGGTCTATCTGAGCCATATCGATCCATTGCATCAGCATATGTCAGCCTTGAAAATGGATCAGGTAGCTGGATACTTTTGACCTCTGAAAATACCTGCATAAGAAGGTCAAACAGTTAAAAATAATTAAAGAACATCAAACTATATTAAAGAGAAGAGATCCACATAGAATGAGCTTCATAATTTTCGGAGATATAGGAATTACACAAGAAACACATCACAAAGCAACAAGAATCTTGACAGCATTGAGCCACTTGCGTCACTGTCACAGAAGATACAAAGTCATAGAATAGCTCAGCACCCTAACCTTACGGATAAGATCTTCATTCAGCTTCAGCATATCCTCCATAGGCATGAAAGCCATTTCCATATCAAGCTGAGTGAATTCAGGCTGCCTATCAGCTCTTAGGTCTTCATCTCTAAAACATCTGACAGTATGGATATAAACCGCAAGAGAGAGAAATCATTCGCACATTAGCCACTTATGTCAAGGAGACTTTTATGCTAAACCAAGCTTAAGTGCCAAAGATCATATATATACCTTGCTATCTGGTAATATTTGTCAAAACCTGAGACCATTAACATCTGTTTGAAGAGCTGTGGACTTTGTGGCAAAGCGTAGAATGTTCCTGACTTCGAAAGAGAGATTTGATCAAATCAGAACTACAAACTATGGTATACGCTTACACTTGAGGAAACTTGATTCTCTGATGGGAAATAAAGATCAGGATGAAAAGAAGTAAAGGCACCTGAATTCTTGAGGGAACCAGATAATCTCGCGCGCCTTCTGGAGTAGATCTAGAGAGTATTGGAGTTTCAATCTGACGTAAACAACACATCAACATGAAAAACTGGGAAAGAGCCAAAACTAAAAGTATACTAAAAATTAAATACAGAGCTTGTTTCAAATATAGAAGTACGCACCTCAATAAAACCATGTCTATCTTCTAGATATCTCCTAATCAGCTTCACCACATTATGGCGAAGAACTATATTATTCTTCATTTGCTGACGGCGTAGATCAAGACATCGGAATCTAACATCGTACAATCAAAATCCAAAGCATGAGCTAGCATTTGGAGATTCCATACAATAAACCAACCAAGAAACATAAATCATACAGCTAAGGTTTCACCTTAAGCGAATTTCTTCTTTGATTGGATCTTTATTCTCATCAGCAGTAGTAACTAGGAAGGGAAGCTTTGACCTCACAGGATTCAATATTTCAACGTGCTCTGCAACTACCTAGTGCAACATACTACCCGTATCAACTTTTGAGAAACGAAACGTATAGTATTTGTAAAATGCAGCTGAGGTGAAAGAAAAGAGAAGGCATACCTCAATGAATCCTGTTTTCAATTTCTTGTTAACGGACTCGCTTGGCCTACTACGAACAGTACCTTCCACCAAAACAACGTACTCAAGCCTCATGTCATTGATCAAGCCATGTGCCTCTGGAAACTCACCCGGAATCGTCCTAACCTAAAATTATAAAACTTTCTAACATAAACGAAGCATATAGTCCCGAAATATCCATCTTTACGTTACACAAATGGGGTAAAAGAGTTGAAATGGGTCCAAGTCAAGGATACTCATTTCGGACCAAAGAAACAAACACAGCTAGAAACAAGCAAAATAAATCCGATTGAGTTTAGCACTGATTTATTGTTCTTAAATCCAGTTTCAATAATAACCATCACTGAGTTAAGAAGTTCATTATTGTAAATACTAATCTATTGCTACATTAATACTTAGACGGATATAATGCAAACATGAGATAACAATAGGTGGAAATTGAAAACCTGAACAATGCCGGTATGATCTCTAAGACTAAGGAAAGTGAGACCTCCATGGACTCTATGAAGAGCGACCCATCCGCAAAGGTGTACCCTTTTACCAACATCATCAACTGATAACTCGCCGCATAGAGCTGTACGTGATACCCAACGAAGATACGACGAAGGAGATGAAAGCGGTTTCACTATGACATCGCCGGAGGCAGCTGCTGTGGCAATGGAATTGGAGAAGCTTCTTCGGCTTCCGGAAAGTGAGTTTTTTCGTTTGGGTATGAATAATAAAACGGCGAAGTTAGAGGCGGATATAGCGGTGGCAGCTCGGAAAAGAGAAAACGAGGCAGGTCGAATTGGTAGAGTTCGAAGGAGGAGAGACATTGTTGGAAGGAGATGAAGAGTCGCAAATAGACGAAAGGTTTTAAGGGATTGCGTTATTAGAGACGACAAAGAAATCAATTGATCGAACCAGTTAAATCGGTTCGGTTTTTAGCTAACCGGAATTGTCAAAGGGATTTGGAAGATTAGAGACTGGAGACTTTTAATTAAAAACTTTCAAATTCTTTTTTTTAAGCAAGGGGTCTCTTCTTCTCAGTATTGAAAGTGCTCTAAGTGTATTTTTTTTTAATGTAAAACGCAAAGTCAATAATCAAAACTTGTGATCTGATAATTGTTTCGAAAAGGGAATAAGCTAATTAATTCTGCACAAATCCATAGAAGTTAGAGCAATATCTAACTCGCTCTTCCCTTATTCATTTACAGTGTTTGTCTCTTCTTGTGTTTGGTTTGCGCCAGATTTTGGAAGAAATCTACAAATAGTTGCTCGTAATCTGGCAATTTTCCGTAACCTGCAAATGGATTTGAAACAGACTTAAACTTAATTTCTCTGCTTCTAAACTACACAAAAAAACTTCCATAAATAAGGAAAACCACTTGCCAGGAAAATAGTTGACGTCAATAACATAAAAGGTGTTTTTGCTACCATGTTCCCTGATCATGTCTATGTTGAAAAGCCTAAGTCCCTATCAAAAGGAAAACATCCACAAATTGTTAAATGAAAAAAAAAAACGGATTTGCAAGGGAAAATTTGGAGAAAAAGCAGTGAAAATGTTAATACCAATAAGCTTCTTAGCTCTTTCACAAGCGCCTCGAGGAAAGGCTTTGGAGGTAGCTCAGCAACACAAGGGTCTAAGTCTGCGTTGTCTGCTGAAGAAGCTGCGGATGAAACCCTTGGGAATTGGAAGACCCCATCAACTTTGGCTTTTTCACAATTGCTCACATTTGGTAGAGAAAACCGTCTCATAACTTTTATAATATCACCCACCACAAAAACCTTGAACAGAACTCCACCTTCAAGCACCAAAAAAAAAAAAGAAGATCCATTCAGTATTTTGAAGACATATAACATCGCACAACAACAGAGCATTGATGTGTCACGTTCAACCCAATACCATGATAAACAATTTTTATCAAAAAAAAAAAGAAAATACCATGATTAACAAACTCTTGAAGGACTAAAGGAGGATCAAGTTCTGCAAGCGATCGCTTGTCATAAGCTAAGAACAGTTGATGTGACTTTGCAGTTCCATCAATCCAGAGCGGCTTTGCAACTGCAACAAAGTTGAAAGGAAAAAAATTGAACCAATTTCAACCCCTTGGTCATAGTCATCATTTATACATACTTTAACAAAAAAAAAAAAAAAAAAAACAGTGGTAAGGAAACAAGTTCAACTGTACCTAGTGGAAATTTAAGACCAGCTTCAACAACTTTATCAGCACTAGCTGCTGAATCTTTCAGGACAACCATTTGCTTTGGAACTAAAAGGCTGCCTACAAAGATTTTAATGTCCATTTAAGAGAAACTTAAAAAAGTTCTTCATTTCAAATTCAATGTCAAATGAACTTATTGAGGATTGTTACCACTGCAATCTGACAGATTCAAATCTGCCATACCCTGAAGCATTGATTGTCGATTATATATACGTTGTATTGCACCTGGAGGATCGAGCACAGTCACTTCTGGGTGTTTTCCCCCGTATTCCTTCAAACAAAGTGAGACAAACATGAGACTGTAGAAAATGACACTGTATTTGACGACAATATACTCATGATGAACTGATAATTTCCACAAACTGCTCTAGCTTAACAATTTAAGAAAGACAGACAAATTTGCCGAACCTCAATAACCTCATGCCACTCTTTTCCCAGCAACTGCAAGTGAGCAATCATATAATTGATCAGATATCCAGCAGAAACACACATTGAATCTCAGAGCATTCTTAGTTCTCACAAACCTTATGCAAAACGACATCAAATGGCCCTTGTTCAGAAAGCGGCTGTTTCAAATCGATGGCGACAAAGAAAATGCCTTTTCTCCTATAATAGACAAAAAAAAAAAAAAAAAAAAAAAAAATTGTACTGTTAGCATTTTCTTCAAAATTCTGCTGGAAGAAGAAAAATAATGAAAGTTGTGGGTTGATTATAAAGAAGCAAAAGCAGAGACAAATGAAGAAAAACCCAATAAGAACGGATCTGTCTGACCTATTTGAGACATTCTACAACATGATATATTAAGTAGAACCAGTGGTTGTTTTAACCAAAACACCCATGTGGCTGAAGCGGATTTCAATTTTCCAAGCCACAGAATTAGCAAAACATCAAGTATTTTATTTTATTTTATTTTAAGCTAAAGTCAAACCTCAATAGAGACTGAGCCTCATTCAAAAGGATTTACGCAAGGAATATTCCCATAGCAACAAAGGGTGTTAAAAAAGATTCCTGATATCACAAGTATACTAGTGTAAGTCTAAGTTTATAACTCGATTAAGGACAAAAACATGGCAAGTGGAAATGGTCCTCCGCAATAGAATCAGGCAAACCAATAATTTATACCAAAACAAGAGTAAGGAAACAAGAACCAAATCTGGAAGAAAATGTCAAAGTCCTAAATATCATTTTGGAAGTAGAAAAGAAATTGTCGGTTCTGTTCAAAGGACAACAAAAGAACTGTCGTATCCTTACTTTGTTGAGAAACAAAATTGGCAACATCAAAGATTATTGGACAAACAAATTTGGAAACTTTAAATGTAAAAAATCAAAACTTTAAGATCAAATAAGCATTTTGGGCATTGTATCATTACCTAGCAAGAACTTCAAGCTTGGGCTGCAAGAAACTCTTCTTCTTCTTGGAAGTAAGAGCATACCCCACAACGAATTTCTGTTGCTGCTGAAGCAACGGTTGCTGAAACTGAAACGACGTCGACTCGCTCACAACTTCGTCTTCTTCGTCATCACCTTGCTGTGGCACCATGTTCTCCCCTTGGAATCTCATACCAAAGTCTTCAAATCCAGGGCAGGAAACCCCTAAATTGCACGTAATCCCCAAATTACGCTTCAATCTGGCAGTTTCGATTTCGCCGGATGAAAGTGTCTCAAACATGAATAGAAACGGTATAAAAGAAGAAGCAAAGGGAGATTCTTTAAAGATTCTTTATCCGATGACACGCAAGTGGTCGAATTGGCACTCTGCTTAATAGTCTCGCTACGAGAAACGAGAGCAAGAGAGATAAACTTGGAAGACTATACGTTCGAATCGAGAAGTCAGAGAGGAATTAGATGAGATGAAGAAATGTTGAGGGAGTGTTTGATAGAACAAATATTTATAGAGTCATAGAAACTGCGATTTTTTGCAGATAAAGATATGTCTCTGATCCTTTTGTGATTTATTTTGTCTTTTTACAAATCTCAATACACTCCAAAAGCTAGAGTTTCCACGTATGTATTCCTTTTTTCTTTACTTTAATATATATGTATTGAATTCCACGTAGTTTCTTACCGTATGTGTGACTGATACTGATTTGGCTTTGCCGATGTAATGACGAACCATTTATACATAATTTATAACGTTATATAGTCATATATATATATAACAGTTGTAAATTTATAACATCATGGGTGGCTATAAATTATTAAAATATGTAATAAATTATATTGCAGCTCAACAACAAAATATGAAAATAATCAATGATGTTCGCAATAAGTTCGTTTGACAAGTTTTCCAACCCATGACCCCAAAAAATGCTATACGATTCAACAATTGTATCTCTATTCTCGTATGCATCACCAAATCTTACATAGTGGTGACTTTTTGTTCGAAGCTTAATGGTCCAAAGATATTGCTGTTTTGTTTGTTTGTTGAAAAATGGTCCAAATTAAGAAAAACCAACTATCAAAAACATAAATAAATAAATAAATGGTCCAAAGAATTGGCATGGACGTTGTCAAATATGTCACCGGAGGCTGCTAGAGTTCGTAGTTCCTCAATTTGACGAGCTTTCTTCTTTTATTTTCGAAGACGCTGAATATTTGGATAAGCTCGTATTCGCATATATATATTTCTACAATATCCTTGTTCGTTCGCACGCGCATGCATACTTGATAAGTAAACTTACGTGCCCATTGCCCACTACTTTGATATTATTTAAACTTGATACCTGTCGATTTCTTTATTATCGCTCACAAAAGTTAATATGAGATATTAGTATTCTATTAAATGAAAAAAAAAAACAAATGTTGCAAAATGTCTTAACAGATATATAGCATTAAGATCTTTTCTGGTGGATCATCAGGTCTTAGATCACATCCAATTAAAAATTATTAAAAGGTAGAGGTTAATCTACTGATTTTCCAACTTATATCATATATATTTAACAGTATATAATAAATTATTGATAAATTCAAATTACTTTATAGGAATAATATAACGATAAACAACATGCAAGGGAATATGCTCCTTTTGTTAGTCAGCAGAGTCTCTTGTTTCTGTCAGAATATGCCGTTAGTTTTATGTAGATTAAAAATATCAAACTAACATAATTTTACTATAATCATGAGTAGTAAACCTTTTCCATGTTTTAATATTTTCTAACGTAATTTAGCTATCATTCAACAAAGCACAATAGTTATTAAATTATCTCTATGTACATGGAAAATATTACTTATGCATATACAGTACGTATATTATAACAAACAAACTTCCACTCAACAACTAGAATGTATTTTAGTACATCACCATTATTTTGCAAAATCATTATAACTCTAGACTTATAGTGTCTGGTTTTGTTACTCTAGACTCAATAGTATATATATTGAAAAACCGATCACCATTTATTTTGTATTCAAAATCCAACTTCGTATATGTTGTTTGACCTGATAGTTAACTAGACATTTTGTGAGTAGCAATTATATATGTATATATATATTGTTCTAATGGAGATGTAAACCATGTGATTCTTTGCATATGGCGCAGATAGAATATGATACTTGATGTTATAGATATATATGCATTGAGATAGACTTATCAAATGCTGACGATTAACTAATTGTAGAATCATATTCCGTGTTGACTTATTTCTTGTCGGACATACATGTTCTTGTTTACGAAAATATAGTGAGCCGTCATAAAGATACATAAGATTAAACGTTAATAACAAAATAATGCATGTTTTTATTCTATATCTGACGGTTGACTTCGGAATTAGAGTCTACTACTGTATTTTGGTGAATGGAATATTTGTATACGTCAAGAACAAAAAAGAACTTGGAAATTATCCAAGTGTTTTTGTGAATGTTTTTTTTTACCTTAACGGATGTGGATTTAAATGTCATATTACGTAAGGATGTGAAATTTTATATATATTTTTAACATGTAAATAAGAGCTTCGTCCAAGGTATAGGTAAACTATGAATTGGAAAATCCAGAACTTTTGTTAACTAATCAAGAAGTGGTAACAGTGAGGATTTTAAGCATAACTAAACAAAAAGTGGTATGTTGAGCTGTAAAACTTAGTTTTCTAGATCCAACAATTAGATTATACGTTGATCGACTTGAATGGTTAGGTGGACGTTAAATGTTTGAAGAGGTAGTATATCCCTCCTCTCTATATATGGGTTGTAGAGCAGAGACCCGAGATAAAATAAAATAAAATAATAATAATTGAAAGTGTTTATTGTAGATGTGTTTTGGGCATGTATCTGTTTACGATGTGTGTTTTTCTCCATCTTTTAAATGTTTTTTTTTTCTTCCTTACCTTTTTACTTGTTTTTGTAAATTAACTATATAAATCGTGTGTATCTTTTATGTTTGTTTTAATAATTTGTTAAAACATCTTATATACTAATAATATATTTATTCAATATATGCATTGTGTTGTGTTGCCTTTGTTCATAATATATGTGTGTACCAGGCACAAAGAGGGAATAAAAGGTACATAAGAACATCAAAACTTCAAAATGCATCTTAGTGGAATTCCATACACCCACTAATCGTTTGGCATTATCGTCGACTTTTGGCCTTTTGTGGGTGTTTTAGGTGAAAAAATATGCCTAATGCTTGTGTATTGTAATTTGTAAGTGCATCCGAACATATCCGTTTTTAACATCTACCTTAGAAACTTCTCTTCTATCTAAGTCTCTATCGTCCATATTATTATTCTTTAACAATAATCAAGTAATAACACGTCTGAAGCAGGGCGTTCTATAACTTTAACTCTATAATATTTCTCCATTATGAGGTGTCTCGTTCAAATTTCAGTCCTGAACAATGGTCATCCAAGGTTGACAAAGAAAAAAAAAACTATAGGGTAGTCAAATTGTAACTTTTAAGCCCAGAATCGACCAGTTACTCCGTATAAGGCGATAACGATAGTCGAAAAAAATATATTACTCGAATCTAACAACACATCCAATAGAATACAAAGATTTCCAGGAGTAACCGAATCATCCCTGTCTGATTATTTTTATACATAACCATTCAACCAACCTAAAACATGTAACCAAAATATATAATAATCTAACACCCTTTTGTAGTCTGAGTATAGGAGGTTGCCACACACTCAGACTAAAGATAATTCTAGAAGCAGTGATATATATATATATATATATATATATATATATATCGGTAGGCCTTTCATGAAGATGTCGACATACTGTGGTTGTGACGGAACATAGAGAACCTTTTGATAAATGCGAGACGTGCCATGATTGATGACCGGTAACGTTAAAAGGTCAGGGGAGAGAGTACCTTTGGTATATCGATATCTTTAAGGCATTTAAATCTGCTTCTCATGGATCATGGAACTGCATATGAGACGAGACATTCTAGGAGAACATCTTCCAAACTTCAGTATAGTGTTGGATCGGCCAACATAGGACAGTTCTGGCAACAAGCAAGCTTTAAGTTGGTGTTAATTGGAGTAAGGCAAGGGTTGCGTTCTCTTTGTTAAAACACTCTTGGAGAGTTCAGAGCAGAAAATAGAAGCAAAGGGGCGAAGAAGCTTTGATTGAAATGAAGTCTACTATTTTTTTTTTATTATGTACTAATTAAACTGTAGAAACTAAGATATAGGGTCATCAAACCCCATTCAATGGTATTTGGTAACAATTTAATTCCCCTACCAGCTTCCATAGCTGACTTAGTGGATGCTACAAATATTACATTTTTTACTTACTAAATCATCAGATATTGCCAATGAACATCCACTGTAACTAGTTTCTGATTCTGAACTCAACTGTGGTTTTATTGCCTTCAAAGAACCTAAACCAATTCTGGCTCCCAAAAGTCAGAACTTTGATTTCCGAAGCATAAAGTGAATTAATCAAGAAACTGGTTGCATATTGTTCCATGCACGCGGGTCATCAGCGAGTTCATTGATCCTATTGTTGCGGCTCTCTTGTATGTATGCTACACCGGCCCAAAGTCCACGTATAAGTAGAATGCTCGTAAATACAATAGTTCCAAGTGTACAAGCTACCTGCATTTCACCAGGGAAATGAAATAAAAAGCCAATCTAACAGGAAAAGCTATCAACGGTTTATGTCAATTAACACAACTCATTATCTCTTTTGAAGACATAAAGAAGCCTATGCATTGAGGAACATCCACATTAGCTCAAGTTTTAAAAAAAAACAGAGAGTCAAGCCTTGTGGTTTATAGTCACGGTTTGACCGACATGTCTATCTAATGACAAAGGTAAATAACGTCAAGAGATAAAAAAAAGAGAGGCGAGTCAAATAATGAATTGAGATCCATTCATTTTGCTATTTGTGTGTAGAATAAAACAGAGAGGTGTTGCTTAACTTGAGTTAAGTAACATATTCTATTTAATTGGACATTCTTAGCATGAGTTGGTATTAACTGTATTTATTGCAAAATCATCAACACAGCTCTAAGCTTGCTATTTCCCTCTCTATTCAAATTTATGGTAGATACAGAACTCTTACCATTGTCACTGAATCCGATACCGAAGATATAGGAAGTAAAGGGTAAGAAAACAATCAAGTTTTCTTATTAACTTCCAAAAGAACTAAACCATCATTGTAAGAAAACCGAATAACACAGACAATGTTCCAAGTTCAATTCTTTTAACAACAATGAAGAACCGTTCTTTGTAAATCAATGGATATAAGAGTGTATATTACCTCGAGGAAAGCTTTCAAGATCCACAAAAATGCAAGAATAAGTACTCCATTCACTGAAAACCCCACCTAATATCAAACCACAATTTGGTAAGAACATATCCTGATCCGCGATCTTAATAAAGCCACAGCAGAATAAAGTGAGCATCTTTAAAGATTTTTCGAAATTGATACAAAAAAAATTCGAAAGGATCATAAATGTAATCGAAGAACTTACGAGCTTCGTAGAAATGGAAGCCGGCAAAATTGATCTGACGGCTTTCCTTGCTCTTTTCGAAATCTTTTTAAAGACATTCTCAAAAAATCTAAGCAACAGATCCAAGCTTCTATCTTCTTCTTCTTCTGGATCATCTTCGGCTTCTTCCCCTTCGTAATCCTCATCGAAACCATACTCCGGTCTGATCTTCCGGCTCCAGCTCCGTGTATCGTCGGAAAAATCATCTCTCCCCTATTGAAACCCCATAAAATAGTTCAGAAATATAAGCGTGTACATATACAAGTAGACGAAGAGCAATCGAATATATACGTTGATGAAATCGCGAGGTCGCCGGGAAGCAAGAAGGGGAGAAGGGAAGTAAGGAATTCTAGTCCTGGTGAAGATCAAGGTTTTGGGAGTGAAGAAGAAGAAGGAAAGAGGCGATCTTGAGAGAAGCGTGAGAGAAGAAGGCGATGAGATTGATGGCATCGTTCGTTACGCATCACACCGCTCACCTAATTTTTTTTTTTCTGTTTTGTAAGAAAAATTGAATGCTTACTAATATACACTGTTAAAAGAAAACTCATATCCAATAAGAAAATGACACATCATTAAATACATATTATTACCCACGTAACCGAACTATATAAACATAACTGGGATTAGATATACAAAACAGCCCAAGTCTCTAACCAAACTTTGAATAAAGACAGATCAACTGTTCGAAAAAAATAAAAATCATTGCTTAGAAAAATAAAATATTCGAATGTTAATTGAGAAAGGATATGAAAAACATATATATATGGGTAAACCTCTTGAAGGACATTTAGAATTAGCTTTTCTTAAAGGACATGCTGTGTTCATTGCATCATCTACAGAATTCCACATCCTCTGTATATCTTTTTAGAAATAGCTTTTCTCTGGTCGAGTCTAAGCCTAAGAAATTAGGAACTGAGATTTGTTACACTATAACGGAAATTGCAATTTAAGTGTTGTGAGTTACATAGAAGCGGCTACAAGGAAAACTCATTTGTGAAGAAATTACAAAGCAAGAGAAAGGAAAGATTCAGATCCAGAGGAGATTTGAGAGCCTTTTTTTTTTGTCCATTCATTTTTGTGTTTCTTTCTATCTACCTTCTTCATTTGTTTTTTTTGTTTTTTTGCTTAAACTCCCTTTCTTGAATCCGTAAAAGCTTCACAAATGTCCAAAATAGCTGATCTTCATTTTGATCCTCTCCTGTTAATTTCAACGTTTTAGCCAGATTGGATATATTCTTTATTAAGTAAGAATAAACAAAGTAGTGAACAACTATGTAAATAATATCTATAGAATTCTTCATAAAGTAGGAATAAACAAAGTAGTGAACATCTATATATATATATATATAGCTTAACTGGTTATTTAAGATCTGGTTTCCATATGCAAATAACCATAGTGCTCCTGGAATGCTACTTTGTCCTGCTTGATTCAACACACAAATACATATACTTAAGATTCTTGAGACAAGTCACGTGTATTCAACAGAATCTAACACCGAGAAATTGAGAAGAGAGAAACCTGAAACTGAGTTGCCGAGAAGCCTTGCGAGTAGTTCAATGTATTTTCTGGAAATGCTTGCTCTATCTTATTACCACTAATACTTTTCTGCAGCATCCACCAGAAGATATTCAAAATTAACGTTAAATCCCCAGAAAGAACAAATAAAGAAAGCCAAAGAGAGAGTCTGATGAAAAAAATAAAAAGAATACTTAAATCCTGATTAAGAGAATCAAGACCCTCAGTCAACTGCTAAGCCCAAAAACTAATCCTGATTAAGTAAACTCTACTGTGACTAATGTTAAGTCCTTGGAAAAAGAAAGACTTACATTAGGGAAATTGAATAGGGGAGAACTCGCAGTGTCATCAAGAACAGAGTCCATTTTCTCGTGATCTCTTCTTTTCTTTTCTCTTTTGCTCTGTTTCTTGAGACCAACAAAGTCTGGCTTCTTCACATAATCTTCCTCGGAAATATTCCTTGGACCAGAAGAAGCATCTGAAATCATTGACAAATCGTCTTCTTCTTCTTCTTCTTCTAGTTCTTCTTCTTCTTCTTTATGAACATAGCTTTGGTCCCATGAATCTTTGCTTCTTCCTCTGTTTTCAAACCCATTGATGTCTCGGAAGTAAGATGGACTTGATGAAGAAACAGAGTGGTCTAAGTACAGAGTCCATCCTGACTCGCATCCACTACTCGAACCCAACATTTTCTTCTTATTTATGTTCTATAAAAAAAATATTTTATTTTTGTTGATCTTGAGATCGAGTAGCTGTGATTTAAAGAAAAAACTGTGGGTTAAAAATCGACTTAAAGCCTCTGTTCTTTTTTCTGTTCTAGTATTTATACACATGCATCTATACCTCTCTATTTCTTTGTATTAATTTTTTTTATCGCCAATTTCTTTGTTACATTTTTTATTCAATTTTGGTCTTATCTTCAATAGGTACGGAGTATATCTTATTTTAACTTATTATTATCGTCTCCTACTTCTTCCGCCTATTAATTTTCAAACCTTAGGTTGGTCTAATAATTTGGGCTTTTATTTTGTCGTTATTCGAGCAAATATGAACGAAATAAATCTTATACAAATTAAGCTAATGGATAAGTTGGCGTTATTAGGCACACACATAGACTCGAGCATTCTTTGCAAGTTCGCAACATGAGAATTCGTTTTAAATTGTATGATAAATTCTATTTTATTTGTTTGCAAACTCTTTTATTACAATGCCAGTGTATAACATGGGAATGACATGCAGCGTTCAGATCCAAGCCTTTTCATTCAATCGAAAGAAAGATATTAAACACCAAAACTTATACTATTATTTAGGCTTACATAAATATAAACGAACAACGCATATCTAACTAAACTGAAACTCAACAGTTGGATATTTTTATTTCTTGGTAAAATAAAACTCAATACTAATTGGATTTATAAACATATCGTCCTCCTAATTGAAAGTTCCCACGTGACATATTCTCCAAAACTAGCCTAGAAGAAATAAATCCGTATTGATCACATATATAATATATTGTATGTTAACTATTAACTTAGTATGAATATTTTTTTATAGATGTTAAGTTACATTAGTGGGAGTCATTAGATGGTGCATGGGTCAAAGCGACTTCGACAGACAAGTGGTGACAAGAAGATCCGAGCGGTCTATTGACTACGCTTTTATGATATCACATGTCCTCACATTTTGTTTTGCATTTTTTATTCCCTTTCGTACTCTCTAATTTAATTCTTACCTAAATCTCTCCTAATTATTTCTCTTTTATGTTCCTTTTCGTGTATTTAGCTCTCTCTATACCTGGGATAACGAGCTAGTGCTGTAATTATAGCATGATTAAGCCTTCAAAAGTGTAATAGTTATATAAAGTTTCTACAAAAGGTTTTATCAAAAAATATATATATATATATGTTATTTTCTTATGCTATCATAATTTTATTTTTCTTTGTTGAAATCCTTTGTATTAGTCATTATAAGTTGATAATCCATCCTTTCGCATGATGTTTTAGAGATTTTTTTTTTTCAATTTTCAAAGTTTTATTTTATTTGATGTTTTATAGCAATTTGTAGTGCATTGTTTTTTTAATGAGATATTACATATGCTCTTAAGGAAAAAATCTCACAATATATGTGAATTTACGCTAAAATCGAAACAGAGAAAATATAAAACGATAAGACTGGAGAGTTTGAAATGTGTGAGGAAATTTCATAAATTTTGGAAGTGTATCTCTGATTTGGCACACATGCTGGGTAAGTCCAAATAATTTAAGATATTATATGGATTTAGATAATAAAAGAATGGAATTTTGATTGATTTTATTTAAGGGGTTTATATAGCTAGCAAAATCAGGTAAGCATGTGGGCACGTGTGCAAGTAAAAAAGAGAAATACGCAAGCTTCAACAAATTCACACATGTGCGCACGTGCAACAACACGCACTTCGACCAACTAGACGCTTTTGCAATTTAGGCTCTTAAATTTTGCAATCCCTCTCTCTGATAATTCCGATGCTCTTTCGATTTCGATGTTCCCGTCCTCCATGTGTTTTCTTTGCCTTTTCACTTCCTTTCATATACATAATACATTTAGATGTGTGTGTGTGTGTGCATGTGTTTGTTTCAAGACCCGATATAGAAGGAAAACAGGATTTTATAACAATGCTTTTCTTTGGACAAACAGTGTCTCTTTTACGATTCGATCCATTTTAACTATTCTTCTATTTGAATATAAACCACTCTTTTCAACAATAAGTTGTTTCAAATTGACAGTGTTATTCTCTAGGCAATTCTCTCTCTTTCGTGCACCATAAAAAGCCAAATTGTGTATACTGGATTCTTCACTTGTACTTTTTTTGGCATGCAGCAGACGTCCTAAATGTTTAAAACTAGTAGAGTCGTAAGATGTTAGGATTAGACTTAACATTAGCAACATTAGAAATGGTTTAGCATGAAAAAATAGTTTATGATCATTACACAAATAGAACATCAACCCTCTAAAATAGAGGTGGTAAAGTCTAATGATTAAGGCAAACGATCTAAATTGCTTCAGTTACTGCTTAAATAATTAAATTTGAGTCTTTCATTAAAAATAGCATGAGCTAGACTGCTAGAGATATTTTCTAATAGATAAAAAGTCATCTGACTGACAAAGCTTTTTCAATAAACTTTTAGAAAAAAAAAAACAAAAATTACTCATCAAGTAATAATTTTCTTTTAGACCTAAGCAAACCAAGTTCAAAATTAGCCACCAAACAAGTTATATGCGCCATGAAAATCCTCAAACAAACACTAAAAACTATTTAACCATCAAGGATTTATAGTAGCGCCACCAGAATTAAATCTTTACTCATCCATGGACAGATAAAAATATAATTGCTGAGTAGTATAAGTTCGAGTTTGCTCAAAAATTTTGTGAGAATTTTTTTTTCTTTATTTTTTTGTAGACTTTTAGCTTGATAACAAGATTTTTAAGTTTTGCAGGAAAGAAAAGTTCAGGTGTGGTTTTAATATTAAAAATGCTTTAGGTGTGTTTCAAAGTAACTTTGTTTTAGATTTAGAAATTTCCTTTTTGAAAATAATGTAATTAAGTTCCATAGTCTATAAACTTTAGGCATTACTCTCTTCAAGAAGATATTATTATTAGTGGTTGATGACTTTTCAATTCGATCTCAATATGATAATCTTACAGATGCATAATAATTTCAAATGTTGATTATAATTCTAACCACCTGATGCTGACCCTTCTCCTTAGTTACTTCCAAGCTGAAACTGGTGGACAAGTTCTTCATCCATGGATGACTTACATTCACATTGTAATGTCCATGCAACAATGAAACCTCTTCTTCCTCATCCTCAGAATCCGCCATGAAAATCTTTGGACCCTCTGAATATTTTTGCTGCCACTCCTTGAGCAACTTATCAATTACATCTCCTGTTTCTGTGTTGTTGAAGTCTTTGTCCGCAAGTGTCAGCTTGTCGAAACCAGAAACCTCAGGTCCAGCAAATATTATGATGCCGCTAACTGCAGGATGCGAATACGCTTCCCTTAGAATATCTTCAATGTTTTTAGCCTATCAAGCAATCAAATTAGTAAACCAATTTTGTGTGTTTTGAGAATAAACGAAAATGAGAAGGAGATTTCTTGATAGACAAGGTAAGTCGATGACAGACCTGATTAGGGCACTTAGGCATATCAAGCTCTGTGAGCCAGACAGGCAAACCAAGTGAGCCTAAAGTATCCAATGCAGATCTCATGTAAGCTAGGTTAGGTTGAGTTGGACTAAAGTGACCCTGAGCTCCAATTGCTCCTTTAATGTTCATGTTTCCTGGGTTTGCAAGAATATCCTCGATGTCTTTCTTCACCTTAACCGGCGTCGCAGTAACCTCTTCAGGGTTTTCTATCGTGTTGTACTCGTTAACGAACAATCTCACACCAGGATCAATCTTAGAAGCCAGATTGTAGAAGCGTGATGAAGCGTACGCACCAAGCATTTTCTCAAAGTAATCCCAATGCAAATTCTCGTTAACCACATCCCACCCGGTTAACTTCCCTCTGTATCTTGTCATAACCGAGTTTATCCTGTTCAATGTAACATTCATCAGATCGTTCGGATCTTTTATTTTTTGCACCCAACTTGGCTGCATTCTTGGGTTGTCCCATAACACCGTATGACCCCTAACCAAAATCCCATTGTCTTCCGCAAATTTTAGCATTGAATCGGCTAACGTGTAGTTCTCTTGACCGCGTGCTGGCTCCGTTGTATACCATTTCATTTCATTGGTGAATGATGTGATTTTAAACCGCGAAGCAAACCATTTTCTGTACCCTTGGCTTTGTAGGATCCGGAAATTCATTGCGCAACCTAATAAGAAAGATGGTTTGGTTTGTTGTATAGATATCACTGCGCCTTTTACCGCAGTTTTGTTCTGATAAGTTACTTCAAATCTCACTTTGTTCTTCCTTATCTGCAATTAACATTAAATCATGTAAGACCAAAAACAACACACATGTTGAGAATGCTCTGGTGGGCTTGCACGCCTCAGACCAAGCAACATGTACAAAATTTATATGCATAAATCACTCCTACCTTTTCAATAAGTTGGTCTTGTTTCAGTTTCCATTCTTCTTTGCTAAACTTTTTTAGAAACACATTGTTTGCTGAGATCTTTGCTTCTCTGTCTTCACTCTGTTTTCGCAAAAAAAAAACCACATTAACACAGAGAATATGTATCTATACATACGAATACTCATATAAAATGTTGTACCTGGAAGAATATATCGACAGGGCCTGAAACATCTGGTACAATGCCACCTTTAAGTAAAGTCCAACATCCTTGCTTTGCTCTAACTTCACCTCCATGAACAAGTGTTTCATTTTTTATCCTGAATACAACTCCTACCTTTGTGTCGTTTCCTTCTCTCAATTTCACCCAAGCTGTATTTTCGTTTACAAAGAAATTATGTTCTATGGATGTTCAATCTAGCCAAACATAAATCATTAATTTGGTTAACATGATTTTAACTATTGCCTATTGTTATATCCCAATTCCCAAAGACCCAAACAAAAACAAACTAATTTAATTATCGTTGAAATGCGTTCAAAGTGATAGAAATCTAATTCTACAAAACCGTACCATACCAATCTAAATTAGATTCGATTTGAATTTGGGCAATATACTTCCTAGTTCCTACATCAAAAACCTAAATTCTAAACTGAATTAAAGAAACCAGATTGGACACAGCTTCAGAGAATTGACACAAGAATCCCTGGTTTGAAATAGTAACTTACTAGACAAGAAACCTTGAAATGTTGATGTATTGTATTATATGTGTTGCATGTGTATATATATTACCAGAAAAGCTGTAAATGTTTCCTTGGTTAAGCTGAATTCTCCGTGCCATTTCTCCAATGGCTCCATTTCCGTCAGAGTCATATTCGACAGAGCGGCTAAGTAGTAACAATCCTTGCGTTTCGTTGATTGGTGGAAGCTTCATTAGACACTTCATATATACCAAAATTTACCAATGTTATAAATTTTGAATTTACACATTAATAACCCCTTAATTCTGTCAGGTTTTTTTTTATCTGTTTTAGTTACCTCTGTTTTGAGAGAGTCTCTTTGGGAGAAAGGATCAGCGGCAATCCCTGAATGCACAAGACACCAAAGAAGAAAAAGTATGCAGAGGAAGAAGCAATGGTTGATATTCATCCTCTTCATTCCTGTTAAAATCCCGACAAAACTCACTATATAAAGCTTTGGAGTTGTCAGATTTTTTTACTCTCTTCCACTCAAAAAGGCTTCATATTAGATGCAAATATATCCGTTTCCTATGCAAAATTATTATAAAGTAAACAATTTGAAAAAAAATCTGTAAGAACTACGTAGACATATGGTCAACCTAAATCTTATAATAACCCTTTTAAGTAACGATATCCTATTCTCAAAGGGGTAACTAGGCCATACAAGGGTAAAAAGTCTTTTAGCAAAAAAAAACTGAAACGGGTAAAATAATCACAGAAAATATATTAACAATAACTAAGTCTAAAACCAACCATAAAAATAAAAATTGCTGAAGCTAAAATGAACACCCACCTATAGAGTAGAGCAAGAAGTCGAATTTAACGAGTGGCTAAAATTGCTGCCCCGTGAAACATTTTTGGATTTATGTGAAAGCGTGTATGCGTCTATAGTGTTCGATTATAGAGAAATTGTTCTTTAACAACAAACACATTTGTAGAGATTTTTTTTCAGGAGAAAATAGGTATTTAAAACAAGAAAACCTACATTAAAAATTCTAAATTCTAATTAGTATAAAATAACTCTTGCACATGCAGGTTTAATCCATCAGATATTTATTTTGGTAGAACAAAATGCAAACTTAGTTCAGACACCATATGATTACTAACCTTGTTTGGCTGATTCACTCGATAGTTGGTGTTGCTAGGAGGAAAATTATGTTTACACATAAATAAATTTCATATATATATATATATAGTGATGTTTTATATGAAAAAAAAAAAAGATGTTTCATTAAATTTTCTAATATTGTTTTAAAAATGAAATTTCCCATACTCTGCAAAAATTGTTGACCACTCAATCAGTCTTATTTTCTGTCTCATAACTCATTTAGAGTATCTCCAACTCATTCTTCTATATTTACTCTATAATAGAGAAATACAAGAATAGAATTGATTTTTTCTCCCAACTCATTCCTCTTTTTTACTTAAAAATAATAATATTCCAAGTATATTATTTTCTTTGTACTTTTTTCAAAACATCTATTATTTATCCAATTCATAAATTTTAAGTTTTTTAATTACTATATATTTTTAACGTCTTAAATTATCGTAGTCTAAACGATGCATTTCATCAAAATTCCTATTTTTGACAATTAATGTTGAGTATGAAGTATAGGATTGTTTGATTACAGTTTACATATTTAACCCCAACACCCCCCCCCCCCCCCCAAACGAAATAGTCATAGAAACATGATTTATTGTAGTCAATACTCAGTAGCCAGTAAGATATAAACTAATTTATTGTTTCGATAACACGTTGTAAAAACAGTATTTACAATCTCAAAAAAAGTTACTATGATTTATGCTCTTGTACTTTTTCTCTGTTTAACATATGTTTCAGAATGGGCCAATTGTCTGAACATATATTCGACTTAAATAAGATTGGGCTAGAACAAGGCAGCTAGAATTAAGACATCAGAATGTCAAAGAAATTATAGAAATAGTTAAGAGGAATCAATATTATTAATAAATCCATTACAATTGCAAGGCTCAAAGTTAAAGAAGCCAACCCCATGATGGTCATGATTAGCCCATTCCGCAGAGACATGTATAACACCATGTCTAGATTAATAACAAACACAATACTTGCCACGATTATCAACTAAGAGAATCAAACTACTCAGTAATAAAGCAATTGTATAATTGGCTTCTTAAACACGAAAAACAAAACCGGATGGTTTAGTGTGTGAGGAGGAGACATCAGAAGAAGTCAGCTTAAATCTGTGAGAAGCTTTTGCATCAGTGAGAGGATGAGAAATCTTGAGGTCATAGTCACCATGGAAGAGTGAAGCTTCATAGAATCCATCAGCATCAGTGACACCTGTAGTTTGTCTACGGAAGCCTCCCCATTCACGTAGAAGTTTGTCCACGACGTCTCCGGTGGGTAGGTTCTTGAAGTTTTCATCAGTGAGGCACATCCGGTAGCAACCTGTTGGAGAATAGCCTGCCCACGTCACAATTCCTTTCACTTGCGGATGTGCGTGGCCTTCCCTTAGTACCTGCTCGAAATACGTAGCCTGCAAGAAAAACAGAACACAATGAAACATGATGAGAAGGAAAATTCAGGACATGAGGATAAATATGAGAAGTTATGAGTTACCTGGACATTGGGAGGAGCTTCGACATCGACCTCAGTAAGCCATATAGGCAAACCAGTAGCACCAAGAGTATCAAGAGCTGCCCTCATATATGGAATGTTAGGCTTCTTGAAATGAGACTCGAGGCCGATCCCTAGCGATATGTTACCGCGAACTTTGATAGATTTAAGCTCCCTAAGCTTCTGCAAATATCTTGCTGGACTAGAATCTGAATCCCTTGGTTCCTCTAACGTGTTGTATTCATTCAAAAACTTGGTTGACTTTGGATCTAACGCTTGCGCCATCTTATAGATTTTATAAGAGGCTTTCGGACCCATCCTGTTCTCAAAGAAGGAGAAATGGAGATTCTCATTCACAACATCCCAACCAGCTAGCTGGCCTTTGTATCGCGAAACGACAGAGAAGACCCTTCTTTTTACAGCGTTGTAGAGCTCAGGACCAGAGAGAGAATTCAGCCATTGAAGTTGATACCTAGGGTCGTTCCATACAATATTGTGGCCACGTACAGCGACTCCATGCTTCTTGAAGAAACTGAACATCGCGTCTGCGGTAGAGTAATCCTCTTTGCCTCTTTCATTTTCGGTGCTGTACCATTTCATCTCGTTCGCGAAAGTTGTCACTGTGAACCTTTGAGTGAACCATTTTTGGTATGCTTTATCCCCAAGAATGTTATTTTCTACCTCACACCCGAATGGGAACCCTAGTTTCCTCTGTTCTATGGAAATGGTTGCTTTTGGTAACGGCTCGCCTTTGCTGTTCACGGCTTTGATTCTCACTGTTCTCTTTCTCTCCTTCTGAATGCTTTGTCTGTGGTGAGATTTCCACTCTTCTTCTGTGAATGGTTGCAGCGAGACGCTATCAACCCAAATATCAACCGTTGTGTCGTCGCTCTGCACATGAATAATGAAACAGGACTAAGCTTGGCTGAAAGATAAACTCCAGAAACTGGCAAATTATGAGAAACTGGCCATGAAAATAGATACCTCAAAGTAGAGGTCGGCAGGGCCAGATTCATCAACAGTGAGACCACCTTTGAGCATAGACCAGCATTTGGATTCAGCAACAACCGAACCGGCATGCTTGTACTCACCGTTCTTCTTGAAAACGGCTTTCACAGGAGCCTTTCCTTTGCTTACTTGTAACCAAGCTATGAAAAAAGATATAAAAAATCATATAATTATTGGCACAAGGCTTATAAAATCCTAATGAGTGTGCTCAAAGAAACACAGAATCAGATTATTTCTTACCAGAGAAAGTGTAGAGAAGTCCCTTTTCCAAGTAAACCTTCTGCGAGACACTGTCATAAGGTTGTGTCCTCTCTCGTGCAACAACAAAATTATGGTTTCCAATTTCTCTGAAATCGATTTTTGCGTTTCCGAATGGTGTCCAAGCTTGTGGACCATCTCGTAGGTCAGGGTTCACGATGATACCTCCATTGTACTGTGGTTTTAAAGGGATCTCTAGACACTGCACCAAAACAAAATATAGGATTATGAGAACAAGAATTTCCAAGGAAATTTTCTGAAGTTAGACAATTGAACAGAGCATTGTTTGCCTTAATGGTTGCAGAATAATCATACGGCACGCCTTTTGATTCACACCCTGCATATATTTTCGAACAAATAACTTATTTACTTTTACTTTCATTGATAAAAATAAGAAAAAGTTCAATAGAGAAGATGGAGAACAACTTGTTAGAGAGAGGCTGCAGAGAACAAGCAGAAGCAGACGCTTCATTGTGGAATCTAAAGAACAAACCGATGATGATGAAGGAGAAGTAAAGTACAAAGTTTGTATTATTGATGTTTTTGTATTACGTTCCCAGTAATATATATATATATATATAAAGCAAATATTTACTATTCTTGATGATCTTGATATATTTAATGAACAAAAAGAAGTTTTACTATTGGACTTCAAAAAGACTTTACTATTCTTGATGGCTTTGATATGTTATATTAACCATTATGAACTTTTTTACCATCCTAGTTTTGGAAAACAAAGTTCAATATATTATCTATTATCTATTAACTATTAATGGAATCAGCATATTATTATTTCAGGAAGATATTGGAATATTGTTAAAGAGGCAATTCAAAATAAATATAGTCAATTGCGTAAATAAATTAATAAATATAGTCAATTACAATCAATAGTTGCTGGACACGTAAAACCTTTCAATGCAATTTGTTATGTCTTCCCATAATTTCATATCAGTGGTTGATTCATACATTAAATATTTTGTATATTAATTTAATTATGAATATAAGAAAATATATCGTTTAATTTATTACATACACTTAAAAATACTGGAAAATAACATGCTCGAATATGCAGTTAAATCTTCTTACATCACTTTGTGTTATAAATATCAATACAATAATAAATACTCTCCTAAGCTTATATATAAAGATAATTGTGAATCAATGGTTTCCACATTTCCGGCTACAGCTGCCAGCGGTAATTAAATACTTAGAAATTACAATCTATGGAGGATGCTTCTGATTATAAGCAATAGTAGAAGAAAGAAAAGAGTAGAACAAGGCAACTCATTAATTCAACAACTTGAAAACCTTATTAAATCCATTACAAGATCTCAATGCTTAAAGTTTAAAAACAAGAACACAATGCTGCCGAGTAACATGATCTTCAACGGTACTGCAAAGAATGGAAAACAAAACAAATTAAAAAAAAAAGAATTATGTTTCAAAGAGAGGTAGGAAAACAAAAGCAATCACATGGAAACATAATAACTGATAAAAATAACATCTCAATAGTTTTTTTTTTGTTGTTACCTTAATGAAACCGATTTCCGCACACACGGCTGCACATTTCCAACATTTGCAAAGCTTTTTTTAGTGAGATTGCTCTAATTTGTACAAGGATTACAAAAACTATGTTTGATATTCAACTAAGTAAAAAGGGATTGAACAACTCCAAACAGAGAGGAGCAGTCAATTATCTTTGCTATGGAAGCTATTACAACTAAAAACATTGTAACATTTGCTATGATTTTCACGCAAAAAGTTCGAACTTATGACTCAAAGGATTGAAACAAGATCTACTTACCCAACTACACCAAATAAATTAGTTTTGAAAACACAAGTTTAAGTATGTTACGCAAAATTTCATATCAAAAGTCTCACATAACCAACAAGCATCGAAGGTCCGATTCAGAGAAAATCATCAGACGAATCACAAACATGACAAGCCGAATTTCTCACAACTAAACATATTTTAAGATAAGAAAACGCGATAGAGGGGAAGAAGATAACAGTACCAGGTGCGAGATCCAGGACCGTATTTTTTCGGGTGAGAATTCCAGACGTTGGAGTGACCCATGATCGTCGATTCCTCTGCTCTCGAAGCTCAAAGCTCAAAGCTCGTAGAAGAATAATACAAAGGATGTGCGGCGAGAAATATGACCAATTTCTTAACCCTAGAAATATGACTGCCTGGGCGTTAAATAAATCTCTGAATATATATTGTGAGCCAAATCAGAAGGCCTGTCTACAAAGACTAGCCCATTCTACTGAATAAATAAATAGTCCCTCACCTTATTTTGTGGAAATATACCAAACCACACCATTTTTTCTACATCTCATCTGTTCATTCTTTAACATTTTACACATTAACTGCTATTTCCAATCAATTCTTTGGTTCTTATACAACATTAGCTAAATGAAGTCAGAGCACCAAAACTTGTCATGCAACTTATTTATTTGCCTTCTCAAATCAAAATCACACCATCCTCATTTCGCTTTCTACTTTTTCTTATACTGTTCTATCAAATCTAATCATTTCTAAAAAAATTCGGATAACAACACGAGGCAACTAAAATGGTGAAGAGAGAATCAGTTCCTGGGCAGGACTTTGGAACAGCTTGTTCTGACTTGACCTAGAGGACCAGTCAACACATGATAACTTGATAGTTTCATCATTGACATGGCAAAATCACGGCGAAACAACCGAGAATCAGAAGCATATTCCCTCACCCACATCTCTGTCTCTTCCTTACCCATTAGTTGCTGATCAGCAAACATCAGTCCTTTCTTCTGCATCAGTCTTCTGTAGTAGCGTGTTCCAAAACTTTCATCACCTCCTTCATTGTTGTAGCTCAAGTCGATCACTCCATTGTTACTGCTTCCTGAGCTCATGCCGTAGGTGTTCTTGGAATTATCTGATGATGCAGGTAAGGACGATGCTAAACCAGTGCCAGAGGCTGGAGATGGAGATAAAGCCGAGGCAGGGAAGGGGCATTTAGTTTTCAGTTCTTCGAGAAACCCTGGATTGAGTTCCGGATCAGGCTTCCCAGTTCCTGAGAAGTTGTAGAGGCGGTTCTCAAAAAACATGCAATGAGTAATGCCTATGCTGTGTGCTCCTGCATTAGGAACAGTCGAAAGAAAAGAATCATGTCACAAGAGTTAACCAATTTGAACAAGTGAGGAATCTCAATACAGCCATATTTAGCAAAACCAGAGAGAATGAGAGATATAGACATTAAGAAGTGAGAAATTACCAAACAAACTAATGGTTTCTCTCTCGTTGAATCCTCTGGAAGCAAAATTTGCAAGAATTGCCGAGAGACTAGCTTGTGGAGAAGGAAGTTCTAGTTCTGCAATAAGCTTGAAGGCCACAGCACTATCCTTCCTTCCAGTATCCAGAGGATAAAATGGACCACCAGCCTGAGAGTTTCAAAGACATGATTAAAGCGTTTCAGAAGTTTAACATGGACAAACCATAATAGAAAGAGAAAGACTGATTTTACCAATAGGATGGCTTCTCTAGCAGCCAAGACTAAAAGGTCAGCGCAGGAAACAACTCCGGGACAAGCATTCTCTAGCTCAGACTTGATGGCGTCAATCACATCAAAACCTCTCAAGGACAAGTTTGGAGATGCTTCTTTCTCAGAAGTAAGTCCTTCATCTGCATCTAGAAGGACTGATGCATCACATCCCTGTACAAAGACACAATTCCCCGATTTCAACATGAGCAATCTCCTACAATTGCTAAAGGAAACACAGAATCTGATGTACAGAGTATGCAAACAACATCAAATCAGAGGATCAAACAAGTAATTTCTGCATATCCATAGCCAATATTGAGAAATAAACAGCCGGATTCATAATTAATAACGCTAAAAACAGTCGTAGATCTAATGACCAAGCTAAGTTTCAGTAATAGAGATGAACTTAACCTGAAACAATCTTCCATAGATATACCGTAACGGTAAGACAAGAAAGGTAAAGCCAAAAATTCATAAAATCTGACCTCGATGAAGCAATCGTGAAAGAGGAGACGGATTAGAGACGGAGCTATGCTAGGTTTGACATCGTAGATATCTCTGATAGATTTACTGATGATACTCTCAGCGGAAGGGCAAGATTGTTGGTAGTAATCGTAGTGGAGAGAGTAAGTTCGATCGATATCTTCAGCGATGGACATGTACATGAAATCCTCATCGAAGATAGATTTCTCGGGAACATAACAGTCGGTACGATTTCCTGGAGAATCGATCGTGAAACGGAGAATAGGGAAAATGCCGTTTTCAAATCCGACGCCGTAAAGCGCGAGGTAGATGCTGAGAGCTATGACGGAGCAGGTAAGTAAAGCGATTTTGTAGTCTCCGAGAAACTTCATCCTCTCTATATATCTCCTTCTGATTCTCTTCATCTGCGATTTTGAAACTCTTTACAGAAGTGAAATTGGAGATGGTGAGCAAACAAGGGAAAGACGCGGGAAGTTGACGCAAAATGACGAATTTGCCCTTGCCTCTCTTGTAGTCGTTTCGGCGATTTGTTATTCAGTTAAGTCTCCGGTGAGGGAGTTGGAATCTGCTGTTAACACACTACACTTCTTACTGTGCACCATAGATTATGCTAAACTTTGTTTTAAACAGATAATAAAATGACTGTTAAACGTGTATTACTCTTATGAGTTTTATCATTTATGGGTTGCTGACAAGAGAGAGAAAAACAAAGATAGTTCAAGTCTTCATCTTTGTGTTTTTTGTGATTACTTCTTTGATTGTAGTCTTCTTCTACTTTTCTTCTTTGTGAGAGCTCAAACTTATAACAAGGAGAAGAGAAACTTCATTAGTATTTATATTAATCTTTGCTTGATAGTTGAAATTATGAAAGACGATTTACACTTGAAATTTGAAACATACAAGTTAGAGGTCGGGAACTCGGTTATCAATCTCTTCTATCAAAATCTAGCTAAGCAATCAATCTTTTTCACAAGATTCAAAACTCTACTGAAACTTTGCGACTATTGAATATTATTATATTAATTCTATAACAAATTAATTAGTTATCAAGGTGATCACGCTTCATGATTGTGCTCGTCTTCCATATCACGATTGGGTGTATATAATTACTAGTTGGTGATAAACTTCTAAAAACACATTAAAATATTTATAAATAAAAATTAGTCACATACAAATTAAATAGTTTCGTTTGTAATCTAACAAGTCCTTTGAATGATGAAGGCTGTTTTAATAGATGTACGTCAACTCAATTAAGCATTTGACTGATTCTTGTAATAATAAATCCATTTGCGTGTATTTTAATGAGCGATCCGAATTGAGCTTGTTACATTATTAAAAAATTTAGAATTTATAAAGTATATAATTTGAAAACAACATAAAAACGATAAGAAAAAAAGTATAGACGGAGTCACGGGAAAAAGTCGCCATTTATGTCTTTAATTGGCATCAAATTATGCCATAATAAAAAATTATATAACAACCGTTCTTAATTATATATATATATATCTAGTTTATTTTAACTATCTTAAATAATCGAAGTGTATGATATGAGAAAACGAATATGACTTGTTCACTTTACTTTGTAAAATATTATAAAATGTGAAACAAAGTAATTAAAAAAGCGACATTTTCTGTACCTGTTAACATCAAAAAAAATCAACCATAAAAACATATTTATATACCTTGACAAAATATTTTTTTTTTGTTTGGTTGGAATTGACAAAATAAAAATATACCATGAACCTAAGTCAACCTATATAGTTTAAGAAGTGACCAAAAGCCAAAGTCAAATTTTAGTTTAATTAATAACCATGTCAGAAAGAAATGTCGACAGAAAAACTGAACATAACTTCACCTCTTTACTACTTTTTTATATAAAGAATCTGATTACCTTAAAATGTTTTCGAATAATAGTTAATTTTCATAATTTATAGTTTGAGTAGAAATAAAAATCAAATATCTGATATTGATTGCCAAATGAATATGATTGATTGCGATAATATTTTAGTGTGAAAATGTAGGACATGCTATTCTAGTTACTTTTAAATGCTTTCGGCTATTAGATATAAAATCTCAAAATCTTATTTATTATTCTTTTATATCATATATTAAACTCTTTGAAAGGAATAACTGTTATTTTATGCATATATATTAAAATGGTCTAAACACAGCTATTGCATGGGAACAATTATATTCTAAAAATTCTGACTGTAGAAAACCAAATACGCAGAATCAGTACTGAAATATTCCATTGTAAAAATTATAAAGTATACATAAGCTACGAATTGGTATTACCCATGACTACGTGTGAAAATGAACATGTTGCGGCCGAACTTTTTTAAATGGTCACATATTTTATCCCATACGCAAATGTTCAGCAAATAAGCTGCGTTGATTGATGAAGGCCTCGTAAAGAAATTATTGTTATAACTAGAGAACGAGTCGGTAGCAATCTGTAACGAGCACATAGATAGATATGGTTGAATTAGTGTAACCATTCCGTTATGAAACTTTATTTGGTTCGAAAATCATTACTATGATCTTTCATTGTGATATCACTACACATGCAAACGAATAAGTGATATATGCTTAAAAATGCAAAAAAAAAAAAAAAAAAAAATGAAAACCAATTAATGCAAAATGTAATCAGTGAACCAAGCAATGGTAGTCTACTGGTAGGACTTGATTTGGGGGAAAATGTTAATTCATCACCCCTGAGTTTGATTCGTGCCAAAAACTATATTGTGGCCAAATAAAATTGAGTCATGTCTTAGACATCATAAAAAATCAGGGGTCAGAATAGTCGTAGGTACTGTTCTTCTTGGGATTTGTTGGCACTGTCCTAAACACCGCCGGCTAACCAAAAATAAGAAGAAGAAATAAATTGTAATCAGTGTGCCTATGATGATATGGTCGACGGTTTCCTTGAAAGTTGAAACTGACAATCATTTTGCTATATGTCTTGCTGGATCATCAATTACATCTCAAACTATTTAAATATTCTGTTTTAACAAAAAAAAAATTATTTAAAATTCCTGTTAATTTTTTTTTATGTAAAGATGAATCTATGATGTGTAAAATTATAGATTTTTAATTAGAGCCCAATATTTGAAATTTTCTTACGGTAAATTATTTATTTTACTTAAAACTATGTCGAATACTCATTTGTACCTACGGAAAACGGCCATGAGATATGCGCATACTAAAACATTTATAAGCCGTAGCTGATGGTTAAGTCCGATACACAAAATTTAGTTTGGTCACATTGTCTTGGCTGTTCATTTTATGATGATTGTATGATATAAAGGATCCCGATTACAAAAAAACACACAATCGCTCAAAACTCGGTTGAAAATATATAAATTAAGAATTGGAATGTGATATGAAACAAAATTTTATTGTAAAAAAAAATCAATGTGACTCTCCATTTCTCTCATATATATCGTACGAGAAATTATAATCGAACTCGTCCGAAGGCGGAGAATTTTTGAAAAAGAAAGGAATATTACATGTTTGGTTATATGTAAAAAAGATACAACTAAATTATCAAGTTTTGTGCTTCATCTTGGTGAATTGAGGCCAATGTCCATTCCGTTGAAAGCAATTGGCGCAAACATCCATAGATCATCGGAGCTCAATAACTGCGTGATTACAATTTAAAATTTTAGTTAATTAGATCATTTTTATATAACACATAAATATACATGCAGACGTAAAACGACGTTGTTACTATTGTTACCAAAAAAACAAATTGTAGTAATTAACACACTTTTGTACCTTAATTTGGAGCTGTAAAAATTTGACGTAATGAACGGCTTCCTCAAGCATCGTACTGATATCGACCTGTTACGTATTTTAGATGTACATGTTTAGAAATTTTATTAACATTTCTTACAAAAATAAAGTTACATGAATAACACCATATCGTCTGCATGTTTAAACGTTTGCATGACTAATTACCTTTGTTCCATTAGGAACGAGGTTTTGTAAAATCCTTAGTCTCTCGTTTATCCTTTCTCTTCTTTTCTGCACGACAAAAGAAATCACGGATTAGCTTTTTAATTATTATTTTACTTTTAATTATAGACGTGATAAAAACGAATTTCTAAGAATTCCACGTAAAAAATGTGTTGTAAAAATATTATATGCGGAAAATCATCAATTACGTTTTAGACCTGTTCCAAACCTATTAAACAAAAGACGAAAACTTTCTAGTTGATAAAAATAAAAAATGTACCCTTGCGTAGAGACTTTGAGGGTCGGTGGCTGCACCACGACTAGCTCTAGTTTTGCCATTGAGGTTGAGTGCCTTTGAGGCATCTTCTTCCTTGGAGGAGTCCTCTCCTCCACCGTCTTGATCAGCGCAGTTTGATTCTTCCTCCGAACAAAATGTGGTACTTGAGTTCTGTCTGCTCATCATTGACCCATTCTTTCTTTTATTCAACTTCTCTCCTTCTTCCTCTTCTCCTCCATTGTTATCTCCACTCATCTCTGTGCTCTTTTGGCCCCTCTTACTCACTCTTGTTCTCTTGTTTTTCTGAGTCCATTGCAAAACCGTTTATATATTAGTCAAGGTGTAACTGGCGACACATTGTTTAGAAAAGTTAGAATATATAACATAATTTCTTTAGTGGAAAATGTTTAAATGTTAATGGTAACATTTTTGATCCAATCTGATGATATGGATTTTTCTAAATTGATAACTAATTATACTTAAAACCGGTATGACTTACTTCATTAGATGTGGCACGCGATCTCTTCTTGGAGCCAGTGAGAGATTTTTGCTGATCAGTAGTGGTCACAGAGATCTCAGCTTGCAACATGCTCTCTTCGCCATTGCAGTTCTCCACTACAGTTTCCAAAGACAAAAGAGTCTTTCCAGAGGAGTATTTCTCAACGTCACACTCACTTGTTTCATCTCCAACAAGGTAGGAGTTTGTATTTATGGTCACATCTTCCATCCCATAGTTCATTGACCCATTGTGGTTCTCTTCAGCCACAGGTGGGACCACGTTATAGTATCCGCTGTTCCCAGCACTATAGCTACTGCTCTCCTGGGAGAAGCAAAAGCTACCGGCTTCTGGCACGAGGCTAAGGTAGTTTTGATGAGAGCTAAGGTTCCAATACAAGCCTTGGTTGTCTCCACCGGCTGTGCGAGAGGATGAGCCAGTGCCGGGATGGTCATAGGAGGCAAGGAGCTGGTTCATGAAATCGGCCTCCTCGGTTGCATAGGTGTACAATCCACCGAGATTGTTGCTCCATTCTCCCATGGCTTCCATTTTTAATTATTTATTTGGTTAACTAAGCGTCTTAATAAAGAGATTAGTCTTAATCAAGAAGATTGTTAGTTTTTTTGTTTGAAGTCTTGTGAGTAGTGAGAGAATGAGGGAGAGGAGTCGGCATGTATATATAGAGAACATGAAAGATGGTGGATAAATGTCAACACATGACACCAATTACAATCATCTTTCTTATTAATTTATAAATTAGCCAAGTCTGGGATACCCATAGATATGGACAGCTAATTATGGTGGGCTCTACAATTTGGTCTTAAAGCATAAGCTATATATATATATATGCCTCGTTTGTCGTTTATGACTCGATGCGTTTCTGCTTGTTTATTGATTTACATATTTGTTATATACACCAATTTTAAGTAAAAAAAAATTATATATCTCACGGCCAATATGATATTGATAAAACATGATTCGGTGGTATTCACAGTATACTATGGATCAAGATTGGAGGAGCTCTTAGCTCATTAGATTTCTTGACTTCGACGTCGAATATGCGTTAATGAGACATATAAAGATTTCCAACAAGTTTTCTGCATGATCATTTTCATATAAATGAATTGGATTAAAATTTATATATATCGAGTAGTTTGAAGGAGTTCTTTGCGTATAATTATGATTCAAATTCTTGGGGATACTAAAATTTACAGTCAGGAACGTCGGACCTCATATAATTCTTGCTAAATGCGCAAATCCGTCAATATTTTTTTTTTTTTTTTTTTACAATTTGCAAACATTAATCCACCGTCGAAAAACTATATATGATACCTTTGAACTCTTTCCATTTAAAGGACATATAGTTCAACCTGCCATGATATAAGTAAACAGTTGTTTATCTTAATAGCAAAACCAGACGCCAAAAATATATATATATATATATATAGCAAAACCATATTTTCTCCAATATTATACATATATCGTCAGAATATTCCTGTCTACTGATATAATATTGGTATATTATATCTTAACAATTTCTGCATAATAATATAACGTATTAATCAACTGTTTTATTTTACAAAACTAACAAATAATAGAGAAAAAATTTGTGTTTAATAAAGCGAGGAGATAATTATACCTTCCCATTCGACTGTTGAAAATATATATATGGATACAGGGTAGTTGTCTATTTGTTATAGGACTTCTAGAGAAAAACAAATTTATCTAATTAGAATATACCTACTCCCCAACATTAATAAAATATGTAGTAATATGTACATGATCTTTTTCCTCTATCATACCTTCTTTTAATTCCTAGTTTTTTTGTCAGCTGTGTTTTTCCGAATATGCAGTATTACTGAATATATAATTATGTGCTAATGTTTTTAAAATAGATTACAAAATAACGCATACTACTTATGGTTTTCGATAATCTAGTCCGTAATTACATCATGTAAAACTCTAACCTTGAAACAATATATAAATGGTGGGATAAGAGAATACGAGAGAAAAAGATTGCGTTTGTGGATTTTATATAATAACTTGTATTATCCTAATTTTTAGGTGTAACTAAATTATAGAGATTTTGTAAGAATTCTCTTCTTATGCGTTAAATGAAGGATCTTCCTTTAAAATTATACAGTTTTAAAACCCAAATTAAAGTTTGGCTTTCCAACAACATTATTTGCATCAAGAATTTTTTTTTACTTCTGTTGCCAAGTTCCATGGATAAATTTATTTGCATCCGATAATGAAGGGTTTATGAGAATGAGAATGAGAATAAGAATGAAAGAGAGAGATAGATGTGTGAAGTGGAGAATCAGAGACCTGGTTGTTGAACGTGACAGTTTTTTGTGTCAAAACAATGTTTTAAAAATGAGAAAAAGAATGAAACTGAGTTATTTGGATTAACTATACTATTAAGTAATAATTGATTTGGTGGAGTCAACCACTGGACGGCAGATCGTGCGCGTGGAAAGTCCAAAAGCTCAAAAGCCAATTTTTATAAAAAGAAAACCACAAATTCTTATATACTACGTTTGTGTGGTTTTTCTATTTTGTTTGCATGAGTTAAATTTTGTTGATATTCTCTTAATTGTCAGCCTTTCTATTTCCACCGTAAACATCTTAATACCAAATAGAGTAATGTCGTTCACTGACCATTTTTCGCCACCATAAATCACGAGAAAACGTTCCTTACCTAATTAAAGCAAACTACTGGAAGTTGGAACCCAGCTAAAGTTAGTTTGTTTCTTAAATCACTAACTATAAACGCCAATATTTATCCTAATTAATTAAACTCTTTATCAACCTAACCTTTTAGGAGTCTGCCGAATCGCCAAAGATACTAAATAACCTTTTGGGTGGCTGCCGGGAGCTAAGTGACGTAATTAAAATCACAAAAATAAACAAATATCAACCGTTCTGCGTAATTATAAGTTATATGTATACAGTTTCTTACTAGATATTACACTGAATCAAAACAAGGTAAACCTTATATTCGGCCAAGCAAGACAGCTAATTATATTCTTTACGAAATATTAAGAGACAACATTGTCGTATAAATTAATTTCGTATCGTGTGTGTAGGTTTATGCAGTACACAAATAAAAGTTAATGCACCCCCAAAAGGGTAATATATAAAGAAGTTGAACCAAAAAATTTATATATATATATATAAAGAAGAAATTGACAGATATTTTTTGATAAAATAAACTGACAGAGTTTCGTAAATTTATCTATCACATTAAACATCTATGAATGTATATACATTACAATAGTTTATCTATTTTATTCATGGATTCAGTAGAATAAAATCTGCGCACAGCTCGAAAGACCCATTTGGGTAATCAGATCTGATTTTCCCCTGTTCTAATGATTATATTATAATAAAAATATATTTGCTTGAACTGTATATTTACTCAAGTGTTTTTTTGGGAGATTACCGTTTTAGGGCAATCCTTGCACGCACGACCAAACATTATTGCAAATCAAACAAGTATTATTAGGATTGTTTAGTTATTCTTACAAATTCATTGTTAGGTAGTTAGCCGGCAATTTGATGCCCCTTAAATTTTTTTTAAAAAAGCCAAAACGACCACATTTTTTATTCTTCGTAAAATTGTCGTTTCAGTTAACATGGGCGCTATTTTGTAAATTTAAACCTACTTATTTATATTTGGGTTTAGTCATATTTTATATTTTAATGGATATTAATTCTAGAAAACAAATGCCGGAGCTTTATTGGAGAATATTATAATTTTTTTTAGTAAAAAGTTCCAATCTAACAGATTTGTCTTTTCCAGTTATGAAGAATTTTTTTAGATGTTTATTCCTCAGAGTTACTTCTAATTACTTGTTCCATCCATTTCATAAATATAGTTATATATATATATGTTTGACCCATAAAATTATGAATCATAGTTAGATGTTTTACAAAATTAAAAGATACTTACAAATATAACGCTTTGTAATAATTAGTGTTTACATAAAGTCACAAGTAAGAAATAACTTTAAAAGATGTAGTTGATATTTTTATATATTTTATTAATATGTATGGAAACCCAAATTATTGTACCCATCCTATTTTCTTGACTGAAAATAGTAAAGTGCACATTTTGACATAATGTTTAAAGGATATTGTGAAATTCATAATAGTTGTTGAAGATGAAGTTTTAAAATGACATATACAAAGAATAAATTACTTCAGTCATATCAAGTAGTTAAATAAATATACAGTTTGAGATCTTTTACAATAACTGAAATCTTACATATTGTCCATAAAAAAAGTTCTAGAACCGGTGTTAAATTTAAACCATTACCTTGTGACTTGGAAGTTATTTGAATTAAAATTTCAATTATAAACTCCATGGTCTATTATATCCTAGGACCTGGAAGTTATTTTCCGTTCTTAGGATTAGGAGTGTCTCCGTTTTTTATATCAGGATTTATTGATATGTGATTCACTGTTTTACCAATTGCATTGTATTGGAAAGGTTTGTGTAAATCAATCTAGAAAATTTTATCATCAGATTTCTCAAAATTTTATATTGCAAAAACAGAAGACAAATAAAAGCTATATCCATGTCGAAGGTCCTAACTACTATCTCAAATTACTTACACATTAATTATAAGGGCTGATCGTAGTCATCAAATCACCAAAATGCAACAAGGTCTATTCTCTACAATGAACTAGTGAGCAGTCCATAATCCCTGGCTGAATTTAGTATTATGGGGTCATTAGTGAATTCTAAGTTTGGAAAATAAAATTAATAATTTCCAATAACGAGGTAAATTAAAAGAATCGTACCAAACACAATAAGAGATGAAGGTGCAACGTGTGTCGGATATTCCTCAGCATCATTATTGATATTATGTATAAACTCTTAAAATATAGGCGTAGATGCAAACCACACACTGACACGCGTATATTAGAAAAAGGATTAACGAAACCCAATAATAAATCATCAGAAAAATAAAATAAGTTAACTGAATATGGGAAAATGACAGAACTTATGTATAGTTCATAATTGACTGGAACGTCGGTTTTTATTGGAGTTAATGAGCCCATATGTTTGGCAAACGAATTTCACATTTCGTAACTTATACGTCTATTTAATCGTTTTATACAATAAATTCTATAAATTAATAATTTGATAAATTAATAAATTTTTCTGGTTTTTGATTTATTTTTACCAATTATTATCTCTATAAATTAACAAAATATTCAATTTATAGAGGTTTTAGTAATGTCAATGTGGAATGTATATAAAAGGATGTTTGAATCATAACATGACCATGAAACCTTTTACCAAATTAATGAAAACTATTGCGTAGGTCTATTGTCGACATTGATTTTTAGAACACATGGATCTCATATCATGTGCTATTATGATTAATTATCCAAATTAGCTATATATAATATAAAGTGTATAAGATCGTAGTCTGATGATTTAGGTAAGTGTTATCTTTGTATAATCATCCAAATTCGTATTTAGATTATGTATGTTATTGAAAAAATTATATATAAAAGTTATAAGTTATAAATACCCAAGTTGGATCATATACATTTACAGTGCACTTATTTGATCTTGAACCAAAAAGACAATAAAACTAACCGAAAAAAATAATTATAGAAGAATAATACAAAAAATTTCAGATTGTTTTCTAGAGAACCGGAACCTTTGACGTGTGGAAAATATTTAATCCAAATACAGTTGTCTTCTTCAAAAATTTGTATTTTTCTTTCTCATTTTTATTAAAAGCGGATCAGATAAAAAAAACACTTAACATCTAAATACCGTTTAGACTACACTAAATCGGTTTTAAAGTACATATATATAAAAGGCAATTATTGATGTATCTTAATAAAATTTGATGCGGCTGACGATTGGAAGGTGAAGAGAATGTCTTTATTCGTTTATCTATAAAATAAATTGATCATATTTAAACGGTTGTTACGGTTTGCGTCCGCCTCGTGCATTCGTCTTTTTTATTTTATTAAATCTCGACGTTTAGTGCATTGATTGATGTAGGACAAACAAAATTGACAACAATATATATATATATATATATTTTATTTTTTACTAAAATTTTATTAATTATCTAAAACAAATGTAATCATTATATATATATATATTTACATACAACAATAGTCTATAGGTAACAAGTAATACTCACATTTTTGAATGGGATATATGAAATTAACTATTCGTTAGAATAAATTTTGATCAAATCAAATCAAAAAGAAAAAGAAAAAGAAAAAGAAATGTGATTGTTTTTATTTCTGACTACCGTAGTAGATTCTGAATCAAAACGATACATGTAAAAGATCTGATATCTTTACCATTTTTAATATTAGGAAAAATATGCTCCTAGTTATCAAAAAAAAAATATATGCTCCATCACTTTACTATAGTATTCCGAACTATCTTACGAGCAGGTTGGAGTAGCCAATGTTTATGAGTTTTGGTATATATGGTTTCATGTTTTCGTGTTTTTGAGTTGAATGACAGATTTCTTAATTACCTACACAAACATGAAAATAGATGAAAAATACATGAAAACATGAAACTATAAATATTTTGTGCGATTATTTTCCAAATGTCTAATTCATTTATTAATTTGAAATCTGATACAGCAGTTTATGGATCTAGACTCTAGAGTATAATAAAAACTAAAAAAAAAAAATACACATAAATACATAGTTATTAATCATTTATTTTAGTTGACAAAAGTATTATATTTTTCCTTCCATTTCCAGTTACTTTAAAATTTCTTTTGAAAATACCTATTCGGATATTGACAGCAATATTTTATAAATTATGAGATTAACTTCTGAAATCAAATACATAAGAACTTGCATATTCCAAAAATATATAGTTTGCTTTGGATATTCTTCACTAATTAATTATATATTTTGACATTGGGGTTTTAGTAGCTGTTAAATTACAATTGACTTCGGAATTTCATTCATATTATATTAGAATTGACTTTGCAAGTTCAAGGTATTTTATCTAAATTTATTTGTTAACTTATGATATTAACAGCTAGCTATGAAGAAAATAATGTTTATTTTAATTGATTTATCAAATTCAAGAAAAAAAAACACACGGATAGCAAAATGGGGAACGGGAAAAGCCAATTTTGTTTTCCATATTCTGGTATTTGGAGACTTACCAAAGCTATGCACCACAAATATAAACTCATACATATATATCGGTAAATTATATATCTATATGAAAAATTTGTATAAATTCATGTATAAATAGTGGGAGCAGTCGTAGTCTATTTATATTATTTTAAATCATTTGACACCAAAGCTGATATATGTGAGTCATAATGTGACAGTTCCTTGTTCATTACATTTTGTTCTCTGTCATTTTCTTATACTCTGACAGTTTTTTTTACAAATTTAAAAGATTTGTAATCCAATAGAATCGATGAGAAATCATTTGATAACTTTACTGAAATATTCTCCACAGGCTACATCACATTGTTTTGCTTGAAACAGTTAGTATTTTCTAAACATTTAAAGTAACAAAATAATATATGTGAGACTCTAAGTGAATTATTATTTTATGATATGGTGACCTTAATTTTTTTTTTTTTTTTTTTAAACCAGCTTCCTTTGAAAACTAGTAATGGCATAAATTTAACATCGCTAGCGCCAATGTGGATGAAAAATTGGGATAAGTAATGTTTTGTTTACGAAATAATATTACCGATATAACTCCAAAAACTTTAAAAACGTTCATTGGAAACTTTTTAGGATTAAATCCAGACTGGTGGGCCTTGTATAACTAGGCCCATCAAAATGCGTATTTGTTTTTATCCACTTATAAAAACTAATTATGAGCGCCGTCCCCTACAAAATTTAGGGTTTTTCCAATTTTGTATAAGTGTGTTGTGTCGCCGTTGGAACTCATCTTCTAGCTATTTGCTCTGAGCATATTAAAACATGGGTCACTCCAACGTTTGGAATTCTCATCCCAAGAAATACGGTCCTGGATCTCGCACCTGGTAATCTTATATTTTGTCCTTTCTGAGAAATTAAGCGACTCTCATATTTTTTTGATTCGTGTTTGTATTATATATAGCCTTGCAAAAAAAAAAACTTCTGAAATATGATCTTCAGATGTTAGTATTGGTGAATTAATTCGATATTAAACTTCTGTTATTGTTAGTGTATCCTTGTTAATATTGCTTGAATGATTAAGAATAGTGTTATATAATGTTTATTTTTTTTGGTTTTAATGTATTATATAATGTTTAAGCTTAGCTTTTGATGATGAATTGGGTTTTTAATCTTAATATCTCATACTTGTAGCTTTTGATGAATTGGGGGTTTTCTAATCCTTTAAACTCGTTTAAGCACTAAGCTCTTGTTGTAGTCATCATTGTGTCAAAGAATATGAATAATTGTGATCTGCCATAAAGGAAAATTTAATGGCCTGGGCATAGTATGTGTGTTGGATATTGAGTAATCTTTATCTAATGATAAATGTTGGAAATGTGTAGCCGTGTGTGCGGAAACTCACATGGTTTAATCAGGAAGTATGGTCTCAACTGCTGTAGACAGTGCTTCCGTAGTAACGCCAAGGAAATCGGATTCATTAAGGTAATATATATATATAAATCTGTTATTGTGTCTTCATTTATTTTAAATCTTTTGGAATTATCATTGATTCAACTGGTTTTGTTTTCCTTTTTTTTGCAGTATCGTTGAAGATCAATGTTGCTTTTTACAAAGGAGCAAGCATTTGGTTGGCTTTTTTTATACTTTTGGAGCCTAAATATTTTTATGGATTTTATTAATGTTGAACTTATTTCGATAAGGGTTTTGGGCTCTTGAATCATTTAGCTTCCTTGTTTTACGCTAATCTTGGTTCTGCAATTGATTATCATATAAATTTGAATATCTCTTTGCTTATTGAACCCTGTGGATTTTGCAATATTGGTGCATAATATATACACCGAGTTTACCATTTTACAAGACAAACTATTAAAGTGAAACAACAGGCATATTTATGTACGACTATTAACTACTCCAACAACTACAATTATCAGAAAAAACATATTTAAGAACCTGAATCTTATTTCCATAGATTAACGCACGTGTGGAATTGTCGAAAGTCCCACAGGTGCTGATCTTTTTCACACGTACGAAAACGAACTCGGAGAACCGAAACAAACAAACAAAAAAAACAAAAGAGAAGAGAAGAGAAGCGATATGAAAAGAGAGCACAAAGGCCTGCAAGTGCTTTAATGTCTTCTCTTTTTATTCTCTCAATCCCGCTTCTGTTTTTTTCCTTCAATTTCTTCTTCATTTTCTACATTTGCGATGCTTTGATTTCTTAATTCCGATTTCCCAATTCGTTTACAAAATTGATTGTTTTTACTTTTACTCCACTTATAAATTCTCCCAATTTTGATTCATTTGCTTCGTTCTCGGATTTCTAATTTTCAGATATTGTGTTGAAAATTGGAGGTTTTAGGTTTTTGGATGAGGAAGGCAACTATTTTTCAGCTTTCTGAGATCTTGAATTGAAACTTGGGATGCGGTTTTAGTTCAATTCAGTTTCAAGATGGGATCAAATCAAGGCTCTTACCGGTTGGATACTTTAGAGATCAAATCCCTAATTTACCGACAAATCGGACAACAAAGAGCTGAGAGCTACTTCAGTCAGCTTGGAAGATTCTTTGCCTTGAAGATCACCAAATCTGACTTCGACAAGTTCTGTATCAAGACCATCGGTAGACAAAACATCCATTTTCATAATCGTCTAATACGTTCCATCATCAAGAATGCTAGTGTTGCCAAATCTCCTCCATCAAGATCTACGAACAAAGTTGGCAACTTTGTTAAATTTGCTTATGAGAATCCAAAGATTCAGCCACTTTATGGGGATTCTGCATTCTCTCCTTCAGCTCGTAAATGCAGGTCAAGAAAGTTCAGAGACAGGCCAAGTCCACTTGGGAAGCCTCAAAGTCTAACTACCACAAACGAGGCACAAAGTGCTACTGAATTGCTTTCTCTAGGAAGTAGACCTCCCGTGGAAGTTGCCTCTGTGGAGGAAGGAGAAGAGGTTGAACAAGTAGCAGGAAGTCCAAGTGTCCAGAGCCGGAGTCCTGTCACTGCTCCACTTGGTGTCTCTGTGAATCTTAGGAATGGAGTTACTAGAAAGTCTGTTTTCAATGCATCTATGTGTAATAGTAGTTTCAACCTTGAGACTTTTCAGAACAGAGGTGAACTACCTGATACAAGAACATTGAGGAGTCGGTTGGAGAGGAGATTGAAGATGGAGGGGCTAAAGATATCTATGGACTCTGTTAGTCTTCTTAATAGTGGATTGGATGCGTTTATGAAAAGGCTGATTGAGCCTTGTTTGAGATTGGCTAATGCGCGATGTGGGAATGAACGAGTTAGAGAGATGAATTACCTGTATACACAGCAAAGCAGAAGGCTTTCGTATGTATCCATGTCAGATTTTCATGCAAGTATGGAGTTGAATCCTCAGATTCTTGGAGAAGAGTGGCCTATACATATGGAGAAGATATGTTCCCGTGCTTTAGACGAATAATGATTAAACGCTGTAGTTTAGATATACATAGCATTTGATTTTACTCAATTGGGTACTTACCTGAACCTGAAATTTGGGTCTGTGGAGTTTTCGTGAGAAGGTGGAGGGTCTTCTTGGTGTTGTATAAGTTCAGATTGTAGAATGAGAAACTAGGTAGAGATTTTGAAGTAAATGCTCTTTGTTTAGCTAATTTGTTTTTCTCTCCTGTGTATTTTTTTTTTCCTTGTTTGCTCTCTGATGTAACAAACCTAATAGTGAAAGCAATAAAGAGAGAAATAAACCAAATTCCGTTTATTGAAAGGACTTCATTTGTCTGGTCAAAGTTGCTAGAAGCGAAGAACCTACATTTAACTAATATAAAATATTACATGGAATGTTAAACCCAGAACTCAAGTTAAAAACTTATACTAGGGACGCAAGACACTCTATGATACATGTCCAAATTCATATTTCTTCCAAACATCTTTAAATTTTACTCTTTTAAAATCTATCAGAGAAGAAACAAAGAATGTTAAAGAATGCTCTGCTTCTGTAAGTAATAAGCTTCTGGGCTCTGTTATAGCCACATAACTGACTTCTCCCTGTAGAGAAAATAGTGTATTTTTCAAGAGAGTCTGCAAGAGAACTGTTTCAGCTTGTAATGGCAGTTGGTTTCTCGCGGCTTGCCATGTAAGTTATGTAGATTGTCCACAGATACGAAAACGAGTTACTCACAAGTGGCTGCAGACAAAAAGAAACCAGCGTTATTGATTTGCAAAAAGGCAAAGATAAAACAAAAAGGCATGAAGAAACTTAAGCACAAACAAGCTAATCACAGTAAGGAGCAAGGACAGATCGAAATGAAATGGACATACCTGTAAGTGAACTGGGCAGAACTTAAATGTAATAAAATCACACAAAGGCCAATACATGACACCGTTTAACATCGTGGGAAGTAGGTCCCTTTTCAACCTAGCAACTATCTCTGAACCGTTTTCACCTGAAAAACTAATTGCAAATCAGACTTTGATGTATTTAAGACAAGACTAAATTCAAATTTAACAACATCCCCCACTAGCTTAGACGCCATTCCAAGAAAGAATGTAACATGAAGCAAACTGCTTTGTAATCCACAAGATTGAGAAAACATCACTTTTTCTAAGAATATAGATTTAGAAAAAGGAACCATATTTCTGTTTCAAGCACAGTTCAAGGCTTACCCTGTAAGGCTGCATTCAATGAGAAGAAAACAACGTTCATGGCAGGCCCGTAGACCATCTGTCCCATAGCCATTTTCTTAAACGTTGTAATCAAATCTCGTTTTGGGAAGAGTCTTGACATGAGATTGAACCAATAGTGAAGTGTAGGACCCAAAATTAATAACCCATATCCTGCCATCCTTGCCGTTCTTACAAAGTCATAAGACTCCACCGAAGCTTGCGGAATTGTCTGTTGAAAGATCCCACAGTCGACATAAGTCACATTTATCAACAACGATACAAACACAAAAAGAAAACGTAGCAAATAACACCACTAACTCCTGGTGTACTACTTAAATCTCTGTGTGTTTCAAAGACACGATTACTGAGAATCGAGCATTACACCTTAATTAGAAGAAATCCTTCTCATCTCTCAAATCTCTAAGCAGTATGCAGATACACTCACCGTTTGTTAGAAAACAGAGCTGACTAAATAATATTCATATTTCAACTAAAAAGGAACAAAACAATTAGCTTCACAATTTATGATTTGGATTCGTTTTATGACTAAAAAGGAACCGTTTTCTTCAGAGCCAAACACACAAAATGTGAAATTTAATGAAATAACCTGCGAAGATAAATCAGCGGCTATGTAAATAAGCGAAGAGGTGGCGGATTTGGTAAAAATTGGCCGTGATTTCACCATTCCCAAATACCATCCGATGAATCCCGCTTTCGCAAACGATGCCGTAGAGGTTGTGGAAGACGAGGAAGAAGCAGAGCAGAAACCAGATACTAATGAATAAGGAGAAACTCCGGTTTCCCTAGCTTTCCCGAGAATCTTAGGCGTACGAAAATAAGGCCTCGACTGCAATCGCCGGACGTCTCCTCCTGTCGGTAAAGGGTCGAGCTTTCCGAAAGGATTCGTCGTCGCGGTTCGCTGTGAACGAAGGATACGAGCGGCGTCGGAGGCAGCGTTTCTGAACAATGCTCCGGTCATTCTCGTGATGGTTCCGAGAGTTTTGGAGGGTTCAGGGAAGGGTTTAAAATATATAACGGCGGTGGAGAAGAAAAGCTCAGTTTTTTTATGTTGTTTGCACTTTCTACTCTAGTATCCAAATAAACGAAACAAGCAATTTATACTTTCGCGAGTATTTATGTTTTCTACTCGCGCCTTATACCTTTCTAATCGTTTCTTAATAAAAACCTTAACTAATTATGCATTTTCTAGACCGAATTATCGGGATCTTTCTAAAAAATCTTAAAATAGTAATTATTTTAATTGATACTATTCGATTTGCTCTTACTACTTAACTTTTCACAAAATGATTAACAACTTAATAAATTCAAAAGACAAGCCTAAATCATGTTATCCAATTCTGTTGAATTTCTTGTTTTTTTTTTCTTTTTCTTTGGGTGTTTGTTCAATGAAAATTATGAAAACGAGAAACTGTGAGTTTCTACACAGGAAAAAATAGGGTGTATTACAACTCTTAACTCTGAAAATCCTTGCCCATCCTGCAAAGCGCGTGGTCTGAAAAATTTGGACGGGTCAAAAAACCAAATATCCCCAAACAATTTTTGTTCTTTAGTTTTAGGGCTGTCTAAACGTCCTGTCAGCACTGGTAAGGGTCGATGTCATCGTTTCTGACACGCATAGCTTGACACAGAGACGCTAACCTTTAACAGGAGCCACGTGTTCCGTTCGTGTCTCACCTTCCGAATCTAAGCTCTGAACTCTTATTTTATAATCTAATAAATAATGTTCATCATTCATTGGAATATTCTTTTTTTTGGTCTGCTATCATATTAGATACAGTATTTTGAAACATTCTAAACAAAACTATTAGCAAGCTTAAAGAAACTTTAGTGATGAGTAGATGATACAAACGCACTTAGTTTCAAATGTAGGATTTTTTTATTTATTGCAAATGTAGGATTTTCTTGGAAAGATTTGTAAGTAAATTATCTGTTCCAGTTCAATAGATAGAACAACATATTGTGTATAACTAGAAATCCTCGGCTTGATCAAACAACAAGAAACGTCTATTTGTCCAAAGGATACTTCCAGCTAAGTATTATTCGTTAGTTTTTAATCTCTGTATCATTCACATTATAAGAAAACTCTCAAGTTACATGTGTTTCAGGGAAGAACTGTACATGAGGGATCCAGCCGCGCAGATTATCAGACAAAATACGAGAAGCTGTGAGATATATTGAACATCAAAAAAAAAAAATACTTACTCTTCCTGTTCTTGGTCTCTGATCCATTTGGTCGCTACCCATTTCTCTCCTTTGATAACCGGGCAGCTCCCGTGAAGCGAAGTCTGCAGAAGCATCGCAACCACATGCAAAGATGCTGTACTATTAGCATGAACTAACAGTAACGGTTCAAACTAATCCAAGGAATTGGATCAAGAGGAAAAATGAAATGTGTTTAAAGTTTGTTTACCTGATCAATTGTTCCATTGGGCAACACGGAATAAAAAAGAAGACCATCTCCTTTTCGAGGCTTTACTTTCAACCCAATACATTGCTTGTAATCATATCCAGTGCCCATATTAGCACCGTTCTGAAACAAGAGAATTTGAGTAGAATCAAACTAAAAAAAAAACTGTTTCAATTAATGTAAAGTATGCAATGCTGTATTATTATAAACTGACCTCAAATGGAAACATGGTTTCACCGCCTTCTTCTACATCAGATAAGTACAACAGGAAGGAAGCAATCTGCGTAAAAGCAAGTGAGGTCTCGGCTTCTTAATAAATCTATAAATAATGAAAGATTAAGAATCTTACCCTTTGGCTTGATTGTGGTCCGTATTCTGTAGGGTTGAAAGCATCATAGTGGGAATCATACTTCTGGCCAAGTTCATACCGTAAAACATTGAATGCCTGCCAAAACATCAAATCTCTGGTTAATATTTAGGAAAAATCACCGCTCATTTGCGACATGTCGATACTAAATGTTGTCAATAACCACTTAATCTAAGGCTACCAAAGCAGTGTTAATCAGTGCCTATAATGCTAATTGCCACTTTTATAGTAAATTTATGAATCACATAGCATTTTGTAAGTAGAAAATCAAACCTCTCCATGGGTCCTCGGGATCATCGTAGCCCTTGCAATTTTCTTTTCAACAAAATCGAGAGCACCAGTAGTCTCTTCTGAAGCAAAGAGAAAAATTCCTGAACTGTAACAACAGAGGAGACAATAACACTGAGGCTACTGATAAATGTTTGACTGAAAATGCAACATGAAACTAGAAGAAAAAAAAAGACCTTGTTCTAGTGCCTTTAGTGCCCTCATCAGTTTCTCCTTTACGAAGAGCCAAAGCAGAAGGTCTCAGATTAACCTTTGCCCTCTCAATAACAGCTTGGCATTGTTCTGCAGATGCAAAATTTGGAAAATATATAGCCCTAGGTCTCCAACTCAGTACCTGCCATTTTTTAATAACTTGTCTCAATTTGACCAATTGCTAAAAACACCTCCACACTCAAAGTCACACACATCGCCAGAAAACAAAGCTCAAGCAGATCAAATTCACAAATTTTGCCCCAACTAATCGATTTCATCCAGATTTAGAGAGAAAATCAAACCTGAAAAGGAATCGAACCGATAGATTCTTCTCCAGTAACACCATAAGGCATCGAGCTAGCTTCTTCTTCCCCATTTTCTACCATTTCCAACATTCTCAACCTTGGTTTAATACGAGGCACATTCTGCTCCCAAACATAAAACTCTCGATTACTCACAAACCCGAGCAAGAGACTAAATATGCAAATCTGATCACAGCTTAAAGATCTCAGAGTCCAGATCAGTGAGTTATCCATACCTGAGAAAGTAGAGTGGAACCATAGAAACCGAAGAGGAAACAGAGAGAACAGAAGATGATAACTGAGGCTAACCCTAGCTTCTTCCTCTTGTAGCTCTTTAACCTGTTCTTCATCGAGCCTTCTTCCGTTCGATCTGAAAAGGTTTCCGATAAATCTTCGCCGGCTTTACGAAATCTTGGGTCGGGACGTTTTTCTTCGATCCAATGATACATCAGAGTTTTATGTAAATATATAAAATTTTAATAACTAAAAGATCAGATCCGTTGACCAAAATTGTTTCTAATTACTGGTCAACAGATACCAACAATGCGCCTAATTATCTTTAGGGTTGGAGTTTGGTTACATTTATTAATTAAGTTTAGTTGCGTACTCGATGGAACTTCAAAGTTCAAAATTATTATTGTAACTTTGATTTTGGGTTGTTTATTCACTTCTTTAATGGCTTGGTGGAATCAATCTTAGAATGTTTGGTGGATGTGAAGTATAAGTGCGTAACATTGGGGTGACTATTAGGCTGGGCATCAAGATAATATTAGGAAAATTAACAATATTTCTGATTTGCTTTGTTTCAACTGAATATATAATTTAAAAATTCGTTTCAATTCGGAAAACTCCGAATATTTTAAAAATACGAATATTCAGAGATTTTGCTAGTATTCACGAATTATTCGATTCGTTAAAAATAATAATAAAATAATATATATATATATATTTTTAAAAAATATTTAAATTAATTTCTAAAACAAAATATGATAATTTCTCATAATCTTAAATCTACAAACAAAATATATCTAAGTAAAAATAAAATAAGATACTAATACAAGTATTTAAAATCTTTCAATAATACTATTTATACAAAACTAATTAATAATATATTATATAATATTATAATTATATAATATATATATATATATATATATTTATAATTATATTATATATTTATAATTATATTATATATCTGAATCGAAGCGAATATTCGGTATTTTTGAAAATGATATTTGTTATTTGCTTCGTTTTACGAATACTATATTTTGATATTTGTTTTGCTTCGAAATTTTACGAATATTCGGATTTTTCGATTCGAATCGAAGCGAATACCGAATCAAATCGAATCTAACGAATATTTTGGCTAGTGACTATAAACATTTTTAAAAAAAAACCATTGGGGGAGATTGTATTGAATTGATACTGTTGAGATAGTTAACTATAAATTTTGACTACTCTGACTTGGCCTGGTTATCAACCAAAAAAATTTCGACTATTTTTGTGTGTTTTGCGTAAATTTTTACTAAAATAAAATTATGAATGGCAAAAGAAAATGTGCAATTTGGAAACATATGTGCCCATGTATAACCAGAGGTATTTTGAAAAAAAGAACAACATTCACACCTAAAAACGAAAAAAGAAAAATAATAATTGGGAAACATGTATTCGTCAAAAAAGCCCGACAACTTGGGCCAATGTGTTTCTACTTTCTAGTTGCCTCTCCGTATCTTTTATACAAGTCCTTCCACGTCAGTTTCTTAATTAAAATGCGCAACTCTTTGTGATAACCAAATAAAACGCACAATTTGCAATTAAATTAAATATAACCAGTAATATTCACCAATTGAATCAATTCTCTAGAGCAACACACAAAGAGTTTGACCAGAAAATTATATTTCTTATACTTGAAACGGTAACGTGATTAGATTAAGTAATACCAAAATGAGTAGATTAGCTAGAAATTGTATTTAGTAGTTATTTGTCTTTCTTAGTCGACAAGCAGATATATCAGCTACACGTTGGCTACAGCGTTACTCATCGTTACTCATTCTATTACAACACTTATCAACTAATATATTAAAATACAAATTATATATATATAATATAACATAAAACACATTTTTTAAACAACACTTATTTATAAATAAACATATAAAATAATTACTACTCATAACTTACTGTATCTTGTAGTTCTTTTTTTACATTTCAGTTATTGGCTAATTAATATTATGTAGTATATGCTAAAACACTACAATATTTTTGTAACTAATGGAGATATATAAACAATTTTATATATTGTTATTAATGGTAAATGATTGAAGATGTAAACTTTCAAATAAATATAAATATTTTACACAATATAATATTATTTTTGTATTTTTCATAACAATACAGAAAAGTAGCTGTTGGTTTTAGATTGAAAATTATTAAGGCATCAGACTAGTAGATATTTTTGTTGGACCGCATCAGAACTTACTTTTTTTAAAATTGTTCCTGTCATCCCGAAGAAAGATATTTATTAAAAATACACGGCAATAATATTTCTAGTTTTTTTTCCGCCCAAAAATTTGTTTATTTGTGGAGAAATTTGCCAAACGGAGAAGAAAAATAAATAACCCAAAAACAACGCGTTGAGAAAAAGCTGCAAATTTAAGAAGAGACAATTAAGGGATTGCGACAGCACGGCAGCAAATTAAAAAAACGACGCGTAGTCTACGTAGTTAAGTAAGGAACGGCAGAGTCCAAGACTCCAAGTCATCTTCTCATCAGATTCTTCTTCTTCACGCGGTATTCTTTTACCAACTCAACACACAAATCCCATAAAAACGATCTGTTCAACCAAACGAACGGATCAAAATAAATTCTCGATTACAAAATCCCGTTAATTTTGTTTCTTTATTTTCTCTACTCTACACTTTAGAATCTGAATTGTATAGAAAATCCTAAGTAGGTGATGTTGCGAGCTTTAGCACGGCCTCTTGAACGGTGTTTGGGAAGCAGAGCGAGTGGTGATGGTTTACTCTGGCAATCGGAATTAAGACCTCATGCTGGTGGTGATTATTCGATCGCGGTTGTTCAAGCTAATTCCAGGCTGGAGGATCAAAGTCAGGTCTTCACCTCTCCATCTGCTACTTACGTTGGCGTCTACGATGGCCATGGTGGACCTGAAGCTTCTAAATTCGTTAATAGACATCTTTTTCCTTATATGCACAGTAAGAATTATTCCACTTTCTCCTCAAATAAGTTTTTTTTACTCTTTTCTTTTGACTGCGATCTCCATTCCCATGATTATTTCAATCTGAGAAGATTCAAAATTTGTGGTCTTATTTTTGAGATTTTTTATACTCGCTTTTGATTTTCTTACACATGTCCAGGTTTTAAAGTTTTGTAATTTGGCTCTTGAATTGATTTTGTACCCTTTTCAATCACTTTTATAAACCTTACCTTATTGTCTTACTTGTTGTTTTTGAACGTATTCGTTGATCATGGTCTTGTTAGTGATTTAAAAGGATTGTTTTGTGATTGCAGAATTTGCAAGAGAACATGGAGGACTATCTGTAGATGTTATAAAAAAAGCATTCAAAGAAACTGAAGAAGAGTTTTGTCATATGGTTAAACGATCCGTTCCTATGAAACCACAAATGGCTACTGTAGGATCTTGTTGTCTTGTTGGTGCTATCTCTAATGGCACACTCTATGTAGCGAATCTTGGGGATTCAAGAGCCGTTCTTGGGAGCGTTGTTTCAGGGGGTAATGATAAAAAGGGTGCAGTAGCTCAACGGTTATCTACCGATCATAATGTTGCTGTTGAAGAAGTGAGAAAGGAGGTTAAGGCACTCAACCCTGATGATGCCCAAATCGTCATGTACACCCGTGGAGTTTGGAGGATTAAAGGCATAATTCAGGTATAAGCATACGTTTGCTTGCTTACTTGCGTGATTTACATGTGATGAAGGTTTATGATTTCTTGTATAAAAGGTGTAAATCTGTTGGTGTCTTTTTTCCTCTTTTGATTAATATAAATGGGGGCTTGCAATGTTCCAGGAATCCGTCACACGGGCTCCTGCAACGTTTCTTCCCCAGTGGGTTTTGTGCTTTTGTCAGAGCTCTACATGATAATGAAGATAAATGCTTTTTGTTGTTGCTTGCATCCATCCGTTAATGAACTTTCTGTGAATGTTGAGCTCGTTGTATATAAGTTAGCTGAATCGTTTTTATATACTTTGCATCTTTATAGGTATCGAGATCAATTGGGGATGTATACTTGAAAAAACCTGAGTACTACAGGGACCCAATTTTCCAGCAACATGGAAATCCCATTCCTTTGAGGAGACCTGCAATGACAGCTGAACCCTCCATTATAGTAAGAAAGCTTAAGCCAGAGGACATGTTTCTGATATTTGCATCAGATGGTCTCTGGGAACATCTTAGTGATGAAACAGCTGTAGATATTGTGCTGAAAAACTCAAGAACTGTAAGTTTGCTCTCAATTCAAGAGCTTGTGTCTTTCTCTTTCTCTTTCTGTTAGCTACTTAAAATTTTCTAACTCTCTGAGATCTCTTCAGGGAATTGCACGAAAACTTGTAAGTGCAGCACTCGAAGAAGCTGCAAAGAAGAGAGAAATGAGATATGGAGATATAAAGAAAATCGCCCGAGGAATTAGACGACACTTCCATGACGACATAAGTGTCATTGTTGTTTATCTGGATCAAAACAAATCCGGTTCATCTAATGGTAAACTGGTGCAGCAAGGAGGCATCACCGCTCCACCGGATATCTACTCGTTACATGCCGATGAAGCAGAACAACGACGGCTACTCAATGTGTTATACTGACTTTCTGATTATGATAAAAATGTTTGCTTGGGAAAGATCCGAATAGGGGAGAAAACTTGTTTACATATATTTGTTTATTTGTTATTTTTCATTTTACAAAGAATATGTTTTCTTTTCTTTTTTAGTACTGGAGTTGGATTTGTATATTCTTTTACCAGCCAAGAACGAAAGCCTTTATATCTTTGTGGGCAAAGCAGTTTTGGTTTTGATAAACAATACTTGTGTGCCCTGATGACACTTGAGATTGTAGATTGTAGTTTTATGACTTGTAGTTGTAGAGAGCTTAGTATTTAATTAATTTCGGAAAGTAATTGAACACTATCGACCGTTAACCAAGACAAACCAATAGAATTTCAAAATGTATATTTAACCAATGGTTTAGGTAAACAAACAATTCCTAAATTGCAATTCAAAACGCAGGCGAAATTTGTCTTCCAACATTTCGGAAGACTCTCTTCGTCACAAAGAGCAAAAGATGAGCGTCACACTTATGGTAGCAGACGCCGTTTGGTCGAACATCCAATCTACAGGCTCAGGTTTTGCTCCTTTGTCTTTCTTTTTTTTTATGAGAAAGATTTTCGTTGAATTTTCCATTTTTTTTCTGGCAGCAACTGAAGAACAGCTCTCAATGTAAGTTCTCTCCCGAGTCCCATTCGTTCTTATACATAATATTTAATTTGATGATGATCTCATTTCTTTTATATCCGCAAATGTAATTGATTTATGTTGACTCTTTTGGGATGTGGGCGTGAGTATGATTTGAGTGGTCTGAAATACCTCTGAAACATAGAATGGCAATTTTGAGTTAGATGTTGAAGTATTTTGTATGCAAATTCAGCTTGCATTTTTTGTTTGGTAAGAATCTTGAGAAAGCGACCAGAATAATCGACAAGAGAGGCGTGAAGAAAATCTCAGGCTTACCAAGTGGAAGATCCATCTTTCAGGTCTCACCATCAACATTTTCATTCTCTGGTTATAATTAAAAGCAACCAGACTTGATATTGAAACAAGATTGGTTTTGTGTTGTTTTCATCAGGTTATGGGAGAATCTCAGAAGAGAGAAGAGTATCTATGCTTCCCAGGAGATTATTGTGGATGTTATTCTTTCTTCTATGATGTTGTTAGCAGAGGAGAGCTGATATGTGTATGATTTCTTTTACATCATTCTTTTCCATCTTCTTTACGTCAATCTTACTGATTTCATTATTTCCATATTCTACTTTTTTTGCTTTTGGCAAGTGTAAACATCAATTGGCTGCGCGGCTGGCTTCTTCTTTGGGTTCGTACACTCAAATCCAGGTTTCTGATCAGCATCTTGCCTTTATGCTTTCCAAGATTTGAATGCTTTCAATACAATATATCATTAATGCCTCTAGGCACAAGTTTTTTCTTTTGGAATTCTGCGGATCAATCTTTACAATGGAGTTGATGAACAATGTTGCTTCCATCAACAATGGAGTTTTATGTTTTTTTGGTTTTATCCCTGCGATATGTACTTCATACATCGAGTCAGTCAGATGTCTAAGTACTAATAAAGGTTGTAGTTGATATTCGATAGGAACTACATATGTATGTATGAATTCCTCATCTCTGACATTATTCTATAAACTAATCAAAACCCTCACATAACTTTTCATAAACTATTAGTAATGAGATCACTAAACTCTGCTCTCTCTCAAAAGCTTGAGCAGCTTCCTCCTCTTGAATTTTAACATATTGAATTTTATATTTGAGATCTTAATTCAGTGGAAGACAACTACTGTATGTCATTGTCACACACAAAAAAACATTCCATATAATTTTATATGATTCGTATTAAGATATTAATAAGAATAGAGTTATGAAAAGAAAAAGAAAAAAAGAAGAAGAACAGAATCCTAATACGAAACATTGTCAAAGGTTAAAGAAAAGGAAAGAACAAGTGGATTTAGAGTCAGTGCGAAGAAGGGCGGGGAATGGGGTGGACATTGAACTTCATATAGTGGTTGCAGCCATTGAGGTCTTCACTGACGAAGTAGTAAGTCCGAACCTTACGGAGAAGCAACTTAAACCCTGATGATGATCCTCCTCTTGCGGCCAGCTTCTTGCCTCTGTTCACATCGCATCTCTTGTAGCTACTAAAGTCTGGGAGCAAGTAGACATTGTTGTTGTTGTTGCTGTGTTTGGTCTTGGATTGGGTTTGATTCATGTTGTTGTAATTGAAAACAAGAACATCATATACGTAGTAAGGTGCATGCTTTGAAGCCCATTCTGTGTAATTGAATCCGCTTTTCCATACAGTAACCTCAATCTTTCTTCTGTGCGATATTGGAGCAGTGTGGTTGTGTGTAGATCTAGTGCTGTTTGAGTGGTTCGAGCCCGATCTATGAGCGTTATGAGTAGATCCAGTGCCGCTTGAGTGGTTTGAGCCAGTGCTGCTTCCCCAACCCCAGTGTGCATCTGTTCCGTTGGAGCTCCATCCCCAACCCCAGTTTGAACCAGACTGGTCGGAACCCCAACTCCAGCTCCACGCTTCAGCACTTCCAGAGAAGACGAAAGCAGTAACCACGAGGATTAAGAGTAGCTTGCGTGCCCCAGAGAAACCCATCGCTTCTTCTACTTCTTCTTTGACTAAACTGATCGCTTTCTTCTTTTTTTGGTTTTTTTGGCTTTTGGGAGTCCTTTGATGATTTCTGTTTAGCGTTGAGAGTTTGTGTATTTATAGAGACTAGGATTGGTGGCACAGTCGGTTCTCAATGTGGATAGGAAATATGAATTTTCATTACGTACCATCAAATCAATTATCAATCGTGAATATGATTTCCCCTTAACTACCGTCTTTCTCTCTTCATATTTCATTTTTTTTTTTTTTTTTTTTTACGAATTTTAGATATACATACATGTAAAAGCTTTACTTATTATATCAGTTTATTTGAAAATATATTTGTTTGTTTTTCACATATTCAATTAATATTGCTCAACTTTCTAATTCGACTAATTTAATTTGCCTAAGAGGGCCCTCAACTTAGCTATAAATAAATAGCGAGGACCAATCCGTCATTCACTGTTTTAAAACACGCTTTGAAAATTGATTTATCCATTAAATTTGTCTTGTGAGTGAGTAGTATAAAGTAATTAGCCATTAAGCTCTTATTGTAAATTAGGAATCTTCCAAGAAAGTGACGAAACGGACAGAGCTTAACGAAGAGGTTGAGAAGTCAAATTTCCTCCTTTGGGGGTAGCTAACCGATGGAGGCAACAACCGACGAGGTATTGCCGGAGGAAAACGACGCGGCGGTAGAAATCCTTGATGGAAACGAGCTTGTGGAGTCCCCAAACGCCGTCGTGACGGCTGAGGAGAGCAAGACTGAAACGGACAATGGTGGAGAGAGGAAGAGAGAGAGCGAGACGCCTCCAGAAGATGATTGTTGCCCGATCTGTTTCGGCTCCTTTACACTTCCATGTCGTGGGAATTGTGGTCATTGGTATTGCGGTTAGTCTTTCATCTCTTTTTTGTTTCTTTTCTCAGCCATTTCATCTACATTGAAGTATCTCGCTTGTGTATTTTCTGGGATATTTTTGTTCCTTAGAGGAAGATTGATAGCTCTATAGAATTGCTTATTTGATAATTTCCTAGGAACCTCATTTGTTGGGTTTAGAATTGAATTAGGGTTCCAGTTTTGGGATTCTTGAAAGGACCCCTTCTGGCTGTCAAGAATTTTATGATCATAATGTAACAATATTAAGTTTTATCACAACTGATTGTAAGTGTTGATTCTTTATCCATTTTCTGTTCCTATGAAAAAAATATTGTAAGTTACTTAAAACTATTGCTGATTTGTTACAGGAAATTGCATCTTGCAGTACTGGAACTATGCTTCTGTAGCTAGGCCTTGCAAGTGTCCCATGTGTGTTAGACACATCACTAAGCTATCACCCGAAGCATCCTTGCAACAGAGGCATGAGCAAGAGGTGAAGGAAGTTCTTGATAAGGTCCGTAGGTATAACCGTCTCTTTGTTGGAGGTCTGACAGGCTTTGTTCAGGTAATATCTTTGTTTTGGTTCTCTTTACTGTTTTAGTGTATTTCTTATCTATACGTATTTCTCCTTTTTATGACTTGACAAAGCTACCATCTTTCTGAATGTTTCAGAGAGTGCACGAGTTGCCTTTTCTAATGAAGAGAATGGTGTGGCACATGATGGATCCAGATGCAAACAATCTGTATTTTCATGAAGTGCGCATCTTTGCAGTTAAGAACATGTTACCCTCGTTTTGCAGACTCCTTTTGGTTTTGATCGTGTTTGGAATGCAATATCTGCCATTTACTTGTTATAGTTTAATGTTTAGTTATTATCTATCTCTACCCACCAATTCTTGTTGTCACTCGTTGTCTGTACTAATGGCGAAGTAAGGCAACACATTCTGTGATCATCATAGGAATAACTATAGTTTGTAATTCATTCTTGTTTCTAAAGGCCGTTGCTTTCTCTCATTGAAGGATGAGAAACTAAGTTTCTTCTGGTGTTTGCAGATGTTTATGAGTACCCTATACACTGCTGCAGAGTTGAACTTCATTCCAACGGGTAAGTTACCTCAGAAATCCTAAACCAGCAATTGCGAATGAAAGATTCTTGGGCATTAGAAGTTTATGTGATTCGTTTAAACATGAAAGGTTTCGAAGATTGATATTCCCCGTTTTGTACAGGGGGATTCAGAATAGTGACGGTGTTTGACTACGCAGCAATAGCAATGATATTGATTCTGCGCTTGGTAGGGATATATAGGAGGAGACGTCTTGCTGAGCAGGTAAGGCATCTTGCAGCTGCAGAAGTTGAGCCGGAAAGAGATGAAAGGGAATTGTAACAGACAAAAAGTGAATGTAATAAGTCTTGTGCAGTTTCAACCTTGCGGATAGGTTTGGTAGATGATAGAAACCTCGAGTCTTGTGCAGTTTTACAGACATTCAGATTCCAGATGTTAAAAGTATACATATACTACGATATGCAGTCTCTCTCTCTTTTTTATAACAGTAGAAAGAAAAAAAATTCCGAAAACGTATAAACGACGCCGTCTGGTAAGTAAACGTCGTCGGTTTATGACATTCCATTAATAATCCAATCTCTTGTTTTTTTTTTTTTTTTTTTTTTTTTATAAATATCAGTAGAACTGTAGTCGTAGCATCGAGCCAACACTCAAATTTTTTCGCCCTTCATACTTTGAAACGAGAATTCAATATATTTTGAAAAAGCCGTAGTATGTATATGGTTTTACGATCTTTCAAATCGAAGGTGATATAATCGGAGGAGAATGGGTGTGCGTGGAATATCGCAGGAGGCATTCGACGACCTGGTAAGGGAAAATGTAGAAGATCTTGGAATGGAACCCTCCGAAGCTCTTGAAGATGCTCTCCACACTCTCAAGCTCCAAGGCGTCGATCTCTCCGGTCCGTTACATTTATTCTCTCCTCTCTTTTGCTATAATATATATATGTTGCCCTTACTCTCCAACTTTACTATATTTATATGTAATGAATCTGCTCTTACTTCAATTGTATATGCTTCAGGGATCATTACATGTGTTCCTGGGGAAACTAGTATCAAAGACAATCCGGTTATTGCTTGTTTAGATAGGCTTAAACAACTCCATTGTGTTTCTATAGACGATGAGGATTTTAATGAGATATCGAGTTTGTTCAACAAGCTCAACGAGCTTTGTAGCATCCAAGATTCTGGGAACGCAGCAATTGCGGCTAAATATGGTGCTGTGGAATTAACTTGCTCTATTTCTTCCAGAATCAAGATAGCTACTGCAAGTTATCGCATTCTTGTTCCTTGTTTCAAAGCTTTGTCTCTTTTGATCCGTGGTATGTATGCTGCTCTTCAATTACTCTTACTCATGTATACTTCGTTCATGATTTGTAAACTATGATCATGTCTCATCCAATTCCAGATATTCAGAGCACAGAGGCATTCAGGAATTCTGATGGACCAAGGATTCTTGTTGATCTCTTGAGTCATTCTGTCTCTCATTCTTATTCATTAGATGCTGGTTTTGCGGTTGTTGCTGCTGCGGCTACTGGTAATGAAGTAGTTAAACAGTTATTCATGGAACTCAAGATCGATGAACTTATTCTGCAAGTGCTCAATCGAGAGAGTAAAACTACTATTCGAGCTTTGTATGATGCTATTCGTGTTCTTTTGACTCCTGATGACAACCGTGTGGTTGCTTCTCAAGTAAGTTAAGGTTTACGTTCATTTGGTCTTATATATAAATTTGGACTGCATGAGATCAACGAGGCAAAACATCTAAGCATCTATAGAGCACTTAGCAAACATCTATAAATTGTTGTTTTTGTGTTTGGAATCATGTAAAATTAGCCAATAGTCTTTTCCGTGCTTATTCATGGACATGCTTTGAGAACTCAGTGTGACTAGATTCTTGCTTTCATGTGTTTCAGGTATATGGTTATGCACGAACTTTCGCCAAATTAGGAATTGCAAGAGCCCTCACCGAAGCATTACAAGCAGGGATTGGCTCTGATAGCTTGGTGTCAGCAAGTATTGCGTTAAAATCTATTGCTGTAAATGTAAGTCTGTTTAAAAACGTTTAACTGGTTAGGTCGTTGCAAATCTCTCATCTGGTTTCCCCTTTTCTTGTATTGTCTCTATTGGAAACATCTTAAGCTCAGAGGGTTGTAACACTTATTTTTTTTCCTGTAAACAGGATGAAATATGTAAATCTATTGCTGAAACTGGTGGAATAGATGCTCTTCTACGATGTATTGTTGATAGCGGTGAACAAGGCAACAAAACTGCTGCTAAGACATGCTGTTCCCTGTTGTCTAAGGTGTGTAGCTTCTAAACTGTCCTGCAAGCTGCCTCTATAGTCTTGAAAGCCTTAAATTGTTCATAGTCCTGCTTTAATGTTCAGACTTTCAAGTTTTATCTGTACCACTCTTAGACTCTGGCGTATGTTCATGTTCTTCCAATAGCAGAAGAGTTATAAATGCATGTTCTCAAATTTTAAGCTTTTCCAATCCCTAGAGTTACTGATGTAAATTAGCATTTTAATCAGTTCACGCATGAGAAATATTTGTCTAATATGTTTATTTTAATCTCTAGTTGGCAGGAAGTGACTCTAACAAGAGTACCATAGTTGAGAAGCGGGGTCTCGACAAGCTACTCAAACTCGCACAGCGATTCCCCGACGAACCTCTTGTCATACAAGAGGTAAGTAAAACCAAACAAAAACGGTCTTAAAACATTGTTTTGCTTCACAAAATTCATGGGACACCATTTTAACTATCCTATCTAGAGAAAAAGTCTTGTAACTACAGGTCACATCTATGGCTGTTTTCCACTAGATAAGAACATAACGCCTAGTGAAGAATGTTTCTTGTTGCAGTACACTAGGGTCTGAGTGCATAATCCTTGTGGTTGACCCAATATATTACCGGTTGGTTCAGGTCATGTTGATAATCTCTATAATCTGTCTGAGATCACCAGACCATGCAGCCAGTGCTATAGAAGCTGGAGCTGGTGATCTGGCAGTCCAAGCTATGAAGAGGTTCCCAGTAGCAGGTCAAATGCAGAGAAACGCTTGCAACATGATACGGAACATTGCTGTAAGAAATGCAGAGAACAGGTAAATTGCTCTGTTTCCAGTTTGTCATCCAACAATATGCAAATATTGCAAACTCTTTTTTTCATATCGGGGTTTGTCTGCTTGAACACTACAGAACTATTCTGCTTGCCAATGGAATTGAGAAGCTGATAAGGAATGCTAAGGCCAACAATGAGATATGCAGAGCCTCTGCAACAGATGCACTGAGAGACCTTGGCCTTGATACCTACAATACCTAAGGCCAATATTTCTCCATTGCTACATTCATGCAAACTATAATTCTGCGAGGTTGGCTCCAATTTGTTTCTGCGTTTTCTTATGCGTCATTCAAGTAAAGAGAAATCAGGAAGAGCGCAGGAAGCGGAATGATCCAGTTTTATCAAGTTTTCGTTAACCGTTTGTATCGAGTTCATCTTTTGGGTAGGAAGAAGCATTCCGATATAGATTTTTTGCAACGATTATTTTTGTTCGAATATTTGAACATGTGCTAAAACTAAAATGGGAAACTCCGAGTCTTTAAACACTTTTTTCTGTGCTCATTTTCTATTTTTGTGTTAGTAAGTATATTCTCCAGTATTATAATTCATAATACATTCACAACATTATGTATTTTTTTCAAAACTTCTTGAAGATTAGTCTATTTCCATCGAACCAGTTATTTGTAATTTGTCAATGAATTTTTCTTTTTATCTCAAACGATTATAAAGAGGGACAAAAAGTTTGACCGAAGCCTGATGTTCTATAACAAGGTCAAAATGTTTATATGGAAAAAAACAAACTTCCACCGTCACGGAGTGATATCTAGAAGTGTGTTTTCGGATCTCGGAATATTATTTGACAGATATAATGATATATTGCGTTTTTAAGATGATTTAAAAAATGGTGCGTCATGTGGAGATGCATTAACACAGTTTTATAATATAAATTTATAATATAAATGATGGGCTATTAGCCTATGATGAATGCATCTCTATCGGGTTCTGCTTTTAGGTGAAGATCTGACTACATGAGTCGACCAACAAAATCTCGACAAATGTGGTAACCTTTTTTCTTTAATTTTCCATTTTAAAATGCAGAAACCCTTTTTATATACCGAAATAGAAAGCAAATTCTTTATCCAGATTAACATATTGACCATAAATTACATGGACATTAGCGGCTTCCATAGATAACCTTATGCTTGTTAAATGCGAGTATGTTGTCCAAGGTAGCTAAGAAGCGTATATAAGAGGTATTTTTGGGTAGCTAATAGCTTTTATTGAGTAATCTTAACTTTTTTTATCTTTAATTTGATTATTTTCATTTTCTACTTTAATAAAATTTATGGAAAATGTTTAATATATATATATATATATGTAAAATTCAAAGTTTGTCATTGTTATATTTGTTTACCATTCTAATGCTCTATTTTATAATAATTGTTATTGTTATATACAAAAAAAAAGTGAAAACTACTTCTCTTTCTCTCTCTGTCGTAGAGTTTACTTCAAGCTGTGGTATAAACAGAGCAGAGAAAGCTGTTCTGTTTTTTATATAGTGAGAGAAAACAAGAACTGATAGAAAGAGAGAGAAACAGAGCTAACGATCACGAGCCCTTTCTTCTTCATCAAGAGACCAAAAGGAACAAAAAAAGGATCTCAAGAAACCCACTTGTTGTTGGTTAGAGACTTCACGGGTCTATCAAAAGTCTCTTTCCATCACCCATAACTTCATCATCATCATCATCATCACCCACTACTCCTTCCCCATATCAACGGCTCAAATTCCTCCACGTAATACCGTCGTTTCTTTCCTCGGATGTCGTGTTGGCAATATGTCTGTTAGCTTTTAGCATCTCTCAAAGAACCTGATTTGAGACAGAAACTGTAAGTCGCAGAGAGACAACAGAAGAAAGGGAAATTAAAAAAAAAAATGGATCGGCCAGCAGTAACTGGTCCAATGGATTTGCCGATTATGCATGATAGTGATCGGTATGAGCTCATCAAAGATATTGGCTCAGGTAATTTTGGAGTTGCGAGATTGATGAGAGACAAGCAAAGTAACGAACTTGTTGCTGTTAAATATATCGAGAGAGGTGAGAAGGTCAGTTTCTTTCTTCTTCTTTTTTTTACTCCTTAATCCAAATTTACTTTATTGCTTCAATCCCTAGAGGTTCTTGATTTCAAAATAATTCATTTTTTTTTTGTGTTGTGTGTTTGATTACTTTATGGTTATGAATGGTTTTGATCCTTGTGATTAAAAAATGTATTGATTTTTTAAAAAGACCAAATTTGTTCTGCTTTGCTTTTTGTCTATCTTGTATTCCGTGTTTGTTATGCTATCCTTTGAATGTTGAAGTTGATATTAATGGTAGGAGTTTTTTGAATTTACAGATAGATGAAAATGTAAAAAGGGAGATTATAAATCACAGGTCCTTAAGACATCCCAATATTGTAAGATTCAAAGAGGTTCGTTTTCAACTCTCTTAAGCTTTCTTATTATTAACATTCAAACAAAAGAGAATTCCATATTTATATCCTCAGGTTTGCTTCAGGTCATATTAACACCAACCCATTTAGCCATTGTTATGGAATACGCAGCAGGAGGAGAACTCTTCGAGCGAATCTGCAATGCTGGCCGCTTTAGCGAAGACGAGGTTTGTTCTCTGTTATCAATTTTTCTTGCTTTGATGGTTAATCTAAGATTCAAAATGCTGAGATTAATATTCTGTTATTACCTTGTAGGCGAGGTTTTTCTTCCAGCAACTCATTTCAGGAGTTAGTTACTGTCATGATATGGTAATGAGAAGAGCTCTGTTTTTAAATGAATGCGTTATCCTCTGTAGTTCGTAATTATCATTAATTGACTTATATGGTGTAGCAAGTATGTCATCGAGATTTGAAACTTGAGAATACATTATTAGATGGTAGCCCGGCTCCTCGGCTAAAGATATGTGATTTCGGATATTCTAAGGTATCTTTTCTTACTCAAACATTTCAATGACTTGTGTTAAAACTCTCGATCATTTTAAGTATATCTAAGCATTTTGTGTGTGTTTCAGTCCTCGGTGTTACATTCGCAGCCCAAATCAACCGTTGGAACGCCTGCTTATATAGCTCCCGAGGTTTTACTAAAGAAAGAATATGATGGAAAGGTACTCCATATCATAGTTCTCAAACGAGTATAGTAACCATATATTATACAAAGAAACAATCTTTCTGTCCCTTTTATCTTCTAAGTAAATAAATAGGAGGAACATGCTTTTTATTGAAGAAAAGAAACAATCTTTGTACTTTGTTTCTCGAGTATCTTGACTCTTAAAACATTTTGGTGAAGAAAGCTATTTCGAGTATGATTTGTAGATTGACAATTCTTGAAATTGTTGGTTAAATTGGTCACATGAATCATTCATCAGGTTGCAGATGTTTGGTCTTGTGGGGTAACTCTGTACGTCATGCTGGTTGGAGCATATCCTTTTGAAGATCCCGAGGAGCCAAAGAATTTCAGGAAAACAATACATGTGAGCCTTTCTTCATGCTTTAGTAGCTTGAGAAATGTATCTTTAAATGTTTTCTTTTTAGCTAAATAATCTGTAATTTTCTGAAAATATTTGTTCAGAGAATCTTGAATGTTCAGTATGCTATTCCGGATTATGTTCACATATCTTCTGAATGTCGCCATTTGATATCCAGAATATTCGTTGCTGACCCTGCAAAGGTATTTATAGTAAATACTTCAGTCTTCAAAGCAATGTATGTTTATTATGTGTTGTGTGTTTTCTAAATTGTCTTTCTTGCAGAGAATATCAATTCCTGAATTAAGGAACCATGACTGGTTTCTAAAGAATTTACCAGCAGATCTCATGAACGATAACGCCATGAACAGTCAGTTTGATGAATCGGATCAACCGGGCCAAAGCATAGAAGAGATCATGCAGATCATTGCAGAAGCGACTGTTCCTCCTGCAGGCACTCAGAATCTCAACCATTATCTCACAGGTGAAATAACACAAATCATAAAATCTTCCATGTCTTGTTTTTAAAGTTCTCAATGTTATAAAAAAAAAAAATGTTCTCAATTTATGTTCAAACAGGAAGCTTGGATATAGATGATGATATGGAGGAAGACCTAGAGAGCGACCTCGATGATCTTGACATCGATAGTAGCGGAGAGATTGTGTACGCAATGTGATTAATCAATCTCTATGGTTTCTGCTACAAATCAAGAAAGAAGAATAAGGTGTGTTGTTGGTAGCTATCAAGATTGGCCCCCAACTTTATTTGTCTCAATAGAGCACACTTTGAATCTTTGATATGCAAAAGACCAAAAAATCATGGGTGCTTCTAAACAAACTTTGAAAAAGAATTATTTTCATACATTTTATCAATCAGTAATTTATCTACTCGCTTACATTTTTAGTTTGTTTTCTTTTAAGTTTCTTGATTTCTTATTTAAACGGAATATCATTGACCAAATCCGGATTATTTTAGAAAATTATAGTAAACTGGATATTTTACTATTTTAAAGTGTCTACAATCAACAAAATTGTTGAGATTCGATCACTTGACCTTTATGGTAGGTTACTTTCTTGATTTTCTCCCAAATTAATCTTTAGAACAGAGTTCTATATATGTGTTTGATGAAAACTTTCGCGTTTTAAAAAATTGTAGAGCTAACAGTATTTTTACAAATAATTAAAAAAAAAACTTATTTAAGAAACTTTCGTGGGTCACGCAGCTTCCTTTTTTTTGGTTTCTCTAAATATTATTCAAATAATTACTAGCTATATTAACTGTTTAGAATTGTTCGTGCTTCATGGAAACGATTTTTTATTATAATTTTAGCATATTCATGCAAATACAATATTATTCCTATTTTATATTTCTGTTTGCGCAAATAAATGGAAGAAAAATAACAAGCAGTTGGATTGTTTTTATTTAAAAGATTGAAGCATGCATGGACATGTGTGAAAGTGTCTCTTGTTATTGTAACATAACCCGAATAATTTTGAGCTATAGATGAGATATGTCTGCCTGATCATCTGATATCATTATTATCTTCTTCTTCTTTTTTTTTTTTGTTAAAAATCATATTCTTTTCTTATCTTTGTTTTCTCTAATTTCATCTATATTTTTCCCTTTATTTTACCGTTTTACTCTTGATGCTTTAAACCACGCAGTTCTCACATGAGTAACTACATCGGGTGAGTCACCCTTTAATCCCATAAAGATCTTTGTAAGCCAAGAAACCCCAATGTAATTGTTTTCTCACAACAGTTGACATGTTCTTTGTAATTGGTACATTAGTGTTTATAGCTATTTCCTTATTTTCTTAACTCACCATTGTTATTTTAAGAATAAGAGATCATAAGTAAATAGGAAACAAGCCATAATTATACTCAAGTATCTCATTTATACTGCATATAAAACACACATATATGTATAGTGACATTTAACCGTGTTTAATTTTAGAAAAAACAAATTGTAGTTCCATAGAAGATATCAATGATATATATATTTTAATTATGTGATTGTTATTTTGTTAGGCTCTGCATCCGGATGCTGATATTCATAAAAAGTAATAGTATATTATTGACTTGTTTGAAAAGGACTAATTTATTGGAGTGGCCTCGGCTTATTCGACAGAGTGTGGGCATGGATCTCTATTATGAGGATGCGACCGTTTTGGAGCATTTTCTTCCTGTTGAACGGATCCATACGGCGACAACGATTATTCAACGACAAGCTAATGGAGACCTAATCCCGTTCATGTTACATTCTTTCTTATTTTGGTAAGTTAAATGGATGGTTAAACTAACATGCGATGCGGCATGTCTACTCAATGTAGTTGTGCTATTTCGCTTTTATTGTCAAATTTATAGGAGAAGTAGTATATTTCATTCAAGTTATGTGTAATGAATTTTTTTGTTGAGGTAATAATTTTTCCAATAATACCTCTGTCTGGTCCAATGAAGATGATTGTTTTGTTTTTTTTTAATTATTTGAACCGTTCATTTTAAATTTATTCTCGAAACTACTGAATGTTAAACACTTAAAACTGTGATATATCGAAAATCATTGGTCCCTTGGGGACTAAAGTGAAAACATTGAATGCCAAAAGAAGAAAGGTGAAAATTGCCAACATAAGAGTGAAAATTTAGGATTAGGGTGTCGGTGGTATGGAGAGAAAGAGAGCGCGTGGCGCGTGGGTGTAAAGAATCTCGTCCTTTGAGAGCACCCAAAAGCCACACGTCCCAACTAACCGTTTTTTTTTAACCAAACTGAAAAATAAAAATGATTGTAATGTGTATGTGTCGTGCAAGTTGGGAAATAAAAATTACAAGTCCTATCAAACCTTCAAATTTTGTCACGTACCAAGATCCAATCCTCCAATGGAGCTGAGTAATAAAAATGATTGTAATGTGTATGTGTCGTGCAAGTTGGGAAATAAAAATTACAAGTCCTATCAAACCTTCAAATTTTGTCACGTACCAAGATCCAATCCTCCAATGGAGCTAATACTCACTAAATTAATGCCCGTTACAGAACAGAACAGTAATCATAACTATTTTTCATTTTTTATCCATTCTGTTCCTATTGGGCCCCAAGCAATGGGGATTGGGTTAAGGTGGAGTGTGGGGTTATGAAGACAACTTTAAAGTAAAAACAAAAAGGAAAAACATAATATCCTCTCATCATTTCTTTTTCTTTCTCATTTCTTAAGTCTTATCTTTTTCTTCATCTAAAATATTTGTTCAGTCTCTATCAAATTCAAAACAAACAAAAATAAACGATTATTATATAATTTGGAGTGGGAACGCTTCTAATTTTTTTGTTGATATAATAAACACAAGGAAGGTGAAGTGAGAGTTAACGAAAAGAAAATTTTATTTAAAACAAACAAAGAATCATGGTGATAAAAAGGATAGAGCTGTGCATAGAGCTACTGAAGATAGGTATGGAGTTCGTGGTGGTGGTGGCTGAAGCCGTACAGATTGTTTTGCGGCAACAACTTAACCACCGTGCTCCTCCGGCTCTCCTCCGCCATGGTCTCATCCCTTACCCCGCTTCTTATCCTTCTCCATTCCTCTTTGGATTTCTCCCTTGAAAACCTTTTTTTTTTCCTTTTATGAAATTATTTTGCAACTTTCTCTCTGTTTTTTTCTTCAATTACAGGTTTTTAGTAATTTTTCTTGATTCTTGTAACTCTGTAAATTACCAATATTTTCAATCAGATTTGGAGCTTTCTGTTGAAGATTTTTTTTTGTTCCTGGTTTCCATTTCTTTGGATTATCTTCTACAAACAATTTGCAGATTAAAAATAATAATCAAGTCCGCAATTTGGTTATAGAAGAAGACGTGCAGCGAAAACAATATGCTCCCTAATGTCCAGGTTCAACCAAACTGTAAATGTGCCATGTTTACCTTTTCGTGATAATTAATATTTAAGTACTTTTTTAAATTAATTAAGCAAATATTTATGAACTTCACGGCAAGTTATTCATCTAATTGTTATATCATAATCTTGACTAGTCTTGGGAGATGCCTTGATTTGAAAATTGAAACTGCACTTTTCATGGTTTCATGACAAAAATCAACGGACAAAATTAGAATATTATTACCTAAATCGTTGATGTATATTTCCATAACGAGTAACGAAGTTAGCAATTGATTTACCTGAGGGTTATTGAATTCTATTAAATAAATCACGACGAATATCTCCTTTGAAAAAGAAAAAAAAAAAATCCTCGGAAGCTTCACAATTTAAAAAGACTATTCTTATATAATTCACGTTTACTTCTTCCATTATCATAATATTAAATTTTTTGTCGACCTTCCGTTATCATAGTATATGTCCCTTTCACCGTGAAATATGAATAATGATAAAGATATGAAGAAATTGTATACACCAAATTTTGATATCCAATGATCAATAATAAAAAAAAAGTCGAACTCTATTTGAAACAATCCTCCAAATAATAATAGATTGGAATGGTAGTTACCCTTAGTTTTGGTGAATAGATGTGTTTAACCGTCAAGGTTCGCTATTTGGACCGTTTAATACTTTTAATTAGTTAGAGTTAACAGTTCTTACAGTTAATACCAAAAGCTGGTCTGATGGGAGCAGAGTCAATTATATAAAGCTGGAGAGGAAATTATTTCTCAACTTGGATTATCTTTTTTGTTTTTTTTTTTGAGAAAATATTTATATTTTAACTGATACATGGCTATATGATTGATATCTAATTGAGTTGTAGGTTTACTAGTTGACTCCGCTTGTATTATTGACTATCGGACAAGACTGACATTTTTACGTATTTTTGTTTAATGCATAAGCATAACAATTAATACATTTCAAGTATCCTGCAGTTAAGACAACACGAAAAATAATTTATGGTGATTTGTACACAGAGCCTACAAGTCAAATGAATCCCCACAATAGTTAAGTGATGGTCGGATGAAAGTGAAATCCCATAAACTGAAAATTGGGTAGAGAGGCTCGAAGTTGAAACCCGAAATCAAAGTCGGAAAATTAAAGAACATGAGTAAGAGCTTTAGATGTGGCAGAGTTTTACGGATTCTTGTGTAATTTGCTTGTGATTAAAACAACATCGTGGTTCAAATTTTATCATCTCACTAATTCACTATTCCGCTTTGTATCATCAGGTTCAAGTCTTAGACGTACGTACTCATTATTCGATCTAGCTAGTTGCATTGTTCCAAATTTCATATAGTTGAGTTAACTTTTTTTATTTTATTTTTTTTTGAAAAAGAAGAGTTAACAACTATTATGCTTAGAGTTATAAATCTTTATCGACCATAAGAAGTTGTAGTTTACAAATTTTTATACGACCTCTCTTTTGCGTTACCCTTCATTTTTTTTCTTCTTCTTTTACTTTTTTTTTTTTTTTTTTTTTTGATATGGCATTTTATCTTGTTTCTTCATCTTCGTCAAATTTTCTTTTCTTAGTTTTACTATAGTGCAAGACGATACAGCTGCTACTCATTAATAGACTTCTTCTCTCTTCGATTGATTCTAGTAGCCCTGGAACATTGGAGGTGGTGGAGATGCGTATTGGTGGCCTATGAACGGTGGTAGGATGAATTCGTCAGTTGGAGTTGGTGCTTGTGCTGACGGCGGCTGTTTCTTTTCCATCGGCGCTGGTGGCGGTGATTGGAGTGATGGGTAGTTGATTTTGGGCGGAGGAGAGTAGACTAGTGGTGGAGATTGCATCGACGGTGGGGAATAGACCGGTGGTGGTAGCGGCGGTGAGTAAACAGGTGGTGGTGAGTGGACTGGCGGTGGTGGAGAGTAAACTGGAGAGGGTGGCGGTGGCGAATATACTGGTGGTGGCGGTGAGTGGACAGGTGGCGGTGGTGGAGAGTATATCGGAGGTGGTGGTGAAAAGACGGGCGGTGGAGGAGAGTGGACAGGTGGTGGCGGTGGCGAATACACCGGTGGTGGAGGAGGAGAGTGGACTGGCGGTGGTGGAGAGTGAACAGGTGGTGGTGGAGAGTGAACCGGTGGTGGCGGAGAGTGGACAGGTGGAGGTGGTGGAGAACTGACCGGGGCAGGAGGAGGAGAAGAAATCACTGGAGGTTGGGACTGATGAGGTGGAGGGGGACTACGCCTCCTTGACACTGGAGACTGATCATAAGGATCATCCGGTTGTGGTGACTCTTTCGGTGGTTGTGGTTTTTGAACCGGCCGAGCTGGAACAGGCGGATTTGAAATTGGGGATGGTTTTTGAACCGGCCTACTTGGAACTGGCGATGGTTTCGAAGGAATAGAAGAACCACCACCTCCTCCACCAGCGCACTTGTCCTTGCTACAATCAACCGGACGGCTGATCACGACCGCACATTCTTGAGCCGACCGTTGGTTAGGTCGAGCTGGCAAGCAATTACGTGTGTCATCCAATGCAATCTCCGTGCGACCACCACCTGGAACACACGAGCCACCTTGTCCATTGAAGTAATTGTAGGAGTAAGTGAAGTTCACCAAATTAGGTAACTTGCAGATGTTATCTGGTACGAGTCCAGTGAGTTTATTCCCGGAGATATCAAATTCCTCTACACCCGTTAACCCAACAAAGCTAGTCGGGAGACGACCTATGAACGAGTTCTTGCTTGCGTCGAAAACAGTTACATTCGATAACTTTCCTATTTCAGACGGGAAACAACCTCCCAAACCATTGTCCATGAAGACAATCTCGTTGAGATTCTTCATGTTTCCGATGCTCTTAGGGATGCATCCGGTGAATTTATTGTTAGCAAAAGTTACAACTGAGGCCGGAGATTCTCCTAGAGATTCAGGAATCACCGAGGTGAATCTATTGCTGTTCAAGAAAATGGCATCGAGTTGTTTCTTGAAAAGCTCGGGAGGGACTTGACCTTCAAAATCGTTGAACCTAATGTCGAAGTATTTGACATCAGGCCAAGAGAGAACGACTTGAGGGAAAGGTCCAACGAAACGGTTGTTACTGACATCGAATTCGTGCATCAGCTTTAGCTTCTCAAGGCTTTTGGGTATGATCCCACAAAACCGGTTTGAATTCAAATGAAACATAGCAACATCCGTCATCAAACCAAGCTCAGCCGGCAAATGCCCTGCTATATCCGCACCGTTGAGATCAACACCAGCTACAACCGTGACCTCGGAATCATCAAGAGCCGGCGCACAGACCACACCGGTGTAACCGCAGACGTGCGGGCCATGCCAGTTCCCTGTGGTGTTAAACGGATCTGAAAAGATTGCCTTTTTCCAAGCCTGAAGAGCTATATAAGCTCTCTTAAGCCTGGTGTTGGCAAATGTAGCCTTGAGATCAACCTCGTATTCGATATCAATAGGAAGTTCGCCGTTCTCTGGTAACGTCAAGAGCTGTCGTTGCACAATGAAGGCAGCTTGCGTATCGGTTAGGGCAAATGAGACAAAAGAAGAAGATAAGAAGGAAAAGAATAAGAGGAAGAAGAAGCAGCCAAAGGACGGAGGTTTAGCCATGGCTAAAACAAAAACCTTGGAAAAGGCCCTAGGCTGCTTATAGAAGGGCATGAGAGGGTTCGAGGAGGACACAAAGGTGTATTATTAATAAGCCAACGGTTTTCATTTTGCAATCACCAACGGTTTCCCTTAACATTCTTTGTCTATATTTAGGGCAACTCTTGTTTTTAAGGATTTTGCTTCAGATCCGGAGGATATAATATCAATAATAGAAATTGTGGTTAAAGAAAGGAAACAAGTTATAGAGCCAAGCAGAATCTCTAAAATCAAAACGGTCACTATTATAGGACACAGCCTTTGAAAACGACTGGTTGTTCATTCATTAGCGAACATCACGCAATAACACAGCTTTACGTATGCTGCAAGATACCTGCATAAAGGATTTACACGCTGTGAAACTCTGGGCAAATCCAAGTAAAAAAACCAACAATGGTAAATCTCTTGTTTCTTAACATGATCAGCTCTAAGCGCTTCAATTCCCTAAAACGGTCAATATTTCCCAATCACAGTTCCTTTTCCTAGGTAAATTATGTGGAAGATAGACAAGTATCAAAATTTTAATACCACATGCTTACAAGTTCGTATCAGCAACATTATCCTTATCGAATTCCAAGGGCTTTATAAGTCTCTGACTAACCGGTTAAAACAGTTCTCCTAAGCTACATATTAATAATTCTCCCACTCTTGAATATATAATAAATACACGAACTGTTTGCATAGAACGCCATTCAGATCATTCCGCGTGGCAAATTGCTATATTTTACAAAACATTTGTCGCGTAAGGTTTCTGTTGACAGTAGGATAGAAAAAAAAAATCATTATTACTAAAAGAATTTATAAAATTCATTTAAAAATGAAGACAAAAAAAAAAGAAGTAAAAGAGCTGATATATGATATAAAAAGAATAAAAATTGCCCATATCAAATATATATTTTTTACCCTAGTTAACATTGACAAAATTTAACAAAAACGAAAAAAATCCAATCCTATTTTCATCCCATTTGTAAGGCTCTCTTTTAGCCTTGTTCTATACAACGAACAAAACCATCTCCACTTCCTCTCAACCCACGGCTTCTATTTTTATATCTCTATTCATAGTAATTCATCTACACTTCCTATTGCTTTTGTTATCACTTCACATTCTGGGCTTCACCATCCTTACCGGCACAACCTGAGAATATATAGCAGCCTCTTTAGCAAAACTTAACTAACATAAGTGAAGTTATTTAGTATGTGTTCTTTGTCTATATTTACCTGATCCTCCTTCAATGAACTATCATCATTATTTGCTTTTCTTTCTCGTTTTCTGCTCACCTCTCCCTGCTCTTCTTCTTCTTCTCTGAAATTCTGCCCTGACGCCTCTGCAGATACAAGAAAAACAATGGAGGCCACAGTTCAGACTCTAGCTGAAAGGAAATGAATTTTACCATCAAACAAGAGCATATAAGTTCTAAAAAAACCCATTCATGTGTGGGTTGAGGGGTTTATCGATAGCAGACCAGATATCATACATTGTCCCTAGCAGCATCAATCATTTCTTTGATTCTCCTCAAGTCTTATCAACTCTATATTTCTGCAGCAAAGCCTTCTAAAGCCAGTGCACAGCTTAAGGACTCTGATTTAGTCAAAAGTTTCAGTCTAGTTCTTAAATGTTCACAGTGAACATATTCTAAATGGGTATAACAAAGAAAGACAAAAACGGAAGATGAATACATTTAAACTAGGCTAAGAAAATGTTACCTGCAGTGCTTTGGCCCGTATACTCAGGCCCCAGAGAGTTTCTAGCAAAAGCCTTAGCACCAGAGTGTTTGGTTTTCTCGATGCATAACACCTTTCCTTGTACAGCAGTTCCCATGGTGTCATTTCCATCGAATTTTTCAGGATTGCTTCCCAGTGACCTTTTCTGAAAAGGAAACTCAGATGATGTCTCCATATGAGCTTGTTTCTTTCCAAAGTTAACCTTTTTCCAGCAGCCATTTTGTAGGACCGTAAACTGCAAAACAAGAATGCCATAAGTTTCAATATACGATTATAAAACAAATAAGGTCACAGAAGGAAACAGTAAGAAAGCCCGAACCTGATCAGTCGATTTGTGAGCGGTAGACTGCACATCACGAGTTCTAGAAAGTCTCTGTGTATCTCCTCCAATCAAGGAATACAACTGCCTAACAAACGAGCTCTCTAAATAATTAAGATATGAGTTGTGCTTCTCATTCGTCCAAACAGCACATTCATTCTGCAGAAAGAAAGGAGGAATAACGATGTGATTTAAAAATAAATAGAGGGTAGGACTTGTCAAGAATATAAACCATCATCAAAACTGTATGAACAATGGTATACAACTAAGAAACAAGTTTTACTGATTAGTACTACACAATGTAAGAAGACAGCAATATCTTTATTGGCACAACACATTACACCATTCAGTCTGAGATGTAAAAAATTGACCAAATGCATGTAGAAGAATCAAAGATAAAGCATAAAAAAGTATTGAGTTGTAACCACTAATCACGAACTCTAATTACTCAGGAAAAAAACAAAGAAACTAGTTAAAAGCTAAAGACTTTTGGATTTTGGCCATTGGAATGGTTGTGATTGATACAACACATGAAGGATAAGGAATGAGATTGCCTCGGGAGTCCAAAGAAACTTGTTGAACAATCGAAATCTTCTGCTAATAATGGGAGAAAAAACCCAAGCAATTGGACGGTTAAATTTTGTGGAGGAAGACAATTTGCGACATCTGTTTTAGCTTTATTCTAGAATCATCAGAGATTTGAAAAATACCAAAAGCAAAATTGAAATCAAAGAGAATGAACTATACAGCTATACTCATAGCAACAGATCTGAAATTTCCTCCCATATATGCAAAAGACAAAAGCCTTCACTTATATTTATTGGTTTCCAAATCCATTAAAAAAAACAAACAAATAAAACCATAAGATATTATTTTACTCGTCACTTTTATTTTTGCTTTCTTTCATTACGAAAATATCTTAAATCACCATAGAAGAAGAAGCAAAATATGAAATTGTAATTTTTTTTAATATACGATTAAAGTTTAAGGTCAAATTCGAAGGATCTCATAGATGTCCACAAAAAAAGAAGAAGAAAGAATTATGTATACCAGTTTGGAATCGGCATAAGCAGGAGAGCTCTCAGCCGTAATACCGGACTCGAGCGAGTTCAACTCAGGCGACGCATCTGCATCACGATCCATATCTTCAGAAACAATATTCATCATCCTATAACCCTTCTCCATGGTTCGTCTCCGATTCAGTCAAAGAAAAAAAAAATGGTTCTTCTTCGGAAAGGAGAGCTTAAGAGAAAGAGAGAGAAAAAGGAATAGATGGAAGGAGAAGGAGAAGGAGAAGGAGATGAAATTAGAAAAAAAAAAAAAAAAAAGATAAAGACAAAAAGGTCCACATGGCATCGCTTTTACACGTGTCATACTATTGCCACGTCATCTGTTACGATAATATCTTCGACAAATATCAGCCAGATATTTTTTGGAGGAGGTTCTGTGTAGGTGCGCTTTATTTTTTATTTTATTTTTCAACTTATATGTAATGGATCATTGATTCTCTCGTCCCAATTAAATACGTCAGAATTTTAATCTTTTTTTTTTTTTTTTTTGTATTTTGGTTTCTTCTCTTTCCTTTTTTACTTTAGATTTTTTCGACATTAAATTAGATATCCAGATTTTACACCCAGACTTTTAAGTTTAAATCAAATAAATATACTACTTTACTCATTTTATTTTATTTTCACTCTCTGGGATAAATATGGATCATTTCAAATTACTCATTAATTTTGAGCTGGTTTAGTAGCTCAAATTGATCCATTGTTATTCGATTCCAAGAGCTTTTCTATCAAATCTAATTTAATGTATACTATTTTATTAAAATGTTTTATGTGTTTGTGGTGTCGGTACAAATGAATTCGTTACTGGATATAATTTATATCATATACAATGGTGAAATACACCGAGACTAAATATTTTTAAAAACAAAACAAAAATAGGTGATGCGATCTTTCTAACATGCAAATGATATCAAAACATGAGATTTTTTTGGCTGTTACATACAAAGTTTAGAGAGGAACATATCGACAGGAAAAAAAATAGAGTGATTGTGTTTTATAGAAAACTTGGATGCTTACACATTTCAGAGTTTTAAGGTTAAGCACATTCTCAACGATGGGTACATTGGAGATGACGACTTCATCCGCTAAAACAGATGAGATATTCCTAAAAATGTACTCAACATAAGTTGGTCCAACACGCAATATGCTCGTCACGAGTTATGTATGATATATATAATAAATAATATATAGCTTAGTTCATGTATATATATATATATTTCATTTATTAGGTCAAATGGTTTGTCATGAGCAGCTAGTTGCATGTTCGAATAAATACGAATGCATATACTTTATGTCTTTTTAGCATATTTTTAACGAATTAAGTTTATTTTTCCTTTCGGTTAATTACTAACATCTCTAGCCCTCTTTTTTCTTTGTATTGTCCATTCCCTAATGCTTCTAGAATGCTGATTGAACAAACAGAAAATTCCTCAAAGAAAAACTCGTTGATTCAAACTTGAAAGGTATAATTTGAAATTTTGGATCAGGTGATAACGCCAGGAAATAATTAAATATCATTTTCGGCATCAATAAAAACAAAGAAATTCTAATTTAAAAAAAAAAAATAGAAGTTGATAGGATAATCCGAAAAAAGTAATTAAAATCCGCCACTGGTTTCGCAAATGGATATGCTGACGTGAGCAGTGGCGCATCAAAAATATCTGCCGCTTCTCACCAACAAAAATATCTGCCTTTGTATTTACTACCAAAACAAATATCTAGCGATGCTAACAGTTTTCTAATGTAGACCACTTCGCTATTGGTAGGATAAATGTATTACTTTTTTATATTCATAGTTCTACCTCTAGAGATATGTACAGATCCGAGGAGATTTTCTTTTTGAGATACTCTATTGTATACATTGTCATGAATAATATAAAACTTAAAACTTTCGATAGTGGTATCAGAGCATCTAAACACACCAAATTTTTAAATCCTTTCTTACAAGTTATAACTTTTTTTTTTGGGGTAAAATGTTAATAAGTTATAACACAGTCAACAGTTTCATTGCTTCTACCGCAAATTACTGATCTCACGACATTAAAAGTGGGTCTATCCTTTCGGTGAACATGCCCGAACATTACCAAATTAACAAATATCAATCATCTCATGTGCAGCCGTTAGATCAAGAAATAAATGTACACTTTTAATATCCCCTAGATTCTCTATGTTAGAAGTATGTATAGATCCACTGAGATTAGATTCTCCTTGAGATCCTCCCTTGTACTCTATATAAACGTTTGTACATTGTTATGAATGATATATAACTTTATGAGCCCTTGATAGCTACTAATATACAGCCACATGTATATGAAATTATGTAAATATTTGTAGACCTATATATCTAATGTATATATGGGGTAATGAACACGTGGGAAGTGCGTCCATTTCTCAGTTTTCATTCTCTCGAGTCTCTCTAACTATGTTGTGGTATGTTTAAATGTTGATCTAAATACCATTCTAGAATATCTACTCACTAGTACCGTAGTATGAATGCAATGAACAATTTTCACACTAAAAAAAAAAAGAATCACCATGAATAATACGTAATGCTTGCAAGACTTGTCAATTGAACAAGTAATACCACAAGGCATACATCGTGTTTAATTTTCGCTTCCAGATCAAATGCATATAGAATTATAAACGCTTAACCACGATATTAACGTAATTGTTCTAGAAAATATCATTTCACCTTTTCACATCCCATGCTTTGGAATATTTCACAAAGCAGATTTGATTCCTTCCAATTCCAGCAAGAATCCTAGCAGGTATGATGTTATCGGTTTAACTAATGTCTAATTTAAATTTTACCAAAGTTGCAAAATTTGCTTAACAAACTATCTATCGATTGTAAATATATGTATATTTTTAGTTATAAATGCTAACATATTGTAAATTTCACTGAGGAGTAAACCAACCACGTACATATACAAAGAGTTCAACCAAATATATACTCATTAGCAACTATCAGAATTGATGAATTGTGATCACTGATCAGTAACTCAACCGGATAACCACAAAGAGTAATTGTGATCACTGATCAGTTAGAAAATTCCGAATTCGAACACTAATGACGAAAATAGACTAATATAACATGCTTAAAAAAATATGGATTTTAGTCTGATAACTTATAAAAGATTAACATAATCATGACGCTTACACATTATCTGTAAGGCTTTGATTAATATATCCCCTGGAGTTGGAGAGAAGAAAAATAAAATCCGACCAATTCACATTGCAAAGTACCAAATACAACAGCTCTCACGCACAACTACACACACCAAACAATAGAAGCAAACAAAAAACAATGATCGAGAATGGAATAGAAGAATAAATGAAATTATAGTTTGGTTAACCATTAGATTCGATTTTTGAATTTCTATAACCACAGCTATTTTACAAAACTGTCATTCCTCTGTACATTACATCAGACCAAACAAAACAATAATTTCTCAAGTGATAATTAAAAAGAAAAGAAAGGGGAAGGATATTCATGAATCACTATCCAAACATCAGTTTGGTTCGCCGGAGAATTGTCGCACCGAACAAGCAACCACCTGAGCCCATTGCTTCAACCTCAGCTTCATCGTCTCTGGATCATCACCTGTTTTATTTCAATTCCCCATCGTTAGATAAAAACAAGAAAACAATCCGTAATTCAAAATTTCAGATACCTTGATCGAGGATCGTGGTGCTCGAATTGCTGACTTCACCTTCCGATGCAATCGACGACAGAGATGAAGTCCGTGACAATCTGCTGCTATACTGTTTGTTGACGGCGCAGTATAATCCAAGAGCTGGAAGAGTTTCCGAGAGTCTTGGATCTAAATCCGGCGAATCCTGTTCGAATCCAAATCCCAACTCGATGCAGCCTTTGAGCTCTTCCAGATCTTCGTCCGTAACGCTCTTACTCCGACCGAGACGCCCCAATGGCTGTTTTCCTTTCTTCCGTAGCCAAGCCTCTTCCCGATCAGCATCTGGCGACCATGAGTGTTGCTTTACCAGCGGTTTTGGCGGTGGTGCGTTGCGTTTCGACATCGAAAGCACCTTCTATTTTGGAGGCTAATCGTTTATACCTCTTTTAATTCCATAACCAAAACGCGTGCAGACCACTTCTTTTATATATATATATATTTTTTTTAATTTTTTTTTCTTTATGTATTATACAATTATAAATGTTAAATTTGAAAGTTGCCCCTAACTTTACTATAATTTTTTTTGGTTTGACTCAAATTGATATGATGGATTTCTTCAAGACAAAATACTGAATCTATGGCAAAGATTTTTTTTTAAATGGGAAACATATACTTTATTTCTAAATGTAACTTAGTTGTTTACTTGTTTATATTTTACCAGCAAAGAAACAACTCATTTATAGATGTTCAATTTAATGTGTTGATAAATAAAATTTATACATTACTTATTATTTTTCTGAATTTGTATTTATATAAAAGTTCAAATTTTTGTAAATTTTTATTTCACCCACATAGGTGTCACGTACTATTTGTTAAAGATGAGATATTGAATCTTATGCAAGATAATTTTCATAAACGGGAGACAAAACAAAAAACGCAAATATATTTTTATGTATTCAAATATGAAATGAGTTGTTTTGTTTTTACCAATGTTTTAAAATTCGTTAGGCGCTACTGGGGCGGCGAGTATGGGTCTAACGTCTAGGAGATTAATCGGAGATTAGTTTTATGTTATTTTAATATTTTAAAAATATATTTATCTATTATATTAAACTTTTAAATAATATATTTTTCAAAATTATAGTAAATACATGAAAATGTAGTATTAATAATTTATTTTATGATATTTATTTATATTTGTTAACATAATTTATTATAAACATCACAAACTCTCAATATAAATATTTGTGTAACAAAAAAAAAATTTATATAGCTAAAAAATTTTAAATAATTAGATTATAGATGATTAGGCGGGGATTAATCGGATTAGCCGGGGACTAATCGGTTGACTGACTTTTTCGAGAGATTAGTCATTAATCGAGACGACGAATGTGAACCTAGCGAGTAGACAGAATGTAATTAGAGCTATGAGATTATGGTTCTGATTGGTAACATGTATTATTAAATTTGAGTTGCAGTATTTATTATTATTTGATGTAAGTTGCAGTAAAAATTATATAGTATCAAACTTAAGTTGTAGTAGATTTACGTGGTTAAGAAAAAAAAGTCAAAATCATAATATCACTCTACCACATTCTACCACATGAGATTGTTGATGATGTTGAGTTATCATTTGAGTTATCTATTTTACAAATAATATACCTCAAAATTATAAATCAAAGATAATACATTCATAACTCAAACTGAACTTCAAAATTCCTAAAACTTTATGATTGGTGACATTTTTGGGTTATACTTGATTTATGGACATACATCAACTTAAATCAAATGTACATCAAATTACCAATCAAATGTACATCAAATTACCAATCAGAATCTATGAATTTTTACCTGTAACTTATCAATACATTATGTACTTGGGTGTCATTATGATGTCTAGATACACAAAACTTATAATTTTAGTTAAATTGTTTTTTTTTTTTTTTGTAGTTCCCTTTACTATATTGTAAATAGTTACCTGGTAACGGACGGCTATCTTACATATATAACAGATGATTTAACTTATGTCATTATAATCTTTCCGGAATGAATGTAGCATTCATAATTTGCAGGAATTGCATATTTTAAGCTACATGTTCCATATATAATGTAGAAACATTAATTTTGTTGCCAACAACCAAGACATTTTTCAAAGTAAAGTTTTTTTCCATGTTTATTATATATTTCTTCTTCGTGATTGAACATTTTACTTTAATTAGTAGAATGTCACTATGTCATGGAGTATGGACCCGTAGAATTGAATGGATTGCTTTTTTTTCTTTTTTTTCACATACCATATTTATAAACGCAAAAGGGCCAAACAAGATAGTGCTAATTTTCTACTATGATTTCTAATTGTTTTTCAAGTAAAGTTCATTAACTCCCATTTTGGTCAAAAAGTTCATAAACTCCTAAATATACAAAAGGCGTACAAATTTTACTTGATAAGTTTTATTGTTTTTAGACGAAAAAATAATTTATTTTCATCCACCAAATTTTGTAATTTTTTTTTTATCAATGATAAACATTACACTGTTCCATGGAGTTAATTAAGTTTATAGTAAAAGTAAATTTATTCGTTTGATGTTTTCATCATCCGATATCCAAACATTAATTGGTTTATAGAAAGAAAATTCTACGGCTGCACAAATGTATCAATCGGACGCGGAACGCGTTGTGCTAAAGGGCTCAGTCAGAAGAGTAAACTTCATAAATTTTGTGTCTCGGTTACAATACTTAGATGGCTATATGGTATAAACCTTGCTGAAAAAAGATGGAACAAGTATAAACCAATAAGTGGCATCGTTGACTGCAGTACAAGAAGTTGAGATTGAAAATTAACAGTGAAAAGTGACTCTGACAACAGTAGCCAATTTGGCTCAACCGTCAACTGGATCCGGTTGACAGCTGGTAACATTTTTAAGTCTTTACCAAACATGGCCATTAATAATGTTTTCTCATTGTCTCTCAATAATTATTGGGTTTGTTGTTGAACTGTGATATGAATTCAATACTAGACTTTAAATACGATCAGAGTTGTCTTGTTTCACAAAACATAAATCGTTAGATGTTTCATTTAACGATTACAACCAGCTTTGCTGTGTGTTTATGTAATTATTACCTCGGACAAGTTAATTAATATATTAATTACATTATTTTAACAGAGAGTCACCCAAAATATCTTATTATAGATAGATGATTGTTTTATAAAAATTATTATAACCAAAATTCAGGATTCAACGATTGAAACCGTTCACACGTCTAGTCCTTTGCTAATGACTTTCTGCTAAAGTAATGCATAAGCTGTCCACTTGACTAAGACAGGCTGTGCCATCGCGGAAATAAAGAAGCTTTCTTTGTTGAACCTTAAACTTCGTAAACAAAGTTGGAATCTTTTCCCCACTCAAAGTCCAAGACCAGAAATAACCGGTTCAAAATTGATTGGAACCGGTTTGAATATCATATCATCGGTTCTCTAAAATCACCAGTAATCACCACAAGAGCATACTCCATTCTTGAAATGATGAAATCGGTTTGAATCTCTCACAATGATCTCTCTCTCAGTGATTCTTGATATGAACTTAGTAACGCTATGGCAATCGCCGCATACTCGGAGATTCTTAAAGATCTGAATCGTTGTCTTTGGAGGAGTGGCTATAAGTCCAAATGCAATAGCCAATCTTTCACTATGACTCATGAGGATATGCTCTTTCTCGTCATCTTCAACATCCTGCAACACAAATCTATGGTCCGGTACATACCCAAGCATCTTCATTTTTGCTTGTAACGTCGTTAATTCTCTGTACATTGCTTCATACATTCGATGTGTTTGGTTTCCTGTGTAAAAGACTTCAACTTTGTTATTTACTTCCATTGAACTCCAACCTGGTGTCTTCCTCAAACCTTTGCCTCGGGCGAGCGACCGTATTTCATCAACTCCTTCCCATTGTCCAGCACTAGCATACATGTTTGACAATAGAACGTGATACCCGACATGCTCGGGTTCAACCTCGAACAACTTTTCAGATGCGATCTTTCCCATATCGACGTTTCCATGGACTCTACAAGCGCTGAGAAGAGCTCCCCAAATAGATGCATCAGGCTTAAGTGGCATGCTGTTTACAAAGTTATATGCGGTTTCTAACTGACCAGCTCTACCAAACAAATCTACCATACAGCCGTAATGTTTCAAGCTCGGTGCTATGCCATAATCCTTTTGCATGATCTCAAAGCACCATTGACCCTCATCTACTAGCCCAGAATGGCTACAAGCTGATAACAGAGTCACAAATGTAATGTGATCTGGCTTCACTCCTTCATTAAGCATCTCCCTAAACAGCATCACTGCTTTCTCGCCATGCCCGTGAAACCCGTGGCACGCTATCAGGGTGTTCCATGGCACAGAGTTGACTCTTGGGATTTGATAAAACAAAGAGAGTGCATCGTCTAGTCGTCCACATTTTCCGTACATATCAGAAAGGCTTGTTCCAACAAACACATCCAAATAAAGACCATTCTTTAAGAGACGGCCATGAAGTTTCATACCTTGACGCAAAGCTCCAGCCTGAGAGCAAGCAGGCAAAACGCTCACCCAAGTCCCTTGATTAGCGATTATCTCTCCACCTTCTTCCTCCATTATGTTATACATTTCAATTGCTTCACTAGCAAAACCGTTCTGAGCATAACCAGATATTATGGTATTCCATGAAATCACATCTTTATTCGGGAGCCAATTAAATACTGCTCTTGCTGTTTCTACAAGGCCAAGTTTGGCATACATAACCACAATGGCGTTCCCGATAGTAATATCTTTCAAAAACCAGCCTTTCCTCAAAGTGAAACCCTGCACAGATCGGCAAGCACGAATGTCCCCTAACTGCCCAAGTATAGAAGCTAAACTAATTAAAGTAAGGCAATCTGGTTGAATTCTACTTAACCGCATCTCCTGAAACAACGAGAGCGCTCTATGCGGCTGCTCATTCAGCTCGTAAGCCTTAATTATTGAATTCCAAGAAATCAAATCCCTCATACTCATCCTGTCAAAAACCTTCTGGCAATCCCTAAGGCTATCAAATTCAGCATACAAGTCAATCAGCTTGTTGGAAACAAACAATTCGGACTCTAGCTTATGTTTTATCGAGTATGAATGAATTGTAACTCCTCTACTGAAATCACGGGCCTCTGTGCAAGCGGAAAGGAGACTTACAACAGTGACAGAATCCATGGCTCTCAACCCACCAGACAGTGCCAAAGCATCTTTAGCATTTCCGCTTTGACAATACCCAGAAATCATTGCATTCCAAGAACCCATATCTCTAATAGGCATTTCATCAAACAATGTGCGTGCATTGACCACCGCTCCACACCGACAATACAAGTGAATCAATGACGCAGCAACAAAGACATCCCACACAAATCCAAACTTCAAAGCCAAGCAATGAATCTTATTCCCATCAAGCACATTTCTACAAGCTTTCAAAACCGATGGGAAAGTGCGGTAATCAGGTTGAAGTCCAGAACTCAACATGAATAGACTAAAACACCTAATAACTTGAGAGTAATCTTCCACACGGCCATACCCAGAAATCATCGAATTCCAAGCATAAACATCTCTGTTGTGGATATGATCAAAAGTATGCCTAGCCAATGCCATATTCCTAAGATAACAATAGAGATTAACAAGTTTAGCAGAGATGCAAACATTTTGAATCGCTTGCGAGACAACGAGACGTGCGTGAAGGCATTTGGCTGATTGCAAATTAGTGCAATATCTGAAAAGTGCGTGAACATCATTAATCTCTTTACCATACTTCATTTCATTCCCATCTTTATAACAATCTTGTAAAGCAATTGCAGATGCTGCAAATTCTCTAACTATAGCTCCGACAGATTGCAAACCTCTTGTAATTCGCCCACCTTTGCTGGTCGGAACCAGTCTCAACAGTGAAAAGGATCCAAATTTCATTAAATTTTCGAAGGAAGAAGAGAAAGTTTATCCATTTAAAGACCTCAACCTCAACATACATGCAATCAGGGTGTTGAAAACTTCCGACGATTCCCACCAAGAGGTCTCGTATTCACTCATACAAGAAAGATAGTCTCATAAATAGCGATGAGGGACTTAGAACTTGTAGAATCGGAGAAGCAATATTGCGACGGCAAATTCAAGAGTCCGACGGAGGCTTTACCGATGGCCGTCAAGGTTTAGAGTTAAGTAGAATGGAGCGACCGGTCCAGAGGTTTTCATCTGTAATTAATAAAACCCGGTTCATACTGTAAACCGTGCGGTCGAACCACTGAAACTTAGTAAAATAACTAAAATTAAAGCCCAATAATTTTGAAAGCTGGATTTAAAACCTAAATATATAGCATGGTCCAAGTACTGCATTAACTGTTAACCGTTGACTATAGTAGATATTTTTTAGCTAACTCTTGTCTTCTTTCACGAAAACCCATTAAAAACCTTTGATCCACATAATGTGGATTGCGTATTAGAGCACAAAACCTTCGTGCTCACATTATTTGGACTATTCACTTCACTCTTTGACATGCATTTGCTAGAAAACTAATAGTTTATTAGACTCTGGAGTCACGATCCATCTACGCCGCAAAGCTTTATTCTCCAACCCATAATTTCCTAGTGTTTTTATTACCTTCGAGATATTTCCAATCAGTTGACCTCTTTCTAAGAATTCGACCACTCTGAAGAACTTTAATTCTTTTAGACATAAAATAAAGTAAAAAAAAAAAACATGGGCATAACATTGATTATTTTTCTTTATCATGGTTTATGTTTTTTTATCTACCTTTTTTGTTACATTTATTTTGTAGATTAGTTATTTATCTTACCATGGAATTAAAAAAAACTTACCATTTTATAGCAACTTACATTTAACGGTATATCATATGAGGTATATATATATATCAGCACTCAGCATATATAAGATTTAAAAATATCTGAAAATGAATCAATCTGCAGAACTATCTTCTTGGCTGACCAGAGACGATTCATATTTAAAATTTGGATGTGTATCACTCTTCGTTTTCGTTTTCGTTTTTTTTTTTTTTTGCTCTAGATTAGATTGCTTGTATAACTATCGAATATCGTCATCACTTACCATTTTAGCTTTTCCTCGTTTGTGTTTTGTTTCTTGGGGTTGTTCTATTTTGATTTGTATGATTGTATCTTAGATTCATATAAGAATATAGTATACTTTTAATACATATTTCATCTCGTTAAAGAAGGCTGTTTCTACTTTGTACACAACTAGAAAGAAGAAGTAACTTCAAATTATTAAATTTGATTTAGGAAAGAACATGTCTCGAAAGACTGGAGAGGCAACTCCATGTCTCAGTGTACGCATATTGTAGCAGTGAATGATGACTGGACCACTCAGCGGGCAATTTGCCCAAGGAATAAGATCCTTGGAATGGAATAGCGTTTATCTCCTCTTTTTTTTTTTTTTTTTTTTTCTTCTTCTAATTCGATCAAATATGTGCATCACATTATACTAGAAGAAGTATTGTGATATCCAGTACTTATCAGATAATTGTTTGCGAAGAATATATCGGATTGTTTCATGTGTAACGGCTCGACGAATCTCACTTTCATTACTACATTGCCACTGAATAACGAATACGTGGTTTATGAAATATTATAGTTTTTTTCAACTAATTTAAGACGCCCACTCATATCGATGTTATAATTTCCGACTTGGGTTGATAAAACGCCAAATTCAAGTTTTTGGTATTTTTTTTTGTTGGTATTTATAAATAGAAAATCAATGCTTTTCTAGTGGACGATGAATACAGGAATGACACATTCTATATTTGAATTCTATCAACTTTGAAAACATTAATTTACATGAATCTTTGCCCAGAAATGCAAAAAAATAATAATAATATGATTGACTAAATGCCTAGTTTTCCTCGGTTGCAAAAACAAAAAAAAAATTATTTACACAAAGACCCGGTTATAAAAGGATAACCTTAATTAAGTCCATATAAAAGAACGAAATAATACATGCAAATAATTCTTTCAAGAAGGACTCTCATAGAATTTCCTTATTATTCTCAACTCTACGATTTAATTCCTCTTTTTTTTTTTTTTGTAAGTGTTGTTGACAAATGGACTGTTAAGGAAAGAAAATCCTGATAATGCAAAATATAGACCGAATATTCTTCACTTTATATAATTTTTTGGTTATTTTAAAATTATATGTTTAGATGTTATTATTCTCAGATGTAATCGCTCTCGTCCGTTTAGGAAATCTAACGGCCAATATCCTTCCACTTTGCGAATCGCTATTCGTGGTGAAATGCAGATAATGAATGATTTGAGAAAAAGCAGCGTTTTTCATTGGACCACGTTGCCCAACGCACGTCAAATGGAGAGATATGATATTTATAACCTCATCAAGAATAAAATAATACCCGCATCCAAACAGAAACGACTCCCCTTTTATATCGCGACGAGTGTCACGCCCTGGACACTTGTTCATCTCTCCCCTCTCTACTTTTCTCTCTCTCTCTCTCTCTCTCTCACCATCTCAGGTTTTGATTTTTACAAAGCCAAAAAAAAAATTTGAAGGTCAGGAAAATAAAACTTCCTTTTCTTTGTTTAGTTTCTGACTGAGCAGCTTAATTTTTCATTGTTTTTTTTTTTTTTTTTGGTTTGATGAATCGAAGTTGTAGTCTATTACTTATTGTTTTCTTGTTCAGATTCGATAAGAATAATGAATTTTCCCGCCGAATTTAAATGATTGGAGATTTTCAAACTTTTCACTATTTAGCTCTGCTACTTCACTCTACATATTTCTTCCATATCTTTTGTTGGGTTTATGTTAACTGTAGAGAAAGATTTTGCTTCGAATTGATGGAACAAAAAAAAATCTGATTTTGTTTAACGGAAATAGCTCGTGTGTCTCTATTGGATTTTCATGCTACTGCTGTTTCCTAAATTTTGGTATTTTAAAATGGATAAAGATCATTGCTTTAGATTCTTCGTTTGTTTTTTTTTCCTCTCTGATGAAATTATACATAACATCTGTTTTTTGTGTTCTTGTAGGGTTTATTGATATACTCATAGCTTCATTTGAGAAGGAAGTCATGGGGTCTCGTATAAACTTCAAGAACTTTGTTGATGGTCTAAGTGATGAAGCTGCTGCGATTTCCTCTAAGCAGCCAACGATGGGGACTAGTGTTCCATTGACAAGACAGAACTCGGTGTTCTCGTTAACCTTTGATGAGTTTCAGAACTCTTGGGGTGGTGGAACTGGGAAGGAATTTGGGTCTATGAACATGGATGAGCTCTTGAAGAACATATGGACTGCAGAGGAGACTCAATCAATGTTGGCAAACAATGCCAATTTCAACAATGTTAATTGCGGAAACACTGTTATTAACAACAATGGTGGTTTATCTGTTGGTGTGGGAGTGGAAGGAGAAGGTGTTGGTGGTGTTTTTTTCACTGGTGGGAGTTTGCAGAGACAAGGGTCACTTACCTTGCCTCCTACTATTAGTCAGAAAACGGTTGATGATGTCTGGAAGGAGCAGATGAAGGAGAATGACATTGTTAATGGCGGCACTAGTGGAACTCCACAGAGGCAACAAACCTTGGGAGAGATGACTTTGGAGGAGTTCTTATTCAGGGCGGGTGTGGTTAGGGAAGATGTTCAACCGGTGGAGAGTGTAAATAACTTCAATGGAGGGTTCTATGGATTTGTGTTGGGAGTTGAACCTTTGAGAGAGCTTGCACCTGCAAAAGAGAAAGAGAAGGTTAAGTAATTGATGGTGAAGAGCTATGAAACAGAGGCAGAAGACGTCAAACATAAGGAAAAGTGTAGAACAAAGGCTGAAGAAGAATAAGGCATTGGGTCATGAAATAGGCTTGCCAAAGAATTGTGTTATTGGGGTGTCGGATTTAATAAGCCCATTAGAGTATTTATTTGGTTTAAGAGTTGTGTAAGTGTCTTGTTAGTCTAAGTATCTAGTTAAGGAGAGTTGTTAAGAGTAGGTGAAATATGATTAAGTCCTAGAGAAAAGAGTCTAAGTGTTTGCTTGTGGTTATGAACCTACAAAGCATGGTCCTAAATAGAAACTCTTGTTATAAGAGGTTGTAATGTCAAAATTATCAAATTAATAAGAAAAATGAGGTGTCAAAAGAAAAGAAACCTGAGTTTGAGAGCAAATCATCAACAATTTAACAGTAATGCAGGTATCGAGTCAGCTAGTTATGGGTTTGGTGTTAACCAGCCTCATGAATTTTCTAGAAATGAAGCAGTGGTCAGACCGGATCTGCTGGCAACTCAAACTCAGCCACTACAGATGCAGCAGCAGCCACAGAAGGTGCAGCAGCCGCAACAACTGATACAAAAGCAGGAGGGTCCTTTTGTCAAACTGACCACAATCGCGTTTTCCAACACTATTGATACGGACAACCATTCTCAACCTGCAAAGCAGGTGACTAAGAACCTGAAAAACAGTAGTTGATATCAACTACAATCATCTTACAAAATTAGATGTTGTTTTTATGTTTGAAGATTAAGCTGTTTTTGGATCTGCAAGTTTCCTTTGTTTGACCATGGCTTTTTTTTTTTTGCATTTTGTCACAGTGCCAGGAAGTGAAGCCTTCAATTCTTGGAATTCAAAACCTTCCTATGAACAACAATCTTCTGCAAGCTGTTGATTTTAAAACAGCTGTTACGGTTGCAGCAATATCTCCTGGAAGTCAAATGTTACCTGATCTAACTCCAGAGAACGCCATGGATGCATCTTTTTCGCCTGTTCCTTACATGTTTGGCCGTGTAAGAAAAACGGGTGCAGTTCTGGAGAAAGTGATTGAGAGAAGGCAAAAAAGGATGATCAAGAATAGGGAATCAGCTGCAAGATCCCGCGCTCGTAAGCAAGTGAGTGTTTGTTTAAATTTTGGAGGTTGAAGAAACCTAAGACCCGTGGCAATGGTTATTTTTTTTTTTCGCTTTGCTGCCTGACAGGCTTATACGTTGGAGTTGGAAGCAGAAGTTGCACAACTCAAAGAGTTGAATGAAGAGTTGTAAAGGAAACAAGTGTGTACCTCGTCTTCCCCATCACCTTAAAAAATCTCGAGATTTTTCAATTGGGTTATGTTTATATTTTCTTGAGGTTGTGATCACTGACCGAATATTTCATGCAGGTTGAAATCATGGAAAAGCAGAAAAACGAGGTACTGTCTTGATTTGAATATGCTTTATGGTGTTATCTAGGCTTTTAACTCTGATGTAAAATGAATTACACTTTATAGTGAATATGGTGCAATGCAAACGAGCATGGATTTAACAGACTTTGGCTCTAATGTTGTTGCAGCTTCTGGAGCCACTGCGCCAGCCATGGTTAATGGGATGCAATAGGCAGTGCTTGCGAAGGACATTGACGGGTCCCTGGTAGAGCTTATATCGGTGCCCAAGGAACTCAATAAAAAGCAGAAGTTTTAGAACAAGACAAAATATAGAAAGCTAGCTTTGTATGTAATTTAGGCAGGTGTTTCTGTGGGTGGTTGCGTAAATCGTGAAGTGTGGCCGATTTGACAGATATAATAGATCAAAACTCATTTCTTCTGTTTTCCTGAAGCATCTTTTGGTTTTATAGTCCTGATGTAATGGATCTTGATCATCGTCTTGAACAACTTTGTGACTTGACCAGAGTGGATTTTTCTTGTAGTTTATATCTACTTATCTGCATCACTTCTTCTAGCTACTAATTTTGGACCGACCAAATCAACACCAACGTTATAACTTATGTAAGAGAATGAATTTTTAGGTTGATTGAAACATCAAGTCTAGCATCAACATCTGGATTTTCCAACTAAGCATACAAAATTTGATACAAATACTAAACTTAAATGGCAAAATTCTTCCAGATACCATCTAGAATCAGGATAATAATGACTCAAAGTTGAACAGATGATAAGGGTAACAAGTATCTGGAGTTGCGATGGTTTGATACCAAATGCGGAACGCAAGACTTCGGTCTAAGATCAGTAATGGGATATGTTCAAGCTGTGAATCTTGACCAAGATGCCTTCTTTAATTCATTGGATAGTCATGCACAAGCCCTTCTGAAACACTCCTTGCTCTACCATGTCCAAACAGCTTGCTAACAATAGCCAGGGAAAATTTGGTAACAGTTGCGAGCCCCAAACTTGTAATGACGTTTCCATCTATAACAACTTCTGCATCTTCGATCATTTGTTCGTTTGTAGGCCCGTCTGTGTCTGAAGGATACACAGTTGTTCTCTTCTCCTGTAAGAGAGTTCAAACCGTGTATGGCACTTGTCCATGTATACGACAAAGAAAAGAATAATAACTATCTTCACTTTACCTTGAGTAAACCCTGTTTATGCAAGACAGTAGATGAAGAGTTAGTAGCTCCATATATTCGCCCAGATTTATGTTGTTCTTTTAGCAGTTTCTTGAGAATTTTGGACTTCTGCAGCCGTTCTGAGCCAGCAGGGCCTCCCTAGGATATATTCATCAAAGAGAAGATATTATATCTACTCACCATGGAACAACCAAATGTTGTAGTTCGTCTAAGCCATTCCTAATCACATTGATATGGCATAGAACTTATATTGGAACTTGTATATAGCTAGATTTATCTAAGAAATTGTGAACTAGCCAAATCGTATATCTTTTGCAGAATGTCTTACTGGAAGAACGATTAGATCATATGATGAGTCGGCAGCTTCACCAATCAATTTGTCAGTGATAATTTTGGTGCCTTGAGATGCCGTTATCCGCAAAGTTCTTTCAACAGATGCTAACGTAACATCTACTTTGGCTCTTCTAAGAACATCTACGATCGTGACCACTTCCACCTCCTCAGACCCATTGGCTACCGGGATAAGAACCTGAATTATAGTTGCGTCATCAAAACCATTACCACAAATTTCAGAAGAATCAGCCATATTGTCAGCTTTCAGATTATAAAACGAGTGTGAAAGATGAGGGAATTGATAAAAGAAAACAGCACTTCATACTTGTAGAAGCTTAAGAAGAAAACCCAAATTCAGCTATCATCATGAGTTTATATGGAAATGCATTTATCATACCCTCATGAGACTTACACGAGGTGTGTATTTTAAAGACCAGTCAATGTTATTGAACTCTTCCTTCTTAGGATTATGGTAACCATCACGCAGAAGCTGGTGAAATGATTGGAAAAGAATAATATGAGAAGATTGTTGCGTATCGAGATGGTTAAAGAAAAGAATAATCTAAAGAAGTATAAGTGAATAAGGAAGGATAAAGACCAGAAACTCTTCAACCGACTTGGCTGTGGTTTCTCCAAAGAGCTGCTTCGCCAAGGAAAGAGCAAACTGAAAAGAAGTGCCGGGTCCACGGCTAGTTGTAAGCTCCCCTGAAATCTGAATGTTTGTCTTAACAGCCCAGAATGTTGGAAGCTTCCCGAAAAAAGCAGGATGTCCCGTTGTCTTGCACGATGAACTACACCAAGTTTAGAAATCAAAACATGAAGACTAAAAGATCAGTTATTAGCTGACATACAATCCAAGCCTTTCGATTTATACCCTCTTTCTAGTCAAAAGTCCCCATGGAAGAAGAGTAATAGCTGGAGCCATGGAAATAGCCCCATATAACCGCTTATCTGCAGCTTGTCTTTTCAAGATCTTCTCAAGAATTTCACAATCTCTTAACCTAACAGCACCAGGCATGCCTCCCTTCACAATTTGTATTTTCAGATCAGCACATAACAATGATTCAGAACGATTACAATAGAGCTCAACGAAACAGATATTGGGTATGAATCAACCAAAGCAGAAGAGCAGAAGAAGTTTCTCTTGTCTAATTCCCAAAAAAAAAAGGAACTTACAGGCAAAGCCACTAGATCATAAACTTGATCAGCACATTTTGAGATAAGAACATCAGCAAGCAATCTGGTCCCTGAAGAAGCTTCAACCTCTAGTTTCTGCTCCACAGAAGCAACAGTGACATCCGCACCAGCTCGCCGTAGAACATCAACTAACACAACAGCTTCTATTTCCTCCGAACCATATCCGATTGGAACAAGCACCTACATGTTTTCTCAGTTAACTCCAATCTTTCTCCACACAATCAAGCTGGGGACTTTAAGCAACATGAAAAGAAGAAAGACCTTTTTACAAGTTGCAGAAGAGACGACGCTAACATCGGAATCTGGCGTTGTTACCATACTTGGTGACATCGAAGCTCCGAGCTCTAAATTCCGTGCCCTCCTTATCCCTGATAAAGAAACCACAGAGACTGAAGACAAACTCGGAGCAACAATCGTCGAGACACAACCCATCGAAGAGATGAGCCTCGACTCCGTCAAAGTTGGACTCCTCGAAGCTATCATGGAAATCGAAAATCCTAAAGACCCCATTGACGATTGCTAATGCAGCAGCTCGGTAATCCCGCGGGTAGTCGGAGAGTGAACGTCTTATCTAATAGTCTCGAAGAAAGCAAAGAGGCAAAACGTCGTCGTATCATTGTCTTTGATTGGATAAAAGATTCAATTTTTTTCCCAAATTCTGTTGAAAATATAACAAAAGTAGGGTGTTTTGAGTTTCACTAGTGATACTGTCACACACGATACAATGTTTTAAAAATCCCACCGGTGTACATAGCGTCTAAATAATTATTTGGGGAGTAAACAAAGATTAAGCGAGGATTAGTTTTAGGTTATTTTAATATTTTTAAAATATATTTATCTATTATATTAAACTTTTAAATAATATTGTTTTTAAAATTATAGTAAATACATGAAAATATAGTATTAATAATTTATTTTATAATTTTTATTTATAATTTTAACATAATTTATTATAAAACATCAGAAACTATCAATATAAATGTTTTAATAACAAAAACAAAAAAAATTATACTTGAAAATTTAAAAATAATTGGATTATAAATGATTATGTCGAAAATAATCGGATTAGGCAGGGATTAATTGGATTAGTCGGGGAGTAATCGGTTGATTGACTTTCTCGAAAGATTAATATTAATTGAAGTGGCGAGGGTGAATCTAGTGAATAGTCTGTAATCGGAGATATACCTGAGATTTTTAGAACAAGTCTCACACAAAGAAAGGAGACCAAAATTATTTAAAAATAGAATTCTTTTTTTCCCTGATCTTATCTTCTATTTTCTGTTTGGTAATTCATATTTGTAATGTGGATATGAGTTACAGACAATCAAGTAGTCAGAACAGTGTGTATAAATGTCTAAGTGAAATCAGATTTGAGAGACAGTGAGAAGACGAAAATGTTAAGGATTTTGGGGAGAAGGGCAGTTTCAGTTTCTAAAGAGCTTACTAGTATCCAACTATGGCGGAGTCAACCAAGAATTGATTCTCGACCCGATCCATTTCGAATTTTCCGGGCACTTCAAAAGGGATTCTGCGTGAGCCTTCTCCCGGACGGTGTTGACAGAAATTCGGATGCTTTTTCTAGTAACTCCATCGCCATGGAAGGGATCTTATCGGAGCTTCGCTCCCACATCAAAAAGGTAAACCAGCTCATGGATTGATATCTCTATTTTTTGAAGATGATTTATCAGTTTGTCTCTGTGGCGCTTTCTAGGTATTGGCCGGAGGTGGAGAGGAAGCGGTGAAGAGGAACAGAAGTAGAAACAAGCTTTTGCCTAGAGAAAGAATCGATCGGCTTCTTGATCCTGGTTCTTCCTTCTTGGAGCTCTCTCAGGTTTTGTTCTGTTTATTTCCAATTTTGCTTGGTGTTCGGGTTCAATTTACATATTCAATCTTGAGTTTATTGCTGCATCAGTGAATATTATAAGAGGAAGACTATTGTTGCAATGGTGAGTTTATTGATTGCTTTGCGTTGCATCATTGCTGGAAATAGATTTAGCATTTTTTTTGTTTGTTAATAATCTCTATATTGCCTACGACTTGAGAATTGCCATTGATTTAATACTTGTTTGATTTCACTGCTTACCGGGTATGAATATGCGTGAAGCTTGCAGGACATGAACTGTATGAGGAGCCTTTACCTTCCGGTGGCATAATCACAGGGATAGGACCAATCCATGGCCGTCTTTGTATGTTTATGGCAAATGATCCTACAGTAAAAGGAGGGACTTATTATCCCATAACTATCAAGAAACATCTCAGGGCACAAGAGATTGCTGCTCGGTGCAAACTCCCCTGCATATATTTAGTTGATAGCGGCGGTGCTTTCCTTCCAAAACAGGCAGAGGTTTTCCCTGACAAGGAGAATTTTGGTAGGGTTTTCTACAACGAATCAATTATGTCATCCGAAGGAATTCCGCAAATCGCCATTGTTTTAGGCTCGTGCACTGCCGGTGGTGCCTATATCCCTGCCATGGCTGATGAAAGTGTAATGGTGAAAGGGAATGGTACCATATTTTTGGCAGGACCTCCTCTTGTCAAGGTAAATTTTGCCAAGTTACTTTCTCTCCCTCGTTCTTGTCTAATTAGTTTCTTGAGAATGTAAAGCTAAATGGAAATTGAACAGGCTGCAACAGGAGAGGAAGTCTCAGCTGAAGATTTAGGAGGTGCCACGGTTCACTGTAATGTATCTGGTGTGTCGGATTATTTTGCTCAAGGTATATACATATCTCTTTCTGCAATAATTTATTTCATGCATATATGAAAATAGCATCCATGTTTTAGAGTTGATTAGACCTTAAGAAGTTGCGCTAGTCTTGCAGACGAGCTACATGGACTTGCTATTGGAAGAAACATTGTCAAGAATTTGCATATGGCTGCAAAGAAAGGGATGGAAGGAACATTTGGAAGCACAAATCTTGAATACAAAGAACCACTGTATGACATAAATGAGCTGCGTTCTATTGCTCCGGTAGATCACAAGCAGCAATTTGATGTCCGGTCTATTATTGCTCGGATTGTTGATGGGAGTGAGTTTGACGAGTTCAAAAAACAATATGGCACTGTGAGTAAACGTTACTAGGCTTATCTTTTTAGTCCAAGGATTACTTTCCTAAGTTTCTTATCTGGAACTTTTTTTTGGCAGACACTTGTGACCGGTTTTGCTAGAATTTATGGTCAGACGGTAGGAATCATTGGGAACAATGGCATACTGTTCAATGAATCTGCACTAAAAGGAGCTCACTTCATCGAATTATGTTCTCAACGGAAAATTCCTCTTGTTTTCCTCCAGAACATCACAGGATTCATGGTAATTAAGGTGTTTTTGTTGTGTTTTAACATTTGTGGTTATTGATATCTTACTTGCTCTTTTTGCGACATATGTTTTGCTTATAGGTGGGTTCAAGAGCTGAGGCCAATGGCATTGCAAAATCTGGAGCAAAAATGGTGATGGCAGTATCTTGTGCTAAGGTATGTTTAATAATTCTCTTAGAGAGTCTGAGATATTTGATATGGAGCTGCCACAATCTAAGCTCAACTCTTCATTCAGGTACCAAAGATTACAATTATAACAGGTGCAAGCTTTGGTGCTGGAAACTATGCAATGTGCGGCCGTGCATACAGTCCAGATTTCATGTTCATTTGGCCAAACGCCAGAATTGGCATCATGGGCGGTGCTCAGGTAAACCATACTGAATCGGAATGTGTTTATAATTCGGATTATTTTTTGTTATCATCAGTGTAACTGAACAAAGTTAACCAAAATTCATGAAAATGTTCTATCTTAAATTCTGTTTAGATCGCTTTTGTTTCATGCAATTTTCATTCATTTGATTTAGTTAAGTTTTGTGGGTGGTATTCGTTCCGGTTTGGTTTTTTTTGACGTTGTTTTACTGTCTTGTGCGAAAACTTTGCAGGCTGCGGGTGTTTTAAGTCAGATCGAAAAGGCTACTAAGAAGAGGCAAGGAATAAAGGTAAGGAATAAAATATTCTCTTAACCGATTATTATGTTTTTCTTTCAGCATCCATGAGAGTGAGAGATCGCTCTGCCTTTTTTTGGTGATGCAGTGGACAGAGGAAGAGGAAGAAGCGTTCAAGAAGAGGACGGTGGATGCATATGAGAGAGAGGCAAATCCTTACTTCTCAACGGCGAGGCTTTGGGATGATGGAGTGATTGATCCTTGTGATACCAGAAAGATTTTGGGACTTTGTCTCTCTGCTGCTTCTAACCGTCCTTCAGAAGATACTCGATTTGGTGTCTTTAGAATGTAAACAAAATTTAACCAATCACTATTTTCGAATAAATTACATTAATGAAAAACACTTTCATATTAGCTACCACAAGTCAACTAGTGGATTGATAATTGCAGGAGAAACATGGCCACCTATGTTCGTTTGTGTGGTTTGAAAACTGATGTGTCGTTAATTAATGTATGTACTAAATTTGAATTCAAAAAGCGCTCGTGGCCCAATGGATAAGGCGTCTGACTTCTAATCAGACGATTGTGGGTTCGATCCCCACCGAGCGTGCCCTAATCGTTATGATTAAATTTAACTCTGTTTTTCTTTCTTTTTGACAAAAGGACCACGACTACTAACGATAACAAAGTACCAAAAAATATTAAAAGCTAAACCTAATGGCATTCAAATCAAGATAACATTGTTGGATCCACGGAATCCTTAATGGTAGCTGAAATTCCAGTTGGGACAGACAATAAACAAATGACTTATCGTTATCCAATAATTCAGAGGATTGAGTAAGATGACAGTTATTATTCTCTTATCCTATATAATTCCACACGATGCTTACACTTATGGATCATCATTCATCACACGCCCTTGCTTGTTTCAACTCTCTCCATATATCAATGCGGATAAGACAGAAGGCAACCTCTTTGCTATCTCAGGAGATTTGAGGATAAGGACGAGGATGAAGGACCCGTGCCTTTCATGTAGACAAAGCCACAGTCTTACAAATCGGGCAGAGATTCTTGAGCATCAGCCATTGCTTGACACAGGCAGTGTGGAATTCATGACCACATCCCAGGGTTCCAATATCATCTCCTTCTACATACTCTTCCTGTCAAAAAGGCATCACGATTTTCACACGAGTTAAAGCTGAGTAAATACATATCGGTTTAACAATGGGAATGAACAGATTAACATAATCAACAATATAGAGGCATCTATCTATGTGATATTACATTACTCCTGTTTTGATTTACATAATTGCACCTCATCTACTAGATTACTTGCAAACAAACAGCCACAACCTATAACAGTAATTAACTAGACGAAGCAACAGATCAAAAAGAGCCGCAAACAAGATTTCTCATAAAAATGGTAATTTCAGGTCCTACCTGACAGACACAGCAAGGCTCCATATCCTGGTTAGATTCAGCAGTGGAAGATGTATGTTTGTGCTGTTTCATTGCTTTTAAAATCACCTCTTCACTTAGCCCAGTGCTCACATCTCCTATGCGTTCCCCAAGTGCCAACAGCTCCTACACTCCAAATGAACGTTTTTTGCAAGAAAAAAATGGTAGATTGTGATAGAATGGTGAAAGAAAAATGAACACTCACCTCATACGACATGTTGTCAACGTCTAGGCGCATATCCCGATGCCTATCATGCATCTCAGCCATACCATGGTATATCAGTGGATCAAATACCATATAATCCTATTAGATCACCAAATGATAGTCATGAACCAAAAATGAAATAAGGAACTTGCACTATATTTCGTTTCTACAAATGCCAAAAAATATGTTCTAACTGCATTTAGTCTCATGTGAAACCTATCATTTGAGCAACTGTAAATACAGTACAACTACAAAGATGGTACACAACTAGATGTTGACAGAAGTCAAGTATACCAGCATACTGAAAGTACCATGTGATTTACCTACTAACTAATTTTACGAAGGATTGATAGAAATCAGTTGTGTGACAAAATCATACCTCAAACCGTAAATTCTCCCCTCTTCGCATGGCACTCAACACCTGCCGTATCTGCCAATAACCAAATAATTGACTTTCAATAAGACAAATACCACACCAGCTCAAACTAAGTTCATTTAACAAAAAAAGGTTCTCCCACAGAAGGATAGTCTGAAATAATGAAAGATAATACAGACCTCAGAAATCAGTCGGTTCCTTCCATCGTTATCAGCAGCTAAGCTTCTTCCTAAGTGACGCAAATGGAGAAGATCATTTTGCCTTTCCAGTAACAATCCTGACCTTCTTTGTCGAGAGCGATGACTACGACTACTAGATCCAGATGGCGCTGTAGCTTCGTTTGAAGAAACAGAAGGCCCTGTGGGTAGTAATGGAAGAGAAGCACCATGGGTAGCAGATTCAGATTCAATATTAGGAAATAAAGACCACGGAGCAACCTCTGATGTCCTTGATTGATTATGGGGAGTAACCCATAGGGGATTTGGCTGCAAAACATGGATACCTGAACTCGAACCTGCTCGAGGAACAAAGGAAGAATCTCCAGATGTACTAGAGCTTCCACGAGTGAAACTCCAATGAAATTGGTCCTGCACTGGATTTCTCGTTTCATTTGAAGGTGTAGAAAAGACTGGCTGCTCTGAGTTGATCCTTGGTGCGTCCCATGGTGGTCCAAATCCCTCTTCAGGCATATTGTTTGTTCTTGAACTGGAAGAAGCATTCCAAGCAAATTGGTGTATATTTCTGGTTAATGCAGGAAGGTGTATCATACTTGGCTGACCCTCACCACTGCTTGAGCTACCTGTAATTGGTATTGCTCTTGCATCCATAGAGTCAACAAAAGCAGAAGTTGCTGGTAAATGTTGTTGCTGAAGTACAGAACTACCGGATTGTGAAAGGCTATATGCTACTGACTCTTGAAGATGCCCGGGGTTTAACCGCCTGCCGGGTCTAGATAAGGTTTCAGTGCTTCTTACAGAAGGAAAAACACTTGTTGCAACTGCTCTTCCACCACCTGTTCCAAATCTTGGTTCTTCCAGACCAAAATGATTAGTAACATTTGGAGAATTTGGCGAGGGCATAGACAAACTTAAGCTACTTGAAGCATCATATTGACCAAGACCCTCATTCCAAGCACCATTTTCAGTTTGAAAAAAGCAACCACGACTTTCACTAGGAAAAGAATGGCTAGGAGCTCCTTCAAGAGCCTTTCTTTTGCAGGATGAACCTAGGCCACCTAACGAAGAGCCTGGACCACTGCTTCTCTCCTCTGCGGTTTGACTTGAGCTTCCCAATGAACTCTCACAGTTATTATGGCGGAAAACAACCCCTGGACTCTGCAGACCATTACCATTAACCTCCATGTCTTTTCCAAGATTTACATGCCCTAGCATATGATTAGAGCTTGACCCACGCAAGAAGGAAGGTCCAGTTCTGGTGTGGCTGGCGATCTGAACTCCTCCAGGTAACATCATACCATTAGAACCTGATTGCCCTTCCTCAAATCATAGCTGTCTGAGGGAAGCTGGTGATCCGTCTTTGAACCAATGGAATTGACCTGATCAGAAAGCCCCAATCTAGAGCTGGATTCACCAAAACTCCACCAGTTATGATTTTGAACAACATGCGAGCTCGAGCTTGCGTAAGTTGGTCGTCCTGAACCTGTAGTATTGTTTGGAAACTGATGATCCACTGGATTCAGCATGATATTCGAAGTAGCCTCTGAATTGTTGCTACAAATGGGTTCCCCATCTGCATAATTTATTCCAGTAGATGAATCACCAGTGCTTCGTGGCCCTTGCATTGAATTTATTTATACGACTGACCAGAACACAACTACTCTCCAGGCCAGAAAGCATGTTGAAAATTACAACGTCCTTGAGGAAACCTAAAGCCACACAAAAAGCAGTACAAGAAAAAAAATCATATAAATAAACAATTCATTGATGAGAGTTTGGCCAGAATAACATGACTGAAACACATATTCCCTGATTACCATTTTGATTTTGAAGGACCAGCCTCTTTATTTAGCTCCAGGCTCCGAAATTTAGCATCCCTAATGTGTTGCCACTAGGTAATCCAAGAAATGAATATCTGAAACTTAAGCAAATAAAATATCATATTTCACATATATCAATCATTTTCATTCAATCAAGAATTGCTAAACACACTAAAAACTTGATGAGGAAGAACTCCATTGTAAAGCAAACAACTGAAGTATTTGCAAAATCATAACTTTAGCAGTTCAGTAACTCAATAATTATCTCAAAAAATCTTGTGGGAAGATGAGAAAAGAGAGAATGTAGCTACAGATACTAAAGTGGACAAACGCAAAATCTCCGGATATATATTGTCCTAACTCGTAGTATATAAATTGTCACAATTTT